>CM060605.1:6062911-6662911 GCA_030578255.1 Tiaroga cobitis | reverse complement strand
TATTCGCCTTATTCACCTGGTGGCCATTTTGAAAACTCGAACGCCGTTGAGGGGTACACAAACCCGGAAGTTTGACTCCGACGCAGCAGCACCAGCAATGGAAACCCCAGTGTGGACCACCAATCTTTCCATGTATAATTGTATTGATCAGACTCAATCTGACTCCTGTACATCCTCCTCCTAGCTAGGAAAACTGATGTGATGTATCCCCTAGGTTAGCTTGTGACTAGAAGCTAAATACCACACACCGATCACGCCCGCGCCTCTCTCTCTCTCTCCCTCCCTCACACACACACACACAGAGTTCGATCGCGCCCGCGCCTCCCTTTTTATACCGTGTAACGTTATTGTCCGTGTAAATTCGTGCACCGAACCGTGACGCCCGTACCGTTTTGGTTCAATACGAATACATGTACCGTTTCACCCTACTCAGAATATGCTTATACTAGTGAATCTGTGGTGGTAGATTTTAATAACAAACATACTACTGATCTTTGGGGAAACGGGGAAACGTTTGTCCTCTGTTGGATTTTTTCCTGTGTGATGAGGTGCAGCGGTGAACACAGCAGTGAGGTGCCATTGCACTGAGAGAAATCGCGTTGTGAGAACTACCGGAAGTGGTAAGTGTACCCCTCAGGCTCGGTGGAACGTTCGAGGTGAATAAGGCGAATAGCACTGTATTGCTTCTCTCTCTCCCGGCTCTCGTAAAACGTAAAGTAATGTAGCCTACATGTAGCTATTACTCGAAGTAACTTTTGGTGTAACATTTCATATAACCAAAAAAAAATAGCCTGTTTAAAAAAAAATGTCCGGACCTCCGCTGGTTAGGAAATAGCCTAGCCCTACTGTATAGAGATCAGACCTCTTGGAACTTTAATTGAATACATAGCGTTATATGAAATGGTTATATGAAATGTTACACCAAAAATTACTTCGAGTAATAGCTACATGTAGGCTACATTACTTTACGTTTTACGAGAGCCGGGAGAGAGAGAAGCAATACAGTGCTATAGACCTACAGTGGGAATTCGTTTAACTAAAGGTTTCACTTGAATTCAGTGGCTACCACAGCTCTCAAAGAGCCGCGGTTTAGCCTATTATACTTGAAAGAATTACCCTACTGACGCAGTTACTTTCTAACTTGTCAAAGTCTGTGATTACAGCGCCACATAGCGGTAACAGGCAGCAAAAACCCATCCCTAATGTTACAGCCGCGGGATATATATTATAGGCCTATATTAAGTAGGCCTATAAAAACCATATTGAGTGTTTTTTAAGCTAGATAGCTATAGGTTATAATAAGATTAGGCCTATTAAGTTATTTTAGCTGTTATAAGAAAAAAAAAATCCAAGTGAACGCGCCACCGCGTTTGTCAAACGCTAATTCAATATGCCAGAATAAAACCCTATTTCTGAACAATGCGTAACGCCACTCGGCCTGGTGTGCCAAATCACTTAATTTTAAACTTCAATATTTCATTCAAAACAATCTCAAAACGCTTTGTGACATTTTTTTAATGCTTTGAAATTAGCATCTTAACTGAATCGCGCTCCATGTTATCTCTCAAAAATAATTATTTCTGTAGGCTATATGGTATAGGCCTAACCCATGTAGTTTAATTTTTTTTAACAGAACTGCTTTTGAAATTACTATGAAATTAGGCTAGCCTAGGCTACTATAAATTACTATGAAAATATATCACTCACGAGAGAGAAGTGCTCTTCGTTCGTTTCATTCCTCAATAGAATTGTACAAATATTCAGCGTCATTGCACCTAGCCTACTTTAGTTTCACTGACTGCAGATATGACGGTCTTTTGGTGTAGCCTACTTTTTGTTTGTTTGTTATTGCGCTGGTCCCCATAGGAATAGGCTTATTGTTATCATCTCTATTTTTAACTTTTGATTCTATTTTTTATTTTATTTCTAAAATTGATTCTATCTTTTGTTCTATAGGCCTATTTATAAAAAATGTTTTATTTTTAACCCACCGACATTTTAAATGAAGCCCAAGAAGCTGCTGGATTGGCCCCTGAGGGGGACCAATTCATAAACTCTGGTCTCTCAACAGAGGTTGTTGAGACCATTCCAAACTCAAGAGCCCCCTCCACGAGGAAACTTTATGCACTTAAATGGGAAATTTTCATTTCATGGTGCAGAGAAAGTCAGTTGGACCCAGTTAACTGCCCAGTGGTCCTCGAAGGGTTATCCCTGGCACCCTTCGAACCCTTGGATAAGGTGTCTGAGAAATTTCTATCCTTTAAGGTAGCCTTCCTGCTCGCTATTACTTCCCTGAAACGAGTTGGCGACCTGCAGGCGCTATCTGTGGCTCCCTCTTGCCTCGAGTTCGCTCCTGGCAGAGTAAGAGCCATTCTCCACCCTAGACCTGGCTACGTGCCTAAGGTGCCCACGAATGTGGCCCGGTCTATAATTCTTCAGGCCTTCCATCCTCCACCGCATGTGTCGGCTGATCAAGCTAAATTACACTTGTTATGCCCAGTCCGAGCTCTTGAGGCCTATGTACATAGGACCTCGGGCTGGAGGAAGTCGGACCAGCTGTTTGTGTGTTTTGGGTTATTCAAGAAGGGCTCCCCGGTCTCCAAACAGACTATTAGCAAGTGGATAGTAGAGGCTATTTCTTCAGCTTACGAGGTGTGCAATCTGCTTTTACCTCTCCTGATAAAAGCCCACTCAACTAGAGGAGTGCCATCCTCTAGAGCCTTGCTAGCAGGGGTTTCTCTTCAAGAGGTCTGTGATGCCGCCGGCTGGGCCTCCCCACTAGAGTGCGGATCGGGCGGAATTTTTTTGTCCGAGCCCGACCCGCGTTCGACAGAGCAGTAACCGAACTGACCCGAGCCCGACAGGCATAAAGATATTTATGTCCGAGCCCGACCCGAGGCCGACAGTTAAAATCCCATTTTTTTTTCTCATACTAATGACAGATGTGCGTTTGTGTGGAAAGCCTGCTTTTATTAAGCAACTGTAGGAAGACATTCGGAAATGTCAGCAGGATGAGTGCATCAGCGCGCACGGAGAAACAAGCGCACTTAACGCAGGCGCGCATGCACGTGTTTCGTTGTCACGGCTACATAAACAAATTTCCGCACACAGGAAGACAGATGTTATGGTAATATTTTACATGTATTTTAATCACAAAAACGAACATTTGCATCACGTGAAACCATCAGGCACATTGGCTACCAACATAATAAGCTGTTTTAAATTTAAAATGTTCAATGCCATATCGCGCTGATGTGACCGAGCCCGACCCGAACCCGAACATAATTTCTAAATATCTGTCCGAACCCGGCCCGGCCCGGCCCGTCGGGTACCGATGGGTCCCGTCGGGCTCGGGTCGGGTATCCATCCTCTACTCCCCACACACCTTCGTAAAACATTATACTCTGGATCTGCTCTCTACACCAGGTTCAAAAGTTCTCATGTCTTGAGTGTGCCAGATTGCTTCACACCAGGGCGGGGTCTCTCAGTGTGGCGGCGTGGGCATTCGTTCCCCAAAGTGTTGAGTATCGACGCAGCGGGAGTTCCCTTACGAAAGGGAACGTCTCGGGTTACTGTTGTAACCCTCGTTCCCTGAGTAGGGAACGAGACGCTCGGCCACACTTTCTGCGCTCCTGAGAATTACTTGCTTCGACCCTTCAAAAGCCTACGCGGCTATATTCCGGGGGGCTTTTATAGCTTCCGGATCACCGTCAAATGCAACGTCACGAGTGACGAAAGGCATAGCAATCAACAAAGCAAAACCCCCAGTGTTAAATTAACACTCTGAATGTGGACTCATATAAACACTGAAGCAGTGTTAAAGTAACACTGAAGCAGTGTTGAAGTTAATGAGATAATTAAGTGAATAATTGAGTGATGATTGAGCATCATTGAAGACACCTGATGATAACAAGCTGAATCACTGAAGGAGAAAACATAATTTTAAGTCACCATTATGGTGATTCGTGTTTGCTTTAGTTGGGCTCTTGACCCTTAAATCATTAACTTTAGATTTTGTTTGGCTGCTGTACGTGAGTTATAACAGCCAGATGAACGTATAGAAAAGGTGATCTGATGGTGTTGGTTGTGTTTTAACATAACCATTATTTCACAATCATTTGACCTGAATCACTGAACTTATATATTGGCCAATTTCTGAGTTAGGTTTACTTTATTAATTATAGCAGCACTGTCCTTATATGGCATCATATTTTTAGCCTTTTCAATGAAACCAAATGATCCAAAAAAAAAAAAACTTCGAAAAATAATTATGTTGGCACACACAGACATCAAGAATTAGCATATGAATCTCAGCAATGGTGACAAACAGATCACTTCTGAACATAAGCTCATTATTTATTCATGCAGCAATGCATGATTGGAGCCATGAATGAGTTTTAATTGGTGGCACCCAGAATGCACTGCAACATGCTTTATAAATGTCACCATTGTTGAGATTCACAGGCTGATTCTTGATGTCTTTGTGTCTAAAATCTGTATCAAATAAATAAAAAAAATGTTTTTTTTGTATATGAGACGTGTATAAAAATTTCTTTGGATTACTTTGTAAAAGTTTAAAACACTATGCTGTGCAAGAATAGTGCTGCTATAATTGATAACTCTATATGAGTTCAGTAATTCAGGTCAAATGATTGTTAAATAATGATTGTTTAAACACAACCAACACAATCAGATCACCTTTTCTATTTGTTCATCTGGCTGTTACAACTCTCGTTCAGCAGCCAAACAAATTCTAAAGTTAATGATTTAAGGGTCAAGAGACCAACTAAAGCAAACACTGATCACCATAATGGTGGCTTAAAATTACGGTTTTCTCCTTCAGTGATTCTGCTTGTTATCATCAGGTGTCTTCAATGATGCTCAATCATCACACAATTATTCACTTAATTATCTCATTAACTTTAACACTGCTTCAGTGTTACTTTAACACGGCTTCAGTGTTTATATGAGTCCACACTCAGAGTGTTAATTTAACACTGGGGATTTTGCTGTGAAGATTGGAGTAGTTCCATTACAGACTTCAGACACGTCATGCCGGAGGCATTCCCCAAAGAGTCGCGTATTGACGCAGCGTCTCGTTCCCTACTCAGGGAAAGAGTTACGATAGTAACCCGAGACGTTTTTGATGAAAACATTCCAGGATTTTTCTCCATATAATGGACTTCAATGGGACCTAAACGGTTCAAGGTCCAAATGACAGTTTTAGTGCAGCTTCAAAGGGCTTTAAATGATACCAGACGATGAATAAGGGTCTTATCTAGCGAAACGATCGGTCGTTTCAAAAATAAATAAAAAAGTTTAAGTTTTATAAGCACAAATGCTCGCCTTGCTCTGTTCTGTGATGCCTCTGTTCTATGAGACCTTTTCAACATAATTGCGCATCACAGAACAGAGCAAGGCGAGCATCTCAGCCATCTTGTAATTTGGGTTCAATCAGCCAATCCTTTAAGACTGTTCAGGATGTATTATCCAAACCACCAAACAAGCCACTTTGAAATTTTGCTGTTTTCATGAATACAAAAGTTGGGTTGGGTGACCCTCCCCCTAGACTAAAAAAAGTTGGATGACCCTCCCCTCAACAAAGAATAAAAAGACATGACCCTCCCCTATTTTCCTCCGGTGACCCTTTCCATAAATACCGAACGGTCCCTAACTGATGTATTTTAACAATGTGAACTAATGAATATTTGTATATATTTCATAGGCTTAATGTGTGTCATTGTTCTCTACAGGTTGAGTGATTGTGGTGTCACAGATGAAGGTTGTGTTGCTCTGGCTTCAGCTCTGAGATCAAACCCCTCACACCTGAGAAAACTGAATCTATCATATAATAACATAGGAGACTCAGGAGTGAAGTTGCTGAAGGATCTGGAGGATGATCCACATTATAAACTGGAGACACTATGGTAAGAATAGTTCTTAGCGATTTTCATCATCATATTTTCATTTAAAGTGCAAATGGCTGATTTACTCACTAGGAATAAAAGTGAATTGTACCAGGTTCAGTAACACCGTGTGGTTGTGTATGTGTGTGTGTGTAATATTTTTTATGAGATCATCAGATAATGAGTCTTAAATTCAGCTTCAGTTTCTGTCGGTCTTTGAACTTTAAATTGTGTTTAATGTGAGTTTAATTCTGCTTATAGAGTTGTGACTGATTGTGAAAATAATATTAATGTTATTTTCAGCTTTCCCCCTTTTAACTATCTCTATGTGTGTGATAATCTGAGATTTGGGGTTGTTTGTCATTTACTGATATAAAATTTGAGTGTAATGATCATTTCTGCTGGTTCTGTATCAGCTGCCCGTTGTGTGAAAGTGACCTTTGATGTGCTTTTGATTTTGTAAAGTGACTTTGAGCATCAGATATAAGCTATATTATCATGTTTGAGAATGAATTGATATAGAATATCTAGTTAGTTTTCTTATGAAAGATTTGACAGAAGTAATATATCATACTGCACATGTGACTGTTTGTGTGTTTTATTTTAGGATTGGCAATCAGATGAGAGTCTGATCTTCTGTGCCCGGTTTTTCAAAAGTAATCCACTAGGATTTTGGATAATGGATTGGATCAAATCTTGAAAATGGGTTTTTCAAAAGAAAAAACGGATTACATAATCGGATTAGATCACGTAATCCAATCTTGGTTTTGATCCGGATCAAACCTTTAGTTTGGGTTTTTCAGAACTTTTTTGTAGGATTTGGATCACTTTGATTAAAAAAATCTGGATTAAACAGATCCCATCAGAAGGGTGGATTCAGCGTGGATTTCATGCTAAAACTTTAAAAATGTATCAAATAATAATATTTTGGATCATGCAGTATCTTACAAGATATCTTATTGATTCATAAGGTTTTAATTTTATTTGTTCATCCGTCAGGCTACAGTAATTAGGTAGGCTTTAAGGTATTCAGCCTTTCAGTATAGGCCTACAGCAAAGTAGAAAGAGTTTGGCCTCATAAAATAATCCCCCAAACAGCTGTCAAAATTGACCAAAAACAATACATTTCATTCTGTTACTAATTGATATATATATATATTCATCACAATCGAAAATATGTCTTTTTTTTAAATTCAATACCTCTATATTTGAAACTTGTTATAAATATCCTCAATGTACAGTGTTTGTGTTGTAGGTCTCAGATGAGCGGACTGCTGGAAGAGGATGGGGTGGGGTTTTTCTTGTTTTTAGTTTTTTTTTTTTTTTAAATGTATGTTTTCATTTCAAATAAAAATAAATTTATATTTACCCCACACTGGCTATTCTACTTGTTGCTCTTTACATATCTATAGTTCTACATTGGGATTTCCTATCCTGTTTGAGCACTGGTTATCCAGATTTGCTGATCCTGAAAAGTTCCTATCCGGATCAGATTGATCCAATCCGATGTTGCTTTGAAAAACTGGCTCAAAAGTAAGCTGAATTACGTGATCACGGATAGCAAAAAAAAAAGGATTACTAAATCCGGATTCTCAAATCCCAATTTTATCCGGATTAACCCTCTGAGGTCTAAGGGTTTTTGGGGTCCTTGAGGTGTTCTGACATGCTCTGACATTTGTGCTTTTTTCAGTTATTTATAAACATGTTAATGGCAAAGGTGTAAATTCACTCAATATAGCACAAACTGGCCTACCGTAATTTCTGAGCAACAATTATGAAACATGTTTGTATTTTTGAGAGAATATTGCTTATTCATGGTTATTGAAAAAACGAAAACTTAAAGTGTCTGAAATAAGGCCACAAAACACATACTAAATATGTGTCCACAAGACTTTTGACTAATGAGTGTTGTTGCCTAGAATTTTTGCTTCAAAATGATCTGAAAATCATCCTGCCTAATCATTTACACAAATACATACACTGATTTACATTTTATTAGACACCTTTTGTTTGGAAAGGCAATATGCATGGAGGCGTGTTCACACCTGAGAAGACAAAGGCCGGATAATGTGCCGCATAATGAGCTGCATATTAATTAGACCTTTCACACAGGTGTGTCACAGGATCCCAAAGAATGCAAGGACAAAAGAAATGATCTATATAGCCTATACATATTTTACAATTAGAAATTGTAACCAATTACAAATAGGTTACAATTACAACAACAATTACAATTTTAACAATATTTAAATTGTATTTCTTTGTAAAAAGTATACATTTTATCATACGTATTAAAAAAAGGTAAGGATTCATTAGTTTGAATATTGGAACAAATGCTATAATAACATCTTAGTTGATAATTCAATATACCTACTTTATTTTTGACAAAACATCATACTATAGTATATTTAACTATGAGCAGAAATTGGTGAACAAAAGCGTACCTATTTAATGTAACAGTAGTCTTTTTTTACAGTCAAAACTTTATAATCTATCCAAAACTAATCACAAAATCTTGTCTAAACATTCATATTTAGTCTGTAATATATTGTGTATGATATATTAGTATATACATGTGAATTTGCAGCTTGTTGCTTATACAGACATTTTATTTCAACATATTTCAGTCTATTTTTACTCATCTTAGTAGGCTATAGCAATATAGTTTGTATGTGTTGTTCATGTAAACATAACGTTTACTAATGTAGGTGCGAGAGTGAATGAACAAGGCACAGACACGCGCTGTATAACTGAAGTAAACAAAGCGCGCGCGCCTATGCCGTTCACTCATCATTTAGCCTACACACAGACACGCAATTCATATTTAAACAGTCTTTTTGCGGTTTACAGTCAGACAGTATTCAATATCGCGATTAGAACAAAGCACTTAAGAATAAATGACTTTCTACATCAGCTGCATCCGTTGCTCTTCGAAATGAAACTACCAGCACTTCTGGTACATTTTCCAGGGTTAGATAGTATTATTCCTCACAGCGAAAGGATACGCTGTGTACACAGCTGTACAAGATACTTACTAAACACGATGTGTTTTATAATCCAGCTGGTGGGCGTTGGCATGTTTGAACGGCTTGTCTAAGATCATTTGCGTTTGAATAGCGCGCGCTCTCCGTGGGCGTGGCACATTAACGCGTAATTAGGTATAATGAGCTGGAAAGAAAAATACTGACATCTCTCTCTTTTCATACAGATTACATAAGCTGAGAATATTTGTTTTTTTATATAAATGAATTCATTTAAAAGAAGAGAGTTCAAGCTTCATTATGGAAAAACACTCGTGCCTGTATGACAAGTATTCGCGGAATTAGAGTTAATTTTCGGACGCGTTTCAGAATGGACTTAACTGACAGAGAGAAGGCAGAACGCGCATCATGTTTGTTTTTCTTTATTTGGCGAAAAGCACAACACTTTGTTTTTATTGTGAGTATCCACAAAAAAATAGACACTTATCAGGATCTAATGATGTACAACACTTAATATGTTAGATCAAAATCAACAGAGTATTTTGAGTTTCTTTTGCACTGATAAGAAAAAAGCGAGACTATCGCGCCGGCGCGATAGCCGACCTCAGAGGGTTAAACCTTTTGAAAAACCAGGCCCTGATGATGAATGAGGATCTACTACAGAGACTTACTGTCACGGCGCATAGCAGAGAAATGGGTGGATCCAAATGCAGCAACATTGTAATCAGGGCAATCCAAATCATCGTCATCCATGCAAGAGTCAAAATCCAAGTAATCAGAATCGTAGTCATTCATGCAAGTGTCGAAATCCATTTTAATCAGTCCGATAACAATTATACAAAACAAGCAAGAACAAAACGAGAACAGACTTGAAACAGACCTCAGAATAACAGCGTGACATACAATAATGACTCCATGACATGAACTAACACAGACAGGGTATTTATGCACCGACACTAACAATATAAATGGGAACAGCTGGGTACAATCACAAGTGATGAGAACAAACAAGGATTATGGGAAATGTGGTTCCAGAATGAATGGAGACAGTAAGGGAAGGGACCTCTAGTGGACACCCAGTGGAAACACAACCAGACACTGTGACACTTACAGTCAACAGAATCAACAGAGACTGAAGATTCAGTGACTTCACTGTTAGAAATTAAGACTTAATTTAGATTTCAATGATCCTCTGACAGACCTGGGGCCTCATTTATAACCGTTGCGTACGCACAAAACAGGCCCTGAAAGATGTGTACGCCACTTCCGACCAAGCGGCAACATTATAATCTAAAAAATGAAGCCTACCCGGAAGTGCGAAAAACTGCAATATATCGAAAATCCGCTAGAGGGAGGTACCAAAAGGGAGCAAATATCCATAGACCGCCATGTTAAAATGTCCGTTTTCACAGCATAAATTCATGTTTTTACAGGTTGGTTCCATGGACTTTTATTGTATTTTTCGATAGGTTCCAAGTGCCTGACAACTGCGAGGGGGGTGAACTTTTTTCTAACTCGTTAGTTTAGATCGTATTTAGATATAAAATGTATGACAAATAAGGGCGTGGTTAGCTTTGATTGACAGCTTGATTGACAGCTGATAACGGGCTGCGCCGAGTGGAAATCCTGAAATTTGACGTCTCGGCCATGATCTGACACAACACATCATACCACCTCTGTATCCTTTCTGAACATTTGTATTGAAATATCGTACATAACATAGGTTGCTCTGCTATTAACTGCACTAACCGACACTGTAGGACTAGGAGTACATCACTCCTTTTTTTCCGGTAAGTGACATTCCACTAACTTACTATTTCATGTAGTTAGCACTATTTAGCATCAATGTTTGTGGGCAGTGGCACTGCAACAGTTAGCATTAATTCGCCTCAGATAAGTTAGCGTCCGAGGTACTTCACCCATGGTTATAACTGATTTTGTAAAGTGGCGTTTGAAACACTGTAAATGCGTCTGCCAAATGAATAAATGTAACATAAGAATAGACTGATCTGCGAGCTAGTTGGTCGCACGTCAGAGACGCCCTCGCCATACGATGTGCAGTTGCCGCAAAACAGCCTATGAGCGAGCTATGCAGCTGCAAATGCGTTTTACATATAGGCCTCAGTAAATCGAGGAAAGGGAGTTTCAACCATAGACTGTAAAAAATAAGTCAGTCAATACCCCCCATAAACGGCTTCAAAACTGCTCTTCAGAAAGTCTATGGGTGACGTCACAGACGCTTTGTCCATATTTTTTACAGTCTATGCTTCCGACTTAATAAGTTGCGATTTATAAAAACAAACTTGACGGGAAAATTTGCACACTTGCACGCAAACTCTGACCCATGCGTACGAACGTTTTGGAGACGGAGCAGTTTGGCGACACCGATGGTGAGCTGGAGTTAAATGTCTTTTTGGTCACTTTTAGACAGAAAATCTAAAGAAAATTATACATATACAGAAAGATAATACAAACATAATTTCACTCACCAAGCCTATCACAAACATCCATCCCTTCGTAAATGTCCGCGCCAACGAGTGCGTTGGGCCGTTTAGTGAAATTGACGCAGCCTATCGAAAACCCTACATCTTCATTATACGTCCTAATCAAGGCTTGACATTAACACCCGCCAACCCGCCAAATGCGGGTGGATTTCTCGGCTATTTAATGTCTGTGTATTCCGTCCTGTGTTGTCAGATCGTTTGGTTTCTCCTGTGGTCGAGTCCTGGTCCTGGTCCCGTTCATGTTCTCTGGCTTCTTGTCTTTGTTCCCTGCTGGATTTCTGTCCCTGGCTGCCTGGTCGTTCCTGCTGTGACTCACAGAGGATCTGGTTTTGCCCATTGCGTCCCTGCGCTGCCTTGTGACTCTGTTACCTCCCATCCTTCTGTTCTGACCCATTCTATCATCACTTTCGTTATTATTCATTAAAGAGTCTTTTTTCACTCGCTAAAGAATCCGCTTCTACTTCCTGATAGGAAGCTTGAGTGTATACATCATGTTCCCTATCAGTCGGTCACTCTCTGCGTACGTCATGACCGACGAATAGGATTCTCGCTAGAGAGGCCAATCTACTTCGAGTGAAACTAAACAAGCCAATTAGTCCAGTCATTTTAAGCCAAAATGGGGGTCAACCTTGAACAAATTGCAACAGAAGCAAACTCAACTGATTTTGTATCCTCAATATGTCCTGAGTAAGGGGAAAAAAAACCCAGAAGAATCCCATTAGGGGAAAGTTTCGAAAAAGACCCAAATATAGCCTATTCATTCGCCTATTCATTATTTTTCTCGCGTGAATAGGGTAAAAATTTTAACCTTTAAATATCACCATGAAAATTACTGAGTTGATGTCACAGTGTCTGGTTTGTGTTCCCTGGGTTTCCACTAGAGGTCCTCTTCCACCACGGTGTCCTTCACTCAGACTACATTTCCCATCATCCTGTTTGTCACTCATTGATTATTGCACACAGCTGTTTCCCGTCACCTTGTTAGTATCTGTGTGTATATATACCATGTTTGTTTCTGTGATCGTCATCGAGAAGTCTTATCCTTTAGACTTATCTTTAAATATGTTTGAGTTGAGAAGAGCAATCATTAGTACTAGACAGACTACTCCAGGGAAAGATGGAGCACGCGCGAGAACTTAACTGAAGTAGTTGAAGGAGATCGCAATTCTCGCGCATGCGTCGTGGAAATCTCTTGAAGTCTCGTTTCAGGCCTACAAGGACGAAAAGGAATAGTCGAATAAAGTCGTTATTTTTGTTTGTTTTTTCGCACAAAAAGTATTCTCGTCGCTTGATAAACTTATAGTTGAGCCACTGTTGTGACATGGAATATTTAAACATTTTCTTTAATGACTTTCTGGGCCGTCCGGTGTCATTCCCATAGGGAGCCTATGGAGGAGTGATCAACCTCTCAGATTTAATCATAAATATCTTCATTTGTGTTCCGAAGACGAACGAAGGCCTTACGGGGTTGGTACAGCATGGGGGTGAGTAATTAATGACTTAATTTTCATTTTTGGGTGAACTAACCCTTTAAAGCTCGTCCCATGTTCTGTATTGTCTTTTCATCCGATCCACTCAGAATTATCGGCTTCTTTAAAATTTGTCATTTGCCTTAACCCATCTGTAATGATAAAACGATTCAGTTCTAATTTCAGTACTATTCTAATATTAGTACCCCAAACTAATACATACAAGACATAAAGTGCTGTCACCATCACACACACACACTCATACTAGACACACATATGTTAACTGCTCATTCTCAATGTTCGCCTTTCCTTATATCATCGTTAAAAGGATTTAAATTTTAAATACGATTTTAAACTTCACATATTTTCTGTAGCTTTTCCCTAATTTTACATGGTCTCTTAACCAGTTCCAAAGCATGTCTGTTCATTATTCATTTGATTTTTAGACAAGGCAGCTGGGTTGTTTTGGTTCCTTATCATTATTTTTCTTCAGCTTGCTCTAGCAGGCCGATAACAGAAAGAAAGAAAGACACAGTTACCATCCCTTCCTCTAACTCAGGCAGTCTCTCTCACTATAAACAAATAATCTTTTCAACAGCCTCCTAAGACTGTAATGTAGACTAAATTTAACCTGTTAAGCTTCAAGCCCATTTTTGAAAAATCCCCAGATATGGCATTCCCAAACTGAAACAGATACAGTTCATGAACCCTTTGTACTAAAAGCACAAGTAAGATCTCATTTGAAAGCTGACACCTGGAAGTTTATTGTAAATGTAGAATTAATTATTGTCATAATGAAAAAAAATAGTTATAAATAGCTTCAAAGTTTTGTAAAGTTATTATACATTTATTTTTATGAAACATCTTCATGAAAATAAAATTGAAGTTGACCCTGGAGCAATCTAGAAATGCACTGCAGCTAAAGCCACATGTCTGGCCATGTTATATTTAAAATCTGAAGATGATAAGTCTAAAACTCTGTATTTAGTTCAATGTTTTTCAAGATCATGTCATATGACTTTATTTTGATTAGACTGGTGTTTATTGTCATCTTATAAGCATCTATTCAGTCTATTGCCTCTATTGTTTTGTGATGCAAAAACGAGCCCCATTCAGTCTCAGTCTCCCCTGCACATATTCACACCTCTCCAGCCTGTTTATTGCTCTAAATATGCTTTTCTTTTGTCTGCATTATAATCACTAACGACTAGCAATTCACACTGTTTCAATCCCTCATTTATTTTATAAAAGTTCTCACTTCACAGTGAAACTGTATCAAATGCCCTTTTTGAAAAACGAAACAGTTCAGTAAGCATTCTTATTTAGAAAAAAATCATAAAAATTACACCGAAGTTAGGTAGCAGGTGCTCAGTACTAGCTAGCATGTTAGCTTAGCACACCATCAATAGCCTACACGACAATTTATGAGAATAAAACTATGTTTGTGCTCAACTTACTTTATAGCGCAAGTCGAGTGTTTTAAATAACTTTCTGTAATCTGATTTGGCTTCAGATAAAAAAATCAGATAGAAAATATATTATTTTATTGTATTCTGCACAATTTGAAAGTCTATCTCGATTAGCATTACATTATACATATAATCTATTATTATGAAAATACCTGACATGACTCGAAGAACACAGGTAAATCAAATATCATTGCAATCATGTTTATTGTCTTCAAAACATCTTTATCTGCACTTTACAGCGATCTCGGATAGCTTTGTTGTGCCAGGACTTCCTGAATGTCACATGATTATAGTTCTTCTTCGTGTGATCCATATATGGACTGTTCAAACAGCGCCCCAGACCGTTAGTATGAATTGATAACACAGTACATCAGAGTATACAGCGCTCAAAATGATTACATCGACGCATTTGGGTATAAATTCAATAAATATTATTCCTGTCTATAGAAGTCTGATGTAAACCTATGAGAATCTATCAATATTTCTCCAAATCTGCACATGTTTGAGCTAAAAGCCCTGTGGGACGTTGTTTTGTCAAGCTCTGCCATGACGATCGCACGGGAGTTTTTTTCTGAATGGAAGCGGCTGACGCTCATAATTCATATTAAAGGTAACGACTCATTTTTTAATTTCATAACTCCTGACACAAATTAAGACATAACTGTCACTATAAGTTTCACAGAATACAATAGTGGTCAAATACTGAAACTTGAGTCTTATATCTTTTTAATGATGTATAGTTTGTCAAGGTAATAACATTAAATCTGATAGTAACTTTGAACTATTTTAAAAAAAAAAACGCTTCAGTGCGCCCGCGCTCTGGTGAAGCTTAACAGGTTAAATTCATTACAATAACCATTGATCATTCACCTTTGTTATCCAGATTTTTCTTAAATCTCTAAAACTGTCTTCATTTTTAGTCACCACCATGTCTAACGATCTTCAGGAGTTAAAACTATGTTATAAACATATTAGTTCAAAATCAACACTTCTATACATTTTCTTGCCTATGGCAACCAATACCTAAAAAGTTTTGCTACTGTCTCCCCAACAAATAATGGCAATCCCCTCACGGTCTCAGCTGGCTTCTTGAAAGCCCATTCCCATTAGCTCTTTATCTATAATTTTCTTCTCCTCAGGGTGTTGTCCCCCCTTGCATAGTTGCAGACACTTGTCACAATGAAAAACAAGCCATACAACTAATGTGGTTTCTTCTGGCGAGTGGTATAGAGGAAACTCACATTTTCTGGGTCAGACTGCCGTAACTCCTCACAGCGCATCTCACCTCTCAATGCTCTGCTGACCCCGGTGGCCTCCTGTAATCAGCGCTCAACTCTCATACCTTTCTCGCATATAACACCTCCATCCGGAGGTGCCCAATGTTTCGTGACCCCCTGCGTTGGGCTGTCCCCTGGCCAGGAAGATCATCCCGTCATTGAGTAGCCACGTACATACTGGTGACCGCTCTTTCCCATCACACAATTAGTTTTCTTCAACAGAACTCAGCTGTTTTCTGGAGCTTAGGAAAGGCACGTTCAAGAGTCACCAGAGCCATTCTGATTGCCTAATAGTGTTCACACAGGGAGACAGGTTAATAACAGCTGTATTTAATCACTTAAATCCATTAACCTGTCTTAAAAGCAGAAACCTAGCTGCTTAGACTATACTCAGCGAATTTAGATCACATCCGTACATTCAGTGAACTTCATCTGTAGACGTAGCCATCGGCCCTGAATGGTGGAGACTAAATGAGACAAAGTTGTTACTGGTCCTAAAATGAGCTAATCAAAATGTCACCTCTATCATTTAAGGTCTGTATTATTATTTTAAAGACTTCTTTAAAGTCATTCAGTTTTACTTTTAAAACATTTAAAATACAAGTTAACCTCTGAATGGCAATGATTTCTTTTAACATCTCTGTGTCTATTATTTTCAACTGAAACACTGTGTTTTAATACAAATAGCTTATTATCATTAATGACACAGGCTCGGATAGCAGCTTTTAGCTGACATTGAATGAGTGAGAGACTCTGAGGCATTCAGGATTGGTACCCTGCACTCTCATAAACTTCTAACATCAAACTTTTATCTACCATCCTGTAACTCTATGCCAGCTTAAGGCATATTTGCCAGAAATTACATGTGTTTCCAAATAAACATAATTTTTATAGTTTTCTTTATTTAGACATTACAAATTTCCACTCAGATTGAGTCTCTGTTGCACTGGCAGTTTCAGCCACAGTACACATCAGATCCAGATAAGCAAACTGTTGCATTACAGCTAATAACAAACTTATCTTTTAAAGCAAAACATCAGCTTCTAGTTCTTTCATGGTCAATTTCTCAAGCTGTTTGTTTAATCAGCATTTAGCAACTGTTAATCCAATATTGTTTCTGCTTATTTGATCTTAAATAAAAATAATTATTCCAGTTCTCAATAACGTTTCATATTTCCTCTCAATTTTAGTTGACAAGTTCTCAATTACGTTAACTTTGACAAGGCTAGCACTCTCTGCTTGATACATCTTTTGCAATTATTATAAATCATCCGTGAGATTAGTCTCTCTACTTAATCTAAACCCTTTCTAAAATGTTTAATTAAAACACAATCATCATTTTATTCATATTTATATATTTTGGAACTCACATTTGTTGAAGTCATTAACTTAGCATCACCCTGTATTCAATTCATTTATAAAAATTACTATTATAGATCTTTTCTTCAACAGGATTCACTTTAAGACTTCAATCTTTTGGCCTAGTTTTTTTATCTCTTATTTTTCAGACGAAAAATTTTAATGTCGTCATTTAAACTCTGATCAACTTTCAAACCCACATTAATACCAGAAATTTGTCACTATCACATTTTTAAACACCTTCTCGGTGGGCCTTTACAGTTACGTGTTAAATGGTCCTGCTGACCACAATCAAAACACTCTTTGTCATCTGGTGGGTTCGTGTGTCAGCCTCAACTACAGCATCAGACACCTTGACTATAGTTTGAACACTGTGAGCGTGCAAACGGCTCCAACTTACTGCACACCCTTGAAGCAGTGTGTGTCCCATTCAGGAATGCAAACAGAGCCACTGATAAGCAGTTCTCTTTATTCTTTTACAGTCCACCAATGGTGGATTCACATAAG
Organism: Tiaroga cobitis; assembly: GCA_030578255.1. Lineage (NCBI taxonomy): Eukaryota > Metazoa > Chordata > Actinopteri > Cypriniformes > Leuciscidae > Tiaroga > Tiaroga cobitis. The sequence goes on along the minus strand of CM060605.1, from coordinate 6,645,439 downwards.
CCGCATCGAAATGCTCAAAATATTCTAAGTTGTTTTCACAAAGTTTCTGTTTAACTTTAGTCGCTTGTCCCGGGAAATTATCCCCAACCCATAATTTCCTTTATAAAACAGACAATATCTTTTTTCCCTTAAATTACTTAATATCAACCTTATTCCAGAATCTTTGGACATAGCTGTCTTTACATTTTATTAATTTGGTCCCATTCATCAACAACACTAATTGAGGGCTTGAGATGAAGAACCATATAAGTCCATATTTTCAAATTTTGAATAATACATTTTTTTTAATTTGGACTCTGAATATTATATATTTTTTATTTTTTTACTTGAAGATAGACAACAAAAGTTTCACAATTCTAATGAGATAAGATTTTTTAGTATCAATCTTAAAAATAAAAAGTTAGAGTAATTTACATTTCTGGAATGTGGAAGAACAGTATAAGTCCAATTCATCATATCACTTAAACCACTGGAGATTTGATTCCTTTATCTTAGTTTTAATACAGTAACAGAACCTTAAAGAAAATATTAAACATTTCTTTCTTTCAATTTCTTTATTTTTTTACCAACATAAATCACAGAACAAAAACACAGACAATACAGTACGAACAATGAACAATACATAGGCCTACTTATAGTACAGAAAATAAACGTCAGTACAAACAATAAACCGTACATACAATCAACAATACATACAAACAATAAACAACAGTAATAACTGTAAACAATACATATTTACAATACAGACATACATCATCATCATTCCTTGCTATGGTTCCATATGCTAGTTTACCATTTTATAATACATTTCATAAATCACCCCATTCATTCATTTACTAAATAAATAACTATATATTCCTATTATACAACATGATATAAGGCATACAAGATAAACTACAACTACTATTATGATTATTTTTACACAATATACACAATATACACAATATAGCCCACCTTACCCAGCGCATGACCTACACATACCAGGCTACTCTTCGCATTCTAATGCCCCATAAAATGCTTGGGCCTCCGCTGGCATGTAGGCTAGCATTTTCATAAGATCCCGGTGCTTCTCCTTCTTGACGGGCAGAGGGTCCTCATAAGCACGAGCATACATGGTGGAGAACAAGGGAGCTGGAGGTGGTTGATTCTTCCTCTGTTTGGTGATCAGCCAGGTCTTCCATCCCTCGTAGAGGCTGTGGCTCCCTTTTGTGTGGACACACCATGGATCAGCAGCTGAAATCATGATTCAACAAGAAATTCAATAAAGATTCTTCTTTCACGCACATATCCCCAACACTGTTAATCTCAGAAGACCTACTCTTTTGTTTTTTACCTGTCACTTTCAACCACATCATGGATGTGATTAGCAAGCCAGGTGGACGCTTTAATGTTGCATCAGGGAGCTGCCTGAAGTCCGGACATTTCATCTCAATGACTTTGAATGGATGCTGCTGCCTGGCTCCACGGATCATCTCGGCGACATCGCTGGGGGTGTGGAGTGTGGACACCTTACGCCTCTTGTCCAGCGTGGCAAAGGAACGGTCACAGGGAAGGAAGGAGTGGCCAGACACCATGAACTTCTGCTCTATCTGACTGAAGTACCCTCTAGATACGAGCAGGGCCATGAGGTTTAGGACTCGCCAGTTGTTGTTCTGCCCACAGCATCGGTCACTATAGCAAAAGCAAAAGATGTTTCTGCCCACTTCAAAAGACAGCTTGCCACCTTGATGGAACCTCTGTGAGCGATGCCCTCATGCCAGAGGCACATTGTAGGAGGATCATCAGTGCCCATCTCCTGGATACAGAGGTTGTAGTTGGCCAGCTGCCGTTGATAGTACACGTTGGAGTGTGTCAGGTTTGGCGTGAACACTACCCCCTGCATGTCGATACAAATGACATGGCAGTCATCATTGGCTTTGGCCCACTCTGTGTCAGCCTGCAACTGGGTGTACGCTTTTTCAGCTTTCCGGTGGTGAAGCTCACTCTCGGCTGCGATCTTCAACCTTTCTCCTTCTGTTGTAGCAGCTGTTAATTTTAAAAACAGGGCGTCACATTTCACACAAGTGTCACTTCTTGGCTGCCCAAAACTGAGGTTCTGCTGCTTGAAGATGTCCCTATAGAGCCAGAACTTTGCAGTGGATGTTGGACTGTGTTCCTTGTACAGGCGGAACATGCGGAGCAGGTTTAAATCAGGGCTCAGATACTCCCTCTCCACATCTCCCTTCATCCGTGAGTAGTGGTTCGGTTGGCGTGGGAAGCTCAAGATATGCTCTCTTATCCCCTCTCTCACTGCAGGATGAATGCTATGAGGCCTAAAAAATAAACACCACAACTCATGAACAAGGGAAATATAATAAACTATGCTGGTCTGTTTTGCACAATTGCATTGTTTCTTTGACCATAAATGTATAATTATAAACATTCCTCTAAACTATAGGATTTTGTTTTTCACATACAGTCATTAAAGGGATACTTCAGGATTTAGCATTAAGCTTTGTATCATTAGAAAACCGAATTCTTTTTAGTATTTTCGAATTACCATGCTTTTCTCCCTCATATCCCCCTGAGATGAGAGATTTATGTATTTTTTGTCTGGAAAAAATACTCCGATGACGCAAAAATTGTCATTGTTTACATGCACACCTTTTGTTTCAATCGAACTGAATTTATTCCGATTTGTGAATCTGAATGTAGTGTTTACATGGATGCTAAACATGTGATTGATTGATGTGTGCGTTTTAGCATTGCAATCTGGGAGTTGTTGTCTTTCATCCCCATAAATCAAAAATACATTTTCTGGCTTTTAGAAGGCTCCATTCAAAAATAATTTCACATTTCTACTACATAAATGACCCATTTTAAATACACATTAATCTTTCCAGAGCTGAAGTATCCCTTTAAGATCCACATGTTGTAATGATACAAAGAATAATCATACATTACATTTGCATAGCACTTTATCTCTTATATCGATTTCAAAGTGCAAAAATATGTTTCCTGACTGGGCAACAACAGTGAGCTGAATCCTAACCATTACGATATGTGCACACTGGCGTTATAGGGTGGCAAGGCACCCAATGCTCTATAATGCCAGCGTCCAGTGCATCATTAGACCAGGGAATGTTGTAGGTGTGACAATGGTGCAGCTTTAAAAACTAACAGGACGAGAGCATGAGGTCCTTCAAGATTTGTTTTTTTTTTACTTACCTGTTCTTATGTTTTCCTCTGAAGTCCTCTAATGGAGACCTGACTTTAGCTACCTGCTCTGTTCCCTCAGACTGACTGCCTAACTTTTCTTGAATAACCTTTTCAAAGATAAGTAACTTTAAATAAATATGTTATGGACAATGTATCTAATTAAAATCATGCATGTAATAAAAAGTTAACAAACGGAAAAGGCTAGGCTATATAAAACTTGCCTGTAGGCGACTGTTGGTCAGTTGAAAGACTGACATAAATGTGAGTTTACAAACAGCAAGTCTTTGGCCTCCTTGTTGCACATGGTACTTGAAGGTGTACTTCCTCTTAGTAATCTCAGTGTCAGGCCCACGTGGTCGTCTGCGACTCACCTTGTGCTAGAAGTAAAAAGACATGAAGTAAAAAGACATTTACCATAGCGTAGCAGGCTAGCCGTATTGTAGAGCTGTCAGGTTAAGGTCATTAAGTACGTGAGTAGGCTTTGGTTAGGAGAATGAATAAGCCTTTTAGGGCACCAAAGCGCTGTGGTCTGACTGTAATGCACTTGGTGGCCTACTTGATGCTGATCATCCTTCATCCATCCTCACAAAATTTAACATTTACAGTGATCAGGCACATGTGCAGTCTTAGTGAATTGAAGGCATACAGTAGTATTCAATTCACTGGTTATTTCATGGGCCTACATTGTGATGCATTGCATACTGTTGACATGATATGGTCATGAATTGCTTAAGTTAGCCTACCTGCTCCAAACCAGAGAGAATGATAGCCTGCTGCCTCTCATAAGAGACAGCATAAAACTCTGTGAAGAGCTGGAGTTTTCTTTGTTCTGTTAGGCTTGAACACTGCCTGGGACACGTCTCCTTGCACACCTTGCCCTTAACAAAAACAAAGTCACATTAGCGTTTTTTTTTATATATATATATAGCTATAGAATGGTCAGACCCGTGACCATTAGAGCTATTAGCAGCTATTAAGGTTACTACCTATAATATATAACAGCTTACACAATCAATGCATTTTTTTATTATTACCTTTTATTTATTTTATTTATTAAAAAATGAGTAACAAACAAATATAGCATACAATATTACAAAACAAAGTGTTGCATAAATGGTAACATGGGATCCAAAAATATATCAAAATATTTTAAACACGTCAATGACTTTTTATTTATTTATTTTTTACCAATTTGAGTGAAGACATAAAGCAATCAAAGTCTAATTTTCTCAGCTATCATTTCGACCCATTCATGACTTGATTCGCTAAACAGTCCGAGCTGTATGAACATTAGTAACGTTAGACGCCCAGTAATATGCCCCCTGACTGTAACCAGCTAGCGCTACGTTACAAAGTAACTGGCTAGCCAGACCTCAAACACAGCTATAATGTTTCGATTCATTTATCCTCGGTTATAAGGAGTAGTACCCTACAGCATTAATTTCGACCCATTAATGAATTGATCCGTTAAACAGAGTGAGCTATATGAATGAACTGTAGTAGACGACGCGCAGGAGCCTACACGCCCCTCTGACTGTAACAGTAAGTTAGATACTTTGTATACGGTTCTTTCACTCACCTCTTTTGGTGGACTTTTTCCTCGTTTTTGCTCTCCTCTCCGGTTCACATATGGTTTCCCAGCATCCCTCAAAGACTTCCTTGCTCTGTCCTTCCATTCATTCATGTTCGCTCTCCTTTTTTTGCCGAGGTGTTGCCTTTTAATGTCCGCAGCGGACATGAAAGCAACCGGCGTCTCCATTTTTCGTTAGTGGACATAAACGGTTTTTCCGCGTGAGACTATTTTAAAATTTAAAATACAGAGTTTTGGTCGCGCGAACACACCCCCAAAGTGATTCTGTATACATTCAAGTCACATGGTTATCTCAATTTTTGTTTTTTTGGACTTATACGGTTGTTCGTCGCATGAACACAGTTACAGAACAAGTACATATCTAACATCCGGAAGCCGGGCTGAATAAGCAAACACTGTTGCTGTACTCCCAGCATAGCTGGATCCTCAGTCAATCCTAAGATATTAGATACAGACATCGTCTATAACCATAAATACCAGGATATGTGCATTCGTTTTTTATAAAACTATAATTTCCAATTCCTTCTATAATATACGAAGATGGATGGTTAATCCATTCTTTTCACTACCCCCATTATAGACCCTTTAGGTTCAAAACACAATGGTTGTCAAACTAAAACTAAACATAATTTCATTATTTTTTTTCACGTTAATCTTACTCAATGCCTTATTCTGATTTAACAGGCGCTCCTAAATAGTTCCATAAATTCTATCAGAATTTTTTTCTTTTAGTTTTTTTCCTTCTCAATCTTTCCCTATTTCCCTACATGCCAGTTCCTTCGGCATCTTTTCCTTTCTTTTCTCTCTGCCGCATCTAACCAGTACATGATTGTTTGCTTACAATCCACACACACACATTTCATACCACAACCTTTTGTTTTTCACTTTCTTCTTCCACCAAGTCTCTCACCCCTGTTTTCATAACTTTAATCTCGTAGTGCTCAGTGTTCCCTCACTGGGAAAGTCATGGTATTTTATCAGCTTTTCAAATGTCTAACATACATCTTCCCCCATAATACTTTCTCATTTGATAGAAAACCAGTGTATCAAATTTTGCATGCTTGCTCTGAGATTTACCCATACTGGCTGTTTCTGGTATTCTGTGGATTTCTCATTCGACGCTGCGTCTAATAATCTGTTGGACGTCTCCACCAGATCTGATCCCTTAACCCAAGACCAGACAGGGCGCACCCAGTGCTTTCCTGGCGAATCGGTTAACTCCCAGTAAACTGCTACGTGAGGATCCCTCGGTTTACAGAACAGTTACCCCGTGACTTGCTCTGTAAACACGCACCTCACCAGCTAGCCCTACTGTACCAACCCTAACCCGCCCGTAAGTATAAAATATTATATTGAAAAATATTTTAACCCAAGATAAAATATTTTAGCCGACTCTTACCAGAGATATTTTGGTTTGCCTCGGGTTCGTTTCTGATTCCAGTTGAGTTTTCTCCTGGCCCTGGTGGCGGATCGGCCCCTCTCTCTCAAGACTATACGAGGTAGAGCTGGAAATGCTTCCCAGGATGATCGGTCACCGCTCCGCCCTCAGGTCCAGAAGGCCGTCCAAGGAATCCCACTTCTGACACCAAGTTTGTTAAGGCAAAATTCACTACCAGTCAATATCACCTGAGTAAGAGTCATTCAGAGTCAAATTCAATAAAAAGAAGTATTTTATTCCTGCAGGAATAGGTTCAGTCTGACACACAGAAGTTGTGTGCATGAGAGTGACACCCCCTCTGAGAGCAGACGGGGGGTTTTATACCATTTTCAAGGACCTTTCCTTCTAAGTTTACAGATATGATATGGCTGTTGTGTCTTTTAAGGGCATAACAGGCGCCTCTCCTCTCTCCAGGCCACAGCCTAATACAGAAATACACTGGCCAAAAAGCTGATCAGTGCCTAAGGTCAAAGGTCTCCTCCCATCTGCTCCTGAGCGTCACGCCATGCACGTACACACGTTTTAGTTTATGTCATCAAAATCATCAGGAGCCACAAGGCTCAAAATCCCTCTAGTCACATTCACTACTGATCACTGTAAGATTAAAATTTTCCCCTACACAAACTACTTGTCTTGCCTATAAATTTTGATTCAGAATTTTGTTTTATTTTATCACTTCGGGGTACGCGAGCCTGATTTTCAACAACGCTTTATCTGTAGAGTGGGAAAGGGATCCTCCATAGGGAGAGGATAGTTGACACTTCAGCACTGCATTGTCATCGGGTCCAGGCGGATCTCCTTCGTCAGATCTGGATACGGCCTAGATCCGGCAGGCTGCGGGAAAACCTCGGGATAAACAAAGACACTAATATTAGCGTAGATGCCATTCTTCTTATGATGTAACGAGTACATCAAGATTTAAGGGAAGTGTTCCCAGTTCCGGCTGACCTAATCTATGCAGCCTAACATTAAATTATAGAACTCTATAGTGTATTATGTGTATGCTAGGTCAAAGAGATGTGTTTTTAGTCTAGCTTTGAACTGACAGAGTGTGTCTGCTTCCCGGACAATGGTAGGAAGACTGTTCCAAAGTTTTGGTGCTAAATAGGAAAAAGATCTACCGCCAACAGTCGATTTAGATATTCTAGGTATTATCAACTGGCCGGAATTTTGAGATCGCAATAGACGTGAAGGACTATAATGCGTTAAGAGCTCGCTCAAGTACTGCGGAGCTAAACCATTTAGTGCTTTGTAAGTAATCAACAATATTTTAAAATTTATACGATGTTTAAAAGGGAGCCAATCCAGTGTTCACAGAACCGGGCTAATATGGTCATATTTCCTGGTTCTGGTAAGAACTCGAGCTGCTGCGTTTTGAACTAGCTGTAGTTTATTTATTAACCCTCTGGGGTCTGAGGTGTTTTCTGGGTCCTGGAGGTGTTCTGACATGCTCTGGCATTTGTGATTATTTCTGATACTTGTGACATTTTCATGGCTAAAGTCTGATTACACTGTATTCAGGACAAAGTTTGCTACAGTAATATGTCAGCAGCATGTATGTAAAAGTTTTTAGTTTTGAGATAATGACGTTTATGCGTGGTTTGTGAAAAAACAAAAAACAAATGTCACTGAAATAAGATCATAAAACCCATAATGATTATTTCTTCACAAGACTTTTGAAAATTGTATCACGTAGCCTAGAATATTTGCTTCAAAACTATGTGAAAATCATTCTGACTACTCATTCAGATAAGACAATAAAAGTCTTTTAAAATGTGTATGACGTGTTTTGTGTAAGAAAGCTTTATGCAAGAAGGCGTAAACCACCGTGAATCTCTCATTAATATGTATGCTTTTCACACCTGAGGAAGACAAAGACCCCTCCCATAATGGCCCCATAAAGGTGCTATCAGTCCCTATCATTAGGAGCCTTGCACAAAGAATGAGGAGAGCCTTAAAAAAGAATGGCTTTTTGATTGTTTGGATTTATTTACAACACAACATAATCCAAAGATACACAACAAATGACAAAAAAAGCACATTGAACACACTGATCTTTAGATCACACACACTCTGTTCAACAGAGACCTTTGTGCCATTCCTGAAACATAGTACATACCTGTCCATGTTCCATTTACCATGTTCATGTACAAAGACTCATGTGAATGTCAGCAGGACTCAGTGGCTCAGTGGTCCCTGTAAAAAAACAAAACAACTGTGAATGCTGATATCAAGAGAAACTATATGCCGCACGATTTTGGTAATACATTTGAGATTTTTCTGGTTAAAATAGCTTTTTACAATTTATAAAATACACACACACACACATAGCCTACATATATATATTTAAAATGAACACCAGGTTTGTTGTGCAATGCATATATCCAACGTGTATGGCTGCATAAAATAATAACAATAGCCTATAGCAGGCGGCCTAGTAACACTACACTAGAGAAAAAATTATTGATATGCTACTTCAAATGTTTACAATCGTTATGACGTTCTGACGTAAACCATGAAACCTAATGTTTTGTGCGTTTTGCTTTTCAAACTCAGAGCGCGCGCAGAGAAAATTTACTGGATCGAGCAACTATGAAACATTATTGTTAACATATTATACATATCGACCGTCACGTTTGAGCAGATATCCACAAACACCATATTTAACAGTAAACCCGGATCTAAACATTATAATATTCACCATAGTAGAGTAAACACTATAGGCTACTAGCCTACTATATCATGCTGTGTTTTATTATCAAACATAAGAACAACTTGTGTCGTACATGAATATAAATTTCGCATTGAAAGGTATGCCTGCCTGTCTATAGTTCATATTTCAACATGTTTCTGTCGATTTCATACATTTTAGTCAAGCAACAGCTTAACTGCAATTCAACAATAACACTAACTAATATAGCCTAATTCATAATACATTTCTTACCTTACATCTTTCTTGTCTTCAAATCGCGATCTTCTTCTTCTTCTGAGGTAAGTTAAATCCAATGTAAGATCACAGCGTGTTTTCCAACCTCGGCGAAAAGCATTGGACTGATGAAGTTTGCTGCTTTGTTTTTGAGGTAATGAGGGCGTTCGCGTTCCTTCACGTGGATATTTGCATATCAATCTCTTTTGCGCGCGTGGGCGTGGTCAAATTAAAAATAATGAGCAAGTGTTTGAGAAACTGGAAATCTTGTTGGTTTTATACAAATTACTTAAACAGAGAATATTTGTTTTTGTTTTGAATCAGATAATTTAAAAGTACACACTTATATGTTTATAAAGATATATGGCTCATAAATGTGAGACAAGTATTCGCTGAGTTTTGTTTCAGTTTATAGACGTGCTCAAGAAAAACAAGTTCACCGAGACGGAGAGACAGAACGCCTACCCTGTTTATTTTCTTTATTTTACAAAAGCACAATGTTTTGTTTTTATTGTAAGTGGACACATACAAAAGTAGACATCTCACAGATTATTTTTTCATGTTTCTTTTTTCTGTATGACCATAAATGACGGAGTATTTTAAGTCTATGTTGCTGCTATGTGAAAAAAAAACGGCAGATCACGCCGGCGTGATTGCCGACCCCAGAGGGTTAATCGTGCAGGGCAACCACCCAGTAGAGCATTACAATAATCTAGCCTTGAGGTAATGAACGCATGAACTAATTGTTCCGCATTTCCCAATGAGAGCATATGGCGTATTTTAGATATATTTTTAAGATGGAAAAATGCAGTTTTACAGATACTAGACACGTGGCATTCAAAAGAAAGGTTGGTATCAAAGAGCACACCCAGGTTCCTAACCGACGACGAAGACTTAACAGAGCAGCCATCAAGTGTTAGACAGTATTCTAGGTTATTACGTGTGGAAGTTTTTTGTCCAATAATTAGAATCTCCGTCTTTTCAGAATTTAGTAGTAGGAAATTACTAGTCATCCAATTTTTTATATCAGCTATGCATTCCGTTAATTTTGTGAATTGGTAAGTTTCGTTGGGTTTTGAATAAATATACAGCTGAGTATCATCGGCATAACAGTGAAAGCTAACTCCATGTTTCCTAATGATATCTCCTAATGGTAGCATTTACAGAGTGAACAGCAACGGTCCTAGTACTGAGCCTTGTGGTATGCCATACTGAACGTGTGATCGATAAGACATCTCTTCATGTACTGCTACAAACTGATAACGGTCAGTTAAGTATGATTTAAACCATGCTAGTGCAATTCCACTAATGCCAACATAGTTTTCTAGTCTATTTAAAATAATGTTTTGGTCAATGGTGTCAAATGCAGCACTAAGGTCGAGTAACACTAATAGAGAGATACAACCACGATCGGATGATAAGAGCAAATCATTTGTGACTCTAATGAGAGCAGTCTCAGTGCTATGGTACGGTCTAAATCCGGACTGAAAATCCTCGCAGATATCATTTCTTTCTAGAAAGGAACATAGTTGTGAAGATACTGCTTTTTCTAATATCTTTGACAGAAAAGGCAGATTCGAGATCGGCCTGTAATTGACTAATTCTGTAGGATCAAGTTGTGGTTTTTTAACAAGCGGTTTTATCATAGCCAGTTTAAAGGTTTTTGGTACGTATCCTAGAGACAAAGATGAATTAATGATATTAAGAAGAGGATATATGACTTCTGGAAACATCTCTTTCAGTAGCTTAGTCGGTATAGGATCTAACATACAAGTTGTCGATTTAGATGAATTAACGAGTTTGCAGAATTCTTCCTCTCCTAGAGCAACAAATGAATCAAATTTTTCCTCTGGGAGACTACAATGCACTCCCTGATGCGATACTGTAGTAGACGGTTGCATAGTTATAATTTTGTCCCTGATAATATCAATCTTATAAGTGAAGAAGTTCATAAAGTCATCACTGCTGTGTTGCTTGGACACTTCTGAGCTTGAAGCTTTATTTTTCATTAGTTTAGCCACTGTGTCAAATAAATACATTGGATTATGTTTATTTTCTTCTAATAGGGTTGAAAAATAAGCAGATCTAGCAGCTTTTAAAGCCTCTCTGTAAGCAATCGAGCTCTCTGTCCACGAAATCCGAAATACCTCTAGTTTAGTTTTCTTCCAGTTGCGCTCCATTTTTCTGGCTGCTCTCTTAAGGGCCCGGGTGTGCTCGTTGTACCACGGAGTTGGACTATTTTCTTTAATCTTCTTTAAGCGCAACGGAGCAACTGCGTCTAAAGTGCTGGAAAAGAGAGAGTTCAACGTTTCTGTTGCAATATCAAGTTCTTCTAAGCTATCCGGGATGCTGAGATGATGAAACTGATTAGGAAGATTATTGATAAAGCAATCTTTAGTGGCAGAAGTTAAAGGTCTAACGTATTTACAACACGGAGTCGGCTTTGCAGCCTTGGCTAAATGTAATTTACATGAGACTAGATAATGATCTGAGATGTCATCGCTCTGCTGCAGAATTTCAACGGCATCAACATCTATTCCATGTGATAATATTAGATCTAGAGTATGATTACGACAATGAGTAGGTCCTGACACGTGTTGTCTAACTCCAATTGAGTTTACAATGTCTTTAACCCTCTGGGGTCTGAGGTGTTTTTGGGGCCATTGGGATGTTCTGATATGCCCTTACATTTGTGCTTTTTTCAGTTATTTATAAACATGTTAATGGCAAAGGTGTAAATTCACTCTATATAGCACAAACTGGGCTACCATAATATCTAAGCAACATATATGTACATGTTTGTATTTTTAAGAGAATAATGTTTATGCGTGGTTATTGAAAAAAATAAAAATGAAAGTTGTTGAAATAAGGCCACAAAACACATATTGATTATTTCTTCACAAGACTTTTGAAAATTGTATCACATGTACTCATTCAGATAAGACAATAAAGTATTTTTACATTTTTAATGACGTGTTTTGTGTCAGAAAGCTTTATGCGAGGAGGCATGATCTCTCATTAATATGTATGCATTTCACACCTGAGAAAGACAAAGACCCATAATGGCCCTATTAGGTGCTATCAGGCCATTTCATTATGAGGAGCCTTGCACAAAGAATGAGGAGATTTAAAAAAGAATGGCTTTTAGATTGTTTGGATATATTTACAAGACAACATAATCCAAAGATACACAACAAAGGTCAAAAAAACACATTAGTAAACACACTGATCTAAAGACAGAGGCTTGAACAGTCACACAACTTTGTGCCATTGAAACATAGTACATACCTGTCATTTCCAAGGTGTTTGATTTTTCATTTTACCATGTTCATGTACAGAGACTGTTGAATGTTGAAGTCAGCAGGACTCATCAGTGGCATCTCTCCCTGTAAAAAATTAAATAAAAAAATAAACACCTTTGAACATGCTGATATCAAGAGAAACTATATGGCTGCACGACTTTGGGCATGCATTGTAGAAAAAATTGCGATTTAAATATATATATATATATACACGCCCACACACACAGTGCTTAGAATAAGTGAACACACCCATGCTAAAGTTGACTACCCTTCACAATACAGACATGGTTTTATTTCAGTTAGCCTAACTGAACATTTATACATAAATAATATATTGTATTTAGACAGTATCACATATTTTACCGGAGGCTGAAATATATTTCACTAAATCATTATAACCTAAGCAGTTATTCGCAAACAAAATAAATTACGCATAAGGCAGTATTTTAGCATGATAATCAGTGTCATAAACTAATCTCAAAACTGAGTGAAATATATGTAGAAGGCTAATATCACATTTAAAAAGTTTACACAAGTGTATAGGGATATTGTGACTGTGAGGTAATCTTTCCTATGTCAAAAGCTAGCCAAAACTAGGCAAAAATATAGTCTGAAAATTCATTTGAGCTCTATAATCAGAAAAGGAATGATATAACACTAAACAACTTACTCCGAACTTGTATCCTCCGCGGGGTCAATTCGTTCTTCAAAATGCAGCCGTTGGTCTTCCGAGTTTCAAATTCCTCTGAGGAAAAGGTGAATCCTCGCTGTCCAGAATCATCTGAAGGGCTTCTTCACCGGAGTAGTGTGCCATCCTCAAAACGCGATGAACTATCAGTGAATCTCATGAAGAATCTTTGTGTTTTTATGGCATTGATCGGGGGCGTGTGCGCGATCACTTAAACTATTTACATGTGAATAGCGCCGGGGGCGTGGCGGCCTCAACTCATTAAAAATAATGAGGGGAGAAAGAAAAAACTGGACCTCTCCTTGGTTTCCAACGGATTGCATAAACTGAAAATATTTGTTTTTTATATAAATTACTTCATTTAAAAGAAGAGAATTCAAGCTTCATAAAGAAAAATCTCTCGTGCCCGTGTGACAAGTAATCGCGGAGTTACAGTTAATCTTAGGACGCGTTTCAGAAGGGACTTCAGTGATAGAGAGAATGCAGAACTCGCATCATGTTTGTTTTTCTTTATTTGGTGAAAAGCACAACACTTTGTTTTTATTGTGAGTATCCACAAAAAAAGAAAGAAACTTAACAGGATCTAATGATGTATAACACTTATATGTAAGATCAAAATCAACCGAGTATTTTGAGTCTCTTTTGCACTGATAAGAAAAAAAGCGAGCAGATCACGCCGGCGTGATTGCCGACCCCATAGGGTTAAATGCCAATGCATCTTTTTCATTATCTACATGTATATTAAAATCACCAACAATTAGTCCTTTATCTGCAGCCAATACTAATTCTGATAGAAAGTCCGCAAATTCTTTGATAAAATCTTTATGGTGCCCTGGTGGCCTGTATACAGTAGCCAGCATAATTCTCAAATGTGATTTATCAATTACACTATATATTTTTACATTAAGCACCAATACTTCAAAAGTATATTTAAAACTAGGTTTCTTAGTGGTTTTGAAAATATTACTATAAATTACAGCAACACCTCCCCCTTTGCCTTTCAGACGAGGTTCATGTTTATAACTGTAATCTTGTGGGGTTGACTCATTTAAAATAATGTAATCGTTTGGTTTTAGCCAGGTTTCTGTCAAACACAGCATATCAAGATTATAATCTGAAATCATATCATAAACTATGAGAGATTTTGAAGTAAGGGATCGAATATTCAGCAACCCAAGCTTTATCATTTGCTCATCTGTATTATATCTGTTTTTTATTTGTTGAACATCAATTAAATTTTTAACCTGACATTTTTTGGATTTCCAAATTTGGGGAACAGACACAGTCTCTATATGATGATATCTAGGTGAAAGAGGCTCTATGTGATGGGATTTATCTGACCTTGGTGACGTGAGGCCGCTAGCAGATGGTCGGTTTAGCCAGTCTGTCTGCTTCCTGACCTGAGCCCCAGATTGTCATGTTTTATCTCTAAGACTATGAGCCAAATTACTAGAGAGAAGAGCAGCACCAGCCCAGGAGGGATTGATACCATCTCTTTTCAACAGGTTAGGCTTGCCCCAAAAACTTTTCCAATTGTCTATGAATTCTACATTATTATGCGGACACCACTCAGACAGCCAGCGATTCAGTGAGGCCAATCTGCTAACTATCTCATCAGTCCTGCGTACAGGAAGGGGGCCAGAGCAAATTACAGTGCCTGACATCGTACTTGCGAGTTCACACACCTCTTTAATATTAATTTTGGTGATCTCCGACTGGCGGAGTCGAACATCATTAGTGCCGACATGAATAATGATCTTAGAGAATTTACGATTAGCATTAGCCAGCACTTTTAACTTTGCTTTGATGTCAGGCGCTCTGGCTCCCGGCAAACATGTGACTATGGTGGCTGGTGTCTCTATTTTCACGTTCCGTGTGATCGAATCACCAATTACCAGGGCACAATCAACAGAATTCTCAGTGGGTGTTTCACTGAGTGGGGAAAATCGGTTTGTTATGGGAATCGGAACGGAAGAGTGGTTCTTTGATCCGCGACTAGAGCGATCTCTGACAGTCACCCATCTGCCCTGCTGCACGGGCTCTACTTCAGCCGGAACCGAATCATGTAAAGAGTTCACTATGCTAGGCGGATCCAAAACAGTATCTAAAGATCTAGCATTCTTACCATCCTCAATTAAAGTTTGGATGCGTGTCTCTAGTTCTGAAATCTTCTCCGTCAGCCTGACTGTCTCCTTGCATTTATCACATATAAATCCTATATTGCCATCGGAGAAGGCTATACTAAACATATGACGTGACACAGGTGACAATAACAGAACAAGAACACATTACTCACCGTGTTTGTTGACTGATTCTTACTTACCTGGACTTTATGAACTCAAAGGCGAGGGCGCACGAGAGAAAATAAATAAATAAATGAGCGCACGGGTGGCGCGTTAGCAGGCTAACGTAATCGAGTGGCCAGTGACTAGACAGGAGTCTGTTTCTAAATCAAAATTGGATGAGAGATTTTTGCCGTCACGTGTGCAGCCTCCACGCCGGTGCCTGCCGTTTTTCCACGATTTCCACACCGAGGTGTCGAAATCGTGGAGAAGACCGGTATCATATAGAGTGTTTAGTCCCCAGACTTCAACATATTCAAATATTGTGGGGGCTAGGGCTTATGGTTATGGTGCTTTGCCTCGTGTGGAAGAGACGCTTGCGAGCCATCTCTCCCCCGAAGCAGCATCATCTTTTAAGGCACCGGCATTACCCACCAAGCCTTTAAGAAACACTTCGGCTTTGGTGAGTAAAGCGTATTCAGCGGCGGGTCAGGCTGCGTCATGCCTGCATACTATGTCAATCTTGCAGGCATACCAGGCTGATCTGCTAAGGGACGTGAGTGAGAGTGAGGAGGTCAGTAACTACATCAGGCTGCTGATTTATCCCTGCGTGCCACCAGAGAATCGGCCAAGCTAGTGGGTCGTTCTATGGCAGCTCTGGTGGCCGCAGAAAGACATTTATGGCTAAATCAAACGAATATAAAAGAGAAAGAAAAGGCTTTTCTTTTAGACGCTCCTCTCTCTCCCCTGGGTTTGTTTGGTGATGCGGTGAATTCAGTTATCGACAAATTCCAGGAAGAGAAGAAACAAACGGCAGCTTTTAAGAAGTTTCTTCCCCTAAAAGTTCATCACTGGGGCTGCTGGGCGGGAGCAGCCCTGGCCGTCTACGAGCTCATCACATAGAGCGCAGCAGAGGCAGAGTGTTGCGTCTCGTGCTCCCCCTGCTGGACAGTGGGCTCAGCCGCGGCACTCTCAGCCGAAGCCTTCTAGCAATATAACTGATCTAAGGACAGTTATATTGGCTAAGAAGGCTTCGGCTAAGAAGAAGTCCTGACGCCAAGGCGTTCAGGATACTGAGGGTGGTCCCCAACGAGGCGGAAAGGTGTTCACCTCTTCTTGCGGTGCCCATTCTTCCTCGGTGCCTTCTTCATGCCGGGTCGCAGACGGTCCCAGCGAGCGCTTTCCCGAGGGACGCTCGCTCCCTCTGAGGAGGGTCTCAGAGCAGTCAGACCAGTTGTTCCCTGCCGGTGGGCCGTTACAGGGTGCTGCGTTTGCTGCTCAAGTTACACCAGAGGCCAGTCTCGAGAGACTGGTACCCTTAGTAGATTTTCTGGCAGAGTGGAAAAGCCTTCCAAAAATATCTCATTGGGTCCTGCAGACAGTAGAAAAGGGTTATGCTATCCAGTTCAGGTGTCGTCCACCAAAAGTCAGAAGGGTTCTGCACACAGTGGTGGGGCCCGAGCAGGCTCTGGTAATGGAACAAGAGGTGAAAACACTCCTTCGAAAGGAGGCTATAGAACGGGTTCCTCCTCCCAGTTTGGAGTCAGGTTATTACAGACGATATTTCATCGTTCCAAAGAAGGATGGGGGGGTTGCGTCCAATTTTAGACCTGCGCCTATTGAATCGCTCGGTAGGGAAGCTAAAATTCAAGATACTCACTATCAAGCAGATCGTGTCTCAAATCAGATCCGAGGACTGGTTTGTCACGATAGATCTAAAGGACGCATACTTCCACATTTCCATCCTTCCACAACACAGGAAGTTCCTGAGGTTCGCCTTCAGGAACCTACCAGTACAGGGTTCTTCCGTTTGGCCTAGCCTTATCTCCCCGCATGGATACAGCACTAGTGCCTCTGAGGCTTCATGGCATTCGTATTCTCAATTATATCGACGATTGGTTGATTTTAGCTCAGACGGAGCAGATGGCGGTTCGGCATCGAGATGTCGTCCTCGCTCATATCAGAAAGTTGGGGTTGAGGCTGAACCCAAATAAAAGTGTATTATCTCCTTCGCAGAAGACCACTTTTCTGGTTGTCATTTGGGATTCGGTCTCGATGCGGGCGCGACTCTCTCTGACCCTCATCGCTTCGATTCTCTCATCTGTGAAACAAGTAAAGCTAGGCCAGCTACTCGCTGTGAAGCAGTTTCAGAGACTGTTGGGTCTGATGGCATCAGCGTCCAACGTTATAACTTGCGGCCTGTTGTACATGAGACCGCTACAGTGGTGGCTCAGGGCCAAGGGATTCTCCCCGAGGGGAAATCCGCTCCGCACGATCAAAGTCACGCGGCGCTGCCTTCGTGCTCTGGTCATGTGGAGAGAAACTTGGTTCCTATCCAAAGGTCCTGTGCTGGGGGCTCTTTGTCGTCGCATAACGCTAACGACGGATGCTTCCCTCACAGGGTGGGGGGCAGTCATGAGTGGTCGTCGAGCCCAAGGTCTGTGGCAGGACCATCATCTATCGTGGCATATAAATTGTCTAGAGATGTTGGCAGTGTTTCAGGCTCTAAAACACTTCCTAGCAGACCTGAGAGGTCATCATGTGTTAGGTCAATCAGACAACACGTCGGTGGTCTCTTATATAAATCATCAGGGGGGCCTGCGGTCTCGCCGGCTTTAGAAGTTGGCCCGTCAGATCCTCCTGTGGTCCCAAGGGAAGCTACTATCTCTGAGAGCAATGTATCTTC
This sequence comes from Tiaroga cobitis, assembly GCA_030578255.1. Lineage (NCBI taxonomy): Eukaryota > Metazoa > Chordata > Actinopteri > Cypriniformes > Leuciscidae > Tiaroga > Tiaroga cobitis. The sequence continues at coordinate 6,627,328 of CM060605.1, read as the reverse complement.
CTGGGTATTTGAATGTGGTAGCAGACTCCCTGTCGAGGCAGGGGCCGAGGCCAGGGGAATGGAGACTCCACCCCAAGGTGGTGGAGCTCCTTTGGTTGAGTTTCGGTCGCGCCGAGGTGGACCTATTCGCTTCCAAGGAGACCACGCATTGTCATCTGTGGTTCTCCATCAGTCAGCCAGCCCCCCTGGGGTTGGACGCTATGGTGCAGCCGTGGCCGAGGTCACGTCTGCAGGCCTTTCCCCCGATTGCTCTGTTACCAGGAGTTCTGGAGAGGGTCCGCCGGGACGGGGTCAGCCTACTACTAGTAGCCCCGTTCTGGCCGGCCCGAGTATGGTTTGCGGACCTGATTTCTCTCCTGGACGGCTCTCCTTTGGAGCTCCCGGTCAGGAGGGATCTACTCTCTCAGGCGGCGGCACGATATTTCACCCCCGCCCAGAATTGTGTAAACTGTGGGCTTGGCCTCTGAGGGGGCCCAGCTCATAGACTCCGGTCTCTCAACCGAGGTTGTTGAGACCATTCTTCACTCCAGAGCTCCATCCACGAGGAAACTTTATGCCTTGAAGTGGAAACTTTTCACTTCTTGGTGTGGAGAACACCTGCAGGACCCAGTTAACTGCCCAGTGGGTGCAGTGCTGGAATTCCTGCAGGAGCGCTTCTTCACAGGGTTATCCCCCTCCACACTAAAGGTGTATGTGGCGGCACTAGCTGCTTACCACGTCCCTTTCAGTGGAGTCTCTCTTGGGAGACACCAGCTTACAACTCGTTTCCTCCGTGGTACTTTGAGGCTGAGGCCAGCAGTTCGTACGAGGGTGCCGACCTGGGATCTGGCCATTGTATTAGAAGGTCTTTCCCTAGCTCCTTTTGAACCTATCGAAGAAGTTCCTGAGAAGTTTCTCACTTTTAAAACAATTTTTCTACTTGCTATCTCCTCACTAAAAAGAACCTGAGATTTGCAGGCTCTGTCGGTTTCACCCTCGTGCCTGGAATTCTCGCCTGGCATGGTTAAGGCTTTTCTGCATCCTAGACCAGGGTATGTTCCCAAGGTCCCTACTAATGTTGTTAGACCTACGGTTCTGCAGGCTTTCTGTCCTCCTCCATTTATGTCATCGGACCAGGTAAAACTTAATTTACTTAGACGCTTATGTCCACAGAGCTGCCCTGTGGAGGAAATCAGAACAACTATTTGTATGTTTCGGGCCACCCAGGAAAGGGTGTCCTGCGTCTAAACAGAGAATGAGCAAGTGGGTGGTCGAGGCTTTCTCACTTGCTTATGAGTCGGCTGGCCAGCCTTCACCTTTGGCTGTTCGAGCCCACTCTACTAGGAGTATGGCTGCTTCCAAAGCTCTATTGTCGGGAGTGTCCCTGAGTGATGTTTGTGATGCGGCTGGATGGTCTTCACCGCATACTTTTATTAAGTTCTATGACCTAGACTTAAGCTCTACCCCTGGGGCACAGGTGCTCTCGTCCTCTGTGCGCTAGTTCTCACATGGCGGTCATTTGTTCCTATGGCGACGTGGGTATTCGCGTTCCCACAGCGTTTGACGCAGCTCGAAGTTCCCTTGAAAGGGAACGTCTCGGTTACGTATGTAACCCTAGTTCCCTGATAGGGAACGAGATGCTGCGTCGTTCCGCCATACTCCCTGCACTCCCGTTAGCGCTTCCTTCAGGCCTATCAGAAGCTACTGCGCTTGTGTTTTTGAGGTGCTTTATAGTTTCCTGGTCGATGACGTCACCCGCCTATGACGTTTCATCTCTCCATTGGGCTGATTCCATACGTGCTTCATGACGCACAGCGCAGAGGCGTTCCCACAGCGTTTGACGCAGCGTCTCGTTCCCTATCAGGGAACTAGGGTTACATACGTAACCGAGACGTTTTTGAATCATCACTTATTCTTCTAGCACACAATTCAATGAATTACTTTCTTGCTTACTTGCTTTTTTCCTTTTTCTATTTCTTTATTTGCTTGGAAACCTTATCTAGGAGATACCAATGGAGCATTCCTCCAATAATTGTGTAGTCTTTGTGCTCATGGTGAGTTTTTATTTGACAGTAACATCAGTTTAATTTAGAAACCAAATTAAAAAAGGTCTAAACAAGTAGCCTTTGAATTTCAGTATGGCCTGTACAGGTGAGGTGAGTCTTCAGATATTTGATCAACATATTTGTTTTGTTTTGTAATACGTCAAGAATAAGGAAATGGTGGTGTGTACTGCTAATTGAAGAAACAGGGTAATTTTCTAATTCTAATATAAATGTAAAGTAATGACATTTTAGCATTTTGTCAATCTCCAGTGATTTACCAGTGAAAATTTACTTTTTTCTAATTATTTTTTTCAGCCATGGACCCAACAGGAGGCCTTGCTGATGTACGGTTGAATATTATTTCTTTAAATTATTTTTGGAGTAATATTTGTAATATTTGTAATATTTTAAAATAGTTTTTCCATATTTTTTTCAGGCTACCACCAGAGCTGCTCAGTCACATTCTTCTAGATGTTGTATATGAAGGAGACAAAGCCTTTCACTCTCTGTCAACTAATGTGCAAAAAGTTTAATGAAACCGTCCACCATCCAGGTTTTCTAAAAAAAAAAAAAAAGAAGCTCACTTTGCCTGGCTGGACAGTATGTATAAGTATTACTACTTTTATGAAATTAACAAATTAAGCTAATCTATTAAATTCAATTTTTTTTTCATTACAAATTCATTTTTTCTTTCACCTTGTAGGTATCGTTGACTGGAAGTCTGTCGGTCCGGATGTGAGGGAGGAATATAGGGTGGAGTTTAACCCTCTGAGGTCTAAGTGTTTTTGGGGTCCTTGAGGTGTTCTGACATGCTCTGACATTTGTGCTTTTTTCAGTTATTTATAAACATGTTAATGGCAAAGGTGTAAATTCACTCAATATAGCACAAACTGGGCTTATTTGGCGTTATTGAAAAAACTAAAACTTAAAGTGTCTGAAATAAGGCCACAAAACACATACTAAATATGTGTCCACAAGACTTTTGACTAATGAGTGTTGTTGCCTAGAATTTTTGCTTCAAAATGATCTGAAAATCATTCTGCCTAATCATTTACACAAACACATACACTGATTTAAATTTTATTAAAGACCTTTTGTTTGGAAAGGCAATATGCGTTTAGGCGTGTTCACACCTGAGAAGACAAAGGCCGGATAATGTGCCGCATAATGAGCTGCATATTAATTAGCCCTTTCACACAGGTGTGTCACAGGATCCCAAAGAATGCAAGGACAAAAGAAATTATCTATATAGCCTATACATTTTACAATTAGAAATTGTAACCAATTACAAATAGGTTACAATTACAACAACAATTACAATTTTAACAATATTTCAAGTGTATTTCTTTGTAAAAAGTATACATTTTATCATACGTATTAAAAAAAGGTAAGGATTCATTAGTTTGAATATTGGAACAAACACTATAATAACATCTTAGTCGATAATTCAATATACCTACTTTTTGACAAAACATCATACTATAGTATATTTAACTATGAGCAGAAATTGGTGAACAAAAGCGTACCTATTTAATGTGACAGTAGTCTTTTTTTACAGTCAAAACTTTATAATCTATCCAAAACTAATCACAAAATCTTGTCTAAACATTCATATTTAGTCTGTAATATATTGTGTATGATATATTAGTATATACATGTGAATTTGCAGCTTGTTGCTTATACAGACATTTTATTTCAACATATTTCAGTCTATTTTTACTCATGTTAGTAGGCTATAGCAATATAGTTTGTATGTGTTCATGTAAACATAACGTTTACTAATGTAGGTGCGAGAGTGAATGAACAAGGCACAGACACGCGCTGTATAACTGTAGTAAACAAAGCGCGCGTGCCTATGCCGTTCACTCATCATTTAGCCTACACACAGACACGCAATTCATATTTAAACAGTCTTTTTGCGGTTTACAGTCAGACACTATTCAATATCACGATTAGAACAAAGCACTTAAGAATAAATGACTTACTACATCAGCTGGATCCGTTGCTCCTCGAAATGAAACTACCAGCACTTCTGGTACATTTTCCAGGGTTAGATAGTATTATTCCTCACAGCGAAAGGATACGCTGTGTCCACAGCTGTACAAGATACTTACTAAACACGATGTGTTTTATAATCCAGCTGGTGGGCGTTGGCATGTTTGAACGGCTTGCCTTAGATCATTTGCGTTTGAATAGCGCGCGCTCTCCGTGGGCGTGGCACATTAACGCGTAATTAGGTATAATGAGTTGGAAAGAAAAATACTGACATCTCTCTCTTTTCATACAGATTACATAAGCTGAGAATATTTGTTTTTTTTATATAAACTAATTCATTTAAAATAAGAGAGTTCAAGCTTCATTATGGAAAAACACTCGTGCCTGTATGACAAGTATTCGCGGAATTACAGTTAATCTTAGGACGCGTTTCAGAATGGACTTCACTGACAGAGAGAAGGCAGAACGCGCATCATGTTTGTTTTTCTTTATTTGGCGAAAAGCACAACACTTTGTTTTTATTGTGAGTATCCACAAAAAATAGACACTTATCAGGATCTAATGATGTACAACACTTAATATGTAAGATCAAAATCAACAGAGTATTTTGAGTTTCTTTTGCACTGATAAGAAAAAAGCAAGACTATCGCGCCGGCACGATAGCCGACCTCAGAGGGTTAAGCTCACCAGATGTGATGCTTGTGGATTCCTCTACAAAAACACCAATGGATATTGCGGAAATGGAAAGAAGGGGGTCTTCACTGCGTTCTATTCAGATAGAGAGTTTGTTGGCTTCTGTTCAATGGACTGCTACTACAGTATGAATTAGTAAAGGAATGAGTAAAGGAATGAATAAAGGAACGAGTAAAGGAACGAGTAGAGGAATGAGTAGAGGAATGAGTAAAGGAATGAGTAAAGGAATGAGTAAAGGAATGAGTAAAGGAATGAGAAAAGGAATGAGTAAAGGAATGAGTAAAGGAATGAGTAAAGGAATGAGAAAAGGAATGAGAAAAGGAATGAGAAAAGGAATGAGTAAAGGAATGAGTAAAGGAATGAGTAAAGGAATGAGAAAAGGAATGAGAAAAGGAATGAGTAAAGGAATGAGTAAAGGAATGTGTAAAGGAATGAGAAAAGGAATGAGAAAAGGAATGAGTAAAGGAATTACTTTGAACACAAGCCCTTTGATGACAAATGCAATTGATGTTTTCAAATAATTAATTGTTGAAAAATGACAACTGAATAAAAATGACAATTAAATATAAATGTTTTGTGTATAAAACGGTGTTTGTTTTGCTTAGTTGATTAATGTTACTTAAAAGCTTATTAAACAGTTTTTACTCCTATTTTATAATTATATGGTGAGTGTTTGATCAAACATATATATATTTGCCTATTATACAGCAAAAACATTTGCTGTAAAGTTATTATAAAAATAACAATACTTTAGTTTGTATGTAGCTACTTTAAATGAAAGTACAAAACTATAGTGACTTTAATAGTGTCAGGAGACATTTTTATCTTTAAAATAATAATTGAATTAGTTTTTTAATGATTGATTCACTATAAGTCCTAAAAAAAAGTTGTGGTGGTGATGACGTCACCCGCGCCATAAAAGAAGGTTTGGTTTTTCGAAGGTAACGTACTTTTGAATGTATTCTTAATATAATTATTGCTATTTTTACAGTGAAAGAAAGGTATTTGGTCTTGTATAATTATTTGTTGGCCAATAGTGATTAAGTTTATGGCTCGCTTTTAGGCGGATCAGGAAGCTTTCGCGTCCAATTGTCAAGACCTTTTGGCACGCCCCATTCCTTTCCGACCTTGTGGCACGCCCATTGCTCCAGGCTGCAGTTATCCCTACTTGGTTTGACCTGTTCTCATCTGATTCTCTCATCTCGTCATCTGTTCATGCTAACTGACAGCGGCGTGGGCACGAACTGTGGGCGGGCCTAATAAATTTGCTGCTACTGTTGGCTCTCAGGGGTGTCAGTCACTGCAGCACAATCAGTGATTGGATGAATCGCGTTTCTTTGTAGAACACTTTAATTCTTTCTTTTTCTTAACTTTTTCCAACTCTCAAGTCATTTACTGGTGGCCTGGGTTACCCGGGTTACAACTGTATTTCTAAAATTGTGCAAACAATGGTTCTAGCTTAGATAATTGCTCAGTGGTTTGGTCGAGTGCATAAAGACAAAAAATGTAAGAATACGAATGTCCTGGTGAAAGACTGTCTCTGCTTTGTTTTATAAGAAATATTTCTGTGTCTAGAATTCCTAATTTCCTGTACTCTCAATTTTTGTATAGTAGTGCTAGCCATGATTTTAACACCAGGCATGCATATAAAAGGGATGTTTTTATTGTTTTATTTCCTGTTTCAAAAACCACTGCAAAACAATGGACTGTAATGTATAGAATAATGAAAAAAATGGACGGATTTACCATTGATATTACACATTTTCTAACAGGAAAAATTAGTTTTAAAAATATTTTAAGGAACATTTAATAGCACTATATATAGTAAATTGTTGATTTTGATATTTGGAATTAATGTTAGGTTTATTGACTTAACTTTGTATTGTTTTTGATTAAATGTAGTATTTGCATTTAATTGTTGGGACCCCAGGAAGAGAAGCCTTTATGTAGTGGCTAATGGGGATCTAAATAAATAAATAAATAAACTTACAGCCAATACAGGAAATTTACTTAGGAAATATGTTTTTTTAAAGTTTTTTTGACAGTTATAACACCTCGTCTTACCTGATGTCCTCCGCTTTTATTAGTAGTCCTCAAAGCGCCGATACATTCAATTCCTATCATAATTATGACATTTTGGCATTATTGTTTAGCTATTTACCTATGTTTTCAAATTGCCTGTGTTTTTTTTTTCTCGATTGGACCAACGGCTTCGAAGATAACAGCAATTTGTTTAAGCTCTAAATGACACTGTTACAAGTGTCATAAGGCAAACCATAAGGCAAAACCTGGTATGTTTGGTATCGTTGGACTCGGCAAGGATTCAGGAGTGTAAGGAGGTCACTCCCGTGAAAAAACGCTGGTTTGAAAATTCTCAGGCTCCTTCAGGGCATTGTGCGGATGAGTTTTTTTAGATACGCCAATGTTCTCATAAACTATCAAGGTACCCTGGACAAAACCACTGCATGCCACTGCATTTTAATTAGACTAACGGTTGGGTGCTGTTGTAGCCATTTTCATGATTTTTTTCCCCTGTTATAGCGCCACCAAGTTGCCAATCGTCGCGATTTTTTTCATGTGACCTCAGAATGAGCTTATAAACATGTGTCCCAAGGTCAGCGAAAATATCTCTTTCCGTTCACAAGTTATAACCGTTTAAGTAAAAGTGCCTCTGGTGCCATCAAACATTTTGATTCCCCTTAGCAACCGATAATTGAAATTTTTAATTTGTTTGATGATTATTGACTGTCAGACTCCAGAGAATATTTCTGCAGTGGTTTGGTTCTGATCAGGCAAAAATCCTAGGAGTAGTTAGCAAAAGTAGGTTTTTCAATAAAACGCAATTTACTCAAAATTGTCGCCTAAAGGGCGAGTAATAATATATAATATAGAGCATTTTTCACCTTTATAACAGTTAAGGCGCCACCAATGGCCCCATGTCCATAAAAGTTTCCACGCCTCTTTAGGATCACGTGACGCATGTGTACGCCCCGATTTTGCGAGGTTGTATGCAAATGAAGCAGGAAGAGGGCCGCTTTCAGCCATTTCATGGGATTTGCCATAGAAATACATAATTTTGACAACTTTTTAACAGTTATAGCGCCACCAAGTGGCCAGCCGCCGCGTCCTTTTTCACCGACCACAGAATGAGCTCTTACATAGGTGTGCTGAGTTTAGTGAAAATATCTCGTTCCGTTCACGAGTTACAGCCAATTTAGTAAAAGGGGCTCCTCCCACTTGGAATGTTTTGGCGGCCCTTAGGGACCGTGAACCGACATTTCCACTTTTTTTTTATAATTATTGGCATTCAGACTCCAGAGACTCTCGCTGGACTGGTTTGGTTCCGGCCGGGCCAAAAACCTAGGACTAGTTTGCAAAAGTACGTTTTTGGAAAAAAAACCAAAATACCCGAAAATTGACCCAGGGTGACGAGCCAATCCGAGGCTTACATCTTGTCAGCCTCAAGCCAAGGATTCCAACGATGTAAGACACTTGAGCCTACGCCCAATGGTTGAGGAGTTATGAGCCGTTTCGTACCTTTGGTCGCTGTAGCACCACTGTCAGGCCGATCGGGACGGGCCTTAGTGACGTTGTAGGCGGTGTGAGTACTACCAGCCCCCAAAGTTTCAAAGTTTTTGTCCTTTTGTCCGTCGACCGGAAGTTGAAGCCGGCCGGGTGCCACCATCTTGTAGCAGAACTTCACTTGCGTTAGCATTTCCATTGATTCATTTTGGCGTCACTTTGACAGCGAATAACTTTACATCTGAGGCGTTTAAAGACTCCATTTGTCCATTATTTATTTCTAAAGAAACAAAACAATGTATAAAGGGCTCCATTACCTTCTATGTAACATTATGGCCCCGTAGAAACAGTTTTAGTAAAAATAGGCTAACGATTGCGTCATAACCACTCGACTCTCTGTCGCGCTGTACAGAAATTACCGTACAGACAGGAGGAGAAGCTCGCAGGCAATCGGGGGGACGTCCCGTCAAGGAAGAAGCCCATAGATAATGAGTCCATAAAAGCTATACTATACAACTTAATAATCAATCAGAATACTTACTCCTGCTCACTCACACCAAAGAACTCTTTGCTCAAGTTCCCCGTCTCTGCAAGATTAACGTTGGCAATTTTCACGCACAGCTACTAGAAGATTTACGTCTGTCAGACAGGTTGCTCTGCACGTCAGGAACGGAAGTGCTCAAAAATCGCTAAAAATGGGCTTCAACTGTCTCAACTGAGTTCTATGAGATGGCTCTGTCCACTTCTTATACTGTCTATGGGATCACAGTAGTGTAAAAACATTGAGTCAAACGGTCTAGAAGTTATGAGCGATTTAGTACTTTTGGTTGCTGTAGCGCCACCTATGGGCCAATCGGGGTCATACTTTGATAACCTCTCCTTGATTTGTGTACTGTACTACCATCTGGCAAAGTTTCAAGTCTCCAGCACTTACGGTTTGCTCTGCACAATGCGTTTTACAAATCCTTACAATTACAATAGGGTTTCAGCACTAAGGTGCTTGAACCCCTAATAAGAAGGAGACCTTTTTGACAGTTATAGCGCCACCTATGGTCCGATCTCCATGAAACTTTGCATGCTTCCTCACCATGTTATGACACATATGCTCATCAATTTTTGTGAAACTCTGAGTTTTCGTTTAGGATTTATAAGCTTTTGAGTTTATTTTGTCACACCCCTTTCCTAAATGACCCTGTTACAGCCACCGAAATAAAATATTAAAACTTTTTTTTCGATAATTATTGATCTAGAGTGTCCAGAGAATTGCCCTAGACTGATTTGGTTCCGATCGGGCGAAAAACCAAGGACTAGTTCGCAAAAGTCGACATAGCAAAGATTTTTCCCTGATTTTTTCCCCTGGCTACATCGAAATCCGTCTTAAGCCAAGGATCACAGTGGTGTAAAATCTTGATTCTAAGTCAAACGGTATAGGAGTTATGAGCAATTTAGTACTTTTGGTTGCTGTAGCGCCACCTATGGGCCAATCAGGGTCATACTCTGATAGGCTCTGCCCAAATTGAGGCCTACCATCTGGCCAGTTTTCAAGTTTTACAAATCCTTACAATTACAATAGGGTTTTAGCACTTTGTGCTTGAACCCCTAATAAGAATGAGACCTTAATGTTAATGTGGCTCGGGAAAGAAATTTGGGGGCCCTGCTGGAGCTGCTGACCCCATGACCTAACCCCAGATAAGCGGATGAAGATGGATGGATGGATGGATGAATATTCAAGATTAGTATTATAAAATCTAAAAAGTAGACACTACTAATTAGGGTTGGGTATTGACACAAATTTCACAATTCGATTCGATTTCGATTCACAAGCTTGCAATTCTATTCGATTTCGATTACTATTCGATTCGATTCAATATTGATTATTTTGGATATCAGGTACAATACATGGCAAATTTTTTCAAGGAAAATAAATCTCTTAACTAATGCTGTAAACTATGGGAGTCAGTTGTAGCCTACTAGGCTTCATTAGCCTACTATAATTTTGAAGGTAAAAATTAAGTGATTTGAAGCTATACAAACACTTAAATTACACTTATTTATTTTTATAATAAGAAAGTTATATGAAATATAAACATTTAAATGGTGGCTGTCATAAAAACTGGCCAGATTTATTCAAACATGCATTAACCCTCTGAGGTCTAAGGGTTTTTGGGGTCCTTGAGGTGTTCTGACATGCTCTGACATTTGTGCTTTTTTCAGTTATTTATAAACATGTTAATGGCAAAGTTGTAAATTCACTCAATATAGCACAAACGGGGCTACCGGAATTTCTCAGCAACAATTATGAAACATGTTTGTATTTTTGAGAGAATATTGCTTATGCATGGTTATTGAAAAAACTAAAACTTAAAGTGTCTGAAATAAGGCCACAAAACACATACTAAATATGTGTCCACAAGACTTTTGACTAATCAGTGTTGTTGCCTAGAATTTTTGCTTCAAAATGATCTGAAAATCATCCTGCCTAATCATTTACACAAACACATACACTGATTTAAATTTTATTAGAGACCTTTGGTTTGGAAAGGCAATATGCGTGGAGGCGTGTTCACACCTGAGAAGACAAAGGCCGGATAATGTGCCGCATAATGAGCTGCATATTAATTAGCCCTTTCACACAGGTGTGTCACAGGATCCCAAAGAATGCAAGGACAAAAGAAATGATCTATATAGCCTATACATATTTTACAATTAGAAATTGTAACCAATTACAAATAGGTCACAATTACAACAATAATTACAATTTTAACAATATTTCAAGTGTATTTCTTTGTAAAAACTATACATTTTATCATGCATATTAAAAAAGGGTAAGGATTCATTAGTTTGAATATTGGAACAAACACTATAATAACATCTTAGTTGATAATTCAATATACCTACTTTATTTTTGACAAAACATCATACTATAGTATATTTAACTATGAGCAGAAATTGGTGAACAAAAGCGTACCTATTTAATGTGACAGTAGTCTTTTTTTTTACAGTCAAAACTTTATAATCTATCCAAAACTAATCACAAAACCGTGTCTAAATATTCATATTTAGTCTGTAATATATTGTGTATGATATATTAGTATATACATGTGAATTTGCAGCTTGTTGCTTATTCAGACATTTTATTTCAACATATTTCAGTCTATTTTTACTCATCTTAGTAGGCTATAGCAATATAGTTTGTATGTGTTGTTCATGTAAACATAACGTTTACTAATGTAGGTGCGAGAGTGAATGAACGGCACAGACACGCGCTGTATAACTGTAGTAAACAAAGCGCGCGCGCCTTTGCCGTTCACTCATCATTTAGCCTACACACAGACATATTTAAACAGTCTTTTTGCGGTTTACAGTCCGACAAATTCAATATCACGATTAGAACAAAGCACTAGAATAAATGACTTACTACATCAGCTGGATCCGTTGCTCCTCGAAATGAAACTACCAGCACTTCTGGTACATTTTCCAAGATTAGATAGTATTATTCCTCACAGCGAAAGGATACGCTGTGTCCACAGCTGTACAAGATACATACTAAACACGATGTGTTTTATAATCCAGCTGGTGGGCGTTGGTATGTTTGAACGGCTTGTCTAAGATCATTTGCGTTTGAATAGCGCGCGCTCTCCGTGGGCGTGGCACATTAACGCGTAATTAGGTGTAATGAGCTGGAAAGAAAAATACTGACATCTCTCTCTTTTCATACAGATTACATAAGCTGAGAATATTTGTTTTTTTTATATAAATTCATTCATTTAAAAGAAGAGAGTTCAAGCTTCATTATGGAAAAACACTCGTGCCTGTATGACAAGTATTCGCGGAATTAAAAATAATCTTAGGACGCGTTTCAGAATGGACTTCACTGACAGAGAGAAGGCAGAACGCGCATCATGTTTGTTTTTCTTTATTTGGCGAAAAGCACAACACTTTGTTTTTATTGTGAGTATCCACAAAAAAAATAGACACTTATCAGGATCTAATGATGTACAACACTTAATATGTTAGATCAAAATCAACAGAGTGTTTTGAGTTTCTTTTGCACTGATAAGAAAAAAGCGAGACTATCGCACCGGCGCGATAGCCGACCTCAGAGGGTTAAATATTGAAGAACATTAAAAATTATAATGAATATGTAATATGGTGCATATATTTAGCAAAATTCTCCTCTCTAGAGTTATTTTTTCTTGCTGACTGACTAAGTTACTAAGTTTAATGTTTTTTCTGAGGTAAATGTGACGTTACATGCCATTGTTTACTTGCTCTTTAACTGACGTCTTTCCACGGATGAAACACTGATTGAGCGATACCACGTTACATGATACGGATTTCGAAGTTGTACTCTATATTTTAACACACTTTCAGATGCTCATTGATGTTTATTTGGCGCTGTAACTGGTATTATTAAGGCGGAGTAACTGGTATTATTAAGGCGGAAGAGGAGAATGAGATCATGTGCGCTCCGTGCTGCTGCTACTCTTGAGCTGAGTCAGAGCGATCTCACGCCACAGCGCCAAAACGGTATTTATGTTTTTGAATTTCGTAAGAAAATGGACGTAATTCGAAATTTGAGACTTTATTTCATAATAATAGTCTCAAAGCACAAAGATTATTTCGATTTATTGGATGGGATGCACGATACAATGTTCTACGCGATCATCAAATGAAAACAGGATGACTAATCGATTCTTGAGATTTAAGAATCGATATCGGTTTGTAAAAATGAGAATCGATTAATATCGAGAAAACTATATTTTTTAGCCAGCCCTAATACTAATACACTACACTACACTGACACTAGACAAGTAGCTTGTTTTGTTCAGTTGTTCGCTTGCGTTTAGACACACTTTTTTGCTCTGCAGTGAAAATGGGTGGTGTGGGTAACATCTCCACACACCCCACATGGTAGCCTCACTCGGTTTGTCTGTGATGCTCTAAGACACGTTCCAACATCGCTAAGGTTCATTACATGGGTTCAAAGGGCTCTTTAGACTGAGTTTGGTATAAAACAGATTCAGGTTTTATAGTTGTCTTTGTTTTAGTTGGCTGAACAGTAACTTCCTGTATCAAAAGAGTAATGGCTGGGGGCGCTCTGATACAGCCACATAATTTCTCTCAAAAATACTCTTCCAAACGTGCATGAACATCAGCAGTAGTTATAGGATACAAGCATGTGTCAAAATGAATGATGGCCCTATGATTGATGGGTTGACCTTCACCTCGCCCCTCGAAGTCCCTGAAGCGTTTAAATTGTCTCGAGTTAAAACGTGATATAAATATCGCATACAACATGTCATTACCACATTCACTGCTGTTTAAAAACTTCAATAGTTATTAAGCACCTGCTGATTTAAGTTTTTCTTCAAAGTGGCAAAAGTAATTTTCTAATAAATAATTGTACAAGGATGCACTGTGTTTTTTCAAAGCTTCAAAGTCCTAAAGCTCGTCCTGGGTCAACATTTCATTCAGTAACATTAGGCAGTTTTGATTAATATGCTGTTTAATGTTGATGATTGCGTTAATTTACATATGCATCTGCTTACATATGATATAGTTTGTTTCTGCTTCTTCGCATATGTTTTGATCAGAAGATTCGGTACTCTTCTAGAAGATGTGTAATAGCGCCCCTACCATATATCAGTGAAAACACAGAAAGCCTGAAAATTTGTCAATGGCGGGAAAGAGTTTAAAAAAAATCACTAACCACACATAAACGTTGTTTGCTCAAAACTACAAACTTTTACATACATGCTGCTCACACATTATTGTAACAGAGTTTGTGCTGAATACAGTGTAATCAGACTATAGCCATGAAAATGTTACAAGTAACAGAAATAAGCACAAATGTCAGAACACCTCAGACCCCAGAGGTTTAACATCTATTTAGACACAAGAGAAGAAGGTTTGGCTGGCAGGAACATGCAGTTCTTACCACACACAAAACAGAGTTCAAGAGGAGGAGGCTATATACAAGGAAACCTGAGAAAAAATGTTTCAATACAATGATGAATGCTTCTCTGGAAAAAGTAAAGGCAAGTCATATTTTACATTTTGAACCGACATGAGAAATGAAAAACATTCAGTTGAGACAGTGGCAAAATCCAGCAAAACAGGTTTACTTCAACTGTACTTCTGACATGATGTGCTTTAAATATTCTTCAGAAGTTTGTTTTCCTTAACCTGTTTGCCTGCAACCCCCTTTAAAAAAAACAGTAAATGGCATACCCAAACTAAAACAGATACAGTTTATGAAGCTTTGCACTACAAGCATGAGTGTAGTCTCATTTGAAAGCAGACACTCGCCAGATTGTTGCTATTAAGTCAGAATTAGTTACTGTCTCAAAAAAACAAACAAATATAACAGATTTAACTCCAAGGGGTCCAACGTGTTTTTGTGGCCCCTGAGATGTTTTGACATGCCCCGATATTTGTGCTGTTTTCAGTTGCTCATAATGTCAGCACTTGGTTTGATCATCAGCCTTTCTGTTGTTTGTTTTGTGTCTTAGTTGTCAGTTTCTTTCACTCTGCCATCACAACGGCACCTCATTCTAATCAGTGCTCGCACTCTCCTTAAACACACATACACACCTTTCTCTCATTTTGCATTAAAGTTCTTCACTACTTATGCTTCTCTCTTTCTTTGCTTCTCTGTCAGTGAGTCTTGGTGACCGTCCGTTTCACTACACAACAGTCTTGTTCTAGTCTTGCCTAATTTACCTGCCTTGTCTGTTTATTTAATCTTTTTCCTCTGAGTTGCCCAGTCCCTTTACTCAGTCCTAGTTTCGATTTTCTGCTCTTGTTTTGGACTATTGCATTGGCTCTACCCTGGGGCTGTGATTTTGTCTCTGGGTTTGACCCCTGTTGGGCCTGTTTCTCCATAACGTCTCTCCCTTTGGATTGTTTCCTCGCAAGGATTCCAACGATTTAAGACACTTGAGCCTACGC
Organism: Tiaroga cobitis; assembly: GCA_030578255.1. Taxonomy (NCBI): domain Eukaryota; kingdom Metazoa; phylum Chordata; class Actinopteri; order Cypriniformes; family Leuciscidae; genus Tiaroga; species Tiaroga cobitis. Next base: position 6,612,140 of record CM060605.1, on the reverse strand, counting down.
CCAATGGTTAAGGAGTTATGAGCCATTTCATACTTTTGGTCACTGTAGCGCCCCCGTCAGGCCGATCGGGGCGGGCCTTAGTGACGTTGTAGGCGGTGTGAGTACTACCAGCCCCCAAAGTTTCAAGTCTCTACGACTTACGGTTCGGTCTGCCCGATCAGTTTTAGATGGAGAATGTTGCATCATGGGAAAATTAACAATAACAATAGGGTTTCAGCACTACGTGCTTGAACCCCTAATAAAAAGGGCCTAAAAAGGCCTATAAAAAAACTATAGCGTCTGAGCACTTGACGCTTGAGCTGCTGGTTACAAAATCTTTATCAAGCCTTTTAACGTACCTCAGAGAGGAAAAAGGTCGCTTTTTGCATTTTCAGCTCATTTATCATGGAAATGTGGTGCATTTTGGTGTGCATTTTTTTCTAACTTTTTAACTGTAATAAATCCTCTGATGGCCCGATCTCCAAAAAAATTTGCACGCTTCTTTAGAATTATATGTCGCACATGCTCAGCTAATTTGGTGAAGTTCTGCATTGAGCAGACCATTTTTCGGTCATTTAAATGTCATTTTGCATAGGATAATATAGAGCATTTTTCACCTTTATAACAGTTAAAGCGCCACAGATGGCCCGACGTCCATGAAAGTTCCCAAGCTTCTTTAGGATCACGTGACGCACGCCCGATTTAGTTAGGTCGTATGCAAATCAGGCAGGAAGAGGGCCGCTTTCAGCCATTTCATGGGATTTGCCATAGAAATACATCATTTTGACACCTTTTTAACAGTTATAGCGCCACCAAGAGGCCAGTCGCCGCATTCTTTTTTCATGCGACCACAGAATGAGCTCTTACATAGGTGTGCAGAGTTTGGTGAAAATATCTCGTTACGTTCACGAGTTATAGCAAAATTAGTAAAAGGGACTCCTCCCACTTGGAACGTTTTGGCAGCCCTTAGGGACCGTGAACCAAAATTTCCACTTTTTTTTTTATAATTATTGACATTCAGACTCCAGAGACTCTCGCTGGACTGGTTTGGTTCCGGCTGGGACTAGTTTGGACTAGGACTAGGACTACCTAGGACTAGTTTGCAAAAGTAGATTTTTGGAAAAACCCCAAATACCCGAAAATTGACTCAGGGTGACGAGCCAATCTAAGGTATGCATCTTGTCCGCCTTGAGCCAAGGATTCCAACGATGTAAGACACTTGAGCCAGGCGAAAAACCAGGGACTATTTCGCAAAAGTAGGTTTTGGACAAAATTCGACATAGCAGAAGCTTGAGTCTAAGTCAAACGGTCTAGGAGTTATGAGCAATTTAGTACTTTTGGTTGCTGTAGTGCCATCTATGGGCCAATCGGGATCATACTTTGATAACCTCTCCTCGATTTGTGTACTACCATCTGGCAAAGTTTCAAGTCTCTAGCACTTACGGTTTGGTCTGTACGATGCATTTTACAAATCCTTACAATTACAATAGGGTTTCAGCTCTAACGTGCTTGAACCCCTAAAAATCCTAACAATTACAATAGGTTTTCAGCACTTCGTGCTTAAACCCCTAATTAGTTACAATATCAGGCAACAATACACAAGGTTCAAACATGAAAATCTCCCCTTGAGTGCACTCTTCTTTTACCCCAAACACATACAGACCGGCAATTGTAATGACAAACGAAATAAAATAAAATAAAATAAAATAGACAAAATAATGAATAATGAAGTGGTTTCTTTTGTTGCTGTTGTTTTTTTTTTTAAACACTTTTCTCTCAAAATATCACAAATATCAATTAGTTAATTGAACAAGGACCTCAATATCAGTTAATTTTGGCTATGGGTAACCATACACCATCAAGAGTGTTCAATGCTCTTCAAAGCACGGATCAGTTTCCTATCAGTCCCTGTATTAGTCAGTCAATCTCGAAAAGGAACTTCATATTCTCTAAATAGAAATGGTATTCCTTAAAGCAAGACTGGAGAATGAAAGAAAGGATATTGTGCTCTTCTTTATGAATTGTTGTCCTTTCTCTGTAGCAGATTTGGGTGGCTCGCCATCAAACATGAAATTTCACAGGGTATCACAGAAGATCACAATCCGTAGAACCAAGGAAAAAAAATAGAAATACAAGAAGAAAAGAGAAAGAGAGAAAAAAACTGGCCTGATCACAGACCAGGGCCCGGTTCCCCAAAACGTTCTTTTCTCTAAGTAGTTCTTAACCTATTCCTTAACCTCTCTCTTAACCTTATGGCACGGTTCCCGACACGTTCGTACGCTAAGTATATTTTCTGTAAGTCACACTTTCGTAAGGTTGGTCTGGACCATTCGTAAGCTCTCTCTTAATGTTGTTTGAGCTCAAGACGCTAGTCGCCGCCACTGTGCAGCAGTCTTTAGAAACTTACACACATTTTCAAAACTATGTCACCTTTTTTCAAAACTCTAAAACTTCCAAAACAAAATGCAAAATGCCTCACATCTCCTTCAAAAATGTAACTTGATGAAACAAAAATGAACACATGTCAGAATGAAGCATTTGCATCAGATGGCAAACACTTATTTCATAATAGTGCATTTTTTGATACACCATGTAAACATTGTTTTTTCTAAATTTAAAGCTCTTTGGTCTTCCATACGCTTATATCTACATTTCAATACAATGTTCTACAGTGAAAGTAATCTTCTGAGAGGGGTAACAAGTACACTGTAATCACCAATGCAATGTAGAAAAAGAAAATATTTATTAGGCCAAACATTACTGTTGTGTAGTATACAACAAAACCATAAACATATGTAAACCAAAAGTATATTCTTTATAATACAGTAAAGGACACAATTGAGTGTGGGGGGTCTCTGTCCATTGTTGGCATCCATTGTTTAAAAGGTAATCTGACCTTTGACCTATTATAGGCTTATACTACAGTAAAGCAGTGATTGGTTAGTGATCAGTAAAGCCATTAGTGTTTGCACATATGAGGAGTGTGTGTGGCCTGGTGAATAAGTGTAGCATTTTGAGTGGTGTGTTTGGAAAAGGAAAGCAAGTCAATTCCTGCTAGATGTTTTGTGTTTTAGGTAGAGAATTGTGTGTAGTGTTTTGAAAAAAGTGTTTTATGCAATTGAAAACTGAGTCAAAGGCTGAGAAATAGCTTATGGTTTTGGAGATTTGGTGTGTAGGTTTGCACTTTGAGTGAGAGGTTTCAGGGGTGGAGTGGGACTCATTTTACCCACATGCCCACTTTAGTTCCCCACTGACTATATTACAGTTTTTTTACAATCAGTTTGCTACTATTTTCAGAACCTTGGTGTCATTTTTCAAAACTCTAGACACAAAACTCAAAACAGTTATCACTTGTAACACAGGCTGTCTAATGTTCAAAACTTTGCATTGTGTTCAAACAAATTTACTGTGAAACACCATTGAAACATTGAACCGGGCCCAGAGCATTCATTTAGTGATTTCAGAAATAATTGCACATCAAGATCGAAACAATCAAAAGAACCAATTAAACATGCAAATATAATTTTTTCAAGAAATTATATTACACTAATTTACCTCTAGAACAATCCTATTTGTCTTTCTCACACAGGCGCATGTGACCAATAATGGCGCCAGTGAACTGAAATGGAGGAATAACCACGCGGTTCACTATGACTACACTTATAATCATATAGAATGAAATAGTAAAATTAAACAATAGAACATAGCAATATTTTTTTTTCACAAGAACATATATATTAATTATTTACCTCTATATTAATTGTCTTTTGCTTTCACCCAGGCGCGTCTCACAGGCCCGCATGGCCAGCAATGGCGTCGGAGAACGAGGAATACCCTCGCAGTTCACTATAGCCCCTAATGTTGAAATGCGACTCAACAACATTCACTCAGCTTCTCTATACACTGCACGGTATGAAATTAATCAAATTAATGTTTTTTCTACTTTTATTTTAACTATATTCTTTTAACTTTGATCGCAAAGATCAACTCACATCTTCTCTACTCTATGCTCAGCTCTCTCTCTCTTCGTTACGCAGGCGTGTCCACACACACACAACGCGTGATGACGGAGCGCTCTCATTGGTCAATCACAAATCAACTAATAATAATTTAAAACTTCAACTGTTTTACTTAAATCGCTTTTACACATCACTCCTCAACCATTATTAGGGAAATTAGATGTTAATAAATTGTGAAGAAGTTAACCCTCTGAGGTCTGATGTGTTTTCTGGGTCCTGGAGGTGTTCTGACATTTGTGCTTTTTTCAGTTATTTATAAACATGTCAATGGCAAAGGTGTAAATTCACTCTATATAGCACAAACGGGGCTATTGTAATTTGTAAACAACATGTATGTACATGTTTGTATTTTTAAGAGAATAATGTTTATGCGTGGTTATTGAAAAAAATAAAAATGAAAGTTGCTGAAATAAGACCACAAAACACATACTAAATATGCGTCCACAAGAGTTCTGACTAATGGATGTTGTCGCTTCGAGTTCTGGCTTCAAAATGATGTGAAAATCATCCTGCCTAATCGTTCACATAAAACAAAACATTGATTCAAACTTTGAAAATCAGTTTTTTTGTCAGAAGAGGTTTATGCGTGGGAGTGGTAATGGCCTATCAATATGAATGAGATTCAGACCAGGGGTGTGACAGACACTCCCCCAATGGTTAATGGCCCATCAAGTGTGGCAGCCTGAATACTGAATGAGAGGAGTTTCAAAGGTTTTGTTTTTCAATCTGTTTTATTGTAATTCCTCTATGTGGAGGAACTCAATGTTCTAAATTTGCTCTAAGCAAATCAAATGTGAGCAAAATAAAAAAAATTATCAGTCGGCTATAAACAAAGCAATTGTGAGCGATAAATAAACAAAAGTAAAGTCAGGTATCTCACAGTAAATGCTTATGCCCCGTTGATGCGGGCTCTAAGCAAATCAAATGTGAGCAAAATAAACAAAAGTAAAGGAAGATCGCTATGTAAAACAGCAGCCCAATGTAGCGGTACATCTCACTAATGCTGACATCTGTCCATTTATATTTGCAGCCCTTTGCAGTTGCCTTGGCAGCCTGAGCATTGGTGTTGTGGCACAGAGTTGACACAGCACTTTCTGAAAAAAATAGTTTGAAAAGACTCATGGGGGAATGTGAGTCTACAGAGCTCAGTTGCGGTCCAGTTTCCCGTGCAGAAAGGAATCGCAGTGTCTGTGGATCAATGTCAACATCAGTGTCTGTTTTCCATGACAGAGTGGACTGCCTGTTGCTCGCCTGCTTGTTTGCCTTAGCTCTCTTCAGAACAGGTGCTTGGACATGTTCATTGTCACATCTGTAAAAAAAAATAAAAAAAAATAAAAAGTGTGAGCATGCTGATAAAACAATCAAAGAAATTATTATCATTATCAATCAATAATGGCCATGGATAAAAAAAGACAACATTTCACACAAGAATAGGTACTTGTATATTATGACGTTGTTAACACAATTACATTTCATCAGTAAAATATTACATCTGTGCACTTACTCAGTATGATTCTCGATCAGACTGAGAACTGAACGGCACCTGCGTGTCCCTCTGCGAAGTGCTGGAGAAGGAGAGTGTGATGCAGCCGCATTCCTAAAAAACAAACAAAAAAACTGTTAGCATACATTATCCAAAGTAAACTGATGGACATTTAATGGGTATGGATGCACAATGTAAACATATCTGTTGATGGGCCATGGGACGGAGAAATATCTATTGATGGGCCGTTGACCGCGTCACCGCGAGTATCTGTTGATGCCGCGAGTATCTGTTGATGGGCCATATAGACCGCACGTATTTAGCGAACGACACATCACTAAATTTCAAACATTATTTACGCATGATAAGTAATAAACTGAACATTTATATATAAAAATATATTGTATTTAGACAGTATTGCATATTTTACCGGAGGCTGAAATATATTTGCACTAAATCACATTGTATAACCTAAGCAGATATTCGCAAACAAGATATATTACGGATAAGACAGTATTTATGCATGATATGTAGTCATAGGCTAACCAAAACAGAACATTTATATATAAAAATATATTATATTTAGACAGTATTGCATATTTTACCGGAGGCTGAAATATATTTGCACTAAATCACATTGTATAAACTAGCAGATATTCGCAAACAAGATATATTACGGATAAGACAGTATTTATGCATGATATGTAGTCATAGGCTAACCAAAACAGAACATTTATATATAAAAAATATATGGTATTTAGACAGTATTGCATATTTTACCGGAGGCTGAAATATATTTGCACTAAATCACATTGTATAACCTAAGCAGATATTCGCAAACAATATATATTACGGATAAGACAGTATTTATGCATGATATGTAGTCATAGGCTAACCAAAACAGAACATTTATATATAAAAATATATTGTATTTAGACAGTATTGCATATTTTACCGGAGGCTGAATATATTTGCTCTAAATCACATTGTATAACCTAAGCAGATATTCGCAAACAAGATATATTACGGATAAGACAGTATTTATGCATGATATGTAGTCATAGGCTAACCAAAACAGAACATTTATATATAAAAATATATTGTATTTAGACAGTATTGCATATTTTACCGGAGGCTGAATATATTTGCTCTAAATCACATTGTATAACCTAAGCAGATATTCGCAAACAAGATATATTACGGATAAGACAGTAGTATTTACGCATGATATTTAGTATCATAGGCTAACCAAAACAGAACATATAAAAATATATGGTGTATATATTATATATATACACTAAACAACTTACTCCGAACTTGCATCCTCGGCGGGATCAATCCGTTCTTGAAAATGAAGCCGTTCGTCGTCTGAGTTGCAATCTTCCTCTGAGGAAAAGGTGAATTCTTCCTCGCTTTCCAGAATCATCTGAAGGGCATCTTTACCGGAGTAGCGTGCCATCCTCAAAACGTGATAAACTATCAGTGAATCTGATGAAGAAACTTCGTGTTTTTGTGGCATTGATCGGGGGGCGTGTCCGTGTGTCCGATGCATATATCACGTATTTACCATGTGAAAAGCGCCGGGGGCGTGGCAGCCTCAGCTCATTAAAAATAATGAAGGGAGAACGAAAAACTGTACCTCTCCTTGGTTTCAAACGGATTACATGAACTGAAAATATATATTTTTTTCATAAATTACTTCATTTAAAAGAAGAGAATGCAAGCTTCATAAAGAGAAATCTCTCGTATCTCTGTGACAAGTATTGACTGAATTACAGTTAATTTTACGGACGCGTTTCAGAATGGACCTCACTGACAGAGAGAAGGCAAAACGCGCATCATGTTTATTTTTCTTTATTTGACGAAAAGCACAACACTTTGTTTTTATTGTGAGTACCCACAAAAATAATAGAGACTTAACATGATCTAATGATGTACAACACTTATATGTACGATCAAAATCAACAGAGTAATTTGATTCTCTTTTGCACTGATAAGGAAAAAATCGAGACTATCGCGCTGGCGCGATAGCCGACCTCAGACGGTTAAACTTCATTTCCTTTATTTAACCTGTGTTACATTCTCCCCTCCTAAATTCATGCAAGTCCCTTTGCATGTTCTGCTTGGCTGACTGGTGACCACACCGTGTAAACCATTAGGCAGCAATGAAAGGACATACCGATTTTCATCTCCACCAAGAGGTTTAACAAAAGCCGAATTCAGACCTTGGAACAAAGATTGGACCACGTATATCAATGGGTTTCCTGGCTGATAATAAGTAAGTCGCTCTGGTTCTCCTCTCTGTCTAACAGAACGCCTCGGTAAGGTATCTCATCTTCTGATTGTGGTTCTGCTTTTTCAGGAACATCTGAACTTTCAACAACACTGGTTACTTCAACTTCAACAGAACTACCCATTACGGTTTCGACTTGGCCCTTATTAGGTCAATTACTTTGTTCAAGGGCGCCGGGAATATTAAAAGGTAAGTGTTCACCAAATGTATCGACAGGTAAGGATTCACCAGGTTTATCGACTGGTAAGGCTTCAATAAGTCAATTATTACTCTGGTCGCCCTGCAAAGTTTCACCGGTTGGGAAAGTTTGTTCGGCAGAGTTATCAGCAGAATCAGCGTTCACTGTCTCTCTTTCCGTACAGATATCATGAACTGTATATTTGGAGTATGACTGTACTCGCAATACGAATTTCCTTCTTCGGAATCAGAGAGAGAAGCGTCATCAATTAACGGAACCTTAGGATTCTGAGGTCTTGAGATGGATTTGTTTAGAGTGGGTGGTCAACTTCGGGAGACGGTAAAAACCCACACGGGAGCAACAGATCTCTGAGTACGCAGAGGACTGTCCTTTCTCTCTGGACGAACAGTATAAACTGGCAATTCAGCTGCCTGACTCACCACAACATACACCTCAGACTCCCACTTGTCTGCTAACTTAAGCTTCCCGCGTAACCTAACGTTCCTCACCAAAACTCGATCACCAGTCTCCAAAGAGCAATGAGTTACGGATTTGTCAAACCTAGCTTTGTTTCTTTCTGCACTTTTTGACATACCACGTGATGTTAGCAAATAACTTTCTTTCAGATTGGTTTTTAGATGCTTGACATACTCGGAATGAGACTGTCGCGGATACGGCAACCCAAAAGCAAGGTCGACGGGTAACCTGGGTTGACATCCAAACATCAATTCGTAGGGATTGAACCCAGTGACCTCATGTTTCATGCAATTGTATGCATGAGCTAAGGGTTTTACAAAATCTCTCCCCCGAACCTTGTCTTTTTCTTCCAAGGTACCTAACATACTGAGCAAGGTCCTATTGAAGCGTTCGACAGGATTTCCCCAGGGATGATAAGGGGTTGTTCGGGTTTTCTTAACACCTGCCATTTCACAGAGCTCTTTGATGGTGAATGATTCAAAATCTGGGCCCTGGTCGCTATGAAGATGCTCGGGGAACCCATAGTGCACAACAAAATTTTCCCAAAGGCATTTCGCTATCGTTCTTGCCTTTTGGTTGGATGTGGGGACTTCCACAGCATATTTGATAAAGAAGTCAGTGATTACCAAGATGGCCCTCATGTTACTTTTGTCTGGCTCTAATGAGATAAAGTCCATACAGACCAACTCTAAAGGTCTTGTGGCTTGGATATTAACCAGCGGTGTAGCTTTTTGAGGCAATGATTTCCTCCTCACACAACGACTACATGTCCTGATCTTTTGTTCTACTTCCGCAGCCATCTTCGGCCAATAGAAACGAGACCTTACCAAATCTAGAGTTCTCTCTACCCCCATATGACCCATACTGTCATGCAAACTGCTCAATACAGGGGGCCTCAGTTTCTCAGGTAGCACGAGTTGGTAAGTAACTAATTCCTCTACCTGCCGCTTCTGATAAAGCACCCCATCTTTTAACTCAAGATGGTTCCACTCTCGTAGAAAGGAAGATCTGGGAGTTACTTCCTGACTGTTGGCGGAGGCTTTTCCCCCGACTCTAAGAAAGATACTACCCTCCCGAATAACTGGATCTGCCCTTTGCTCATCAAAGGTTCCCTGACAGGTAAGATACAACAGGTAACCCCTCTAAATCCCCTTCTTGTTCGTAACTGTCAGGTACAGCATCAGGGTAAAGTGCAAGAGATTCAACAAAAGCAGCACCAGACCAAACGTCCATTGGCTGTCTGACCAGATGCTTCTCACATATAGCCTGAACTACATCACTTGCGGTGTCACAAGAATCTGCAGCTTCCGTGAGATGATTCTGCATAAACTGTTGAATTCGTTCATACTCTTTTTGAGATACAGGATTTTCAGGCAACTGTTCCTGCGGTCGCCATGATAGACCATCAGCATCAGCATTTAGCTTGCCTGCTCTGTACTGTAACTTAAATGAAAAAGTGGAAAGGGCAGCAAGAGTTTCTTGCCCATTTAAGGGCAAGAAACTCAAACTTATGCGCTGGGTAATGGGACTCACTGCGGGACAACCCTCTACTTGCATATGCAATGACTCGCATCCTCCCTTCCTGTTCCTGTTAGGGCTGCTCCTAAACCCTTGGTGCTGGCATCTGTATGTAGGAAGTAGGTAAGTTTAGGGTTAGCAAAGACAAACACAGGCACAGTAGTTAAGTTGTCGATAACAGACCAAAACGCTTCCTCACAAAGTGGCGTCCAACGGTCTCCGAATGACTCTTTAGGATTATAGTATAGGCCCTTACTCTCACTCCATTTAACACTTTTCTTAGTCGGCGGATACCCTATGGTCAAGTCGGTGAGTGGTCTCACAACCCTAGAGTAATCCTTAAATATTAAATGCGTGTCTGTGTGCGAATGAATGGACGAATTCACAGACGCGCGCGCGCTGTACGTTCATTCACTCTCGCTCCTACATTAGTAAGACTAGCCTACTGAGATTTGTTCTAATCGCAATATAGAATAGTATCTGTAAAACCAAAAAGACTGTTTAAATATGAATCGGGTGTCTGGGTGTGTGAACAAATGAACGCACAGATGCATAGCCTACTGTTACAGACGAAATAGATTAGAAAGTTTTAGACATCAAATAAGCTTTAGCTAGACGGTTTGTGCTCATATGTTAAATATATAGTAGCCTATGTTTTGTCAAAAATAAACTAATCAACTGTTATCCAATGCAAGCTTATAATACTTTATATGGAAAAAAAATCTTTTCAAGATGTTTCCAACTCTAACTTTGAACCAATTCTATACAATGACCCATATAACCTATTTGACCAGGATTTGTTTCCAGGTATGACTAAAAATGGGTTTTTGACTTTCATTTATATTTTGATTTTATATATATATATATATATATATATATATATATATATATATATATATATATATATATATATATATATATATATATATGTGTATGTATATGTATGTTGTCCTTTCAATTGTTCCTTGTGTGACACCTGAATGAAAGGCTCATTATTATGCGGGTCAGGTGAGAATCACCTAATTATTCATGATGGGGTTTGGACTGTTCAAGCCCATTCGCATTTTGCCTTGGCAAACAAAAAAAAGTTTTTCACAATAAAACCAAATGCACAGTTTTATGTGAATGATTAGGCAGGATGTTTTTTTAGATCATTTTGAAGAAAAAACACTAGGCAACAACATCCATTAGTCAAAAGTCTTGTGGACACATATTTATTATGTGTTTTGTAGCCTTATTTCAGAAACTTTAATTTTTAGTTTTTTCAATAACTACGCATAAACAATATTCTCTCAAATATACAAACATGTGCATACATATTATATCACATATTATCGTAGCCCTGTTTGTGCTAAATATAGTGTAATTTCACCTGTGCTATTAATATGTTTATAAGCAACTGAAAAAAACACAAATGTCACAGCATGTCAGAACATCTCAAGGACCCCAAAAACACCTTAGACCCCAGAGGGTTTTAATTTATTACAGGCCACCTTCATTGATCTTCGATTGGTTTTAAACGCTAGTAAAACTAAGGTGATGCAGTTCACAAAGTCTCGCACAGCACCCGCATCAACTGCACTAGCCATTTCCACACTGGGTGGGAAGTGTGTTGAAAATGTTTCATCGTATAAATATCTTGGTATGTGGATTGATGAAAAGATAACTTTTAAAGTTCATATTGAAAAATGAGTGAGAACGCTGAGAGTAAAGCTTGGTTTTTATTTTAGAAATAAATCCTGTTTTACTCTCCAAGCTAGGAGAAAATTGATTAGTGACACTTTCTTACCAGTCTTGGACTATGGGGATGTTATTTATATGCATGCTGCTTCTACCACGCTGCATACACTTGACACAGTATACCATGGTGCATTACGGTTTATTACTAATGCCAAGTCCCGCACTCATCACTGTCGTCTTTATGAGGCGACTGGTTTTAGCTCTTTAGGTTTGCGTAGATGGTTTCACTGGCATATTTTTATTTATAAAGTCATTAATGGTAATTTACAAAGTTATCTTACTAGTCTGTTGACCTGGAATTAGTGTTGTCAAAATATTCGGTACTTCGGTACCAAGTCGGTACTAAAAAAATGTAAACGTCACGGTACCAAGTACCGGTGGTACCGAGTAGGCTACCAGGTCAAACCCTGTTCTGGATGCACATGCATGCACGAAGGGCGTGAAGTTGCGTCCTCTTCATGAAAGCGCTGAGACATGGCAACCGGCGGCGCTACTGATGTGGTGTCTGTGTATATTAAACTGCAAAAAGACTATTTAAATATTAAGCCTGCATGTTCTGCTTGTCTCTGTGTGAATGAACGGCGCAGACGCGCGGTTTCATTTAACGTTACCACACACACACATTGAAGCACGAGTGACGCTCGCGCTGTTTTCAGTCTCTGCTGCCTCACGATATGGTGACATGATTCATGATTCAATTCATCTCTGAGAGTCACTTCATGAGCATTTTACCGTTTCATTTGAGAAACTATCGTCATATCATACACGCACAGAAACTCAAAGGTCTTCACGGCAACCCGTCAAAATAAAAGTTTAGTTTAACCTAAAGAAATTGACAGAAATAATTATATTAGGCTACTGTACAATAGATTTAACTACGTCTCCATTCATTAAAAATACTACTACTAATAATAATAATGTGTGCATAGAAGGTTGCTTATTTTTCACTTGATTTTTTTACAAGCAATATTTCTCAATATCATCAATATTTTTGCTTAAACAGCATGTAGCCTTCAATGCTTTCATAAATGTACCGTCATAAATAATAAAGTCATTGAATTTAATAGTTGTTTTTTTCAAATAATTAAATAAATTGGAAAAATAGTTCAAACTGATTTTGCTGTGGTACCGAAATTGGTACCGAGAACCGCAAAATTTTAATGGTATCGGTACCGACTACTGGAATTTTGGTACCGTGACATCCCTACCTGGAATCATTCCACTTACAATCTACACTCTGTTAACATTCTGGCTCTAAAAATCCCACGTATAACAACTGAATTTGGTAAGTCTGCTTTTAGTTATGCTGCTCCTTGGTGTTGGAATTTGCTCCAAAAAGTATTGAAGCTTTCTGTTTTTATCCCACTAGAACATTTTAAACAATTACTTAAATGTTCCAAATTTCAACAATGTACATGTTTTCAATGACCCCTTTATGTCATTCTTAAATTATTTTACATGTATTGTAAATCTGCTATGTTCTGTTTGTTTCTGTGTAACTTGTCTAATTGTTGCTCCCAGGGCTCCCGTCCCTTGTAAAAAAGATTTGAATATCTCAATGGGACATCACCTGGTAAAATAAAGGATAAAAAAAATAATAAAAAAATCGTATACCGCGGGGTCTTAAAATAGCAACGGTATCAGTTTCAATACCTTCATTACCGGCACTTATATATAGGCTAATATCTAAATATAATTTATTCAATTCCTAAAAATGCTTATGTAGTTGTCATCAAGTGACAGTGTGGAGGAGAGAGAGAGAGAGAGAGAGAGAGAGAGAGAGAGAAGGGAGAGGAGGCAATACCGACGAGGCAATTTGTAAATGTTGTAATAAAAAAGGTGACGCGAGAGATGGAAACACCTCTAACCTAATGTCGCATCTCCGAAACAACCACCCACTCACTGCTGCGAGGATGCATTTTGCCCCGAGCTCATTAAATAAGCGCATTAGATTATATTTGTTAAAATATTATAATGTTTTTTTTTTTTTTACGTTGATAATGAAAAGTGAACAGCACGAGTAAGATGGGATGCATCGGGAGTCAGACATTGACCACTTAATTAAGTTTCATTTTTAAAAGTCCTTTCTTTAAAGTGAATTTCGTTTTGTATAAATTGTATCTTAATTTTAATAATTTTTTATCAACCAATTGCCTGGATTTAATAAATAAGAATATCATGACATGATCGTGCGCTGGCGCGCCGCGGTCACTTGCATTGAAATCTCATCATAAATTAACCGAAACTCAGTGTATGCCCCACAGACATGACAGATAGGCCTATATCTAAATAAAGCTTGAAATTTCATTAAACGAAACAATTCAAAACGAAAAGAAATAGGCCACTCGCTGATTATTTAATCCATGATGTGCATTTCTCTCTATGCGCGTTCATACGGAGATGGCGATCATCAAATTCATTAAACAAACTATTCAAAATGAAACGAAATAGGCTAGCCTACTCTCTGATTATGTAATCCATGATGTGCATTTCTCTCTATTGTTCCCTATGGAGATGGCGATTCGTCAATTTCTTTAAACGAAACAATTCAAAAGGAAAAGAAATATAGGCAGCATAGCCTACTCTCTGATTAATCCACGATGTGCATTTCTCTCTATAGGTGCGTTCATTACGGAGATACCAATCGTCAATTTCTTTAAACGAAACAATTCAAAACGAAAAGAAAAAGGCTAGCCTATACCTTCTGATTATGTAATCCATGATTTGCATTTCTCTCTATATATGCGCATTCGCTAGGAGATGGCGATCGTCAACTTAATCTTTGCAGCAGACACTGACAGAAAAGTTGTATTAATAAAAATCAATGGACTCGTGTCACCGGATTTACAAATGCACTTCTTGCTTATTGCTTGTTCATTTAATTTAATTTAAATTAATTAATAAAATGAATACTTTAATTGTCATAATTAAAATAATTAAATATTATTAAGTGTCCCATTTTTGCTCATTTATAAATAGTATTTATATCTACCACCCCCTCGGCACCTGGGTTAATAAATTATTTGGCGCCACCGTATTATAACGGCCCACGTATTAAAAATAGTCGAGTCTAAATAGAGCTCGGCTCATAATTACATTTAATGCCATCAGCCTGGATCAGACACAATGTGCACGGGTTGGCCTTGATTTTTGTTTAGATTTTTTTTTTTCCCGATCTGGTATTCAGTTTCCGAACGGTGTAGGCACAAGCCAACAGTTTGGTGATGCTGTCTGAGCCTTATGTCATAATTTTTTATTAGTCACTGTAATACCATATACCCCGGTAAAATAGGGAGGAGGTTTGACGGTATAAAAATGTGGATACCGCCCAAGCCTAATCCCAATGCATCTTTTTCATTATCTACATGTATATTAAAATCACCAACAATTAGTACTTTATCTGCAGCCAATACTAATTCTGATAGAAAGTCCGCAAATTCTTTGATAAAATCTGTATGGTGCCCTGGTGGCCTGTATACAGTAGCCAGCAAAATTCTCAAATGTGATTTATCGTTTACACTATATATTTTTACATTAAGCACCAATACTTCAAAAGAAGTATATTTAAAACTAGATTTCTTAGTGGTTTTGAAAATATTACTATAAATTACAGCAACACCTCCCCCTTTGCCTTTCAGACGAGGTTCATGTTTATAACTGTAATCTTGTGGGGTTGACTCATTTAAAATAATGTAATCGTTTGGTTTTAGCCAGGTTTCTGTCAAACACAGCATATCAAGATTATAATCTGAAATCATATCATTAACTATGAGAGATTTTGAAGTAAGGGATCGAATATTCAGCAACCCAAGCTTTATCATTTGCTCATCTGTATTATATCGGTTTTTTATTTGTTGAACATCAATTAAATTTTTAACCTGATGTTATTTGGATTTCCAAATTCGGGGAACAGACACAGTCTCTATATGATGATATCTAGGTGAAAGAGGCTCTATGTGATGGGATTTATCTGACCTTGGTGACGTGAGGCCGCTAGCAGACGGTCCGTTTAGCCAGTCTGTCTGCTTCCTGGCCTGAGCCCCAGATTGTCATGTTTTATCTCTAAGACTATGAGCCAAATTACTAGAGAGAAGAGCAGCACCAGCCCAGGAGGGATGGATACCATCTCTTTTCAACAGATCAGGCTTGCCCCAAAAACTTTTCCAATTGTCTATGAATTCTATATTATTCTGCGGACACCACTTCGACAGCCAACCATTGAGTGAGGCCAATCTGCTAACTATCTCATCACTCCTGCGTACAGGAAGGGGGCCAGAGCAAATTACAGTGCCTGACATCGTACTTGTGAGTTCACACACCTCTTTAATATTAATTTTGGTGATCTCCGACTAGCGGAGTCGAACATCATTTGTGCCGACATGAATAATGATCTTAGAGAATTTACGATTAGCATTAGCCAGCACTTTTTTTTCAGATTAACAATTTTTATTGATTCACAGAAACTTCCAGAGTACCACACAATACATATGTATAGAATCAACATTTTTACTCCGATACTACCCAACCCCCTCCCTCCCGACTTGGTCACAACTTCACTATACAATTAAGTACAATTAAGATAACTTCCGGCATACCATGTTGAGGAAAAAGAAAATAATAGCATACATACATATACCATTACAATTTCACTTTCGAGTGTGAGCATGGTTCTAACACAGTTATTACTGCCCTTTTTCCAAATAGGTTAAGTATCTGGACCATTTCTTATAGTATAGATTTACTTTATCAGTCTGTTTATAAGACATTTTTTCAAATGCGGACACTCTACCTAGTTCTGTAATCCATTCCTGAAAAGAAGGGGCCTCCTCTGAACTCCTAAGAATTATTTGTCTGCCAATCATTAAACTGGTTTGTACCCAGGACATTACATGTTTGTCTCCTATTTCATTATCTGTCCACACACCTAATATAAAGAATTGAGGACATAATGAAATATGAGTATCCAAAATTGTGCAAATGTGTTCATGAACTTTTTTCCACAAATCCTGAATTTTTGTACAAGACCACAGAGCGTGTGTTAAATCTCCATCATCAGTTTTACACCTCCAGCAATATGGTGTTTCTTTTAACCCAAGTCTATACAGTCTGGAAGGAGTCCAGTAAAAACGGTGCAGAATCTTAAACTGTATAAGGCGTATCTTTGCATCCCTAGATGTCGTTTTGACATTCTTTAAAACTCCAGTCCATTCCTCATCATTGAATATCAGATTCAGATCTCTTTCCCAAATTTTCTTAAGAGCTAATAAAGCTCCATCACCAAGACTTTGAATCAACCAGGAATAGTACACTGATGCTTCATGACCCTTCCCATATGCCAAAATTACCATGCAGTGTAGATCTGCTGACTCAGGAAGCTGCGAACTAGAACCAAAAGTAGTACAAAGTAAATGTCGTAACTGTAAATACCTGAAAAATTGAGATCTAGATATACCATACTGTTGTTGTATGTGTTCAAATGACTTCAGACTACCATTTTCATAAAGGTCGCTTAATAACGATATAACGATACCTTTCTTAATCCATTCCTTCCATAGAAAGGTGGTTTTATTAATACGCAATTTAGGGTTCAGCCAGATTTTTGAACAAGCATTTCGGTAAGGGTCAAAGCTTCGCATACGGGAAATTTTTAACCATACTGCCTGTAAGTGTGAAATAATAGGATGTTTTTTCACCTCTCCTGCCAGTTTAATGGACAGACTCTGTAACAAAGAGATAGAAGGCAAGATAGATTGTTCAATCCTATACCAAGGGGGGGCTCCCTCAGGAGGAAGTGACCAATGAGCCAGGTGTCTAAGACTAAAAGTATAATAATAAAACAAAATATTAGGCAGGCCTAGACCTCCTTTCTCAACAGGTCTCTGTAACTTATTAGAATGCATCCGAGGTCGCTTACATTCCAAATAAAAGTCTTACATAATCTGTCAAACTGTTTAAAGTAAGAGAGAGGTATTTGTATTGGGAGAGACTGTAATAGATAATTCAGTTTTGGCGTACAACTCATTTTAATTACATTTACTTTTCCAGCCATTGACATATGGAGTGGAGCCCATCTATCCATATCGCAGGAAATCTTTTTCATTAAGGGGTCAAAATTAACTCTCACTAAATCATTCAAATTTGGGGGGAATAAAATGCCTAAATATCTAATGCCTGACTTAGGCCATTGGAATGCGCCAGGGTGAAACGCTGAGGCAGGGCAAAAAGCAGTTAATGCAAGAGCTTCTGATTTAGACCAATTCACCCTATAACCTGAAAACTGAGAGAAGATATCAATTATTCCAAGAAGACAAGGTATAGACCTAGAAGCGTCAGAAACAAATAATAGAATGTCATCAGCATAAAGCACAGGCTTATGTACTTCTCCCCCCACTACAATACCAGGAAAATCATCATCTTTTCTTATTGCGGCAGCTAAAGGTTCCAAAGCAAGACAGAACAGCAACGGGGAAAGTGGAGAGCCTTGTCGGGTCCCTCTGCCAAGCGGAAAAATACTCTGAATTTAGACCGTTGGTTTGAACCGCTGCTACCGGTTGTTTATACAGTAATTTGATCCATCTTATAAACGTGTTTCCAAACCCATACACTTTTAGAATTTTAAAAAGATACTTCCACTCCACCATGTCAAAAGCCTTCTCAGCATCCAGTGAGACGGTGGCAATTTGTCCATTTATCTTAATTTCTAAAAATTGTTTCCTTTTTGGGTCCTGTCCTACAAGTTTTTTCAGTTGGTTCCAAATTGTTTTAGAATCCCCTTTTGCATTTTCTATTATTATCAAGAAAAAATCTGCTTTGGCCTTGCGTATAGCTTTAACAGTTTTATTCCTTAATGTTGTAAACAGATTTTTAGCACTAGCTGACTTAATTTTAATTGAAGAAGAAAGAAATTTTAAGAAAATTTGAAGACCTGGGAAACAAACAAACAAACAATGATTTGGCAAAGGCAAGCACCAGCTATGGAACCTACACACTGGCTGTGACTTTGGTCTACCCATCACTTTATAATAAGATTACCAAGACTAAATCAACAACATCGACTCAATCATCTCTGACAACTGGACTTATTATCGCCATATGTTTGATGTTATCCGGAGATCCATCCGTGCCCTGGCCCGCACCACTTCGAGACGACAGGAGAGGCTAACCCACGCGCAGAGGACAAACGCGTCACTCTTACCTTACAGGTATGGTCAGGTACATCTCCGTTTTCCTCTGCACAACATCCTGATCCTCTCCTTTCTCTGTACCCGTTGTCAACTGTGGCCGAGCTGTCTGTCCGGGGAGGCGATGGCGAAGGTGTGGATGGCGTGGTACCGGGGCGGTCTGTCGGGGCGCTGCACGGGGAAACTCCGGGTCCGAGGGTGTGTGTCGATGCGTCGGACGGAAGCTTCAGTCGCCAGTCCGTGGGACAACAGCGCAGTACAGCCTTGGTCTCGCATGGGAGCGGGAGGCATGATCATGACACACAACAACAACAAACTTTTCTGAATGGCCGCGTCGTCACCATGGTAACAACTGTAAACAGGAAGCGGCTCAATCCAGGGGTAGCCAAACACCGGAAATGGGCGTTCTTTCAAACTCTCAATCACTCGAGAATAGTTTGGGACCCTAAGGCAAAACCCAAAGGTCTGCTGGGTGGGCATTTAAATATAAGAAGCATCATGTCAAAAACAGAACAAGTTAACGTCTCAGGTTACGTATGTAACCCTGGTTCCCTGAGAGGGAACGAGACGCTGCGTTTGAGACGCGGTGGGAACGCTCTGCGTGATTGCGTCATGAAGCACGTGTAAAATCAGTCCAATGGAAGCCCGATACGTCATGGGTGACGTCATAGACCAGGAAACTATAAAGCACCCTTGAAAACAGACCGCGACAGCTTCTGAAAAAGTCTGAAGCAAGTCGATCAGGGCATGCAGGAAGTATGGCAGGCAAACGCAGCGTCTCGTTCCCTCTCAGGGAACCAGGGTTACATACGTAACCTGAGACGTTCCCTTTCAAGGGAACTTCGAGCTGCGTTTGAGACGCGGTGGGAACCCCATACCCACTACGCCATAGTGACAAATGCCCGTTCTGTGTGAAGTCCTTGCGCACACTAAGAAGCAAGCAACCTCGCCCCAGGAGTGGAGAGGTCAAGGTCATAAAACCTGACAAATGTATGTGGAGAGGACCAACCTGCCGCATTACAAATGTCAAGAAGGGAAACACCCGAAATTAAGGCCGTAGAGGCCCCCATACTCCTTGTAGAAAGGGCCCGTACAGCCATAGGTGAAGGCTGACCGGCCGCTTCATAAGCTAGTGAAATAGCCTCGACTATCCACTTGCTCATAACCTGTTTAGATGCAGGGCACCCTCTTCTGAGTGACCCAAAACATACAAATAATTGCTCTGACTTACGCCACAGGGCAGCTCTGTGAACGTAGGCATCCAATGCCCGAACTGGACATAACAGGTTCAATTGTTCCTGATCTGGGGTATTAAAAGGTGGAGGATAAAAGGCCTGCAGCACTATTGGGCCCCCAACATTGAATGGGACCTTAGGAATATAACCTGGTCTAGGGTATAGAAATGCTTTCACCATACCAGGTGCAAATTCCAAACATGACGGAGCAACCGACAGGGCGTGTAAATCTCCAATTCTCTTGATAGATGAAATAGCAAGGAGAAATAAAGCTTTCAAAGTGAGGAATTTTTCTGAAACCTCTTCAATGGGCTCGAACGGAGCCAGAGCCAGACCCTCAAGTACAATGGCTAAATCCCAAGCCGGTGCTCTGGAGTGCAGTGCAGGTCTCAACCTCAATGTACCACGGAGAAAACGAGTAATCAGAGGATCTCTCCCAATAGACGTTCCCCCCAGAGGGGTAGGAGATAATCCAGCAGAGAAACGGTCTTGGAGAAAATCGAGAACTGAACCAACAGGGCAGTTAACAGGATCTAACTAACGCTCACCACACCAGGTGGAGAATAATTTCCATTTCAGCGCATACAGTTTTCTCGTGGAAGGGGCTCTGGAATGGAGAATGGTCTCAACGACCTCAGTCGAGAGACCGGATTCTATGAGCCTGACCCCCTCAGAGGCCAGGCCCACAGTTTCCACAACTCCGGTCGAGGGTGAAATATCGTGCCCTCTACCTGGGACAGCAGGTCCCTCCTGAACGGAATCTCCATGGGAGAGCCGTCCAGAAGAGACAAAGTCCGAGAACCAAACTCGAGTCGGCCAGTATGGGGCTACTAGTAGCAGATGAGCCCCTTCCCGGCGAACCCTCTCCAGAACCTCCGGGAGCATAGATATCGGGGGAAATGCGTACAGGTGCAGCCTCGGCCACACCTGCACCATCGCATCCAGTCCGAGAAGACCTGGCTGCGTGAGGGGGAACCATATAGAGCAATGCGTTGTACAAACGATGTGAAAGGTCGACTTGACTTTAGTTAGACCAAAGTTCTCCCTAAGAAGCTCCACCACCTCGGGGTGAAGTCTCCAATCCCCTGGGCCTCAGCCCCTGCCTCAACAGGATATCTGCTCTGATATACGAGACCATCAGTGTGTTGTCCGCCATTCGCCGAGCAACCACTCATGATCGCCCCCACTTGTGAGGGAAGCATCCGTCAATAGCAATATGCGTCGACAAGAAGCCCCCAACACTGGGCCTGGGCGAGGAACCAAGGTTCTTCCACATGACCGAAGCACGAAGGCATAGCCGCGTGACCTTGATCATGCGAAAACGTATTTCCCCTCGGAGAAAACCCCTTGGTCCTGAGCCACCACTGCAGGGGTCTCATGAACAGAAGGCCAAAAGTAAAACGTTGGACGCAACTGCCATGAGACCCACCCGTCTGAAACTGTTTCACAGTGAGTGACTGGCCTAGATATACCCCATTACGGCTGTAGAATTGCTACACCTAGAAAAGTGGTCCTCAGAGCACACTCTACTTGGCGTTGAGAGGCAACCCCAACATCCTTAATGAGACAGAACGACATCTCGATGCCGAACTGCCATAAACTCAGATTGAGCTAGGAACAACCAATCATTGATGTAGTATAATACGCGAATGCCCTGGAGTCTCAGAAGAGCCAGAGCTGCATCCACGCATACTGTAAAGGTGTGGGGTAATAAACCTAGGCCGAATGGAAGAACCCAAAAATGGTATGCTTCGCCCCCGAAAGCAAACCTCGGGAAACACCTCATCCTCTTTCGGAAACAATGAAGTAATGGCTGTCTGCTGGGAGGAGGAACCCCTTCTACAGCTCCTTTTGCAGAAGTGACAGTACTTCCTGCTCCATAACCAAAGCCTGCTCGGGGTCCACCAATGAAAGGAGGACCCCTAGAAATCTGGGCGAACGAGAACCGAACTGAATTCTGAAACCCTTTTCTATAGTGTGCAGGACCCACTGAGAAATATGTGGCAGTAGTTTCCACGCTGCCAGAAATTTACTAGGGGAACCAGTCTCTCAAGACTGGCCTCTGGATTTGTTTGAACAGTCACTACGGCGCCCTGAAGCGGCGAACCGGCAGGGAACAACCGAACTGACCATTCTACGACCCTCCTCGGAGGATCGTATGGGGACGCTGACACCTCGGTGCCCTGAACGGCGAACCGGCAGGGAACAACCGAACTGGCAGCGCTGCAACCCTCCTCAGAGAGTCGCACCCCAGAGGTCGCCGAGGAGAAACGATTTCTCAAAACCGTCCCTGCCCCGGAGGAGCCCTCAGAAGCCTGATAGCCTCGTTTTCTTGCGACAGGACTTCTTGTCTAAGCTTTATTAGAGATGATGACAGTCCTCAGATCTTGCCTACCTCTAACTAGCTTAGTTCCTACGACCCTCCTCGGAGGATCGTTGAAAAAAGCAGGCACTTCGGCGCCCTGAAACGGCGAACCGGCAGGGAAACCGAACTGACTGCTCTTCTTTTTTCTTATTTGAAGGCTCGTTTGGGGACACTGACACCTTGGTGCCCTGAAACGGCGAACCGGCAGGGAAACCGAACTGGTAGTACTGCGACCCTCCTCAGAGAGTCGCACCCCAAAGGGCGCTGAGGAGAAACGATTTCTCAAAACCGTCTCAGGAACATTAGATTGGTGAGGAAGAAACCTCTGGAACGCCGCTGAATGGTTTATATCTCAGTTTTCTTGAAAGCGGAGCGTCCAGAAGAACAGACATAATTATATCTTTATTTTCCTTTATCTTTATATCAGAAAAACTTATATATATATATATATACATACATATATCACTCTGTGGCCACCAGCAGGAAACAACCGAACTGGCAGCGCTGCGACCCTCCTCAGAGAGTCGCCCCTCACATTCATCCATGTCCTTACATACTTTACCCACCAGCGCTGCCTAATAAAAAATGTATTCATTATTGGTTTAATAACGATGACGCCGACTCGGGAGAGAGAAAGCTCGCAAGCGTCTCTTTAACCCGAGGCAATGTCATACTATGATACTTAATACCCAAACATTACTATAGTCAGACATCTGGGGATTAAACACATAAAATACAAACCGGTTTATTCCACGATCTCGACACCTCAGTGTGGAGATAGGGAAAAACCACAGTCCCCGACGAGGAGGCTGAGATACAGAGTTTTCCCTGTTTAAGATACAGTTCATCTTTAACAAACTCTTCTTTATTTTCAATCTCATAATGTTCAGCTGGCCAGTAAATATTTAACTGGCAACAGCACTAGATAAAACCTCCTTTTTTTCTTTAAAAAAGCTCCTCTTTATTCAACAGAGTTATGAGCTGGAAAATGTATTCATTGAAAACTCAAACATCTGCCTTTTTATAAAGATTTGTATTTGTTTTGTTCCTTCTTTTAAAACAAAACACTAACGATACCAATTCCTCGGAACTGGAAATCGCAGCACACTAGATCTGGCATGTGAAAGCTGAGAAAGGGCGGAGCCCGTCCCAACCCCCGCTGTCAGATCCGTTTTCGAACCCGGAAATACGAGCCGTCTCCGAGCCTCGGCAACAGAGAGACCCGCTCGGGGAACGCGAACCGAACCGTCCTCCTCGAAGAACGCCCGGCGGGAGCGGAGCGTCCTCACGGACAGCTTCTCGCAATGCACAGTCAGATCCCTCGAGAAATGACTGTTGCATGCTCCACTCCCAAACAGCAACAAAAAGCTGATGTGTGTCCCCACCCGTGATGTAACGAGGGCAGGGAACAACACAACGTCTATAATATTGCTTTGCTCGCCATGATGATAGATAGTGATATATATATTGGGCTTGACAAACAACAATAAATAGACAAGGACAGAATCACAGAGAGCGCTTGCTGAAGACTACAGAAGCTGTCGCGGTCTGTTTTCAAGGGTGCTTTATAGTTTCCTGGTCTATGACGTCACCCATGACGTATCGGGCTTCCATTGGACTGATTTTACACGTGCTTCATGACGCAATCACGCAGAGCGTTCCCACCGCGTCTCAAACGCAGCTCGAAGTTCCCTTGAAAGGGAATCACCTGTTACTTAAATCAAATCTGGATTATCTCTGTCTATCTGAGACCTGGCTCTATAATAATACCCCCTCTGCAGCACTTAATAGTTTTCAAGGGTGCTTTATAGTTTCCTGGTCTATGACGTCACCCATGACTTATCGGGCTTCCATTGGACTGATTTTACACGTGCTTCATGACGCAATCACGCAGAGCGTTCCCACCGCGTCTCAAACGCAGCTCGAAGTTCCCTTGAAAGGGAATCACCTGTTACTTAAATCAAATCTGGATTATCTCTGTCTATCTGAGACCTGGCTCTATAATAATACCCCCTCTGCAGCACTTAATATCCCTGGCTATAATATGTTCAGGAAAGACAGAGAAGGAGCCAAAGGGTGGCGGTGTCATGATATACATAAAAAACAATATTCAGTGTCAGGAAATTCAATGGCTGAATGATCATGAACTGGAATGCTTGGGCTTAAACATCATACTATCACCACAAATGTCTTTTACAATCATTGTGGTATATCGCCCCCCCCCCTCTTCAGATGTCACTTTTTATGAAAATTTTGAAAAATTACTGAAGGAATCTAATTTAAACAAAGAGACCATTATTTTTGGGGATATCAACATAAACTGGGAGAACAAATCATATAGAAAAAAGCAAAAAAAAAAATAACTGACAAATTTGATCTAGTCCAAATGATCAAAGGGCCCACTAGAATTACTACATCAAGCAGCACCCAGATTGATTTAGCATTTACCAACCGACCTGAGAGAATATTTAAATCATACAATATGTTAGCTGGTCTTTCTGATCACAATTTGATCCTTGTGGCCAGGAAGCTCTCAAAAAAGAGATTTGATTATTCGGTCAGAGAGCGTGAGTTTGTTGTAATCCCAAAAAATCACCAGGAAGGATTTAATAGTGCTGTCCAGCAGATTGATTGGGATCAAATATTGTTGGGAGCAAATTGTGAAATGGATCGTGAATCTTTTGTAGCGACAATTGAGAGAACAATTAAAGATTTTAGCTGTAAAGTTAAACACAAACACAATAAAAACATACTTCCCTGGATGAACTCTGACATATTCGAACTAATGAAAGGGAGGGATCTTGCGTTAAAATACGCAATTAAAACTAAGTCAGCTAGTGCTAAAAATCTGTTTACAACATTAAGGAATAAAACTGTTAAAGCTATACGCAAGGCCAAAGCAGATTTTTTCTTGATAATAATAGAAAATTCAAAAGGGGATTCTAAAACAATTTGGAACCAACTGAAAAAACTTGTAGGACAGGACCCAAAAAGGAAACAATTTTTAGAAATTAAGATAAATGGACAAATTACAAATAACATAAACGAAGTTGCAGATGCCTTCAATATTTTTTTTAGTGAATCTGTATCCACTATTGCCCAAAGCTTCCCATCTAACAATCTAAATATTTGTCCGATAAATAAGTCAGAGCCAATTTTCAACATTGGCAGTCACAGAATCTGAAGTCTTACAGACAATAAGAACACTAAAAGCTTCCAGAACTAGAGACATAGTTGGCATAGATATGTGCATGCTAAAAGATCTCAGTTCCACATTATTAACACCAGTAACCAAAATTGTCAATCTCTCCATTATTGAGGCAGTATTTCCAAATGTGTGGAAGTCAGCTGCTGTTGTTCCAATTTTCAAAAATGGAGATCCATTGTCAGTGGACAATTATAGACCAATCAGTATCACACCTACAGTGTCAAAAGTCGCTGAGAAACTAATTTCCCAACAAATAATAACACATTTGAATACCACTACATTTTCCCTTCATTCAATGCAATTTGGTTTCAGAACTCAACATTCTACGGAAACTGCTAATTGTTTTTTCATAGAAAATATCAAACAATTACTAGATAAAGGTGGCGTGGTTGGAGCTGTTTTTCTCGATCTAAAAAAAGCCTTTGACACTGTAAACCATAAAATATTATTAACCAAACTAAGCAAATTTAATTTTTCCTCGGATGCAATAAAATGGATAGAATCATATCTATCGAATCGATCACAGTCAGTCAGGATCAGTGATTACCACTCACCGCCCCTCGTCATGTCCACAGGGGTTCCTCAAGGTTCTATTTTGGGGCCTCTGTTATTTTCACTCTATATAAACGACCTCCCTTCAGTTTGTCCTGACGTCTATATTCAGATGTATGCAGATGATACAGTCATTTATATTCATGGTAAAAACACAAAACAAGTTGCTGAAAAACTTACACAGTCTATGGCCCATGTCTCTGAATGGCTAAAGCAATCCTGCTTAAAACTTAATGTAAACAAAACAGTCTCAATGTACTTTTCTAAATCAAACATTGCAAATAATCTGGCAGATATTTATGTGACAGGGGAAAAAATTAAAGTTGTGTCAGAATTCAAATACCTAGGCATTTTAATAGACTCTAAATTAACTTTTAAATCTCAGATAAAAAAAGGTATGCAATCGAGTCAAATTTAATATGGCAAATTTCCGGTTCATAAGATCACACTTGTCACTTCAGGCAGCTAAAATGTTCATGTACAGTATGGTTCTGTCTCACATTATTTACTGTCTTACAACCTGGTCACAGGCAAATAAAACAACACTAAAATCTTTAGAGTCACTTTACAAACAGACAATTAAAATTCTGGATAAAAAACCATCAAGCTATCACCATTGTGCCATTTTACAGAAGCAAAAGCTTTTAGGTTGGGAAAATGTCATCATTCAAATCTTTGTTTGTTATATAAAATCATCCATGGTCTTTCATCTCCTCCACTTAGTCAGTTTGTAAACATTAGGAACACCACACAGAGAGTAACACGAGGGTCAGCCCGAGGAGACTGTGTTGTTCCTCTGCGGAGAAGTGCATTTAGTCAAAGTACCTTTTCCGTCACAGCAGCACAGGAGTGGAACTCTGTCCCTCAGAACATCAGAGAACTCACCACATACACTCTGTTCAAAAAACATCTAAAAAACTGGTTCATAACACATTAGATATGTCAGCATTAATAAGAATAGGTATCTTCCCTCATCCCAACTGTGCTGCCACTCGTGTCTATGCTGTGTCAATGTGTAGTATAATTTTTATAAATTAGTATCAATGTTAACAATGTCTATTATAGCAAACGTGTACACTGTATTTATCATATCTGTTTTACTGCTTTTTATATTTGTATTGGTCATTGTAATATTTTATTGTTGTTTTAATGTTTTTCTTTTTATGTAGACAATTTTAAGATCTGTGCATTTCTGGTGCATTTACAGCAATGTCAATTAATGTACACTGTCCCTGTCAAATAAATTAATAAATAAATAATTAAATTGGGGTCTGTTCCTCCCTTACTGCCCAACAAATGTCAATAAACCGTCGAATATTATCAGAAGAACTACGGCCGCTAATAAACCCTACTTGATCTACGTGTATAAGTGCTGATATAACTTTATTTAAACGATTAGTTAGGATCTTTGACAAAATTTATAGATCCAGTTGAATCAACTATATTGGACGGTAACTTTTGCACTCACTTGAATCTTTATCCTTCTTAAGTATAAGACTAATTAGGGCTTGTGACATTGTTGGTGGTAATTCCTCCCTCTGAAATGCCTCCATAAAGACTTCTAGCATTAATGGAGCAAGTTCTTTAACATTATCTCTAAAAAATTCAGCGGGAAAACCATCCGGACCTGGAGCTTTCCCCATGGGCAATGCTCTGATCACCTCCATCACTTCCTCCAAAGTTATATCTGAATCCAGAAGTTGCTTCTGGTCATTTGAAAGCCTAGGAAGATCTAGCGGTTCCAGGAATCTACTAATATCCTCATCAGTTGATGACGACGCTGATTTGTAAAGATCCTTGTAAAATTCTTTAAATGTTCTATTTATATCTGCAGCGGCAGTAAATATATCTCCCCTGGAAGACCTAACAGATGGAATAATGGAGGAGAACTCCTTGTGCTTAATATAATTAGCTAGAAGTTTCCCTGCCTTATCTCCCCTGGAAGACCTAACAGATGGAATAATGGAGGAGAACTCTTTGTGCTTAATATAATTAGCTAGAAGTTTCCCTGCCTTATCTCCTGACTCAAAATACGTCTGTCTTGTCCTGAACAACAAAAATTCAATCTTTTGAGACAAAATTATGTTATATTTATATTTTAATTGGGTTAGTTCTCTAAGACCACTAGATGTCACCTGGCGTTTCATCTCTGTTTCAATCCTCTTAATGCTATTGTCCAACTCTAATAGTTCTTGTGCTTTAAGTTTTTTAGAGTGTGCGGCAAATTGAATGATACATCCCCTAATAACTGCCTTAAAAGCATCCCATGCCACTCCCACTGAGGATACTGATGACCAATTAGTTTCTATGTAAACATTAATTTCTGTTTTTAGCATTTGTTGGAATACTGGGTTTTGTAAGAGAGATGTATTAAGACGCCATCTAGACGATTTTTTCCTCTCTATAGAAGGCTTCAACTCTAAACATACCCAGGCATGATCCGAGATGATGATATTCCCAATTTTACATGTAATGACAGAAGGGATAAGTGATTTTGATAAAAGGAAAAAGTCAATTCTAGAGAAAATGTTATGTGCATTCGAAAAAAAGGTATAGTCCCTCCCATTTGGATTCAGGAGTCTCCAAATGTCTACGAGGCCGAGAGATTGACACATCCTATGTACTATAACTTTTGCTTTAGGTGTGTTATATACTTTTGAGCAGGTCTAGGAGTGGATCCATTAACAAATTAAAATCCCCGCCCAGCACAATCTCATAGTTCACAGCAGATCGTAACTTTACTTCCAAATCTATAAAAAAATTCTGATCGTCAAGATTGGGTGCATAGATATTGGCCAATAATAACTTTTGCCCCTGTATTTCAGCCCAGACCATAATAACTCTTCCAAATGTATCTTTCATTTGTTTGACGCATCTAAATTGCAATGGCTTTTTTATTAATATTATAACTCCCCTGCTGTTACTTGACCCTTCGCTGCAAAACACATATCCGCCAAATGCCCTGCCTAGTTTTTAGCTTCCTGCATACCAAGTCTCTTGGAGAAATACTATATCCGATGTATTGCGCCTAAGAGATGATACCACCTTCTTCCTTTTAATAGGGTGCCCCAACCCATTCACATTCCACGTGGAGAAAGATAATTTACCTAGGTCAAGGAGTGACATACTTGAAATGTACAATCAGGTGTGTGTCCACATCATCTAAACCATAATCAAACGGAAGTGTGACCATAAACCCCAAAACACCCCACAAAAACAAAAAAACAAAATGCGCTTCAACTTGAACACTGCGCACCAACGTTTTATCAAGAATCCACCCCCCACAAGTCCAAAGGTCCATGACTCGTTCAAGAGGCGTTCACGCGACAGTTCAGCTGCTACTCCGATAGTCATGACTCATGACCGATGAAATTCAATGATCTCCCCTCTAGTCTTAAATGTAACAAACAACCATGCAAGTATTATTGACATGTATTCTGTATGCAATAAAATACAGCTAACTGTTACAGCTTAAAAAAAAAAAACTTTATAGGTGGAGAAAAAAAAAGAAGTATATCAGCGATCACTCCATTTTTTCAATGAAGGCCATAGCCTGTCGTGGGCAAAAAAAGGTCCTGTGCCCATTCTTAGTTTCGATTCGCAATTTTGCAGGATAAAGCAGTGCGAAGCTCGCCTTCTTCATGTGAAGCATTTTCTTGCATTCCTTGAATCTGTCTCGCTTCTGCTGTGTTGATCTGGCGAAGTCAGGAAAGATCATAATATTACTGTTCTCCCAGCATAGCTTGCCTTTAACCCTCGCCGCCCGTAACACAAAGTCCCTGTCGGCTGACCGTAGGAATCTTGCCAAAACCGGCCGGGGTCTATCTGTCGAGTTGAGGCGCTGACCGGGAGACCTGTGTGCACGTTCAATTTCAAGCTGTCGGTCCGTCGAATCAATCAATTGCGGGATAAGTCCATCCAGAAAGCTCACCATGTCCTGGCCTTCTTTCCCTTCCGGGATCCCGACGATACAATTTTTAGAGGGGGCCTCTTTCTCGGCCCCCTCTAAAAACTCCACCCGTTTTTCAACCTCATCCAGTCTTGTAATCAAAGAGGATAGTTTAGCCTCCCCCGACGCGGTAGTTTTACGTATCTCCGCAATTCCCTCCATGTCACCTGCGATTTTTGTCAGAATTGAATAAATATTCGCGATGTCCTGGCTTCCATCAGTAACGTTATGTACGTTGTCGTGATCCGCAATCAGGCCATCTTGGTCCACCTGAGTGGCGTCGGGCATGTGCGAACGCAGGTGCCTTTTAATATCCCCAGAGGCCGAGGATTTCGGAATTTTAGACATCGTCTGCTTCCAGTATTACTTAAATGACCGAACAATTGGTGTTTTCACCGAATCAAAATAATTAACAGGATAATTGTAGCAAACTGAAGCGGAGCTCGCTGCTAAGCTGCCTCCTCTCGCATCGCGTCACGTGACTCCTACCATTAGCCAGCACTTTTAAATTTGCTTTGATGTCAGGCGCTCTGGCTCCCGGCAAACATGTGACTATGATGGCTGGTGTCTATTTTCACGTTCCGTGTGATCGAATAACCAATTACCAGGGCACAATCAACAGAATTCTCAGTGGGTGTTTCACTGAGTGGGGCAAATCGGTTTGTTATGGGAATCGGAACGGAAGAGTGTCTTTCTCACTCCACTTTAAGAATTACAAAGTTCATTTCTAGCCATCAATGCAGACTATTTTTCTATCAGGTGATAAACAAAATCCTTTTGCCGTTAAACCTACGTACCACCACTGGGCCCCGTGGATTGGACCTCACATCCACAAATCCAACAAGGTGCTCAATACAAAGCATGAAAAGATCCACACAACAAGGCACCCAAAAGAACAGACAGAGATTGACGTAACAGAGGACAGGCTATTGGATGAAGTATCCAATTTGAAGGTAAACAGGTCTGTGTGTTTTTTTGTTTTGTTTATTCTATAGAATCAATATAGCTAGTATAAATGTGTTTACAG
Source organism: Tiaroga cobitis (assembly GCA_030578255.1). Taxonomy (NCBI): domain Eukaryota; kingdom Metazoa; phylum Chordata; class Actinopteri; order Cypriniformes; family Leuciscidae; genus Tiaroga; species Tiaroga cobitis. The sequence goes on along the minus strand of CM060605.1, from coordinate 6,580,936 downwards.
TGTACACCTTAATTTTGGTAATTTATTACAGGTCCATAGCCGCGTTTCCATTACCCTTCAAATTGCGCAAATTGAAATTGCGAATTGAAAATACGCTCAATGGAAACACGTCCATTTCGCAAAAACTCGCTCGCATGAGGAGGTTTTTCAGGCAATTTCGAAAAAGGAATATTTCGCAAAACTCCAATGGAAACAGGTTTTGCGCATTTACAGTCACCTGACTTAGAAGACGCGGTGAGTTTGGGGTCCGTGTCTGCAAATAATAATAATAATTGTCATCATTATTATAACATTTATTAGGCTACGTAGAAGACGCTTTTATCCAAAAAAGGATCAAAGCAATTCGTCACATCTCATTCATAATACAGGGCTATAAGATTATCACAAATAAACAAGATTTTGACGCATATCCAAGTGTTTGTGCGGAGTGTGCAGCGCGCACTGCATGGCAGGGAGGTCGCGGGCGCGAACACTTGCATTTTCCTATCAACAGTAGAAACAACTTAAAATAGCCTACTCTATCATTTCTGGTCATACAGAAAATAATAATACATTATTCGCAACTACTTTTATTTGTGTAAACTCACAATAACAAGAAAACGTCGTGCTTTTGTAAAATAAAATAAAACAATCGGGCGCGCTTCATCATGGTCTCCGTGAACTGAAGCGCGAGAACTGAAACAAAATATAGCCTAAGCTAAAGCTTGAAATGCCCACTTTAAAACGAATTCGAATCGAAAGCCAATAGCCTATTCTGATTATGTAATCTGTATGAAAGGTGCATTTCTCTCTAAATGCGCACCCGCCTTACAGCGGAGATAGAGATGTTTTAGCCGACACTGATTTTTTATTAATAAACAATTAAAATGCCTTGTTATTTTTTCAGACACATTTATTAATTATGTTATAGCCTATAACTGTCACAGTCACCGTCTGCACCTTCTGTCTTTGTCATCACTACACTTCCCAGGATCCCGCTTGTCTCCTCACCTGAACTCACTTCCTCATTAGCCACCTGTTTCTCGTCATGATCATCTGTGTAACCTGTCTTCACTTCGTTAGTGTTCATTTGTGCTTATATTTAGTTCCTTCCTGTTCAGTCTGTCCTTGGCGATCGTTAGTCATATTTAGAGTGTTGTGTTTGCCATTTTGCCTGCCTGTTCCTGGTTTGTGAATTTACGTTTAGTAAATGTTTTGCATTGGAGCCTTCTTGCCTCAGACTCTTCTTCAACCCGCACCACAACCCTGACAGAACGATCGACGCCCCAAATGGACGACGGGGTGAAAATTATCGTCCTGGCCCAGGAGAGCCAAGATCTCCGTTCATTTGTTGCAGGCTTCATCCGCATTGCCGTCATCAGCGAGGAGGACGATGAGCGGTTGTGCACCTTGTTCCGAATCGGGGCCACCTTTCACCACCGGATCGACCTCCCAGACACCACCGGTCTAAACTGGAGGGAAACCGTTCTCCGGTGTCTGGAGAGTGTCGAGCCCCGATCCGGAACACTACCTCCCCGCCCCAAGCCTTCACCGCTGGTCTCGTCTGACCCCGAACTTCCACCGCCCTCTTCACAGCTGGTCCTCCCCAGCTCAAAGCCCTTATCGCCGCTGGTTCCCTCCAGCTCAGAGCTTCCTTCATCGCTGGTTCCATCCAGTTCAGAGCTCTCTTCGCCGCTGGTCATGTCCAGCTCAGAGCCCTCTCCGCCGCTGGTTCCGTCCAGCTCAGAGCCCTCTTCGTCGCTGGTCCTATCCAGCCCTGACACGCCTGCCGAGCCAGAGCTTCACGTCACGCCTGCCGAGCCAGGGCTTCACGTCCCGTCTGCCCAGCCAGAAACTGTTCACGTCCCGTCTGCCCAGCCAGAGACTGTTCACGTCACATCTGCTCAACCAGAGACTGTTCACGCCATGTATGCGCTGCCTGAGCCCTCAGTGACCGCGACACTGGCCATTATGGCCACAGCCATGTGGTGTGTGTGGGCTGCGCACACACTGGAGCTGGGGTCTGTTCCGGTTCCTGAGCCGGTATCTGTTCCTGAGCCGGTTCCGAATCCTGTCACTTTCCCCAAGTATTTTGCCTGCCTGTTCCTGGTTTGTGAATTTACGTTTAGTAAATGTTTTGCATTGGAGCCTTCTTGCCTCAGACTCTTCAACCCGCACCACAACCCTGACAATCACTCACCTATAAATCACCTTTCTGTAGGCTGTGGTTATATGGCTCTTCTCATTCAGCACTGCGGGAAAAATATAATTTTCAGGTTCTAATTTGGCCTTAGAAAACCAGTAAAATCTAAAAAAAATTTCATAAACAAAAATAAGAAAATTCGTCGATATTTATTTTTTTGCGCAGCATTTGGTGTGTAGGTAGGCCTACAGTTCAAATGAAAATTTTGGTGTTCAACTTTGCGTTTTAAAAATACAACCGTTCATTTTTCGTTTTGCAATTACGGGTTAAATAAGGAAAAACGAATGGACACAAAAGTACACTGACCGTTTGGACATAATACGAGACAGAGTCCTTTATTAAATTCATAAAAGAAACAATAATTACAGGAATACTGGAATTTTGAACCTCAAAGAAATGCCACAATCAAGACCTCGGAGCAGAAATGAGGGAGAAACACCCAGGAACTTATGTGCCGTTCGCAGTATAAGGGTCTTTCCCTGCCATTAATGCTTGGATAACACACCACGCCTCCTTCCATTAATAATAATAATAATAATAATGTCTAGTGCGGTGGCTGTGATATAGGCTATAAACCTACCAACATCCGTTACCATGATTTTTGGAATGACTTATCGCGAGAGGAAAAAAAAGTCATTTTAGACGCATAACATTGGTTAATGGAAACGCCGTCATTTCGCAATAGTTTTTTATCGACATTTAGAAAAAATCGCAACAGATTTGCACAAATCTGTAATGGAAACGCGCCTCATGCCATCCGAAAGCTCTGCAGGGAGTGCGGAATTGATTCCCAAGGTTCCAAAATGGAATTATTTCTAAGGCTGAGAGAAGAAATGAAAACCCGAAGCAAATTTGATAAAATCTTTCAAAAGGTTTGGGGAGCATCTGGTAAGTAAAAAGAATGTTACAACAATGTGGATCTTTTCTCATTGGGTTTACTGCTGGTAATTTAGTTTGACTTCCTTGAACACTTGTTCTCCTCAGGTGGCTGGGCTGTTGTTATGTGCCCCTGTGGACAGGTTGTCTCGCTGAAATTTAATATTTGGGCAGAAAGTCCTAGGGACTTTACTGATTTATTGTTATCTTGGAAACACATGCCCAACATATGTATATATGACTTTGCAAGAGGTCTGGCAGTGCATGCTAACCTTAGAGAGCCGACGATACCTTTCAGCCCTCATGAGGGTGGGTTGTTGGACCCCAGCCATGAAAACTTGGAGTACGCATCCAATGGTGGTATGGTCAATTTACCATGGCTTAACCCTAGGAAAACTGTGCCGGACCCGGGTGGCCATCCATTGACTGGGTCAGCAGACCACTATTGTCTCTATGACACATTCCATGAGGGAAACACTAAAGATCCGAAAGATATCCTCCGGAGGATAAAGATGGTACCTGAACTGGCAGGGAGAATTAACAGCCAGGTTGCAGAACAACTCTTCTCAACCATGAAAAAAAACAACTATTACATGAACATGCTCTCGCCATCTGCTCATGTTTTCATGATGCGTAATGTTATTCACAATTACAATCAGCGAAAGAACAAGAAGATCAAGAAGGAATTAAAGAAGCTTGTGACTCCTGAAATTCAGCTGTGTCTCAATGAGCATGGTCAGGCAGAATTCTGTGCCTCTCAGCCAACAGGGCTTAGCCCCGACCCAGTTGTTGCCGCCTCCTCTCAACCAGCAGAAATGGGGTTTAGCTCAGACCTAGATCTTTTACCACCCTCTAAACGTAAGGAAATCTTCTATATTTTATGCATTGTATTAGTGATTGTGTATATTTATCCAATAACACATTTCCTCTCATTTTTGTCTCATCTCTTTATTTTGATTTAGGTTCAAGGTTACAGTCACTCTCCTCAGCTGTTGACCGTACTAATCCCAACTTTACAGTTGCTAATTGGAAACGAGAACCAAACGCAAGACTCTGTGAATTAGTAAATTTGAGATTAGTTTTTGTGAATTAGACATTTTAAATATGCATGCATAATGTTCTGTATATTTCCCCATAGCTGGACTATGTACTGGATATTAAGGGTGACCCTAAGGAGGAAATTGTTCAAGCCAACAACTCGATCCTCACAAGGTCTGACTTTTGGACTCTGGGCCTAGAACGAGATGTTGAAGCAACGGTAAATCTGAACCAAGTGTTTAACTGTATTTCCTATGGTGTGAGCTTATTAATTGTCTTACTAATTAATCATTGTTTTTTTTAGATTGCAAATTGTTGTTTCAACATTATCGTCAAGGCTGCAAATGCACATGTAAGTTACATTTATTACATTTAACATAATCTGTGCATTCATGTTTCCTGACTGTATACTTTTGTTGCCTACACAAAGTGTTATGCATCTGATTTCAAATAAAGGGCATTGCAACTGTGGCTGTGGATGCCTATGTGGTGGTCACCTGGCTTCCTCCATATGAGGCTTCTCCAATTGCTAAAATGATTGTGAGTAGTAATGTAACAGAACTTGTACCTCAGCTTTAACCTCATGTTCAAGTTCCTCTTTGAACTCTTTTTATTTTCCTCAGTGTGACTTTGCATCCAAAGACGTGGTGCTTCTCCCTGCCTGGCAGCCTGGGCACTGGACATTGTGTGTGAGTAAACCCACTTTGACTTGGCTTTTTTTCTGTCTGAAATACTGTGCTGTTATTCTTGAATCCTCATTCATGCTTTGTTGGTACATTTCATGCGTTACTCATATGAAGGCCCGGTCACGCGGGCACTCTTTCTCTGCGGAGCCAGGCGAAAGTATACCGTCTCAAAACTAAGCGCTGTCTTGCTCTCTCTTCCTCGCACATATTAATCAAAATAAATCGACACGATGGTAAGGTCAGAAGACTAAAGTTTCATGTGGAGCATTCAGATATTTTTTTTTCCTGAATTACCGCTGGGTGTGAATTGAATACGTTGCCTTATTTTCTCTGAAAAGCGTTCCGCACATTCAGCTGTCATAAACCAGACTTTAAATAAACGGGGAAAAAAAACTATCCAGTGATAAAATGTTTTGTTATGACACAAATCTTGTGGTATGTCCTAACCGCCAGGATAATCACACAAACGCACACACGTCCGATAATGACACGTCCAATTCGCGAACTAATGACTCCCGTTAAACCGATTTGTTTTAATGAATGGTTATAACAACTGATCTTTCCAACACTGAACTCACGAGACTTCTGAATCGGTGTATAACTAATCGGTAACCCTTTACAATAAGGTTTCATTTATTACATAAATTACATAAAGTACAGTTTGCTTACTCAAGTGTAAGCTTTAAAAAAAATAAAACCACTTGGGGTTTTTTTTCCAAAAAAGCATATGACTACTTTTTTCCACACAGTGCTATCAGGAATCGATAAGAGAATCGTTAAAGAATCGGATCGATAAGCAGAATCGTCAGTGGCATTGATATTGATAAAATCTTGTCAATTCCCATCCCTACTCACAACTCACCCTTGCTCAAGTTCAAACGCACAAATTACCAATGACTTCAACTCGTGCAACCAAAATAACCCACTCTGTTGTTTATTTCATTTGTAAAGACATGCGCCCGTTCAGTGTGGTTAAATGAAGGTTTCCGTTATATGATGCAAATGCAAACAATGGAAATTTGCTCACTAAGAACCTGTGAACCACAATCCCAAACTGGCAGTTTGATTTTCTGTGTACTGAATTGTTTACTTAAAGTAAACTTGTTTGACTTTTATGCACATCATTTCTTTTCTTTTTTTAAATATTACTTTTTCTAAAATTATAGTCCTACTTTAAAAAAAACCCAATATATCTCCTTATGTACAGTATCGAAATATATTGCAATATATTGTATCGTGATATGTATCGTATTGCCAGATTCTTGCCAATACACAGCCCTACTATTTACTATAACTGTAATTTTGTTTGAAGCAAGATTTGGGTCTTTAACCAACCCTTATCTTGCCATTCCATGAAATAAAACTCTTAACAGGCTGTCAAACCAAGACTGAGGATTATGCAATATTTTGATTCAAGACACCCCAGTGGCTTTGGAGATGGCCGCTACCTAGAAATCTTTAGGTTTTTCATGGAAAGCTGACTACTGGTTCCCAATGTTCATATCTAACTCTGGGTGTTGCAGCAGTAACTATTTTTCTATTCAAAGCAATTTCCATGTTTACAACCTTAAAGTGGTTATTCATTGGTTCACTAGAAACCTCATCTGCATCTTTACTTTAGAATTTGTTTATTTATACCTCCCAAATACTGCTTTGAGAACCCAAGAACTAAGATACAGTATGATCATGTTTTATGTTTTTTGGAAGTATGGTAGTTCTGTTTTGGACTATACTTCCTTTTTGTTTCGTTCTGCATTTATTGTTCCTGTTCATATGTTCCATACGTTCTAAGTCCCTACTAGGAATTGCTGCTACTCCCAGGTCACTTTTTAGCATGGGAAGGTGTAGTTCCATTTTTAAACTATGCTCTTACGGCTCAAGGTGGGTATCAAGTCATGGTAGAGATTCAGCAATTCCTAAACGGGGTTCAATGTTACATTTGAAAGACATAAATTGTAACTAACAGATCTTCCAAACCTTTTCAGTAACCTAGCACATGCTGTGTCAGTTTACTTGGCTGACGAGGTAAAATGTGTGACTGTAGCACGATTCATTGCATTTAATAGAGTGGCGTACATAGGCAGCCCTCTTTATTTTTTTTATTATGATTTGATAAAGTGACGCAGATGGACCCTAGTTGCTGCTAAATGCAAGTGTAAAGCACATTGTGTCACACTTTTTGTATGATTAAAGCTACAAAATGAGTGTAGATATCAGTAGGCATCATATAATAAGAATCATTGATAATAAATCACACACCCCTTTTACCATCACAGGGCGCATCTCCCCAGCATCAGAGCAACAGCTGTGGTGTGTGTTTATGCTGATGGTGAGATGCAATATTTTCAGAAGTGATAACTGATTACTAGTTTGCAGAACAACTAACACATTTATATGTTCATTTCAGTATGCAATGTATTCTACCCTCCAAAAGCCATATGATTTCATTGAGGTAAGTTTGTTCAAATCTCAATCAGATTTGTAGTGTGAAATATAAGGCTTTTAATAATTTAGTCCAATCTGGAGGCTACAGTTAACATGCACCAATAGGCCATACACTTAACTTTGTCTGCAGGTACTGTACTCACTGGAGGAGATGGCTACATCTGTAAAAATGTACACTGCCATAGTTCCCATCAATGAGTAAACAGTACTGTAACATGGATTTGTATCAGGCTATGAAGACATTTAAAGAGCATATTGCAGGTTGAAAAAAAAAATTTTTTTTTAAAAACTTCAGGATTTAAAATGTTTTAAAACGACATAAGGGCACAAATTTAGTAGATAAAGTGAGCGTTTCTTTGACTGCTCGTAAAAACCGTTTTTTTTTCAACATCGCGTCATTTTACGTCACCAGAGGGAGGGAGCCTCAGCAGCGCAGATTGGTTTGTATTCAGTACGAGCGGGTAAATTTGCTTTTTTATACTCAGAATGACAATTTGGAATGTAAAGAACAACATATTATACAGTTATTTGTTTTATTAGGAAAATACCATATACATAAAAAGAATTGGGCTTTTTTTCACGTTTTATAAATGACTTCACATTATATGTACATCTTTTGGAACAAACAAACTAAAAACAAAAAAGCAATGAAAACATGTAATGCTTTGAAAGCACAGGATTTTATGTAAAACTTTTTTTGTATTTTTTATTTCCTGGCAGCTAATGTTAATGTGATATTGTGAATATGTAAAACCTCTTGTTCTTGTGGCATCGAATTTTTAAAAAAAAGTCAGTAAGAGCGGTCGTGAATCAGTGTTTTCGGTAGTTTTTATATTTTAATTTATCATCGTCATCATGGTAAATTATTGTGTTTGTGGAGGTTGCAAAAACTCCGGCCTGTCAGGACATCGAGTCAGGTTTCCTAACAAGAAAAGGGACGGTGCTGTCTATGGTGCCTGTGTGCGGTTTGTGCAGCTGTAGAGACAGGATTTCTCTTCCGCATCGGCTTCGAAAAACGCGATCGTGTGTATCGTACACCAGATCTGAGGAACAAAAATGTGTATATCAGGAATAAAAATATCTATCTGTCTCTCGATGAGCTAAGTTATATCACGTAACGTTAGTCTGGACGGATATTAATGAGCATGACATACGCGCCTGATCAAAGCTTATATAGTTTATTCTGTTATTGGTAAAATCCAATACTCCTAGATGACCAATAATAGCTTTGCTATTAACTGATACGATGGTAATAATCGATATTCACCTCACATTTTACCAAACAGAATGAACGATGCACTATTAACTCTATTACACTAATTAAAACTCACAGTGAACAGCATTAAATATAAAAACGCATATGCCTTACCTTTTCGTTGCAGTGCAGTTTTTATTGCAGTGGTATAATGTTTTGCCGACAGCACTACAGTCCTCATTTTTTTTATTGCTGCTTCCATTCTCCTGATTGCTATTTAATTTCTTCTTAAAAAAACATCCAGGGAAGATTGAATAGGCCTGTTCTTTTAATGTTTACCCAGTATCTGACAGCTAGGCTAATCAAAAATACACGCGATTAAGTGATGCAATAAACTGCGGCTGCGCACACTCACTCCACACAAGTTTTTTTATAATAATACTTTTACAATAATGTGTGTGTCCTCTGACCGTTGTTCTGTCTAACATTAATCCTGGCCTGTCCCTGCTCTCTCGGCAGCATAGCAGGCTCATAATTTTAAGGCTGTCGTCCGTGGTCTGTCATACGAGTAAGTCCGAAATGTCATTGCGATCCATTGTTTTCCTGTTGTTTGAATGGTTTGAATCGACCGCTCTCCCGCCCGTTACGTCACGCCCGTCAAGCCCATTTTCAGATGCGGAAGTAAAATTCTCTCACAAAAATGACTCCAGAAGCCAATGTAACGTATTTATAAGTATATTTTAAAGAAAATCTAATTAGGGCCCAAGCCTTGAAAAGGCGAAGGCCCTATTGTTTTCCTAAGGATTATTATTATTATTAGGGCCCAAGCCTTGAAAATGCGAAGGCCCTATTGTTTTCCTTAGGATTATTATTAGGGCCCAAGCCTTGAAAAGGCGAAGGCCCTATTGTTTTCCTAAGGATTATTATTATTCTTCCGACTTATTATTATTTTACTACCTTTTGGGCACTTTTGGGGCACTTAACATGCTCAAACTCTTGAAACTTTGCACACGGGTCAGAACCCGCGGCCATCAGGGCCGGGCTGAAGCTGGTACCCGGGTGTGGCAGGGGGGCTCGACAGCGCCACCTGGAACGGGGTTTGAACACTTGTCCATATATCAAACACGCTTGCATGTAATAATCTGAAACTCGCTACACTTATATATCTCATCGGGCCGAACAACTTTCGTGCTCTAAGTTTTACCCCAGCCCAACAGGAAGTCGGTTATTATGGGTTGTTTGGAAACGCATGCTCAGGAATTTGAAACACTTCTCCTAGGGAATTCCCCCGTTCGTCTCTAAACTCTGTGTGCATGAAGTCAAGACATTGAGGATGAAAAATTGCCAGGGGATTTTTGATATCTCGAACGGTTTGGCCGTGGCGAGGAAATGAATTTATGGCGAATAATGGAAACAGGAAGTGTGTTATAACTTCTGCATACATTAACTGATCTTGATGAAACTTCAGCAGTGTGTTCGCTGTAAGAGGCCGATCACATGGATGTGACTATTGTGAGTCAAAGTTATAGCGCCACCAACTGGCAGCAGGAAGTGTGTCACTTTCTAAATGCTTTGAAATCACCCTCTTATTTTTACCCGATTTTCTTCAAACTTTATGTGTATAATGTAAACACATGGCAGATGTAGACCTGTGAAAGGATTATTGATATCTTAGATACTGTTGCCGTGGCAACGCATCAAACTTTATTATTCTTTGTTGATGCTTTTGAGACTCTTAACATGCTTGAAATTGCATGAAACTCGACAGACACATCACATTTATTAGCCAGTAGACATGTGCAAAGTTTCAGAAACGGGCGTGGTGCAGGGGCTCAGTAGCGCCACCTTTAGTCAAAAATGGGGTATTAGTTTTACCTACAGTAACAAAAATAGGCACGTATATTGTTCTCCTCGAGCCGGACAACTTTCTAATTTACACTCACTAGCTCGGATTGACAGGAAGTCAGATATTTTGGTTTGAATGTGATTTTCAGGAGGATTTTCTCCCTCCCTCTCTCTCTGTCTCTGCATCTATGTGTGTGTGTGTGGGGTGAGGGGATTGTCTGTTGAGTGAAAATGCTTTTAAAATTGTTTTTCAAGATTTTGGGGCCCTTAACGTGCTCGAAAACTCTTGAAACTTTGCACACAGGTCAGAACCCGCGGCCATCAGGGCCGGGCTGAAGATGGTACCCGGGCGTGGCAGGGGGGCTCGACAGCGCCCCCTGGAACGGGGTCCGAAAACTTGGTCCATAAATCAAACACACTTGCATGTAATATGAAACTCGGTACACATATAGATCTCATCGGTTCATATATACTTCATGCTCTTACTTTTTACCCCAGCCCAACAGGAAGTCGGCTATTTAGGGTTGTTTGTTAAACGCATGCAATGGAATTTAAAGTACTTCTCCTAGAGAATTCAAAGAAATGCCACGAAACTCGGTCAGCATGAAGTCAAGACATTGAGGATGAAAAATTGCCAGGGGATTTTTGATATCTCGAACGGTTTGGCCGTGGCAAGGAAACGAATTTATGGCGAATAATGGAAACAGGAAATGTGTTATAACTTCTACATACATTAGCTGATCTTGATGAAACTTCAGCAGTGTGTTCGCTGTAAGAGGCCGATCACATGGATGTGACTATTGTGAGTCAAAGTTATAGCGCCACCAACTGGCAGCAGGAAGTGTGTCACTTTCTAAATGCTTTTGACAAAAGTGGGGGGGTTAGTTTTATCTACAGTAACAAAACTCAATATGTATATTGTACTCTTCGAGCCGGACAACTTTCTAATTTACCGTAATTAGCAACGACCAACAGGAAGTCAGATATTTTGGTTTGAATATGGTAAGCCTCTCTCTGAGCTCTGTATTGCAAGCCCTTTTAACATTTAAAAGCTAAGTTTGACTATCCGGAATTAACATTGTTGATATCAACAACGTCTTTCTGACAAGTCGTAATTATATTTTGGATAGTTTGTATTATCATTTAAGATATCTGTAACGTAATTGGCCTATGGCTGAGCCACGCCCCCAAACGCGATGAGCCAATCACAGTGCGCATAGCTAACCCAATAAAATGAAAGTTACAGATATCAAATTTCAGATATCTCTAATCAAAATGAATTTCAAGATATCTTTCACTTGATAATAGATATCTAATATCTATTATCAAAATTATGACTATCCCTAACTCCAGTTTGAGATATCTACAATGCCGTTCTGACTAGTCATAATTTAATTCAAAGCAAACAATACATTTAAATACATTTAAATTAAGATTGTATGTTTGGTAATTTAATCTAAATTAATTTAAAATTTATGCACTATATTTCAGATCAATATATTTGTTTGCCATCATTTTAATCAACACTAATTTTATTCTCATCTAAATTATAAATAACTTATTTCTGTATAAAATAAAAAATCCTGAATAATCCAGACCAACCAGAGCGCACTATTCCTACAACATCATCAGTGCTGAAGCGGAACTACCAGAGCCGTTCGGCAGATAGCGAGCAGATGCAGCATATGTGTTGTAACGAGGCAGGGTCAGGCCAGGGGGGTCCATTTGCAGCTTTTTATTAAGAAAGGTCAAGACAGGCAGGGTGAGCAATGGCAAACAGGGCAGAACAGAAAAGGCAGAGACAAACCAGGTTGACAGGCAAAGGGCAAAGACCTCCAGATAAATACTGGGCTTCTGGATTTACACATTTAAGTGCTGCAAAACAGATTGACTTATGACATCCTATGACAGGGGTGGGCAACAGTTTTAGTCTGAGGGCCACAGTTACTTTGGCAAAGTAAACGGAGGGCCACACTTTGGACAATTGCAATTAAACAGTTACATGATTAAATGGTACAAATTAATTCAATGCAAATATGTATAAGGCTACTCTACAGTTACTTTGACTTTGCCAGCCTATTTCAAGGCCTGATATTTATTTTTGCTATAGGCCAGTCTGACCTAGGCCACTCTAAGGTTACAATAACTTTTTTTTTTTTTTTTTTTTTTTTTTTTTTTTTTTTTACCTTTATTTATATAGCGCTTTTTACAATACAGATTGTATCAAAGCGCTTCACAGTGATAACATGAAAACAATATAACAAAGTTTGTTTCTAAAAGATATTGCGTCAACGTCCACCTTAAGTAAGGCAGATCAATAATATTATTGAATATTAAATGTCCCCAACTAAGCAAGCCAAAAGCCAAGGCAACAGTGGCAAGGAACCAAAACTCCATCAGGGACAGAATGGAGAAAAAAACCTTGGGAGAAACCAGGCTCAGTCGGGGGGCCAGTTCTCCTCTGGCCAACGAAGGAACAGTGCATGATTCGGGCAGCATTACAAGTCAGATTGGATCGGAACATTTAGAGTATTTTTTGGAAGTCCAAGTATGCACGCCGGTCTTAAGACGAGTTGTTGAGGATCAGTGCCGTCCACCATAGAGAGTCCATATCGCCCGTGTTGAGTCGTCACTTCATAGGCTTTGTGATTGGAGCATCTGAAGTCTCCGTGAGAGGCTGGATACAAACTGGAGCTGACGAACGCCATTTTCTCGGGACTCGCGTCCCGAGATAACAGCAGAAAAGCAAAGGGAAAATAATTAGCGTAGCTGCTGTTCATAATGATGATTTCCATAACACAGGCGTATAACTTGATTTACTTTCCTACACTACCCTGCACATTGTTCATGTCATTCATACCAGCTGTAACTATTGAAGATGGAAAGCTATTAACAAAACTGCAAATGTATGTGTGCAGGTTACATTAACATTAGGGATGTGCACGAATATTCGAATTTTCGATCTGTAATTATTATTAGTAAAATAAAATACTATTCGAATTTTACTACGTTGCTTTGCTGGCCGTAAATGCAGTGAATCCATGATAAATCCCAAGCACTAACTCGCAATTATAATTAAATGCACTGGGTGGCGCTGTGGAGTGTGTTAACAAGTTGTGTGTATTTGATCACATAATGTTGTCGTCTGCCTCGCAAAGTTTGGAATTACTTGAAAATGATCTTACTAAATGGAATTACTTTTGATCAAATTAATTAATTAATCTGAGTTATAATATCATCATCACCACAATGAGAAATCACATGAAATCCAAACAGTCGACTGAGGAAAGACAGCTGACCAACACTGCATTCACGACTGCAGGTAAGCGCAGCTGGACCCCGCGTGATCCGAGCTTAGATGATAACTTATCTTATAGGAAAATTATTTTGAGACATATACTTCCTTTAAGTTTCGTTGAGGGAGACCGGTTTAAGAGCAGAAAACGCAAAGTGCTGTTAGAAACTTAGAACACCGTTATCTTTGTGTCTCTGAAACGTCTGTCAGCGCAGCGCCTTTTCTCACTCGATCATAAATTGCTGGCGGCGCCCCTGCATGTGGATATTGTTTTTCTCTATATAAACATGAAACAATATAAACACGATAATCATATGCTGACTCGAGTGTGTGTACGTTCTGTACGATATCTGGCGCAACCGCTTTATTAGGCGTTTTTTTCCCGTTCGCGCTGCTTGAGCATTCTTTTATTAATGCTTTTGTTTTTTATATTTTTTGTTTACACATAGGCCTAATGTTTAATGTTTTCAACTAAAAGAAATGGTGACAAAAACGTAAAAAAAAAAAAAAAACTTAAAAATAACATCTTTTTCGTTAAATGTCATTTAAATAAACGAATATTCGATTTTTATGAGCCCAAATATTCGAATGCAATATTTTTGAAAAATGCCCATCCCTAATTAACATACAGACTTCCAGTGTTGGGAAGGATACTTTCAAAACATATTTCGTTGCAGAATACATGACTGGCAAAACCAGCAAAAGTAATGATTATGAATATGTAAAATATAGCAAGGAGATATTTTAATTGTTTATTAATAAATAAGTGTTTTCTTTGTCATTGTCGGCTAAGATGAAGTTGACGATGCTGACTCGCGATCTTCAGTAGCCTAGTGAACGCGCCAGAGAGAAATGCACATTTCATAAGGATTACATAAGCAGAGAGCAGTCTGTAGTCTGTTTTCTTTCGATTTGAATTGTTCAGTTTAAAAGTAGACATGTGAGGCAAGTAGGCTACTTTATATGCTGAGTTTCGGTTCATTTATGAGACGAGCTCCAGTTCACGCGCCGGCGTGATTATCTCGTTATTAATGTTTCGTGATTATCTCTATATTGTCTGCTATATTTACTTCTTATTTATTAAATACAGGCAATTGGTTGATGAAACATTGATTAAAATTAAGATACAATTAATACAAAACGAAATTCACTTTAAAGAAAGGTTTTGTGCTTTCTGTTTGATGTCTTTGTGAAAGTTTTAAAGCATCTTTTAGTGCCGCTTTCAGAGCGCTCACGTCCATAACGGAGAACACGTCCGTAACATTGTTTTTCCTCATAAATTCGAACACGAAAAATAAAATAAAATGAATACTTTATGTTATGTGGAGACAGAGACAACCCTTCATCCGGTGGGTAGTATTAATTTTGGTTTGCGCAGTGTAATTCACAGAATTACTAAAACATATTTGCCACCTAAGTTAAAGATTGTTTTGTGTCACGCATGTTTATTTCGGCATATGTTTCATCCAAATTGCGATCGCATCGCGGGGGCCGGATTGAAGCACTATGCGGGCCGGATCCGGCCCCCGGGCCGTATATTGCCCATGTATGTCCTATGACATTAAAAATTATTCTAAATTTAAATGATCTCATATATGTGGCTATTGTGATTCACGATCATAGGCCCTGTCCAAAATGGTACAGTTCATATGAATTTTCGGTCTTGTGTACTTATTTCATGTGTCCGTTAAATCCATGGGACCGTAGGGCGACAGTGAAAGCGGGGTTACGTTTTTGCACGTCGTGCACAGTAACCCTAAAGGCACCGGGGTGGCAGTGCCACCGGCTTGTTTATATATATATATATATATATATATATATATGTGTAAATATAGCTGCGAGCAGCGATGAAGGGCCAAAGCCGGCGGAACCGCCACTCCGGAGCCTTTAGGTAACTAAAGGCACCGGGGTTGCGGTGCCACCGGCTTGGCCCCGCAATCGCTGATCGCAGCTATATTTATTATTATTATTATTATTATTATTATAACGACTATCCGGGCACTTTTGGGGCTCTTAACGTGCACGAAAACTCTTGAAACTTTGCACACAGGTCAGAACCCGCGGCCATCAGGGCCGGGCTGAAGCTGGTACCCGGGCGTGGCAGGGGGGCTCGACAGCGCCCCCTGGAACGAGGTCCGAAAACTTGGTCCATAAATCAAACACGCTTGCATGTAATATGACACTCGGTAAACATATAGATCTCATCGGTTTATATATCCTTTGTACTTTTACTTTTTACCCCAGCCCAACAGGAAGTCGGCTATTATGGTTTGTTTGGAAGCGTATGCCCCTGGAATTCGATATACTCCTCCTAGAGAATTCAACCAATCGCAACGATACTCGGTCAGCATGATGTCAAGACATTGAGGATGAAAAATTGCCCGGGGATTTCTGATATCTCGAACGGTTTGGCCGTGACGAGGAAACGAATTTATGGCGAATAATGGAAACAGGAAGTGTGTTATAACTTCTGCATACATTAACTGATCTTGATGAAACTTCAACAGTGTGTTCGCTGTAAGAGGCCGATCACATGGATGTGACTATTGTGAGTGAAAGTTATAGCGCCACCAACTGGCAGCAGGACGTGTGTCACTTTCAAAATACTTTGAAATCATCCTCTTATTTTTACCCGATTTGCTTAATTACACGGCAGATGTAGACCTGTGAAAGGATTATTGATATCTTAGATACTGTTGCCATGGCAACGCATCAAACTTTAATATTCTTTTTGGATGCTTTTGAGACTCTTAGCATGCCTGAAATTGCTTAAAATTGCATGAAACTTGACAGACAGATCACATTTATTAGCCAGTAGACATGTGCAAAGTTTCAGAAACGGGCGTGGTGCAGGGGGGGGGGGGGTAGTTTCATCTACAGTTACAAAACTTTTTCAACTTGATGAAAATACATTAAAGATGCTAAATTGTGAACGGATATTGAATATCTCAAACGGTTTTGCTATGGCGAGGGATTATGTCAAAAAAAGAATCAGGAAATGTCTCATATCTTTCTAAAATGTAATTATACACCATTTATTTTTCTATAAAATTATACTAATATTAGAACTAAACCCATTGTATTCCTTTTTTTCAATTTAAGATTTATGTTTAAGTTTAAAAACAGCCAGAATGGTTGTTTAGCCAAAAAAATAAAAAAAATAAAAATCATTCATAGTGCTTTACTGCCCTCTTGTGTTCAAAATCAGGTAGGCCAATTGTATTAAATTGTAGGGATGCTAGCCTACTATGGGAATATTTTCCCACCGTGACTCCGCTGGGGGCTTTAAAATCGCTAACTTGAAAGCGAAAGTAACGGACGTCTCCACAAGACGTGCAGCTGTGAGCATTTTCGTTTCATTTTAAAAGAAGCCCCATTTCGGGGGCGGATTTCTTGAATGTATTTTACAAAATCACAATGTTGTGTTTGATTGCGAGTATCCAAAAATAAGTAAACACTTTGCAGTTTGAATGATCTTCTTGAATAAAATGACGGAGTAGCCAATGTTTCCACTGTTCGATCGCGGACGTCCACACGGACATTGATAATGGTGGCGCGTGCAGAGCGCTCGAGGGAATTCCTATGTAAGTAGGAATGAACTAAAAAACGTTCGCTCTGTTCTGCTCGCTCATCGCCGTGGACGCGCACCGTTATGAATGCCAGTGCAGCCGCATACTTTTTAGTGTCACTTTAAAATTAGTGTAATATCGGGGGCCGATTGCTTGAATTGTGAGTTCAATAGTCTATTATTTTTCACGGAAAACACAACAACAAAAGAGTATAATGATAGATTCGCTTAAATAGGCGCTTTTACATAAAATA
Source organism: Tiaroga cobitis (assembly GCA_030578255.1). Lineage (NCBI taxonomy): Eukaryota > Metazoa > Chordata > Actinopteri > Cypriniformes > Leuciscidae > Tiaroga > Tiaroga cobitis. Next base: position 6,563,552 of record CM060605.1, on the reverse strand, counting down.
GCCTATTCCGTCATCTTTTCAGTCAGCTCTTCACTCTCGTGATTAATGAAATTTGACTCCTGTTGCTGATATTTGCTGCAACTTTAGTTCAGCTCACAATTTAGTAAGCAAACACGCTTCAAATGTGTTTATTTTATTTTTGTGTATATATATGTGTGTATATATATATATATATATATATATATATATATATATATAGCTTATGTTTCAAATATGAGTTAATTAACAATCGTTGGAAAGAATGATACTGTTAAACATATCACTAAACCGTCATTAGGTGTCGCCAGGCGACCGTCTTAATGAGCGAGTCATTGATTCATTCGTTCAAACGATTCGTTCGAACGGCTGAGTCATTCATGAATGAGACAGATTATGGATTGGTCGTTGAATCTTTGAGTCAACCGATTCGTTCAAAATGCTGAATCATTCAGTAATGAGAACGCGTTGCTGTGAGATGCTCGATGGTTCTGCTGTGATCTTTGTTGAACTATTTTCGCTGCTGAAACAGAAAAAAAGTCAATATTGCATCTAAAATGTAAGTGATTTGACGCGTGTGTGTGTGTGTGTGTGTGTGTGATTGTGTCTGTTACAGTGATTGTTTAACCCTTGTTAAAGTTTAGGCTTTGTATTTTTGGATATATATCTTTTTATATATAAAAAAAATTGCATACAACCCATATATTTTAAATGTATTGTTTGCTTTAAATTACATTGAGATTTGTATGTTTGGTAATTGAACCTGAATGAATTTTAAATGAATGTGCGATATTTCAGATCATATTTTTGTTTTCCTTAAAATTTGAACTAACACTAACTTTACGCTCATCTGAATGATAGATTATTTATTTATGTATAAAATAAAAACACATTTGATTTTTCTTTTTTAATCAATGTAGAATGTGTAACTGAAAAAATAAACAGATTAGGGCTCTGTTCGAGAACAAGAAATGAAAACCAATGCAATATGATGAATGTCCAAAAGATTTTTTTGCTTTTAAACTATGTGTGTGTGTGTGTGTGTGTAAGAGATTTTGGTTGGGTGACAGTTGTAGTTTACAGTTTGACAAAAGCACAATGTTGTGTTTTATTGCGATTGTACACAAATATAAGTAAACACTTTGTAGTTTGAATAATGTCCTGTATGAACAAAAGGACGGAGTATGTTTTTATGTCTACATTGTTCAATCACGCCTCACACACACACACACACACACACACACACACACACACACACACACACAAAAAAAAACTATTTTTCTAATCAGATCAGGCAAATATTCTGTCTTGGCACACTTCATATAACTTTCAAACTTGTGTACTTATTTCATGTGTCCATTAAGTCCATGAGACCGTCTGTAGGGTGTCTCATTTTTCATTTTAGGTTTCAGAAGGTTGCTCACGCATACTTTGTGGTTGATATGTGCCCTCAATGCACACTTTTGCAGAGCCCACACTGATGCAAGCTCTACAGCACACATCTTCTCAAAGGTCAAAGCGGGGTTACGTTATTGCCCGTCACGCACAGTAACCCTAAAGGCACCGGGGTTGCGGTGCCACCGGCTTGGGCCCGTAATCGCTGCTCGCAGCTATATTTACTACATTGTTTTTCTATACATTGACTCGTTGGGTCCTCTAACCTGCAATATGCCCTTTAAAGCATAACTTTACTTTCAGGTGGACATGCTCTCTATCAGGAGGTGGTGGTGTGGGCAACTGCTGGAGACCTTTTACGCTTGAAAGGTATTACATACTGCGTCCATATTTTGCTATTTAATTATATTTGGTGCTCATGAAGATGGAAGCCAATATACTGATCTAATTTCTTTCTCTAGCCCTGCAAGACTAGCTGAAACACCCATCTCACCCTCTCCATCTCCCCATATCAGCCACCCCTTCCAATCTCCAAGCAGTGAAAGGTATTATATACTGTGTTCATATATTCAGGGTATCTGCACACTTTTTAAAGTCAAATTTAAGGCTTTTTAAGACCTTTTTAAGACCTGAAGAAATCAAAATTAATACCGTACATTAGGGGTGCACAATATTGACAAAAATATGTCTCAATATTTTCAAAGTTTTGTTGATGATAATTAGATGATATTTTACTGATTGTGTTTGTGTACTGGTACCATGGCTGGTTTAGGCCTGTTGTTGACAGCTGACTCACGAAGATATTCATATTTTTCATATTCTATGCAGTGGTCAGTTCACAGCAGTGAAAGAAATTAACAGTTTTTATTAAAGGGCAATATTTGCATTGCAACCTTGAATTGAGTTCCAGGGGCATTTTCACCCATATATGGACTTTTTTTTTTTTTTTACTTAGAGCTATGCATCACCTTTTATGTCAAATTCTAACATTCAAAATAAATTACATTAGAATAATAACACAATACCACTGTTACCAGTTAAATTAAATCATTAAATCAAAATCCATCTTTGCAGTGCAGAGGAGACACAGAAGCAGCATCAGAACTGGCATTAATATATTTATACTCCATTTACAATTGCATAAATAAAGCTATGATATATTCAATACTTTCAATTCTTAATTCAATATTTAAATATGAACTGATTTCTAATTGTAACATTTTAATTACAGGGTACTTTAAATGTGAAACTAAAACCGCCAGTAGGTGGCGGCAAGTCACTGTTTTAGGGAGTCATTCATTCAAACGATTTGTTCAAACGGCTGATTCATTCAGGAACTGCAAGTGGTTGTTCATTGAATCGTTAAAATGATTCGTTCAAAACGCGGATTTCAGTCAAGAAATCATCGCTGTCTTTTGCATTGAGACTCTGCTATTTTGAAATTCTCGTCAGCAAAATAAAGGGAAAACAAACAATATTGACAATATTGTTTATAAAATGTAACAATGTTAATTTAACTGTTATATAAAATAAATATCATATTTGCTATTGTGCACGGGAAAACAGCCCTCTTGCTGATGTAATATTGTATGATAACAACATATGATATATAAAATACAAAAACTGTATACGTCTATTAGGGAAAATACCTATAACTGCACTGACACATCACGCAGTGAAAGCAAGCATGAGAGACAAATGCAATGTCAGCTCGCAGTGCGCCCTCGTACATAGTTAACGTTAAAGTAAAACAATGATTACAATATCATAATAGACAATACACATCGCACACCACTACGCACATAAAGAATGAACTTACAATTGAACTGAAATTAACCAGCTTTCTTCTCCTCTCCTGCTGTTTCGCGTGCAGGAGACAGACGTAATGCTGGCGCGAATGTGACGCGAAATGTCACGTGAACGAGCAAATCCACAAAGAACGAATAATAAATAAAAAAGTACGCTAATTAGATATTTTTAATTTGAAAAACCTTTAGATATGTCTAACTCAAATTGCCATCGAAAATTTAAGACCTTTCATAAGTAAAAATAAGACTTTTGAAAAATGTATGGCCTTAAAAAGTCTTAAATTAGATTTGAAAAATGTATGGCCTTAAAAAGTCTTAAAATCTAATTTAAGACTTTTTAAGACTTTTTAATGACCCGCGGACACCCTGATATTGCTATTTCCTTTTATTTGGTGCTCATTAAGATGGTAGCCAATATACTGATCTCTCATTTCTTTCTATAGCCCTGCAGGACTAGCTGACACACCCATCTTACCCTCTCCATCTCCCCATATCAGCCACCCCTTCCAATCTCTAAGCTGTCCATCAGGCACACCCATTACAACAGAGGACAGTCCATTCTTACCACCTGTAGTCCTTCAGCGTATTACTGAAGAAACGCTGAGTTTAGACATGGCTATGCTTGGTGTGTTCAACAGAGTTTCTAAAACTTTCCAGGAACTCGCAAAGCCATTCGCCCCCCCGTTTATATCAATGAGAGTTTGGCTGGGGACCTCAAACTTAAAGACAGTCTGATGCATATAACTGTTCGAAAAATTTATAAGACTGCAGGTCGTGGCAGTGGCCTTGCACTACGCCTCAAAGGCTTTTCCAAAAGAAGAAATCAGAGTCACATGGCTTATGGCAGGTATCTGATTGAAGATGTCTGCCTACCATAGTGTTGTTCTCCGAGTCCGTGTGGTTAGAACAACATCGTCAACACTTTTATTACTGCTTTCTTTTGTTTTATTTGTGGCATGTTTTATTGTGTAATGCCTTTAATTTTTGCATGCCAATAAATCTGTTTTATACTGTACGTACTATGTTCAAAAGTAAATTGTTCAAGAGAAATTACTGTATTTTGTGTCTTTTTTAAAAATATCTAAAGTGCCTGTGGGAAGAGTAAGTGAATCCTTGGGGTCAAATAGCGATAGCCTACTGTTTGAGCCTTCATAAAGTGCTTCTGGTAACTGGACTGAAACTGCACAATGTCCCAAGTGTTATTTTAATCTATTCATTAGCCTATTAAATTCAGACATATTCTTCGACAACTGTATTGGTTTCGGACTGGATCTCAAAGGGTTCCTTTATTTGAAGCAACTAACTTGTATCTAGGGGAGGGCCATAGAGAGAGCTGTGTCCTCAACTCGTAGAAGATAATGAACATGTACTGCACAACCCTTACAAAAAAATACTGTAGTTTTTTTTAAAGTAATACTGCAGTTTTTGCTACATGTAGAAAAATGCAGTTTTTTGGACACGAAAAAACTGCAATATTGCAGTATAAGTGGAGTACAACTGCAGTTACGGCAATACAACTGAAGTAGTACTACATATCAGAAATACTGCAGTATTATTGAAGTAGTACTACAATAGTACTGCAATATAACTGCGGTATTACTACACTGAATACTACAATAATACTGCAATATAACTGCGGTATTACTACACTGAATACTACAATAATACTGCAATATAACTGCGGTATTACTACACTGAATACTACAATAATACTGCAATATAACTGCAGTAGTACTGCACTGAATACTACAATAATACTGCAATATAACTGCGGTATTACTGCACTGAATACTACAATAATACTGCAGTATAACTGCGGTATTACTGCACTGAATACTACAATAATACTGCAATATAACTGCGGTATTACTACACTGAATACTACAATAATACTGCAATATAACTGCGGTATTACTGCACTGAATACTACAATAATACTGCAATAATACAGCTAAAGTATAATTACAATACTACTACAATACTACTGAAATGCAATACTAATAAAATGCTGTACAATACCATTGAAATACAACCAGAATATCCTAAATAAGTTTTATTTTCACACATCTGCAATATAATGAATTAAGATACAAAACAGTGAATGTCTCAAACTGCAATGCAACAAATAATGTGATTTTACTTTTTTTTAACTTCAAATAACAGGCTGAGAGTTAGACAATGTATTTAAAGTGTTTATTTACAAATCATGCATATATCTTCTTCCACATTATTCAGAGAAGTTGTGTTTTTTTGAAGAGCTTATTCTCATTATTCCACTTTGTTCTTTTAACTGCCTTCATCTCAGATGTGGAAACACGATTGTGGATGTAGTCTGTAAAAAACAAACAAACAAAAAGAATCAGAGACACTCTTTTCAGTTAGGCCGGTGACACACTGGCTGCGTGGCGTTTGCGTCTCAGCTGCGTGGCGTGTCCGTGTTTATTTCAGCTCCCATGTTAACAGGTTAGAGCTTGCAGACTGCCTGCATGACACGCATGTCTCAGGCACGTGGAAAACGCGTGCATGCTAGAAATAGGACCGATGCCTATTTTTCACGGGACACGCAAGCGCATTGGAAGCGTTTCCAGGCAAAATAGAATAGGAAAAGATGTTTATATGTTATTTTGTACACGAATACATATTAATAAATTACATTTTGATGGTTGAAAGTCTAGGTATTGACAAATTCAGATATAACTATAATTTGAAAATAAATAAATAATTATGAATTTTCAAATATTGCACCTGTCAATACAGAATGAAATATTCTGTAGTCTATTTTGCTGTCAATACTGCTGACAGTGTCTTTATCAGTAGGCTAGGCTTTATATTTATGCTTCACATGAAGTATAGTCACCAGGCAGCAGCGCCGCGTCAGACACGTTTCTGGTGTGCAAAGACACAGAAAACGCGACACAGCCGCCACGCAACAGAAACGCCACGCTCACGCCACGCAGCCAGTGTGTCACCAGCCTTACACTCTTCCCCACAGGCATATATTATGCTTAAAATGAATCTGAAAATTGCTTCTAACCTTTGAACAAATACCAAATCTAGTGCATACAAATGCACATCTGTCTGTTATGATTGTGTGAGACACTTGGCCTTTTATGAGATCTCTCGGCTCGATTTTCTCACAAATGCAGTTGAGCGACTTCCTCTTCTAAAACAGTAGATGGCGCTAATATAGGGGATTCATTTAGCGCTAGTCTCCCAGGAGAAGCACTGATTTGAAACGCGTGCTTGCCTTTGCATACAGCTGTGGAAAATGAGCGGTGAACAGGTGTGTTTACTGTATCTATAATGAACCTTTTTTAGGTTTGTTTTTGCAAAATGTTATTACATATCTAGACAGAAATCCACATTCAGCACTTAGTAGCACTTCACTCTCTCTAGAATAGAGGAATAAGCTGAAAGCTCTGCCATCATATGTTGCATTTTTACATTTTTGTAAACGTTACATTTACTGAACAGTCTATTTCTTTCATTCTCCATAAATTAATGACAACATTTAATTTAATTGAAAGGAGGGTTTCATTTGTCCAAAATAATAATTTGGGCACTGCATATGTCACAGGCAGGTTATATTGTTTGTTTTGTTCAGTCATTATTTTACTACATTAACAGTTAAGCTGACTGAATTCCAACTAAATACATAAGTGGGAAATGTTGTCATTAATTTATGGAGAACGAAAGCAATAGACTGTTCAGTAAATGTAACGTTTACAAAAATTTAAAAATGCAACATGGCAGAGCTTTCAGCTTATTCCTCTATCCTAGAGAGAGTGAAGTGCTACTAAGTGCTAAATGTGGATTTCTGTCTAGATATGTAATAACATTTTGCAAAAGAAAACCTCAAAAGGTTCATTATAGATACAGTAAACACACCTGTTCACCGCTCATTTTCCACAGCTGTATGCAAAGGCAAGCACGCGTTTCAAATCAGTGCTTCTCCTGGGAGACTAGCGCTAAATGAATCCCCTATATTAGCGCCATCTACTGTTTTAGAAGAGGAAGTCGCTCAACTGCATTTGTGAGAAAATCGAGCCGAGAGATCTCATAAAAGGCCAAGTGTCTCACACAATCATAACAGACAGATGTGCATTTGTATGCACTAGATTTGGTATTTGTTCAAAGGTTACAAGCAATTTGTAGGATGGTTTGTGTTTATTTGTGAAATATTACCTAGGCTCATTTATTTATATTTGCAAAACACAATGCATGTGTTACTCCACTACATTTTCGCTCAAATTGACCTTTGTACTTGCACATTGCTTTCTGTTTGTTTGCGAGTCGAGTTTTCCTTTGCAAAGCAGATCGACTTTGTTTGCACAATGCTGGATTTATTTGTTTAATTATGACACAATATTAACTACATATTATTCACCATCTCCCCTACATTCAGATAGGTGGACATTTTTGTCTCAGTGCGTGCGTTGTCTTAGTCTGGCAGAGTCGCCGCCAGTTTAGCTTAGCATAATGAATGGAATCCTTTGTCGCCGGATAGCATGTTGTGAGTAAAAGTTATCAAAAAAAAAACAAAAAAACTAATTACTCATTGTGCCCTGCGTATTCACAACGAGTACAAATAGCAATGCAGATTAAGACTAGGCGATTTCCTAGGCAGATATTGACTTATTGACTATATTGAGGTGAAGCACAGGCGAAGCACAGATATCACGCAACATACTTTCATCAACATACAGGCCTGACTTGCACTGAGTATCTTCGCTTTTGGATTGTGTTGAGTTTGAAAAGTTTCAGCTTTCAGGTGTTGCGTGATATCTCTGCGCCCAAGTAGCCGTGCTTAATCTGGTCTTAATCTGCATGGCTATTTGTACTCGTTGTGAATACGCAGGCCAGCGTAGTATTTAGTTGCTGTTTTTTTATCACTTTTACTCACAACATGCTATCCGGCAACAAATGATTCCATTCATTATGCTAAGCTAAGCTAGCGGCGGCGCTGCCAGACTAAGACAATACATGCATATAGACAAAAATGCATATGCCCACCTATCTAAATGTAGGTGAGACAGTGAATAACCCCTACTTCAAAAAAAGGTGGCGTGTTCCTTTAAAGGGTTAGTTCACCCAAAAACGAAAATTCTGTCAGTAATTACTCACCCTCATGTTGTTCCAACCCCGTAAGACCTTCGTTCATCTTCGGAACACGAATTAAGATATTTTTGATGAAATCTGAGAGCTGGATCACTCCTCCATACTAGTCCATAGGCTTCTTCAGGGATTGAACTTGCCGGCCTCGAAAAGTTAGTAAAGACATCGTTAAAATAGTCCATGTGACTACAGTGGCTCAATCTTAAGTTTATCAAGCGATGAGAATACTTTTTGTGCGCAAAAACAAACAAAAATAACGACTTTATTTCAACTATTCATTTCCTTCTCTTTGGGCCTCCAGTCAGTTAAACTAGTGTAATTGCGTAGAGCTATGTCACACGTAGGCTCACTATTGGCCGACGCTGGTCATGTGCGTGATGCGTGTGACGTACTACAACAGAAGCGTACGCTATTACACTAGTGAACTGACTTGAGGCCCACAGAGAAGGAAATGAATAGTTGAAATAAAGTCGTTATTTTTTTTTTTTTTTTTGCGCACAAAAAGTATTCTCGTCGCTTGATAAACTTAAGATTGAGCCACTGTAGTCACTTTGACTATTTTAACGATGTCTTTAATAACTTTTCGAGGCCGGCAAGTTCAATCCCTGAAGAAGCCTATGGACTAGTATGGAGGAGTGATCCAGCTCTCAGATTTCATCAAAAATATCTTAATTCGAGTTCCGAAGATGAACGAAGGTCTTACAGGGGTTGGACCAACATGAGGGTGAGTAATTACAGACAGAATTTTCATTTTTGGGTGAACCCTTTAACTTGGTGTCTGCAAGTGTTTGTGGAAAGTATTCATACTATTTCCAGTTAATTTATGGTTTATTGTTCTACATTAATAATGAGTTTGAACACTCCAGTTAAAAAGTTAAATTACTCACCCTCATGTCATTCCAACCCCGCAAGACTTTCGTTCATCTTCAGAACACAATTGAAGATCTTTTTGATGAAATCTGAGAGCTTTCTGTCACTCCATTGACAGTCTACGTAATTTGCCCAATAACATGCATTTCTGGAAAAAAGCAGAAAGACAACATTTTTAAATTTTGTGAGTGCATATTTGTTTCACAGCAGCCATTATCTTCTGTTCAATTACATTTTTGATCTTTAGTTGTTACCAGTGCATTTTCCTAAATAATCACACCATAAAAAGTATTTTTTTTTATCCTTTTCTGCCCATTAATGTCAAACGATTAAACATAATTGCTTGTATTTTTGTGTATATCAAATATTAAATTGAAACAATTTAAGTAAAGTCACCATTATGTACAGTGCTTTATACAATACAGATAGTTTAAAAAAAAATGCATTAAAAGTGATAAAGAAAATAATGCTGCAAACATACACAATCTGCCGTGACGCAGCTCTAAAAAATAACGTAAACAGTGTAAAACTACGCTACAGTAACGTTACGGAAGCGGCGTTTCCTCTTATTTGCTCACCGGTTTGAATAACATATAAAGTCTTTTTTACACTAATCTAAAATTAAAATAAACAGATATGAGGACATTTTACGTTATACTCACCTCTAAACTGAATGACTTGACAAGGCCAACACTCCACCTCGCGTAGCTAATGAACTTCTTTTCTTCCAGAAAACGCTTCTCTTCCGTCCCACTTGTGAATGACCGTCACCACGGGTTGTAATGCTGTAATGTCTTTGTGTTTTAATTGTGATAGTCCATAAATATTAAAGATATTTTCAGTAAGGAAATTAACCAAACCTAATTTTATGGAGCAGACACCACGGGAAAAGACGCAGGCTGGCCGTAACGAGCATCAGCTGCTCTCGAGACTCGTTGTCAGGACAACGACCGCGGTGCGCTCGCGCGAAGGAAGCTCTGGTCACGTAGGCTATACGCGGGTGAAAAAGTTAGTGTCGCACAATACAGCATAACTGCAGTACAGTCAGTACAGTGTAATATTAATGGTAGGCCAAGACTTCGGATTCAAAAACCAAAAAGTTCATCTGATTTTTTTTCATAAAGCTCCTTTATTTAGGTTCAGTAATTTCACTTTTTAATGGCAACAAAAATGATCTCATTGCCATTAAAGTGAAATTACTGAGACCCTGACTTTGAGTTTTTTTTTTAAGTCTATCACTTTTTAAAGTGTATCACTGAACTGCAGTTATTGTATCTATAGGCTACTTCATTTTACTGCAAATCTACAGTTGTACTGCAGTTTTACTTCACTATTCTGAAGTTGTACTTTTTGTACTGCAGTTTTACTGCAGTTGTACTTCAATGTACTGCAGTTATATTGTATCTATACTTCGTTAATACTGCAAATCTACAGTTGTACTTCATTGTACTGCAGTTATACTGCTTTAAACTGCAGTTTTATTGTAGTTGTACTTCATTGTACTGCAGTTATTTTTTGTAAGGGAACCACAACATTCTCATATTTAGCTAACATTACTATGGGGCCTCCCTAAAATGATTGTGTTGTAATAACAGTAAATTAATCCTAATCAAGCCGCTCAAAAGCTGGTTTAGTCATCTAGTTAGATGCTAGCTGACGTCTGCCTATGCTTAAAGTTAGGACTGAGATATAAACTTGTCCTACACGTAAATGTAATTTTTTGATGTAATTGGACTAACGTTCTGTAGATGGCTTAGCTTGCTAACGTTAGTTGTATGCTAACCGCAACATTACAGACTACTGATCTTATTTTGAAACTTCTGTTTGAGAAAAACTAACTAGCGAATGTTGTTATATTATCCTGAATAACGGGAGAATGTTGTTATTAACCCGGATGTTGGCAGTTTGCAGTTCAGCAGAAGAGGCGAAGAAGAAGGGGGCGTTTCAGTCTGCGAAAACGGGAACCCCCACCAGCACGAGAACACCCATTTGTGGCCGCAGTTGGATGTTATTGGGAAAAGCAGCAGCTACTTCAGGTCCTAGAAAGCAACCAACGAGTATGTACTCGTCAAACTGAACGAACTGAGGTCCTGAAACATCGCATTTACACCACCTGTCAGGTACCTATCAAGCAACGGCTCTATCGGTTGTCACCTGTAAAACAACAGGCAATGGATGAACAATTGGAGGTGATGTTGAAAGAAGGAATTGTGGAGCCATCACATTCTGGTTGGGCCTCACCAGTAGTCCTTGTTCCAAAGAAAAATGGAAAAACTAAGGTTCTGTGTAGACCACCGTAAAGTCAATGCAACTACAGAAAATGATGCTTACCCCCTCCCAAATATCACAGAGATCCTAGAATCACTCTCTGGGGCATCCATTTTCTCTACCATTGACCTCAACAGCGGGTATTGGCAAGTGACAATGGACCCTGATAGTAAAGCCAAGACTGCTTTTATCGTGCCTGCAGGTCTATATCCCTTCAATGTTATGCCTTTTGGTTTGAAAAATGCACCTGCTACCTTCCAACGGCTAATGGAGACAGTCCTGGGGGAGCTAAGGAGTAAAATATGTTTTGTCTACATTGATGACATCATCATTTATTCTTCCTCTGTGAACCAGCATTTCTGTGACCTTCAGACTGTCCTCCACAGGATGGAAACTGCTGGTTTGACTATTAACTTGAAAAAGTGTAAGTTTTGTCTCTCAGAAATCACTTTTAAGGGTCATGTGGTGAGCACTGAAGGCATCACGGCTGATCCAAGTAAAGTTGAGGCCATTCGCTCCTTTCCTGCCCCCTGCAACTTTAAGGAAGTTCAGCGGTTCCTGGGCTTATCTGGATGGTAGTGCCGGTTTGTGCCAAATTTTTCTAAAATTGCTGAGCCCCTAAATTCAATGAAAAAAAAGGACAAGTGTTTAACCCTCTGGGGTCGGCAATCACGCCGGCGTGATCTGCTCACTTTTTTTCTTATCAGTGCAAAAGAGACTCAAAATACTCGATTGATTTTGATCTTACATATAAGTGTTATACATCATTAGATCCTGTTAAGTTTCTTTTTTTTTTTGTGGATACTCACAATAAAAACAAAGTGTTCTTCTTTTTACCAAATAAAGAAAAACAAACATGATGCGAGTTCTGCGTTCTCTCTGTCAGTGAAGTCCATTCTGAAACGTGTCCTAAGATTAACTGTAACTCTGCGATTACTTGTCACACAGGCACGAGAGATTTTTCTTTATGAAGCTTGAATTCTCTTCTTTTAAATGAATTAATTTATATAAAAAAACAAATATTCTCAGTTTATGCAATCCGTTTGAAACCAAGGAGAGGTCCATTTTTTCTTTCTCCCCTCATTATTTTTAATGAGTTGAGGCCGCCACGCCCCCGGCGCTGTTCACATGTAAATAGTTCAGGTGATCGCGCACACGCCCCCGATCAATGCCATAAAAACACAAAGATCCTTCATGAGATTCACTGATAGTTCATCGCGTTTTGAGGATGGCACGCTACTCCGGTGAAGAAGCCCTTCAGATGATTCTGGACAGCGAGGATTCACCTTTTCCTCAGAGGAATTTGAAACTCTGACGACCAACGGCAGCATTTTGAAGAACGAATTGACCCCGCCGAGAATACAAGTTCGGAGTAAGTTGTTTAGTGTTATATAATTCCTTTTCTGATTATAGAGCTCAAATGAAGTTTCAGACTATATTTTTGCCTAGTTTTGGCTAGCTTTTGACATAGGAAAGATTACCTCACAGTCACAATATCCCTAGACGCTCGTGTAAACTTTTTAAATGTGATATTAGCCTACTACATATATTTCACTCAGTTTTGAGATTAGTTTATGACACTGATTATCATGCTAAAATACTGCCTTATGCGTAATGTATTTTGTTTGCGAATAACTGCTTAGGTTATAATGATTTAGTGAAATATATTTCAGCCTCCGGTAAAATATGTGATACTGTCTAAATACAATGTATTATTTATGTATGAATGTTCAGTTAGGCTAACTGAAATAAAACCATGTCTATATTGTGAAGGGTAGTCAACTTTAGCATGGGTGTGTTCACTTATTCTAAGCACTGTGTATATATATATATATATATATATATATATATATATATATATATATATATATATATATATATATATATATTAGGGCCGGGACTTTAACGCGTTAATTAAGATTAATTAACTACAGACTTTAACGCGTTAATTAATTACACAAAAAAATATTTTTAATCGCACTTATTTTTGCACCGCGGAACGTTTCTCACTGGATGAGTTTCGGCGGACCGATTATACTGGCGCACCAACTAGCGTTCATGACGAAGAAGCTGACGAGATCGCTTTGGTTGGCCGGTGGATGGGAAATTTTGTTACAAAAACGAACTGATGGAAGCGTCGATAAGAGCATGGTTGTGTGCAAGCTATGCAACAAGGAATTCGCTATTAGTGTAGTGTAGCAATATGCTATTGGGCAAATAAGGGCAAAAAACACTGGTCTGCTGGACTTGGTTGAACAAAAATAAACAATATTTTGTTGCTTAAGCTTATGTATTCAGTCATTAATCAATGGTATAGGCCTACTAAAAATCCATGTGAATAAAATTACTTCTCACTGTTCTCAGGTCAAATATTTATGCAATTAAAATGCGATTAATTTCGATTAATTAATTGCAAAGCCTCTAATTAATTAGATTAATTTTTTTAATCGAGTCCCGGCCCTAATATATATATATATATATAATTAAAAAGCAATTTTTTCTACAATGCATGCCCAAAGTCCTGCAGCCATATAGTTTCTCTTGATATCAGCATGTTCAAAGGTGTTTATTTTTTTATTTTATTTTTTACAGGGAGAGATGCCACTGAGTCCTGCTGACTTCAACATTCAACAGTCTCTGTACATGAACATGGTCAAATGAAAAATCAAACACCTTGGAAATGACAGGTATGTACTATGTTTCTATGTACTATGTACTATGTTGACAGGTATGTGTGTATCTTTGGATTATGTTGTGTTGTAAATAAATCCAAACAATCTAAAAGCCATTATTTTTTAAATCTCCTCATTCTTTGTGCAAGGCTCCTTATAATGATGTGGCCTGATAGCACCTAATAGGGCCATTATGGGAGGGTCTTTGTCTTTCTCAGGTGTGAAATGCATACATACTAATGAGAGATCATGACACAAAACACGTCATTAAAAATGTAAAAATACTTTATTGTCTTATCTGAATGAGTAGTCAGGATGATTCTCACATAGTTTTGGAGCAAATATTCTAGGCTATGTGATACAATTTTCAAAAGTCTTGTGAAGAAATAAACAATATGTGTTTTGTGGCCTTATTTCAACAACTTTCATTTTTATTTTTTTCAATAACCACGCATAAACATTATTCTCTTAAAAATACAAACATGTACATCCATGTTGCTTAGAAATTATGGTAGCCCAGTTTGTGCTATATAGAGTGAATTTACACCTTTGCCATTAACATGTTTATAAATAACTGAAAAAAAGCACAAACGTAAGGGCATATCAGAACATCCCAATGGCCCCAAAAACACCTCAGACCCCAGAGGGTTAAATGGACGATGCTGTGTCAATAAGCGTTTGACCAGTCAAAAGCATGCCTCTCGTTCCCCCCCATTCTCGGCCACCTGGATCTTCGAGTTCCATTCATCGTATATACAGACGCCAGCGACACAGGACTGGGTGCTATTCTCACACAGCGGAAAGATCTAGGCAGAGAGGAGGTTATTGCTTATGCCAGCCGAACCTTATCTGGGGCAGAAGTCAACTACACAGCGACAGAAAAAGAGTGTCTGGCATTTGTATGGGCCTTGGAAAAGTGGCAACATTACCTTGAATATAAACACTTCACTGTTGTCACAGACCATTCCGCTCTGCAATGGGTCATGGGATCCACCAAAACCAACAGCCTTCTCATCCGATGGGTCCTGAGACTGCAAAAATTCAACTTCGTCATTGAATACCATAAAGGAAAATTAAACGTATCCCCTGATGCTTTGTCCAGGTCTTCCACTACAGCAAGTTCTCCCATCACAGGATGTTGCACCCTTTACAACAAGCAAAAGACGGACCAACACCCAGAGCTTCCAGTGTCAGATGATGTACTGTGGGAGGAATGTGGACTAACGTTTTGGCCAGGAATGTGGACTAATGTGAAACATCATGTCAGGAGTTGTGTGACATGCCAAACCCTCAGGCATGATAACCAGAAACCTGCAGGGAAACTCCAATCAATTACCACCACTCGTCCAAATGAAATGCTGGGAGTAGATATTATGGGCCCACTACCCCGGAGTACACAGCAAAATGAGTACTTGCTGGTTTCTGTTGATTATTACACACGATGGGTTGAGTTTTTCCCCATGCGTCACGCCACTGCTCAGAGTGTTGCAACAATTCTAAGAAAATAAATCTTAACTCGGTGGGGAGTTCCAGACTTCATTCTTTCTGATAGGGGCAGCCAATTCATCTCATCTGTGTTCAGAGAAGTATGTGATAAATGGAGAGTTACCCACAAGTTAACCACTGCATATCATCCTCAGACTAACATGACTGAACGTGTGAACAGAACTCTTAAAAACATGATTGCGGCATATGTGGATGACAACCACACAAAATGGGATCAGTTCTTCTTTAAGTACCTTCACTCTCTGTCACCTCCTCCCAAAACTATACTCTGGCACGATTGGAGGAGAGGATAATTAACAACGGAAATGGGTATATAGCGGCATGATTTAAAGAGTTTAGAGGTTCAGGCTCTACTGTCGAGTGGAGTGCGTCACATTCCCGTTGGATGCTATTATTGCGGGTGGATGTGAGAAGAGTGTGTTTTCGGGCATCGAGGAGAGGAGGAGCAAAGACGGACTGACGCTGCCGATGTTCCCGAGTCACTCATCTTGACCACCCGTGCTGCCAACTTGGGTCAGTGTGGCGTTGCTATATTCCCAAACCTGAAATCAATTTGTACACACACACACACACACGCACACACTGCAGATTTAACGCAGAGTTCTAGTTTTGTTTTTGTTTTTGTTTTCCTCTCTCTCTCTACTTTTTGAACATGATATAGTGCTACTGTGATTTAAAGTGTTGATTTTTCTTTTGTTTATTCTTCTACTATTTTTGAAGTTAATTGTGTGGATGAGAAAAACTTTCTAATCGTATTAAAGAAAGTGCATATAGTTTCTTGTGTAGTTCGTTTTTTTTATTTTATTTTATTTTATTTTTTTTATGTAACCGGTGGTTGTTATAGCTATCCGGGACGATATTATAAATCTGTGTGGCAAGTGTATAATTGTCTGGCGCCCAAACATTAACGATTGTTTTTTTTTTGAGGCCTTGGGACTGAGAGTCGATTAACAATGTTGCCGACTAGCAAAGTAGTTGTCACCGTGGTCTAACGGTTAGGACTCCGCAGTGCCACACTGGAGACCCGGGTTCGATTCTCACCTACGAACTTTTTTTTTTGTGTGCGTTACATTTTTTTTTTGCATTGTTGGGTAACCACCGTTACAAGATGTGCTGGATTTAGATTGGGTTTCTTAAGCAGTGGGGTTACTCGAGCCTGCTTAAAAGCTGTGGGAAAGGTACCAGTGTGAAGAGAGGTGTTTATGATGTGCGTGAGTGTAGGTACAACTGAGGAAGAAATGGCTTGAAGTAGATTAGTGTGGATAGGATCAAGCGGACAGGGAGTAGGGCGATTGGAAAGGAGGAGTTTAGAGACTTTCGCCTCTGAAAGTAGAGAGAAGGAGGGTAGAATGTGTGCGTTTGTTGGTAAAATGTGCGTGTCAGTTTGTGGATTGGTAAATTGGCCGCTGATGGTGGTTGTTTTTTCTATGAGGAATGTGGCAAAATCGTCAGCTGTTAGGGTTGATGAAGGAGGAGGAAAAGGAGGAGGAGGAAGGTTAAGAAGAGAGGAGAAGATTTTGAAAAGCATGCGAGAGTCAGAAGAATTGAAAATTTTGTTGTGATAGTAAGCCGTTTTAGCAGTAGAGATATTAGCAGAGAAGGAAGAGAGGAGGGATTGATAAAGACCCAGGTCTGTCGGATATTTCGATTTGCGCCACTTCTTCTTTGCACCTCTGAGTTTAGTACAATGTTCGCGAAGAATATCAGATAACCAGGGGGCAGAGGGTGGCCTGGAGAAAAGGGGACAGAAGTTGTCCAAGCAGGATGTTAAATTGGAGAAAATAGTAACAGTTGCACTGTTAGTCTTTTCTCCACTTTAACATCCTGCTTGGACAACTGCGTGGCCAGGGCGGAGCAGGACCTGGGTGTGGCCAGGGTGGAGCAGGACGTGGGCGTGGCCAGGGTGGAGCAGGACATGGGCGTGGCCAGGGTGGAGCAGGACGTGGGCGTGGCCAAGGCGGAGCAGACGAACCCTCGGGCGTCCACGGCGGAGAGGACCCTTTGGGCGTCCACGGCGGTAAAGACCCTTCGGGCGGCCACGGCGGTGAAGACCCTTCGGGCGGCCACGGCGGTGAAGACCCCAGCCACAAGGACCGACACAAACACAGAAACAGACACCGCCTTAGGCACTGGAAGAGTCTCTGGCTGGGCAGACGTGACATGCATAGTCTCTGGCTGGGCAGTAGGGACGTGAACAGTCTCTGCGTGCCTGACGTACTCCAGCAGTGAACGGCGGTGAAGAGGGCTTGGTGCTGGACGGAACCAGCGGCGAAGAGGGCTTAGTGCTGGACGGAACCAGCGGAGAAGAGGGCTTGGTGCTTGACGGAACCAGCGTAGAAGTGGGCTTGGTGCTGGACGGAACCAGCGGCGAAGAGGGCTTGGTGCTGGACGGAACCAGCGGCAAAGAGGGCTTGGTGCTGGACGGAACCAGCGGTGAAGAGGGCTTGGTGCTGGACGGACCCAGCGGTGAAGAGGGATTAGAACACACGGTCTCTGGCTGGACGGTCTCTGGCTGGGACGGAACTAGCGGGGAAGAGGGCTTGGTGCTGGAAGGAACCAGTGGTGAAGAGGCCTTGGTGCTGGACGGACCCAGCGGTGAAGAGGGATTAGAACACACGGTCTCTGGCTGGACGGTCTCTGGCTGGACGGTCTCTGGCTGGACGGTCTCTGGCTGGGACATAACCAGCGGGGAAGAGGGCTTAGAATGGGCGGTACTGACCATGAACGGGGAGCCAAACCAACTTAAAATCGCCTCGAGATACCGTTCAATGGTCTCACCGGGACCTCCGGGTGGAATCAGCGCATAAAATTGTGGATCCAAACCAATCCAAAATAGATCCATCAACTGCTGATCGGTAAGGGAGGTTAGATGGCTATACTTAATAAAGTCCTCAATGTAAGATTCAATCTTACGGCCATTTTGGTTGAGAGAGCACAACAAGAATCCCGCTTTGTCCATCTTTTGTTAGGTCGTTTCTTCTGTCACGGATGTGGTGTAGATGAAGACAGGCTGAAGATAAAATTAGAAAGGCTTCAGGTGCCAGTCAATAAGGGTGGCATGGGCCTTCCCAAACTAGTCCTGTATCATTATGCCTTCTGCCTGAGACATATTGCACAGTGGACACTGCCACCTGAGAGAGCCCCTCCCTGGTTTGAGATTGAACGGAGCCTGTTTGTCCCACTTACCCCTATAAACGCTTTGTTTAGCAATATACCCTCCGGATTAAAATCTCACCCTATCATATCCAACCTCTGTAATGTGTGGAAGAAGTTTTCGAAAGCCTGTAATATCAATGTCTATCTTAATTCTGAATCTTGTATTTGGAATAACCCAAAGTTACGTATTAATAAACATTCCCTTCTATGGAAAGATTGGGTAAAAAAAGGAATTATTACATTAGCAAATATATATGATAGGGATAATATAAAGTAATTTGAAAGGTTGGCTGAAAGGTTGGCTGGTGAATACAATCTGCCCAGAAATAATTTCTGGAAGTATTTACAAATACGTCACTTGTTAGTTACTGTCATAGGGAGAGGAATAGAACCTCAGCAGTCAAACCTTCTCTCTCAGACTACGAAGATAATGGGTGTGGGGCATTAGGCTGCTATATTTTATGCAATGGCATTCCAACAGACAGTGACCATATCTTATGCAACAATGTTAGCTTGGTCGGCAGATTTGAACATTGATGTCACACATAAGGAGTGGGATCGTATTTGTGAAAACATTAAGAGGGTTTCAAGAGACATTAAAATTAGATTAATCCAGTTTAAGATTCTTAATCGTTTTTACTGGACTCCGACCCGGCTGTTTAGACTGAAGCTGAGGGATAATGCAGACTGCTGGAAGTGCTGCAGCTCGGAAGGGACTCTTCTTCACCTTCTCTGGGGATGTCCCAGGATTCAGAATTATTGGTTAAAGATTCATGATCGCATTAAAAACATTACCCGGACTAGCTTGGAGTTCTGCCCGAGGTTGTATGTTTTAAATGATCCACAAATGACATCGAATTGTGAAGCAGCGGACTTTATTCAAACCATTATAATGATCGGGAAACAAATAATAATGAGAAACTGGAAGAACCCAGGTGAGCCCTCTTTCCAGGAGTGGAGCACGGAGTTAGCAAAAGTGGCATCATATGAAAAAATGTATTTCAACATCAATGACAGGGCAGAAAAATATGTGGCGAAATGGGGAAAATACGTTCAATATATTGCTATCAGATGAGAGCATGGTGCTTATTGTAAAACTGTACACTTGACTCATGTGTATTTATTTATATTGATTTTATTTTATTATTGTATTTTATTATTATTATGTAAAAAAAATGTTTTTATTTTATTTATTAATTTTTTTAAATCTGTTTTCTATTATCTCTTCTGGTTTAACCCTTTTTATTTTTTATTCAAAAATGTATCATCACTATGGGATATGTTAAGATGTCAATTGTAATATTGACTACAATGTTGATTACAATGTAATGTAGCAGGTTGATTAGTCGCAATGGGTCTAATTACACACTCTTTTTGGACCAATCAGGATTTAACGGCATGCTTTATAGGCAGGGGGGTTGGCCCCCTCGAGACTGACTTGTTGTTGTCAGACGCACATTTCCGCTCCGAATCATTTCATGTCCGGCGGTGCAGTCACAGCAAATCGACAGTGTCTCCCTGTTAAACTCGATCCTTCCTGTAACGGAACCGGGTTGAGCTTTGTTACTGGCTCGGTGTAGCCGTACTATCGGCACTATTGGTGCATTGGTGTGACGCTCCCTGATGGGGTTGTAAACCGCTTCGTTCGCGCTGATATCTGCACTAGCCACTCCCTTCCTGGCCGTGCTGCTGTTTTGTCTCAACCAACTTCTGTTCTATCATCAACTGTCCACCAGTAATTTTATGAGAGCAACCCCGGAGCTGAACGTCTTTACGCGCCGTTCAGCGTCAGATCTGTTGTCCAACTGGGTATCTGGCAGGGTTGTATTTGACTCAGTGTGACACGAGTATAGTATTGTCCTTATGTGGTTTGCCCGTGCTTATTAGTATGTGTGTGTGTGTGGATAGTGGGGTCTAGTTTATTAGTTAACTTATGATTAAGTGATTTTGTTTCATATTTCTTTTGTTTTGATGAAGATTTTCAGGTTTCTTTGAAATCTTGTAATTGTCAATTTGTTTTTTTTGTTTATTTAAGTGATTTTTGTCTTGGTTTCATTTAAGTTGAGAGACTTTCAGGTCTTCTCTGAAACTTTATAATTGTCAATTTTGATTATTTTCTATGTTTATTTGTTAATTCCTGAAGTGATTTTTTTGTCTTGGTTTCATATTCTTTAAGTTGAGAGACTTTCAGGTTTTCTTGGAAACTTTATAATTGTTCATTTTGTTTATTTGCAACCCCGAGTTGTCAAAGTTCTTTTGGTTATTTTTTTTGTTAAACTCTAGGCAGCTATTAAGCCACCCTTGCTGCCTAGATTTGCTTAGATTGGAGGTATTTTTATTTATTTTGGTGTATTGATTCATTTTTCCCAATAATTGAATGTCCTTTCTTTCATAGTGCTGAGTGCTGAAGGTGGCGGTGTCAGTGTCTCTGGGGGTGGCGTCTCCTTTGGGTTGCTGTGTTTTTCCCTTGTTTATTTTGGAGTTATCACTGTGTGGGTGTGAGTGTTCACGTGTGATCGAGGATCCTTTCTTTTGAGATCCCACACCCCTTAACTCTGTCCCCCTACTGGTAAGGCCTCAGTATTCTCTTCCCCTTTTCTTTTTATCAGTATGTATATCTATATTTGATGGTTTAAGTATTTGTATAAATAAAATTATTGTTTTTGAATAGAACTACGTCTCTGGCTTCTTGCATAAATTAAACCTGTGTGCTTTCTCTATTTTTGGTAGTTTAACATTTAATTAGCCAAATCCTATTCTCGGGGCGAAATTCCCCGGGTGGCGTTGCCGGTAAAACAAAGTCCCACTCACCACAGTAACAGTGGTGTTCAAAACTCAATAAAATACTAATTATAAAAAAAAAGAAGCTACTGCATGTATTTAAGCAGTAAACTCGAGGGTTATTTCAGATGGATAAGGTATGTAGATACACATGAAGTGCACTTACGACCTTGATACACTTTATTTTAGAAGGTACAAAATTACCATGTGTAACTGCAGGCTTTTTACCTTAGTAACATATTTAAGTACTTGTTACATTGTACCAAGTCGGTAACACGTATGTAACCGACTCGGCCTGTTACATGTGTGTAACAGTAGCTGCCTAATACATGTGTGTAATTACAATCTGTAAGTACAGGCTGTTCCAATACTTAGTTACATGTTAATTACATTTTGTTACATGTTTTACAATGTCCACTACCAAGTAATTAATTAAGTAATAACTCTGTATCACGGACACCGTAAAATAAAGTGTTACCCAAATGGGTTACTAAGGTAAAAAGTCTGCAGTTACACATGGTCATTTTGTACCTTCTAAAATAAAGTGTATCAAGGTTGTACTTAAGTGTACTTCATGTGTATCTACATACCTTATCCATCTGAATTTACCCTCTAGTTTAAATACATGCAGTAGCTTCTTAATTACATTCAATTTACAAAATATTACACAGGTATAAGCTACGTAAAATAAAGTGTATTAAGATTGTACTTAAGTGTTCTTCATGTGTATCTACAAACCTTATCCATATGTACTTTAGTTTGAATTAGGCCTAACTCCTTAGTTCACAGCTTAAATACATGCAGTAGCTTCCTATTTACATTGCAATTACATAATATTACACAGGAATAAGCTACGTAAAATAAAGTGTATCAAGATTGAACCTAAGTGTACTTCATGTGTATCTACAAACCTTATACACATGAAGTACACTTAAGTACAATCTTGATACACTATTTTAGAAGGTACAAAATGACCATGTGTAACTGCAGGCTTTTTTCATAGTAACATATTTAAGTACTTGTTACATTGTACATTGAGTAGTGCAAAGTACTTTCTTTGTTACATGTTACATGTTACAACTTTCTGCGTATCTGCAATACGTTTCAAGATGGCGCCGCTGTGTTTGGCTGGCCGTCTACCTCTGTTCTGTGTGTTACTGTGTTTGTTAATCTTGTCACATTTTGCACAGAATGTGTCACCACTGTTAGTTTACGATCGCCAGACTCTTCTGAACATAAGGAATTATGTGGTTAATTCTAAAACTCGTGGCTATAGTGGACAGTCCGAGACGCCGCCACCACTACTGTCATCACTACCTCCGCACCTGTGGCATGTGCCCAGTGTGTTACCTGCCATTAATCGCTATAGAAAACGCAGCAGACGACGCGGCCGGAGAGGCGGGAGATTTGCCAGATTAAGAAGAGCTTACCTGACTCTGGCTTCGGCATCTGATCCTCGCAGTTTCACGGAGTTCGCTCGGGAGTACGACGGCTACGCTGTAAAGTGTTCCTCAGAATACTGCTACCGGTGGCTTCGACCCATTGTCCCTGATGCTGTGGATCCCGACGCTGTGAATATACATCCTATCCGACGGCCCATAAGGATCTGTAAACGGCAGTCCGAAAAGGAGAATCTTCGCCCGCTTGCAAGTACCCCTCAGCAGTCTAGCCTCAACACTGTACGTGTTGCTTTGATCAACGCTAGATCGCTAACTAACAAAACGTTTATTCTGAAAGATTTTTTTATTTTGCACTCTTTGGATTTTCTTTTGTTGACGGAAACCTGGGTTAAACCAGGTGACAACAGTGCTTTTACAGAGCTCCTCCCACCTCACTGCTGTTTTTTTAGCTCCCCGCGAGTGTCGGGGCGCGGAGGAGGCGTGGCTTCTGTTTTTAAGGACAAATTTAAATGTCGACTTTTATCTACAAATAATTATTCTTGTTTTGAACTACAGCTATCGTTAATCGAGTTTACATGCCCTGTGTTATGTGCTGTTGTTTATCGTCCGCCCAAATACAATAAGAATTTTATTCAAGAAAGTTTCCGAATTTTTAGCTGATGTTGTCCCTAAGTACGACCAAATTTTTATTTGTGGTGATTTTAATATCCATGTGTGTTGTCCGTCTGATCTGTTGGGTACTGAGTTTAAACGACTTTTGTCCTCTTTCCAGTTAAATCAACTGGTGGACCGCCCCACACATCTTATGGGACACACTCTAGACCTTTTTATGTCTTATGGGCTCTCTATCTCCCTTACTGAAATATCTGAGACTGCTATCTCGGATCATTTCCCTGTTATTGTTGAATTTCCAGTCCTTCCTTCAATAGCCAGTAAGTCTAGTGTTTTGCCATGTTATCGTCGTATTCTCACCTCGTCAACGGCTGAGGAATTTACGGATATTTTTATGGACTCTGAATGTTATGTCTTTAGTGAATCTGATTATTCTATATGTTCTGATGGCATGCTTTCATTTTTTAATTCTACCTGTTCTGAAATCTTAGATGTTATTGCCCCTTATAAACACAGAGCTCCTAAGTTAAGAACAGATCCCTGGATAAATGATGCCACCCGCACCGCTAGGCAGCGCTGTAGACAAGCTGAGCGGAGATGGAAGAAGGACAAATTGTATGTGTCCTTGGAAATATTAAGGGGCTGTCTTCTTGATTATCAAGGGGCCGTAAGGGAAGCAAAATCCAAATATTTGTCAAGTGTTATCACTAATAGTGGGCATTGTCCAAGGGTGATGTTTAATACAATTAATTCTATCGTAAACCCGCCTTCTTGTTCTCTGACGGATGCCTCAGTCTCCACTTGTGAGAATTTTCTTAGCTTTTTTATTAATAAAGTGGAGTCCGTCAGACAACTTACGACTAATAGTTCTGCAACTGACTCAGTTGTTGCGGCAACTCATTCCACTGTGCTTGAAGAGTTTGAGCCAGTCTCATTATCATTCTTTAACGAAGTAGTGCAACAAATGAAAAGTACAAATTGTCCCATGGACTTTATTCCAACTAAATTGCTAAAAGAGGTTTTTAGCACAGTTGGGCCTTTCTTGTTGGTATTTATTAATAAATGCCTTAGCTCAGGATCTGTCCCTGCTGAGTTCAAACATGCTGTGGTTAGGCCTTTTCTTAAAAAACCGAATCTGGATCCCTCAATTATGTCTAATTTTAGACCAGTTTCTCACTTGCCTTTTCTGTCAAAAGTTTTAGAAAAAGTAGTTTTTTTCCAATTACATTCTTTCTTAGAAAATAACTCTATGTTTGAGAAATTTCAATCAGGATTTAGATCGCGCCATAGTACTGAGTCTGCACTGTTAAAGGTACACAACGATATTGCCCGGTTTGTTGATTCTAAGAGCCCCGTTATTTTAGTGCTTCTCGATCTCACGGCGGCCTTTGATACAGTGGACCATGCAATCCTTCTGTCTCGCCTTAATCACTATGTTGGCATCAAGGGTACTGCATTTCAGTGGTTTACGTCTTATTTGACTAATAGAACCTATTCTGTAGTGATTGGGAATTCGTCCTCTTCTACTACTTCTCTTTCCTGCGGGGTGCCACAAGGCTCTATTCTCGGACCAGTTTTATTTTCACTCTATATGCTGCCCCTTGGGTCCATCATAGCCAGGCATAACATAGCTTATCACTGCTATGCTGATGATTTGCAGATTTATTTGCCGATGAGTCCAACAATTGGCGATGCATTTGGGTCACTAATTGATTGCATTCACGACATTAAATTATGGTTAGGAAAAAACTTCCTTAATTTGAATGAAGATAAGACCGAATATATTTTATTTGGCGACTGTGCAAACGCTAACCCAAATACATTAATTTCAAAACTTAGACCGACTGTGAGAAATCTCGGTGTGACTTTTGATAGTAGCCTTAAATTTGATAAACAAATTGACAGCGTGGTAAAAGCAAGTTTTTTTCAACTACGTCTATTGGCCAAGGTCAAACCATTTTTAAATCGTTCGGATCTTGAGAAAGCTATTCATGCTTTTATTAGCTCAAGACTAGACTATTGTAACGCACTCTACGTGGGAGTTTCACAGTCCTCGCTCAGGCGCCTTCAGCTGGTGCAGAACGCAGCAGCTCGCCTTTTAACTAATACACGCAAGCGTGAGCATATAACTCCTATTCTTTCTTCACTCCACTGGCTTCCTGTTTCTTTTAGAGTAGATTTTAAGATTTTATTGTTTGTTTTTAAGGCTCTCAACGGCCTTGCTCCACCTTACGTAACTGAGATGCTAACTTTGCGAGAGTCAAACAGGAATCTTAGATCAACAACTCAACTCTTGTTGGAAGTCCCAAGGACAAGGTACAGACTCTGGGGTGACCGGGCCTTTTCTGTAGCTGGGCCAAGACTTTGGAATAAGCTACCTGCCGACCTACGAATAACCACAGACTTAGGCCGTTTTAAAGCGAAGCTTAAGACTTACCTATTTAGACTGGCTTTTATATCGTAGCATTGGTTGAGTCATTCTGTGTTTTCTTTTCTTTTCTGTTTTCTTTTCTTTTTTTTGTCTTCTTTGTGACATACATTTATTATATATCTTGATTATATATTTTATTTTTATATTTTGCTTTGTATTGTTGTTGTTGTTTTTGGAAAGCACTTTGGTTCACCTTGAGTGTTGTAAAGGGCTGTATAAATAAATGTTGATTGATTGATTGATGTTAATTACATTGTTTTACATGTTATTACAATGTCTACTACTAAGTAATTAATAAAGTAATTACTCTGTATCATGGACACCGTAAAATAAAGTGTTACCAAAAAAATCATTATGCCTATGGAAAGTCCACATTAAACATGAAAACACAAAATTGCTTGGTCTGTTGAAACGAGAGGTCTGTTTGATCAAGTTGAAACCCTTGTCATCCCTGTCTCATCAGCTGAGGCTGAAATAAGTTTCATTGCTCTTAGGACACTGAAAACATGGCTCAGAATAATGGCACAAGTTGCTGTGTATCATGTCCAATAGGACAAACTGGACAGAAATGATGTGAAACAAATATGCCAAAAGTTAATTTCTGTTAACGGGATAGTTTCCTTAAAAAATGAAAATTCTGTCATCATTAAGTTGTTTCAAACCAGTTTCTTTCTTCTGCTGACCACAAAAGAAGTTATTTTGAAGAATGTTGGTAACTAGACAGACAGTTGATGGGCCCCATTGACTTCCATAGTATTTTTTTTTCTTACTGTGGAAGTCAATGGGGTCCATCAACTGTGTGGTTACCAACATTCTTCAAAATGTCTTCCTTTGTGCTCAGTGGAAGGAAATTCATAAGGGTTTTAAACAACTAGTGGGAAAGCTTTAATTTTTGACCATAATTGCACTATTGCATTGCACTAACGGAGTAAAGTTAAGTCTCTGTTAAACTCCCTTCTTGTCTTTAATACCATAACATTACAGAATTCATTAACGTATTGTTAAGGTCAATATAGACTAAAAACCTTAATATTATCCTATTCATTTCCTGATTCCTCAGCTTCTGGGAATGTCCCCACCAATCTCAAAACCAAACCTACGCCCTTGGGCTCAGGCGTAGGTCCGACGCAGACGTATAAATCAGCCTGTCGGGGTTGTTTCTTTATGACGCAAACTGTTGCAAATTATTTTGATATAATTTATATGACTATTATTTTATATTTACTGCGTTGAAAAGTGACGGATTTGGTCAAAGAAAATGTCTCTAGGCAAAGATATGAAGTCTGTGTCTCAGGTCCGTGAACTCCTGAGAGAGTTGATGTTGGGTCGTGAGGATCCGGACGGGTTTTTCTGTCAGTGTTTGTCTCTGCTGGGGGACACAGAAACCCGTACACACTTTCTGGACGTGATCGAACCCCTT
Organism: Tiaroga cobitis; assembly: GCA_030578255.1. Taxonomy (NCBI): domain Eukaryota; kingdom Metazoa; phylum Chordata; class Actinopteri; order Cypriniformes; family Leuciscidae; genus Tiaroga; species Tiaroga cobitis. The sequence goes on along the minus strand of CM060605.1, from coordinate 6,536,142 downwards.
TCATCCGGACATGAACATCTACACAGTCAGCTGACTGCAATCTTTCTGGAGTACTTCTCTAAGGTAGTGTGTGTGTGTGTGTGTCTGTCTGTCAAATGTATTTAATAAAATAGGCTACAATACAAATGTATAAAACAGAGACCAGTCAAAGAGCTAAACAAAGTATAGATCTGGGTTGATGACATGACGTAAGGCAGTGACAGAAGTGTCCTTTTTAAAGAAATTATTAATTTTATAGGAATGTTGCCTATGAAATTGATCAAAAGTGACAGTAAAGACTTTTACATTGTAACAAAAGCTTTCTATTTCAACTAAATGCTGTTCTTTTTAACTTTCTATGAATAACTTTCTATCAATAAGAATACTGAAAAAAAAGTTTCCAAAAAACTATTAAGCAGCACATCTGTTTTCAACATTGATAATAATAATAAATGTTTCTTGAGCTGTAAATCAGCATATTAGAATGATTTCTGAAGGATCATGTGACACTGAAGACTAGAGGAATGATGCTGAAAATTCAGCTTTGACATAACAGGAATTACATTTTAAAATATATTAACATCGAAAAGTGTTAGAGTAATATTGTGAAATATTATTTCAATTGAAAATGTTTTTGCTGTATTTTTGATCAAATAAATGTAGTATTGGTGAGAAAGAGACTTGTACATTTTGTAATGTACAAAAAAAAAAAGACTTGTAAACGTTACTGCTGTGCATCTTGAGACAAAACAATGACACTGATACATTTCAGGGGTTTTCAATACAGATTTAAATTTATTATGCTCTAGCCTATATTACGCAACATATGAGTTAGCTGTTGTATGTATAGGCTAATGTTAAAGATATCTTTTTTTGTTTTTCAGGATGAAGCAGATGGATTGGAGTTGGCTTCAACACTGTCTCTTAATGAAACCAAACACATCAAAACAGATTTTAGGCAGCAGAATTCAGACCATCAGCCTCATATGCCTCCCATTAAAAACATCAATAAAGACAATGATGATCTCAAAGTCACAAAGTCAAAGAGGTCACAAAGGCATCTGCATAAGAAGGAACTTCTGTTGAAGAACCCATCGGGAATGCGACCCGTTCTGCTGTGGTTCAGAAGGGACCTCCGCATGTGGGATAACCCTGCTCTGATTGGCTGCCTGGAGCTTGGTGGACCAGTCATACCAGTCTTTTTGTGGAATGCAGTGGAGGAGGAGGGTCCAGGTATTACTGTGGCATCCGGCGGGGCCTGTAAATACTGGCTGCATCAGGCACTAGTTAGTCTGAACCTCTCACTAGAGCAGCTTGGAAGCCATTTGATGACCCTGAAGGCAGAGCCCTCATCTTTGACAGCGCTGCAGGGGTTGATCGCTGAGACGGGGGCAGCATCGGTCGTGGCAACGGCCCTGTATGAGCCGTGGTTAAAGGAAAGAGATGACAGCGTGTGGGAGACACTGGAGAAACAAGGTGTTAATTGTCACATCTACCATTCCTACTGCCTCAGAGATCCCTATGCGGTCACCACACGGGGCGTTGGACTACGAGGTGGGTAATGCAGTGCAGCAGCTCACCATATTTTCCCCTGAGAATTTTTTTTTGTATTACAAGATTTCCAAAATGTTTATTTATATATGTATATATATATATATATATATATATATATACCTCTTTTTATTGGAGGATCAAGGATTTTACATTTTACAGGAAGTGAAACAGTTCTCCATTTTCATTTTTATCTTAAACAACTAAAACATTATACAACGCCCCCAACCCCAAAAAAGAAAAATAAACAAATAAACAATTTAATACCCCCCCCCCCCCCCCCCCCCCCCCCCCCCCACCCCCACCCCCACCCCCACCCAAACGCGGTTGTCCCACCCTTCCCGCCCCCCATAAATTGAACAACATTCTGGGAAAACAGCTTTTGTCTTTTTTTTCTTACTGTCACAGTCATCGTCTGCACCTTCTGTCGTCGTCTTCACTACACTTCACAGAATCCTCCTTGCCTCCACACCTGAACTCACTCCCTCAATCACCCACCTGTTCTTCGTCATTATCATCTGTGTCACCTGTCTTCACTAATCTATGTTAATCAATGTCTGTATTTAGTCCCTTCAGTTCAGTCACTCTTTGTCAGTAGTTAGTCTTATGTTGCGTGAGTTATCCTGCCTGTTTGAACCTGCCTGATGTTTCTTTATTAGTAAAAGGATTTGCATTGGAGCTCGCGCCTTGTTTTCTTCTTCTGCCTGCACCACGCCGTGACAGAACTAGTGATGGGCAGATCGAGGCTTCGTGAAGCAATGAAACAGTCGAAGCAAATGTGCCATTTTGTTTCGAGGCTTCGAATCAATCCGAAACCCGTCTCCACGGTGACACCTAGTGGTCACTTGCAGGTGTTGATCTGAAAAAACCTTTACAAAGAGCTAATAAAAAAATGTGTTGGTTTTTTTTTTTTTATTATTGTATTTTTGTAATATATGAAGCTTGTAACCTGTAGTCTCTGCACCCTGCAGAATGGCAGGATGAATGCTCCTCAAATGGCGCATCATGGATGATGTATTGTTGCAGTAGGCTAGCTGCCGATCACAATACACACATCTCACTTTATTTGGGGTTTCCAAATGGAAATGCTCCCACACCACAGATGTACGGCATCTCTTCTGTGGAGCCTCCATTTCTATCTATCTATCTATCTATCTATCTATCTATCTATCTATCTATCTATTTTATATGTAGCCTATTCATTCATTCATTCAGGCCCTTTACGTCGAGAACGACGATTGGTATGGCGCTTCAGTCTTCTACTGTCGAGGAAGTCTTTGTACTGCTGGCAAGATCTTTTGACACCGGATCTTATAGAGGCTTGCCATGTTGCTCGGTCACCAGCAAGCGTTTCCCAGTTTTCGCTTGGAAGGCCGAACGACTGAAGGTCACGCTTCAGGACATCCTTGTAGCGTAGCTTCGGCCGTCCGACTGGGCGAGGGGAATCAGCAATTTCGCTATACAGAATTGCTTTCGGTAACCGGTTATCTTCCATGCGGTAGGTGTGGCCAGCCCAGCGTAAGCGACGGGTGCGCAACATAGTATAGAGGTCTGTGCTCTTGGTCGTGGAAAGGATAACTGTATTTTGAACATGATCCTTCCACGTTATGCCTATAATTGAGCGCAGACAGCGAAAGTGAAAGGTGTTCAGACGGTGTTCATGTCTGCAGTAGGTGCACCATGTTTCACTGCCATACAGGAGAGTGCTGAGAATACAGGCCTCGTAGACTTGGACTTTTAGGTGGAGAGACAGTGACTTGTTCTTCCATACTCTCTCGCTAAGCCTGCCGAAGGTTGTTGATGCTTTCCCAATTCGGATGTCCAATTCGCAGTCTAGACTGTTGGAGGTGTCGACTGTGGAACCCAGATAAGAGAACTTTGTGACTTTTGTCAGTACACTGTTGTTGATAGTGATTACGGGTAAGAGTATAGCAGGTTGGGCAAAGACCACTGTTTTTCCCAGGCTGATCTTCAATCCAAACTCCTCACAAGCAACAGCAAAGGAGGAGCACATAGCCTGCAGCTCAATCTCAGAATTGGCGAAGAAGGCGGCATCATCTGCATATAGGAGTTCCCGGATATGGACGCGGTTGATCTTTGTTTTTGCTCTGAGTCTTGCCAGGTTGAAGAGATTGCCAGAGCTGCGTGTGTGAAGTAACACTCCAGAAGGGACAGGGAAAGCTCGGCGCAAGACAGCGGAGAAGAATATACCAAAGAGAGTTGGAGCCAGTACGCAACCTTGCTTTACACCACAGAAAATTGGAAATTCCTTAGAACGAGAGCCCTCAAACTGTATTGTTGCCTTCGTAAAAACATGAAATTCTTGTATGATTTTCAAGAGTTTGGGAGGACAGCCCAGTCGACGGAGGATGGTAAAGAGGCCGAACCTGCTGACATAGTCAAAGGCCTTTGTCAGATCGACAAAGACTGCATACAGGGGCCGGCCTTGCTCAATGCATTTCTCTTGGATTTGGCGAACTGAGAAAATCATGTCTATGGTTGATCGACCAGGACGGAAGCCGCATTGACTCTCCGGGAGTATCCTATTTGCAATAATCTGTACGCGTGGGAGGATGAGGCGGGCTAGGACCTTGCCAGGCTGGGAGAGAAGAGCTATGCCACGGTAGTTGTTGCATTCGCAGCGATCCCCTTTGTTCTTATACAGAGTAACTATGTTAGCGTTGCGTAATTCGTCTGGGATAATGCCTTCTTTCCAGCAGATTGAAAAGAGGTGATGGAGTTCCACGGCAAGTGTGTTGCCACCACTTAGGAAGATTTCAGGTGGGAGCCCATCCACACCAGGGGCTTTGTTGTTCTTCAGGAGGCTGATGGTTTGTGTAACCTCGTTGAGAGTGATGTTGTTATCAAGCTCGAGCATGATTGAGAGTTGTGGAACAGCAGATAAAATAGCAGCTTCACTAGCTGTTACAGGCTCAGCATACATTGAGCTGTAGTGTTCCACCCAGCGATTTAGCTGGTCGTCAAGGTTTGTGAGTATTACACCTGTTGAGGATCGAAGAGGGGAGGACTTCTTCACAGGTGGACCTAGAGCTTGCTTTAGCCCCTGGTACATACCACCAATGTTACCGGTGGCGGAGCAGTGTTCTACATGCCTGCAGATGCTTTCCCAGTAGAGGTGTTTTGCCTCCCGTGTTAGACGCTGCACCTTGGAGCGGGTCTGTTTCCAGCGAGCAATGGTATGAGGGGAGGAGTCTTGTTTGACAGCCAGTCGTGCCGCACGCTTATCCGCAAGAGATGGAAGGAGAGTGTCTGCATGACTCCTAAACCAGTCGGGCTGTTTTCGGGTGCGTCTGCCGAAGCTGGAGAATGCGCAATCCGTAACTATATTACGAAAGCGCAGCCAGGCCGATGTTGCATCCTGGGTGGGGGCGGACAGAACAAAATTGGCTTGCAGCGAAGCCTGGAATTGTTGGCAGTTTTCCTTTGACTTGGTTGCAAGGGTGTCGAACGTCGGAGATGGCTTTGGGCGAGACCGGTGGATTCTCTTGGGTATGAGTTTAATCTTGCATCGCACGAGTGAATGATCTGTGTCACAGTCAGCAGAGTGCATAGACCTGACATGAATGAGGTCCTGAAGGTGTGCTTTTTGGATGATCAAATGGTCGAGTTGATGCCAGCGTTTAGAGCGTGGGTGTTGCCATGTCATCTTGGACCATGTAGAGCCTTCAAAGAAAGATGATGGAATGCACATCTTGTGTGAAGCGCAAAGCTCAAGGAGGCGCTGTCCATTGTCGTTCATTGAGCCCACACCATGAGGACCAAGCACGTCTGGCCATGCGTTGGTGTTACTGCCCACACGAGCATTGAAATCGCCAAGGATGACTATGCGGTGGCCCCGACTAATGTTGGAGAGCGTTTCACTCAGCAGGAGATAGAAAGAATCTTTCTGATCGTCTGGCGAAGTTAGGGTCGGGGCGTAGGTAGAAAGTAATGTCACTGGACCCGCTGTGGTGTGCAGTCGCAGTGACGACAGCCTAGGAGAAATGGATATGGGAGTTTCGGTGAAACAGAGCAGCTTGTTACAGATGGCAAAGCCCACTCCATGCTTTGGTCTTTCATTGTCGGGATAGCCGGTCCAGTAAAACGTGAAGTTAGCTTCACGTACGGAGCCTATATATCTAATAATCTATATGTATCTGTAATATATGTATCTATCTATTAATCTATATATATATATATATATATATATATATATATATATTTCTATCAATGCATCTATTAATGTGTCACTATATGTACTCTGTGTGTCTCTAAGTCAATGTGTAAATGTAAATTAAATCCTAAATATAACTAAACAAATCGCACTATAAATGTCACTATATCACCAAAAATCCGCTATCTCAAAACTAAACTCCTCTCACAAAAACCCACAATATGAAAATGCGTTGACAAAACTTTTATACTGTGTGATTGTGTGATTTGTTCCCGAACCGACCAATCAATGAAACCCTGATTCGGCGGAGCACTCCACCTGATGAAACACTTAGACGCTTCATTTAGCCGTTGTCACGTGACGTGGGTGTTTTGAATCACGCTTCGGATCAGTGTTTCGAATCATCTTTGTTTCGGGATCTCGCAAATCTTCGGAACGTCTGTTTCGCATCAGCCATCCTTAGACAGAACTACTGACCGCCCTAAGATGGACGATGGGGTTATAATTATCGTCCTGGCTCAGGAGAGCCAAAGTTTTTATTCTTTTGTTGCAGGCTTTGTCCGCATTGCTGCCGTCAGCAATGAGGATGACGAGCAGTTGTGTACTTTATTCCAGCTCGGGGCCACCTTTCACCACTGGATCGACCTTCCAGACACCACCGGACTCAGCTGGAGGGAGACAGTTATCCGGTGTCTGGAGAGCGTCGGTTCCCGAGCTGGAACACAACCTACCAGCTCAAAGCCCTCTTCGTCGCTGGTCCTGCCCATCTATTCCCCGAGCCTGGAAGAGGGTTTCTAACAGCATGGACCTGGGGGCAAAAATGATGGATCCTGCCTTTACGTCTGTCCGGTCAGCTCTGAAATCAGCTTCCCTTCTTCGGTCCTCAGCTCCAGGTTTTACTCCAACTTTCAGCCCAGAGAAAGCTTCTGTTCCCACGTCCAGCCCAGCCGAGCCTTCACCGCTGGTCCCGTCCAGCTCAGCCGAGCCTTCACCGCTGGTCCCGTCCAGGCCAGCCGAGCCTTCACCGCTGGTCCCGTCCAGCCGAGCCTTCACCGCTGGCTCACGTCAGCCACGCCGAGCCTGCGCTTCACGTCAGCCACGCCTAGCCTGCGCTTCATGTCAGCCACGCCGAGCCTGCGCTTCACGTCAGCCACGCCGAGCCTACGCTTCATGTCAGCCACGCTTTTGCCGAGCATGCGCTTCACGTCAGCCACGCACAGCCTGCGCTTCACGTCAGCCACGTCGAGCCTGCGCTTCATGTCCCGTTTGCCCAGCCAGAGACTGTTCACGTCCCGTCTGCCCAGCCAGAGACTGTTCACGTCCCGTCTGCCCAGCCAGAGACGGTTCACGTCCCGTCTGCCCAGCCAGAGACTGTTCACGTCCCGTCTGCCCAGCCAGAGACCGTCCCTGAGCCGGTGTCTGTCCCTGAGCCCGTGTCTGTCCCTGAGCCCGTGTCTGTCCCTGAGCCCGTGTCTGTCCCTGAGCCCGTGTCTGTCCCTGAGCCCGTGTCTGTCCCTGAGCCCGTGTCTGTCCCTGAGCCCGTGTCTGTCCCTGAACCCGTGTCTGTCCCTGAGCCCGTGTCTGTCCCTGAGCCCGTGTCTGTTCCTGAGCCCATCACACTCCCCAAGAAAATTTTGGGGGGGGTGGATATAGGACCCCTCCATGGCCACCCAAAGGGGCGTCTCCTCCACGGCCACCCGAAGGGTCTTCACCGACACGGCCACCTGAAGGGTCTTCACCGCCACGGCCACCCAAAGGATCTTCACCGCCACGGCCACCCGAAGGGTCTTCAACTCCACGGCCACCTGAAGGGTCTTTACCGCCACGGCCACCCGAAGGGTCTTCCCCGCCACGGCTGCCTGCACGTCCTGCTCCGCCCTGGCTGCCTGCTCGGCCTGCTCCACCCTGGCCGCCAGCAAGGCATGCTCCGTCCTGGAGGCATCTTGCTCCGCCTTGACATCGCTCATGTCAGCCTTCAGGACGCCCACCCTCCTACCCCTACTGGTGTTCTTTGGCGCGAGGTCGCGCCTTCCGAAGGAGGGCTGTAATGTCACAGTCATCGTTTGCACCTTCTGTCGTCGTCTTCACTACACTTCCCAGAATCCTCCTTGTCTCCACACCTGAACTCACTCCCTCAATCACCCACCTGTTCTTCGTCATTATCATCTGTGTCACCTGTCTTCACTAATCTGTTAACCGTCTGAGGTCGGCCTTATCAGTGCAAAAGAAACTCAAAATACTCTGATTTTGATCTAACATATTAAGTGTTGTACATCATTAGATCCTGATAAGTGTCTATTTTTTTGTGGATACTCACAATAAAAACAAAGTGTTTTTTTTTGCCAAATAAAGAAAAACAAACATGATGCGCGTTCTGCCTTCTCTCTGTCAGTTAAGTCCATTCTGAAACGCGTCCGAAAATTAACTGTAATTCCGCGAATACTTGTCATACAGGCACGAGTGTTTTTCCATAATGAAGCTTGAACTCTCTTCTTTTAAATGAATTAATTTATATAAAAAAACAAATATTCTCAGTTTATTTAATCTGTATGAAAAGAGAGAGATGTCAGTATTTTTCTTTCCAGCTCATTATACCTAATTACGCGTTAATGTGCCACGCCCACGGAGAGCGCGCGCTATTCAAACGCAAATGATCTTAGACAAGCCGTTCAAACATACCAACGCCCACCAGCTGGATTATAAAACACATCATGTTTAGTAAGTATCTTGTACAGCTGTGTACACAGCGTATCCTTTCGCTGTGAGGAATAATACTATCTAACCCTGGAAAATGTACCAGAAGTGCTGGTAGTTTCATTTCGAGGAGCAACGGATCCAGCTGATGTAGTAAGTCATTTATTCTTAAGTGCTTTGTTCTAATCGCGATATTGAATAGTGTCTGACTGTAAACCGCAAAAAGACTGTTTAAATATGAATTGCGTGTCTGTGTGTAGGCTAAATGATGAATGAACGGCATAGGCGTGCGCGCTTTGTTTACTACAGTTATACAGCGCGTGTCTGTGCCTTGTTCATTCACTCTCGCACCTACATTAGTAAACGTTATGTTTACATGAACACATCCAAACTATATTGCTATAGCCTACTAAGATGAACAAAAATAGACTGAAATATGTTGAAATAAAATGTCTGTATAAGCAACAAGCTGCAAATTCACATGTATATACTAATATATCATACACAATATATTACAGACTAAATATGAATGTTTAGACAAGATTTTGTGATTAGTTTTGGATAGATTATAAAGTTTTGACTGTAAAAAAAGACTACTGTCACATTAAAAAGGTACGCTTTTGTTCACCAATTTCTGCTCATAGTTAAATATACTATAGTATGATGTTTTGTCAAAAAGTAGGTATATTGAATTATCGACTAAGATGTTATTATAGTGTTTGTTCCAATATTCAAACTAATGAATCCTTACCTTTTTTTAATACGTATGATAAAATGTATACTTTTTACAAAGAAATACACTTGAAATATTGTTAAAATTGTAATTGTTGTTGTAATTGTAACCTATTTGTAATTGGTTACAATTTCTAATTGTAAAATATGTATAGGCTATATAGATCATTTCTTTTGTCCTTGCATTCTTTGGGATCCTGTGACACACCTGTGTGAAAGGGCTAATTAATATGCAGCTCATTATGCGGCACATTATCCGGCCTTTGTCTTCTCAGGTGTGAACACGCCTCCACGCATATTGCCTTTCCAAACAAAAGGTGTCTAATAAAATTTTAATCAGTGTATGTTTTTGTGTAAATGATTAGGCAGGATGATTTTCAGATCATTTTGAAGCAAAAATTCTAGGCAACAACACTCATTAGTCAAAAGTCTTGTGGACACATATTTAGGATGTGTTTTGTGGCCTTATTTCAGACACTTTAAGTTTTAGTTTTTTCAATAACCATGCATAAGCAATATTCTCTCAAAAATACAAACATGTACATAATTGTTGCTCAGATATTACGGTAGCCCAGTTTGTGCTATATTGAGTGAATTTACACCTTTGCCATTAACATGTTTATAAATAACTGAAAAAAGCACAAATGTCAGAGCATGTCAGAACACCTCAAGGACCCCAAAAACCCTTAGACCTCAGAGGGTTAATCAATGTCTGTATTTAGTCCCTTCAGTTCAGTCACTCTTTGTCAGTAGTTAGTCTCATGTTGCGTGAGTTATCCTGCCTGTTTGTACCTGCCTGATGTTTCTTAATTAGTAAAAGGATTTGCATTGGAGCTCTCACCTTGTTTTCTTCTTCTGCCTGCACCACACCGTGACAGTTACACAGTTCTTTAAAACAATTTAAAGATCTACACACTGAAAACAACCACCCAACTGCATGCCCACATTTCGACCCCAGTTGGTTAACAGGGCTTTAGACTCACAGTATCACAATTGTCGGTCAGGCTACTCAGTTCCCACCACATCAAGGTAGTTGACCATTGATTTGGATAAACATGTATAGACATTTTTTTTAAAGTAAACAGAAAGAGGAAAAAGTAGAATTTAAAATAATAAGGTGTCTCATATTTCAGGCAATAATTTAAGATTATCAAAATATGTCAAAAAGGTCTGCCATTTTAAGTAAAATTTCTGGACTGACCCTTTCAACGTGAATTGAACTTTTTCTAGTTTAAGAAAAAATAAAACACCCTCTAACCATGCGGCCACCGCTGGTGGAGTTGCGGATGTCCAAACCAATAAGATTCTTCGACGTGCAAGAAGTGATGTAAAAGCAATGATGTCCAATTGGTCCCGGGTTAAAGCTAAGTCCGGGAAGCAGACACACTCTGTCAGTTCAAAGCTAGACTAAAAACACATCTCTTTGACCTAGCATACACATAATACATTATAGACTTCTATAATTCAATGTTAGGCTGCATAGATTAGGTCAGCCGGAACTGGGAACACTTCCCTTAAATCTTGATGTACTCGTTACATCATAAGAAGAATGGCATCTACGCTAATATTAGTGTCTTTGTTTATCCCGAGGTTTTCCCGCAGCCTGCCGGATCTAGGCCGTATCCAGATCTGACGAAGGAGATCCGCCTGGACCCGATGACAATGCAGTGCTGAAGTGTCAACTATCCTCTCCCTATGGAGGATCCCTTTCCCACTCTACAGATAAAGCGTTACGGCTCGCGTACCCCGAAGTGATAAAATTGTATCAATTTATAGGCAAGACAAGTAGTTTGTTTAGGCATGGGTTGTATGGAATTACAAACCTGCGCACATATTTTCAAAAGCACATAACTATAGAATCAATTCTTAATGCGCATGTGAACGCATGTGAACGCCGTCAGCATTAATCACAGGTTCGCGTTTAAAGTCTGTTTAGAGAGAACGGCGTCATCTCAGTGGCCCCTAATTTAATAACAAATGATCATTTCAATGGAGGTGAATCAATCAAAACTAACTTTAGCTGGAATTAACATTATTCAAGAACCGCCATAAAGCCAAAACAATCTCTGTTACCTTAAATTATATGTTTATCTCTGTAAAGCTGCTTCGAAACAATCCATTGTTAAAAGCGCTATATAAATGAAGATGACTTGACTTGACTTGACTGAAGACTCCATCCTAAAATCAATGCACATCTCTTTTGTTTTTAAAATATTTAACTTAACATTTGACATGTCAGTCACACCAAGAGATAAATACATTTAAAACAGGTCCATGACTGTCCTCGTCCCCCTTTAGACGACTGACTAGTGCAGTATCATCTGCAAATTTGATAAAAATCTGCCTGAGTGCGCGCTTATACAGTGATTTGTGTACAATATAAACAATAGGGGTGAGAGGACACAGCCTTGTGGGGATCCGACATTAGTAATTTGTTTCTCTGACATTGATCCACCCACACTCACTCTCTGTACTCTGTTCCTTAAAAAATCCCGCAACCACATAATCAGTCCCCCATCCAGGTTAAACTCTGTGGTTAATCTCTCCACCAACACAGTTGGCAATATAGTGTTGAAAGCAGCCGAAAAATCCGCAAATAGGATTCTCACATGGTTTTTGGAATCTTCAAGGTGTGAATATACAATATGCAACAATGTTAAAATTGCATCATCCACTCCCTTATTTGACTGAAAGGTGAATTGTAAAGGGTCTAATAGATGCTGGGTTTTTGACACTACATACCTTTTAACAAGCCTTTCAAAGCTTTTAACCCTCTGAGGTCGGCTATCGCGCCGGCGCGATTGTCTCGCTTTTTTTCTTATCAGTGCAAAAGAGACTCAAAATACTCTGTTGATTTTGATCTTAAATTTAAGTGTTATACATCATTCGATCATGTTAAGTGTCTATTATTTTTCTGTATACTTACAATAAAAACAAAGTGTTGTGCTTTTCGACAAATAAAGAAAAATAAACATGATGCAAGTTCTGCCTTCTCTCTGTCGGTGAAGTCCATTTTGAAACGCGTCCTAAGATTAACTATAACTCCGCAAATACTTGTCATACAGGCACGAGAGATTTTTCTTTATGAAGTTTGAATTCTCTTCTTTTCAATGAAGTAATTTATATAAGAAAACAAATATTCTCAGTTTATGTAATCTGTATGAAAAGAGAGTGATTTCAGTATTTTTTCCCAGCTCATTACACTTCATTACGCGTTAATCTGACACGCCCACGGAGGACGCGCGCTATTCAAACGCAAATGTTGAGGCAAGCCATGACAACGCCCACATCAGCCGTTCCACCGCGGCGGTAAAATGTGTGGTGTATTTGCTGCCTTTTACCGCTAAGAGGCGCTACAATCATAGACTCTGAAAAGTGTTCGTTTATTCTCTCCATTGCGTAATCTGCTGCCGTGCATTCAGAGCGATTGAAAGCTGGTAGCATATGAATTCAAGTGAAACGTAGTTAAAATAATTAATAATCACAATACTGAAATTAGGCTACTAAAATTAAATTGAAATATAGCTGCGAGCAGCGATTACGGGCCCAAGCCGGTGGCACCGCAACCCCGGTGCCTTTAGTTACCTAAAGGCACCGGGGTGGCGGTGCCGCCGGCTTTGGCCCTTCATCGCTGCTCGCAGCTATATTTATATATATATATATATATATATATATATATATATATATATAAAAGCCGGTGGCACCGCCACCCTGGTGCCTTTAGGGTTATTGTGCACAACGTGACAATATTACAAGTCAGCGTGTTTGATTTATAGACCCAGTTTTCGGACCCCGTTGTAGGAAAAGTGCACTCTAGTTGGTCTGGATTATTCAGGATTTTTTATTTTATACAGAAATAAATTATTTGTAATTCAGATGAGAATAAAGTTAGTGTTGATTAAAATGAAGGAAAACATTGATTCTATTGATCTCAAATATAGCACATTAATTTTAAATTAATTTAGGTTCAATTATCAAACATACAATCTTAATTTAATTTAAAGCAAACAATACACTTAAAAGATATGGGTTGTATGCAATTTTTTTATATATAAAAAGATATATATCCAAAAATACAAAGCCTAAATTTTAACAAGGGTTAAACAATCACTGTAACAGACACAATCACACACACACACACACACACACACACACACACACACGTCAAATCACTTACATTTTAGATGCAATATTGACTTTTTTTCTGTTTCAGCAGCGAAAATAGTTCAACAAAGATCACAGCAGAACCATCGAGGATCTCACAGCAACGCGTTCTCATTACTGAATGATTCAGCATTTTGAACGAATCGGTTGACTCAAAGATTCAACGACCAATCCATAATCTGTCTCATTCATGAATGACTCATTTATTATTATTATTATTATTCTTTTTCTATCAACCTTTCGGGCACTTTTGGGGCCCTTAACGTGCTCGAAAACTCTTGAAACTTCGCTGTAAGAGGCCGATCACATGGATGTGACTATTGAGAGTCCAAGTTATAGCGCCACCAACTGGCAGCAGGAAGTGTGTCACTTTCAAAATGCTTTGAAATCACCCTCTTATTTTTACCCGATTTGCTTCAAACTTCACTACTATAATGTAAACACACGCCAGATGTAGACCTGTGAATGGATTCTTGATATCTTAGATACTGTTGCCATGGCAATGCATCAAATTTTAATATTCTTTTTGGATGCTTTTGAGACTCTTAGCATGCCTGAAATTGCTTGAAATTGCATGAAACTCGACAGACAGATCAGATTTATTAGCCAGTAGACATGTGCAAAGTTTCAGAAACGGGCGTGGTGCAGGGACTCAGTAGCGCCACCTTTTGACAAAAGTGGGGGTGTTAGTTTTATAGTTTTACCTACAATCATAAAACTCGGTACGCATATTGTTCAGATCAAGCCGGACAACTTTCTAATTAACTGTCATTAGCTCAGACCAAGAGGAAGTCAGATATTTTAGTTTGAATGTGGATGTTTCTGAGAATTTTCTCTCCCTCTCCCTCTGACAGAGAGAATGCACCCTGCCATTCGTGTGTGTGTGTCTGTGTCTGTGTGGGGAGGGGGGGAGGGGGGGGGAGGGGCTCTTCGTGTGATAGTTTAGTTTAAACACAAAATTATACATAGGGCCATACTGCCCTCTTGTGTCCAAAATTATATTTATATATACATTATACATATATTTGGTATGTGACTGAGGGCCGAGAGCTTTTAAATACGGGACATTGATAATGGCCACGTGCAGAGCGCTTGAGGGAATTCCTATGGAAGTAGGAATTAACTAAAGTTCTGCTCGCTCATCGCCGTGGACGTGCACCGTTATGAATGCCCGTGCAGCCGTTAGTTTCATTTTAAAATTAGCGCCTTTTCTGGGGCCGATTGCTTGAATTGTGAGTTCAATAGCCTATTATTCTTCATGGAAACCACAACAACAAAAGAGTATAAAAGTTTGGTGTGAACGCAGCATAATGAACAAGCTGCGATCTCAAGATTGCAATGCTGGAGTGTGTGTGTGTGCGGGCGAGAGAGAGGCGCGGGCGAACTGTGTGTGTGTGTGTGTGTGTCTGTGTGGGGAGGGGGGGAGGGGCTCTTCGAGTGATAGTTAGTTTAAACACAAAATTATACATAGGGCCATACTGCCCTCTTGTGTCCAAAATGATATTTATACATATATTTGGCAAGCATGTGACTGAGGACCGAGAGCTTTTAAATACGGACGTCCACACGGACATTGATAAGGGTTGCGCTTGCAGAGCGCTTGAGGGAATTCCTATGGAAGTAGGAATTAACTAAAAAACGTTCGCTCTGTTCTGCTCGCTCATCGCCGTGGACGCGCACCGTTAGTTAAAATTAGTGCGATATCACGGGCCGATTGCTTGAATTGTGAGTTCAATAGTCTATTATTTTTCACGGAAAACGCAACAACAAAAGAGTACAATGATAGATTCGCTTAAATAGGCGCTTTTACGTAAAATAGCCTATTCCGTCATCATCTTTTCAGTCAGCTCTTCACTCTCGTGATTAATGAAATTTGACTCCTGTTGCTGATATTTGCTGCAACTTTCGTTCAGCTCACAATTTAGTAAGCAAACACGCTTCAAATGTGTTTATTTTATTTTTGTGTATATATATGTGTGTATATATGACTCGCTCATTAAGACGGTCGCCTGGCGACACCTAATGACGGTTTAGTGTTATGTTTAAAAGTATCATTCTTTCCAACGATTGTTAATTAACTCATATTTGAAACATAAGCTATATATATATATATATATATATATATATATATATATATACACACACATATATATACACAAAAATAAAATAAACACATTTGAAGCGTGTTTGCTTACTAAATTGTGAGCTGAACGAAAGTTGCAGCAAATATCAGCAACAGTCCGTGTGGACGTCCGCGATCGAACAGTGGAAACATTGGCTACTCCGTCATTTTATTCAAGAAGATCATTCAAACTGCAAAGTGTTTACTTATTTTTGGATACTCGCAATCAAACACAACATTGTGATTTTGTAAAATACATTCAAGAAATCCGCCCCCGAAATAGGGCTTCTTTTAAAATGAAACGAAAATGCTCACAGCTGCACGTCTTGTGGAGACGTCCGTTACTTTCGCTTTCAAGTTAGCGATTTTAAAGCCCCCAGCGGAGTCACGGTGGGAAAATATTCCCATAGTAGCATATACAATTTAATACAATTGGCCTACCTGATTTTGAACACAAGAGGGCAGTAAAGCACTATGAATGATTTTTATTTTTTAATTTTTTTGGCTAAACAACCATTCTGGCTGTTTTTAAACTTAAACATAAATCTTAAATTGAAAAAAAGGAATACAATGGGTTTAGTTCTAATATTAGTATAATTTTATAGAAAAATAAATGGTGTATAATTACATTTTAGAAAGATATGAGACATTTCCTGATTCTTTTTTTGACATAATCCCTCGCCATAGCAAAACCGTTTGAGATATTCAATATCCGTTCACAATTTAGCATCTTTAATGTATTTTCATCAAGTTGAAAAAGTTTTGTAACTGTAGATGAAACTAACCCCCCCCCACACGCACTTTTGTCACAAAAGGTGGCGCTACTGAGCCCCTGCACCACGCCCGTTTCTGAAACTTTGCACATGTCTACTGGCTAATAAATGTGATCTGTCTGTCAAGTTTCATGCAATTTTAAGCAATTTCAGGCATGCTAAGAGTCTCAAAAGCATCCAAAAAGAATATTAAAGTTTGATGCGTTGCCATGGCAACAGTATCTAAGATATCAATAATCCTTTCACAGGTCTACATCTGCCGTGTATTTACATTATACACATCAAGTTTGAAGCAAATCGGGTAAAATTAAGTGGGTGATTTCAAGGTATTTTGAAAGTGACACACTTCCTGCTGCCAGTTGGTGGCGCTATAACTTTGACTCACAATAGTCACATCCATGTGATCGGCCTCTTACAGCGAACACACTGTTGAAGTTTCATCAAGATCAGTTAATGTATGCAGAAGTTATAACACACTTCCTGTTTCCATTATTCGCCATAAATTCGTTTCCTCGTCACGGCCAAACCGTTCGAGATATCAGAAATCCCCTGGCAATTTTTCATCCTCAATGTCTTGACATCATGCTGACCGAGTTTCGTTGCGATTGGTTGAATTCTCTAGGAGGAGTATATCGAATTCCAGGGGCATACGCTTCCAAACAAACCATAATAGCCGACTTCCTGTTGGGCTGGGGTAAAAAGTAAAAGTACAAAGGATATATAAACCGATGAGATCTATATGTGTACCGAGTTTCATATTATTACATGCAAGCGTGTTTGATTTATGGACCAAGTTTTCGCACCCCGTTCCAGGTGGCGCTGTCGAGCCCCCTTGCCACGCCCGGGTACCAGCTTCAGCCCGGCCCTGATGGCCGCGGGTTCTGACCTGTGTGCAAAGTTTCAATTGTTTTCGTGCACGTTAAGAGCCCCAAAAGTGCCCGGATAGTCGTTAGAATAATAATAATAATAATAAATATATATATATATATATATATATATATATATATATATATATATAAATATATATATATAAATATAGCTGCGAGCAGCGATTGCGGGCCCAAGCCGGTGGCACCGCAACCCTGGTTCCTTTAGTTACCTAAAGGCACCGGGGGTGGCGGTGCCGCCGGCTTTGGCCCTTCATCGCTGCTCGCAGCTATATTTATATATATATATATATATATATATATATATATATATATATATATATATATATATATATATATATAAATATATATATATATATATAAAAAATACATATATATATATATATATATATATTTTTATATACACATATATATATATATATATATATATATATATATATATATATATATATATATATATATCTCACTTGCCTTACCTGAGAACAATGAAAACAATAAAAAAAACTAGGGAATCACTAAACCGAGAGAATTATTCTGTTTTGATGATACACTCAAAATATTACACAAGCAATTCTTTAAATTTAATGATATTCAGAACAGAACAAGAATTCAAAAAAACTATAATTAAGAATTAACCGAAATAATTGAAAGCGAAAGTGAAAGTAAGTGGTGTTTGGCTCACGTAACTCTCTCATTAGAATCAAACTGTTTCAACATTTGCGATGTATTTGGATGCTAAACTATTCTTTATTATGGGCTTTGTACTTCACTCAGGTTTCAATATGTGTGTGTGTGTGTGTGTGTGTGTGTGTGTGTGAGGTGCGGGTGCGATTGAACTGTTACACATAAAAACATACTCCGTCCAATAAAACACAACAAAGTGCTTTTTTCAAACTATAAACTCTTGTCAAACTGTAACCTACAACTGTCACCAAACTAAAATCACACGCACACACTGTCTAAAAGCAAAAAATATTTATCCAACCCCATTTAAAACAGTCTGTGGGTGCCATCTTTTGGACATTCACCACATCGCATTGATTTTCATTTATTGTCCTCAGAGCCCTAATCTGTTTATTTTTCAATTACACATTCTACATTGATTAAAAAAGAAAAATTCAAATGTGTTTTTATTTTATACAGCAATAAATTATTTATAATTCAGATGAGAATAAAGTTAGTGTTTTACAATTTAAAGGAAAACAAATATATTGTTCTGAAATATAGCACATTCATTTTAAATTCATTCAGCTTCAATTACCAATACAATCTTAATTTTATTTAAAGCAAACTATACATTTAAAAGATCTTGGTTCTGTGCATATTTTGTAATTTAAAAAAAATACAAAATTGTTATGCAAAAAGACAAGGCCTTAGAGATTTCTTTATCCTTTAATGCAGGAAAAATCACACAGCAATGAAAGGCTTAATATCATGTCACTGTAACAGCCAGCCAGCCACACACACACATATAAACACAGACACCAGCCCTCCCTCCCCCTCCCTCCCCACACAGACAGCCACACACACACACACACATAGAATGGGAGGGGGCCCTCTCTCTGTCAAAGAGTGACAGAGAGAGATACCATTTCATGAAATCCACATTCAAACCACAATATCTGACTTTCTGAGGGTTGGAGCTATTGACTGTAAATTAGAAAGTTGTTTGGCTTGAGGAGAAGAATATACAAGCTGAGTTTTGTAACTGTAGGTAAATCTAACTAAGTTATAACACACTTTATATGTCCTTTTTTAGTCATGAAAATTCATTTCCTCGCCACGGCCAAACCGTTCGAGATATCAAAAATCCGTCAGCAATTTAGCATCCTCAATGTCTTGACTTCATGCACGCCTAGTTTGGCGATGATTGAATGAATTGCCTAGGAGTAGTACTTCAAATTCCACAGCAAGCGTTTTCCAAACAACCCATAATAGCCGACTTCCTGTTGGGCTGGCGTAAAACTTGACCAGGGGTAAAATGTTTGGCCCGATGAGATCTATATGTGTACTGAGTTTCATATTAATTCATGCAAGCGTGTTGAATATATGGACCAAATTGTCGGACCCCGTTCAAGGGGGCGCTGTTGAGCCCCCCTGCCACGCCCGGGTACCAGCTTCAGCCCGGCCCTGATGGCCGTGGGTTCTGACCTGTGTGCAAAATTTCAAAAGTTTTTGAGCACGTTAAGAGTCCCAAAATCCCCTGAAACCTTGAAATGCATTAAAATCAATAGACAAATCCCTCACACACAGAGACGGAAAGAGAGGGAGAGAAAATTCTCAGAAACATCCACATTCAAACTAAAATATCTGACTCCCTCTTGGTCTGAGCTAATGACAGTAAATTAGAAAGTTGTCCGGCTTGATCTGAACAATATGCGTACCGAGTTTTATGATTGTAGGTAAAACTATAGAACTAACACCCCCACTTTTGTCAAAAGGTGGCGCTACTGAGCCCCTGCACCACGCCCGTTTCTGAAACTTTGCACATGTCTACTGGCTAATAAATGTGATGTGTCTGTCGAGTTTCATGTTATTTCAAGTATGTTAAGAGTCTCAAAAGCATCAACAAAGAATATTAAAGTTTGATGCGTTGCCACGGCAACAGTATCTAATATATCAATAATCCTTTCACAGGTCTACATCTGCCGTGTATTTACATTATACAGATGAAGTTTGAAGCAAATCGGGTTAAAATAAGAGGGTGATTTCAAAGCATTTTGAAAGTGACACACTTCCTGCTGCCAGTTGGTGGCGCTATAACTTTGACTCACAATAGTCACATCCATGTGATCGGCCTCTTAAAGCGAACACACTGGTGAAGTTTCGTTAAGATCAGCTAATGTATGCTGAAGTTATAACACACTTCCTGTTTCACGTTTCTCGCCATAAATTCGTTTCCTCGCCACGGCCAAACCGTTCGAGATATCAAAAATCCCCTGGCAATTTTTCATCCTCAATGTCTTGACTTCATGCTGACCGAGTTTCGTGGCATTTCTTTGAATTCTCTAGGAGAAGTACTTTAAATTCCATTGCATGCGTTTAACAAACAACCCTAAATAGCCGACTTCCTGTTGGGATGGGGTAAAAAGTAAGAGCATGAAGTATATATGAACCGATGAGATCTATATGTGTACCGAGTTTCATATTATTACATGCAAGTGTGTTTGATTTATGGACCAAGTTTTCGGACCCCGTTCCAGGGGGCGCTGTCGAGCCCCCCTGCCACGCCCGGGTACCATCTTCAGCCCGGCCCTGATGGCCGCGGGTTCTGACCTGTGTGCAAAGTTTCAAGAGTTTTCGAGCACGTTAATCTTATTCTTGCGACATTTTAAATTTGTATTGCCAAAGAAATTACAGCTAAATTAAACAATTAAAACAGTAGGCCTACAAAACGAAAATTGTCCAAAGCAACATAGCCTAATTAAATTAAAAACATGTGTTTTTCTTTGCCTCTCTCGCGCTGGATCTCTTTTTAGCAAGTTTATTTAGTCTCCCTCGCTGCGCCCGCCGGGTCTCTCTCGAAATTAAACATTTAAAAACATGTAAAAACACATCATACAGCTGATAATACTGTATATGTCGCTGCGTGTCAGCCATACAAATCACGAAAAAATTATTTAGCCTTTAATTGTTGCTTCAAAGACACAGCATGCCTTGTTGAATTCACCTTACAATAACTTGACTTGAAATTTTGTGTGAAAAAAAACTTTAAATAGGCTACAATAAATAAACTACAATATTTATAATTTAATAAGATTTGGGGCCTACATTTGGACACAGATTTATCCTTACAATAATTTTGCCTGCTCATCAGGCTGGCTATCCGACACTCTCCATATGAAAGAGGAACATTAATACCTTTGTCCAGCAACTGTCCCTCCAACCCCCCACAGGCTATCGGAGTCTGAGGCTGACTTAACACAAAGAGAAGTCACAATTCACACTTAAATCGCTATTCTAGGCAGTGTTGATAATGAAGGAATTAAATGATTTAAGTTACATGTAGACTAGTGATATTTGTGTCATAAAAGTTTATTACTAAATATTTCATTATTTCAATAATTGATGAAATAAAACTGGTTTGGGCCAGCCTTTTCCAAGCAAAACTAAATATAATCTAAAAAAACGCATGTTAATGTGTTGTCATGAACAAAAAACTCAATATTATTCTACAGGGATCTTTGGATCCTTAACCAGGCATGCAATTAATTAAGTTTTTTTTGTAGTATTCAAATAAATATCGAACCACGGTGCTTCGGGGTAATGCTGCTAAATTAAATAACATTTATAGAATAATTATGAACTTAAATGAAACAGTATCGCAACATTTCGACAAATAAATTATTTGATCTGTTTTTACATTTTAATTCAGGGCGATTTAGCCTACAAAATTAGAGCGAGATTTTCACCCTTGTCTTGTCATTTTCTCATTGGGAAGCGCTTACATTGAGTATAGATCCTCTGTACCTCTCGTTTTCATATGGATTACATAATCAGATAACATTTATTAGCCTAATTTAGACATTTAAAGACTTTAGACATAGCCGATTTCTTATCGTGACTGAGCTGAAGTGGCTTTTGGTTAATTTTTGTGACGCGCAGTTCCCGGAGACAGAGACGACAGATAAACTGTTGTCGTTAGCCTAATAATATGAATACAAGTTTACAGTTTTGAACGATGTAAGCTAGGCTACTCTACTCTTATCTGTATGATCAAAAAATTACGGAGTCGCCTATTAAGTTATTTTAGCTGTAATGAAAAAAATAAATTGATCTAAATGAACGCGCCGCCGCGTTTGTCGAATACTAACTCACCATGCCAGAATAAAACCCGACTTTAGAAAAATGCATAGGGCCACTCGGCGTGGTCTGCCAAAACACTTATAAACTTCAATATTTCATTAACCCTCTGAGGTCTAAGGGCTTTTGGGGTCCTTGAGGTGTTCTGACATGCTCTGACATTTGTGCTTTTTTCAGTTATTTATAAACATGTTAATGGCAAAGGTGTAAATTCACTCAATATAGCACAAACTGGGCTACCAGAATTTCTGAGCAACAATTATGAAACATGCTTGTATTTTTGAGAGAATATTGCTTATGCATGGTTATTGAAAAAAACTAAAACTTAAAGTGTCTGAAATAAGGCCACAAAACACATACTAAATATGTGTCCACAAGACTTTTGATTAATCAGTGTTGTTGCCTAGAATTTTTGCTTCAAAATGATCTGAAAATCATCCTGCCTAATCATTTACACAAACACATACACTGATTTAAATTTTATTAGAGACCTTTGGTTTGGAAAGGCAATATGCGTGGAGGCGTGTTCACACCTGAGAAGACAAAGGCCGGATAATGTGCCGCATAATGAGCTGCATATTAATTAGCCCTTTCACACAGGTGTGTCACAGGATCCCAAAGAATGCAAGGACAAAAGAAATTATCTATATAGCCCATACATATTTTACAATTAGAAATTGTAACCAATTACAAATAGGTTACAATTACAACAACAATTACAATTTTAACAATATTTCAAGTGTATTTCTTTGTAAAAAGTATACATTTTAACATACGTATTAAAAAAAAGGTAAGGATTCATTAGTTTGAATATTGGAACAAACACTATAATAACATCTTAGTTGATAATTCAATATACCTACTTTATTTTTGACAAAACATCATACTATAGTATATTTAACTATGAGCAGAAATTGGTGAACAAAAGCGTACCTATTTAATGTGACAGTAGTCTTTTTTTACAGTCAAAACATTATAATCTATTCAAAACTAATCACAAAATCGTGTCTAAACATTCATATTTAGTCTGTAATATATTGTGTATGATATATTAGTATATACATGTGAATTTGCAGCTTGTTGCTTATACAGACATTTTATTTCAACATATTTCAGTCTACTTTTACTCATCTTAGTAGGCTATAGCAATATAGTTTGTATGTGTTGTTCATGTAAACATAACGTTTACTAATATAGGTGCGAGAGTGAATGAACAAGGCACAGACACGCGCTGCATAACTGTAGTAAACAAAGCGCGCGCGCCTATGCCGTTCACTCATCATTTAGCCTACACACAGACACGCAATTCATATTTAAACAGTCTTTTTGCGGGTTAAAGTCCGACAAATTCAATATCACGGTTAGAACAAAGCACTAGAATAAATGACTTACTACATCAGCTGGATCCGTTGGTCCTCGAAATGAAACTACCAGCACTTCTGGTACATTTTCCAGGGTTAGATATTCCTCACAGCGAAAGGATACGCTGTGTACACAGCTGTACAAGATACTTACTAAACACAATGTGTTTTATAATCCAGCTGGTGGGCGTTGGCATGTTTGAACGGCTTGTCTAAGATCATTTGCGTTTGAATAGCGCGCGCTCTCCGTGGGCGTGGCACATTAACGCGTAATTAGGTGTAATGAGCTGGAAAGAAAAATACTGACATCTCTCACTTTTCATACAGATTACATAAGCTGAGAATATTTGTTTTTTTTATATAAATTCATTCATTTAAAAGAAGAGAGTTCAAGCTTCATTATGGAAAAAACACTCGTGCCTGTATGACAAGTATTCGCGGAATTAAAAATAATCTTAGGACGCGTTTCAGAATGGACTTCACTGACAGAGAGAAGGCAGAACGCGCATCATGTTTGTTTTTCTTTATTTGGCGAAAAGCACAACACTTTGTTTTTATTGTGAGTATCCACAAAAAAAATAGACACTTATCAGGATCTAATGATGTACAACACTTAATATGTAAGATCAAAATCAACAGAGTATTTTGAGTTTCTTTTGCACTGATAAGAAAAAAGCGCTCAGAGGGTTAAAAATAATCTCAAAACGCTTTGTGAAATTTGAAAAACCGTGCATGCATTAGGCCACTGGAACTAATGAACAACTGAAACGCTGGTTTTGGTTTTATTGTTTGTCGTTTAAACGTGCCTGTTGCATATCTCTATTTTATATATTTGATATGGTCTATTGGTGAAGTAGCCTAGCATTGATTACTGTGGAGGGAGGGGTGTGGGGATTAAAATAATTCAGCAGAAGCAGGGATGTTTAGACCAGAAGGAAATCCCCGTCCCCCCTGGCAAATCACACTTTACTTAAAACCATGTTTTAAAAACTCTAGGTTGTAGGGAATCAAAAAAAAAAAAAATATATATATATATATATATATATATATAGCCTATATATAAATTTTTTTTTTAACAGAACTGCTTTTGAAATTACGATTGGTAGCCTATTATTATACAGATGCAAAGTCGTTCTGTTGGATTTGTTCCTTAGTGTAAAATGGAAATGCATGGTAATTTTATTTGATAAATATAGGCAAAAAACTGTATGGTGTAACAGAGTTTTAGAGCTAGGGTTAGGGTTAGGTAAGTTCTACCGCTCGGCTATGAATTTACTCACTGAGGATTTCCCAAACGTTTGTTTCTCACATGAGCGAGAAAACGTTTTGTCGTTAGCCTGTGAGTGTAGGCCTATTGTTACGGATGGTGTATGGCTGGAAGCACGAGGAGACGAGGAATAACTAGTAACAGGATTTAATTACAAAAACTCAGGAGCACATACACACACACTTGACATAAACGCACCATATACAAACGTTACATAAACGAGAACCGACCAGGAGTGAGGGAGAACACAGGGTTTACATACACAGAGAACGGATCATGGGAACAAGACACAGCTGGGGCAAATTAACTAGACACAGGTGAAGGAACTGAACAGAAACGAGGAGCGGGAAAACTAACACAGGACTAAACCAAATCACAATGACGGGGGAAAACACAGGAATACAGACACAAGACAGACATAACTGTAACATTACGCCCCTCCTCGAAAAGGCGTGTCCCCACGCCGTATAAACATCAAATAGGGGCGGGAGGGTGGGCGCCCTGGAGGCTGACGAGGGCGTGGCTTTCCCGGAACAGGAAGCCTCCAGGGCGGAGCAGGCCGTGCTGATAGCCAGGGTGAAGACGCCTCTTCAGGTGGCCAGGGCGGAGAGACCCCCTCGGGTGGCCAAGGCGGAGCAAGCTGGTCAGGGGTACATGGCGGAGACGCCCCTTCAGGTGGCCAGGGTGGAGACGCCTCTTCCGGTGGCCAGGGCGGAGCAAGCTGGTCAGGGGGCCATGGTGGAGACGCCCCTTCAGGTGGCCAGGGTGGAGACGCCTCTTCCGGTGGCCAGGGCGGAGCAAGCTGGTCAGGGGGCCATGGCGGAGACGCACCATCAGGTGGCCTATATCCCCCCCCCAAAACTTTCTTGGGGGGAATCACAGGCTCTGGGACAGGCTCTGGGTGGGCAGACGGGACGTGGAAAGTCTCTGGCTGGGCTAGCGGTGAAGGCCCGGCTATGCTGGATGGAACCAGCGGTGAAGGCTCAGAAGGGCTAGACGGGACCAGCGGAGAAGGCTCTGAAGGGCTGGACGGGACCAGCGGAGAAGGCTCTGAAGGGCTGGACGGGACCAGCGGAGAAGGCTCTGAAGGGCTGGACGGGACCAGCGGAGAAGGCTCTGAAGGGCTGGACGGGACCAGCGGAGAAGGCTCTGAAGGGCTGGACGGGACCAGCGGAGAAGGCTCTGAAGGGCTGGACGGGACCAGCGGAGAAGGCTCTGAAGGGCTGGTTTGAAGCTCAGGCTCTGGCGGGCAGGCGACGGGCTCAGGCTCTGGCGGGCAGGCGACGGGCTCAGGCTCTGGCGGGCAGGCGACGGGCTCAGGCTCTGGCGGGCAGGCGACGGGCTCAGGCTCTGGCGGGCAGGCGACGGGCTCAGGCTCTGGCGGGCAGGCGACGGGCTCAGGCTCTGGCGGGCAGGCGACGGGCTCAGGCTCTGGCGGGCAGGCGACGGGCTCAGGCTCTGGCGGGCAGGCGACGGGCTCAGGCTCTGGCGGGCAGGCGACGGGCTCAGGCTCGGCAGGGCTGCAGGGAAGCTCAGGCCCGGCAGGGCTGCAGGGAAGCTCAGGCCCGGCAGGGCTGCAGGGAAGCTCAGGCCCGGCAGGGCTGCAGGGAGGCTCAGGCTCGGCAGGGCTGCAGGGAGGCTCAGGCTCGGCAGGGCTGCAGGGAGGCTCAGGCTCGGCAGGGCTGCAGGGAGGTCAATAAGCCAATAAGCTCAATAAGCTCCTCCTCTTCTCCTGGACCGATGGTGAAGGGAGAGCCACAGCTCGCCAATACCCACTCAACAAAGGCCTCGAAGTTCCCCCGAGGCCCATCTCCGGGCAGGCGTGCTGTGGTCTCGGCGTTGAGACCTGCCCGGAAGAACACACAGAGGCTGGTGTCATCATAATGGACAAAGGGTACCAAGTCCAAATACCTCTGTGTGTGGGCCTCGAGGGAAAGATCCTCTTGGGAAAGCAGCATGATCTTTACTGCTGCCAAATCCATATTTTCGGTCGGTTCTTCTGTTACGGATGGTGTATGGCTGGAAGCACGAGGAGACGAGGAATAACTAGTAACAGGATTTAATTACAAAAACTCAGGAGCACATACACACACACTTGACATAAACGCACCATATACAAACGTTACATAAACGAGAACCGACCAGGAGTGAGGGAGAACACAGGGTTTACATACACAGAGAACGGATCATGGGAACAAGACACAGCTGGGGCAAATTAACTAGACACAGGTGAAGGAACTGAACAGAAACGAGGAGCGGGAAAACTAACACAGGACTAAACCAATTCACAATGACGGGGGAAAACACAGGAATACAGACACAAGACAGACATAACTGTAACACCTATAGCCTACTGCATGAATAAAAGTACACCTTTTACAGTTTTAAAAGAGGATATCTTATCTGTATGACCAACAATTACGGAGTAGGCTATTAAATTACTATAGCCTATTAAGTTCTTAGCTGTTATGAGAAAAATTAATTCAAATGAACGCGCCGCCGCGTTTGTCAAACTCTAATTCAACATGCCAGAATAAAGCCAGATTTTAGAATAATGCATAGCGCCACTTGGCGTGGTGTGCCAAAATATCCTAATTATAAACTTCAATATTTCATTCAAAACCATCTCAAAACGCTTTGTGACATTTTAAAAAGCTGTGAATGTATTAAGGCCACTGGAACCAGGATTGTAACTGAAACGCGCTGCATGTCTCAATACAGGAGCAGAAGCGCTGGTTCAGATTGTATTGTTTGTTGTTTAAACGTGCATGTTGCATATTTAAAAATATTTGTTAAAAATAAATGTTTGTTGTAGGCTTATTTGGAAATTACCATAACTTGTAGTATTTCATCCTTACTGTTAATTGCCCCACTTACGTTTTGCTAAATGTCCCTTTGCGCCACCTGGCAGTCATTTCGCGAACTACTTTGAAATGCGACTGGTTTATTTTTACGGCGGTGGATTTGCCGCGGCGGTAATAGGCATTCTGGTTGACTACCTACTGTACTTTAGTAAACGTTATTTTTACATGTACACATCCAAACTATATTGCTATAGCCCACTGAGATTTCTTCTAATCGCGATATACTAGTGTCTGTAATGACAACATTTCGTTGACTAATTTTGGATAGATTATAAAGTTTTTACTATAAAATAGACATCAAATAAGCTTTAATTAGACAGTTTCTGCTCATATGTAAAATATATAGTATGTTTTGTCACAAATAAACTAATCAACTGTTATAGTGTTTGTTCCAATGCAAGCTATATCAAAATAATGAATCCTTAACTTTGAAATATGTATGATAAAATCTATTGCCTACTTTAAAAAATAATACTTTATAAGACATTTATGGAAAAAGACAATTTTATTTTCAAGATGTTTCCAACTCAAACTTTGAACCAATTCTGCAGAATTGCCCATACAACCTATTTGACCAGGATTTTTTTCCAGGTATGACTAAAAATGTGCTTTTGGCTTTCATTTATATTTTGATTGTTTGATTGTTTGATTGTTTGATTGTTTGTATATATATATATATATATATATATATATATATATATATATATATATATATTTATTTATTTATTTATTTATTTATTTATATATTGTCCTTGCATTCTTTCTTGTGTGACACCCCTGAATGAAAGGCTCATTATTATGCAGGGTCATTGTCTGCTCAGGTGAGAACCACTTAATTATTCATGATAGGGGTTGGGCCGTTCACGCTCATCCGCATATTGCGTTGCAAACAAAAAAATGTTTTTCACAATTTAAAACAATCTATTGTTTTATGTGAATGATTAGACAGGATGATTTTCAGATCATTTTGAAGCCTAAACTCTAGGCGACAACATCCATTAGTCAAAAGTCTTGTGGACACATATTTAGTGTGTGTTTTGTAGCCTTATTTCAGAAACTTTATTTTTTAGTTTTTTCAATAACCACGCATAAACAATATTCTGTTTGTTTGTTTGTTTATTAATTTATATAGCACAATTTAATACAACAGATGTTGCCCAAAGTGCTTCACAATAAAAAACAAAAAAAGACAAAAAAACACAGAATAATAGCAATAAATAAGCATATCACATAAAAACCAGATACATAGACAGTAACCCAGTTAAGATAGCTCTCCATTTGAGTTTAAAAGATATTGTTTTAGCATAACTTTGAACATGGATAGTGTTTTGGCAGATCTAATCGACTGAGGGAGGTCATTCCATAGTTTTGGTCCTGCTCGAGAAAAAGCTCTATCACCCCTAAGCTTATATTTAGTCCTGGTAGTACGAAGCAACTGTTTATTTTCAGATCTCAAGGATCTAGAAGGGGTGTACATTTCCACCAGGCTTGATATATACACTGGAGCTAATTTGTGCACGGCTTTAAAAACTAGTATGAGGATCTTATAGATAATTCTACATCTTACTGGCAACCACTTTAGTGATATTAATAGTGGAGTCACAGAGTCATATTTCTTTGCCGACTTTATCATTTTAGCTGCAGCATTTTGGATTTTCTGTAAACGCACAATTGCTCCGGCATCAACACCATAAAAAAGGGAATTACAATAATCCATTCTAGAAAAGACCATGGACGTAATGGCTTTCTCAAAATCTAAAATGGATAAAAATGGTTTAGTCTTAGCTAACAGACGTAAGCTTAGAAAACAGGATCGCACCACAGAGCTAATTTGCCTGTCCAACTTTAGATCACTATCCAGCACAAATCCCAAATTTTTTACACTAGATTTAACAAAACCGTTCAAAGAAGTTGTATTCAAGCACTTCAGCACGTCATGTTTTTTTGGGCCAAACACGATGACCTCAGTTTTATTTTCATTTAGCTTCAAAAAGTTTGCCGCCATCCACTCCTTAACATCATGTAAGCATGCTAATAAAGTATCAAGTGAGTTTGAATTTAATTCTCTCATGGGCATATAAATCTGCGTATCATCAGCGTAGCAGTGGAATGACACTTTATGTTTCCGAAAGATTGCCCCCAAAGGTAGCATATAAAGGGAAAAAGAATTGGGGCAAGAATCGAACCCTGTGGGACTCCCCAAGGAAGAGGTAATCTCAAAGAGTCACAGCCCCCAAAGCTAACAGAGAATAATCTGTCGGTAAGATACGATTTAAACCATTTGAGAACATTACCTTTTAGGCCAACACAATATTCCAAGCGATTGATTAAAATCTCATGGTCCACCATATCAAACGCTGCACTAAGGTCAAGCATAATTAAAATAACACTTTCACCATTATCAAGCGAGACAAAGATGTCATTTAGCACTTTGACCAACACTGTCTCGGTGCTATGGCAGGACTTAAAGCCCGACTGGAAGGGCTCACTAATTGAATTTGCCGTCATGTGTGCTTGTAACTGCTTGAATATCACTTTTTCTAAAACCTTGGCTAAAAAAGGAAGATTTGAGATCGGTCTAAAATTATTAGGATCCTCTATTGCCAAATTAGGCCTCTTTAATAATGGACGAACTGTAGCATACTTAAAATCTGCTGGGCAAGTGCCCTGACTGAGGCACTTGTTAATAAGGTTCAGCACTGTGGTTCCTACACTAGCAAAAATCTCCTTGAAAAAACGAGGTGACATGACATCATGTTTAGATGAAGAAGGCTTGAGATGTACAACAATATCCACCAAAGCTGGAAGGTTAATAAGATTGAATTCACTCCATTCCGTGCTACAAGGCACAGCCAGGTCAAAAATCTGAGTCATCTGTACTCTTTGTATTGTAGAGTGTAAGCCAACAATTTTATCATTAAAAAATTTCAGGAAATCTTCACAATTTAAGATTGAAGGATCTGGATACCTAGATTGCCTGGGATTAATAACTGAATTTATTATCTCAAATAAAATCTTAGGTTCATTCAAATGTTGAGTGATAACATCTGAGTAATACTTGTGTTTGGCATCTCTAGAGGCCTTCTGAAATGATTGTAGCGTTTCTCTAAAAATCTCGTAATGGACCTGCAATTTATGTTTTTTCCACCTCCTCTCAGCTTGTCGAGCATGTTGTCTAAGTGCCCGTAGGGGTTCATTTACCCATGGCAAGTGTATAATTTTACCCCTTTTAGCTCTAAGAGGAGCAACATTGTCCTGAATATCTGCACAAACTGAGTTAAACCGTTCCAAAAACTCATCAACACTTAAGTTTGTCGAAGATATTTCAGATAAAATAGATTCACCATAGTCTTTATATAGAATAGATAATTCAGCACTCGTAGAGGAATTGAATTTCCGAATCCATGTTTTTTCTGGCAGTGACTTTTCCACGTTCTTGTAAGAACATACATTGAAGAACACTGGTTTATGGTCAAAAAACACAACTTCGTCAATCATAATGTCCTGAATGTGTAGGTTAAAAGATAAAACCAAATCTAACGTATGGCCCAACTTATGAGTTGGCCCTTTAACCCACTGTGTCAAATCATAAGAGTCAATCATATTTACAAACTCTCTGGAGACCACATCCTGCCCACAGCACAAATGTACATTAAAATCCCCAATAATTAGAAAACTGTCGAATTTTGTGATCAGGTTACTCACAAAATCAGAAAATTCACTCACAAAGTCCTTATTTGGCTTTGGAGGACGATACACAAGAGCCACCAACACAGGACCTGTAAGCATTATCTGAAACGTTTGTAACTCAAAACTATTGTAAAGTTCAGTTGAGATGGTCCGGCATCTGATTTCATCTTTAAAAATCGACATAAGGCCCCCACCGCGACCAGTTAGCCGAGGGGAATTATAATAAGAGTAACCCAGTGGTAAAAGTTCAGCCATCGGAGTGAGATCTCCTACCTTTATCCAAGTTTCCGACAGAAAAAGGAAGTCCAGCTTATTGTTCATAATAAAGTCGTTGAGCATGAAAGTTTTGTTTCCCACGGAGCGAACGTTGAGCAAGGCCATCTGCACCGTGGCTTTTTCTTTGATCATTTGCCGCTCGCGGCGAACGGGCCGAAGATTTCGCAGCTCAATGCCTCTCGAACAGACTCGTGACCATCCCGTTTGTCTCGCAAAGGCCGGACCATTAGGAACTATCGGGTGAATGCAGCCACTCATGCCAGCCGCAAAACGCCGACATAGTATTCGGTTTACACCTCTCCTATCCACGTGCGTTGAATCTGGGCGAAGTGCAGCACTAAATTCTCTGCCATCCATGGCCCGTTTCAGTTTTACAATAACACCGCCGCGTTTTCCTCGCTTTCTCCAGCGGCGTCTTCGAAGAGCACCGGGGGAGGTGCGGCACAGGTGCAAAGGGATTTTCTCCAGCAGGTACGGAGGGATAAAAGCAGACCCCTCAAAATCATTTTTAAAAGCAGCATCCACAGTCGTCTGGATCATTAGCAGTTGATTCCGATCATAAATAAATAATGAAGATGCATATTGAGTCCAACAGGTTAGCAGCAACAGGAACAGAACAAAGACAAACGAAGTAGGTAGATGGCATGCCATGACCACCGGCGCCATCTTTTTCTCTCAAAAATACAAACATGTACAAACATGTTGCTAACATATTATGGTAGCCCTGTTTGTGCTAAATAGAGTGTAATTACACCAGTGCCATTAATATGTTTCTAAGCAACTGAAAAAAGCACAAATGTCAGGGCATACCAGAACATCTCAAGGACCCCAAAAACACCTCGGACCTCAGAGGGTTAAACACCAAAGAGGTCAGTGCAATTGGTCGATAATCACTGAGCTCTACTGGTCTATTGTTTTTAGGAAAGGGTATAATAATATGTAGCTAGGCCACATAAGGAAAGAATATTTATATTGCTGTGAAGTATTTGTATAATTCTTACCAGACAGCTGTTCTTTTATAATTATTCTTCATCTGTCGATTGCCCGGACATGTGGTTGTGTTCCTGTTTTCTCACGCGAGAGTTCGTTCACGGAGCTCCAGGGAATCCCCATGACGTCAGTCTGATCAGCTGGATTAATGACTTTTACTTCCGTTTAAAGGAGCCGGAAAGTCGGCGTTCGTGAGCATCTCCACTTTTGCTCTTTTTGGACTACCGATCGATCGCACCTCAGAGTTTCGTTGTCAGTGACTGTGAATGTTTGACTCTTCGTGGAAATACGCAATTGGATTATTTCTCCTTGGAGATCGCCTCTCAGGACAGCGCTGTTCTTCTTCAAGTGCACGGACTGTTGACGGCATACCGGTGAGCCGATTCAACACACACACATACATTGGACTGGAACACACACCTACAGGACTTATTGTATATATTGTAAATATTGATTGTTGGTGTTTTCTATCTAATACACTTTGAGGTATCATGCCATCTTGCTTGTTATTGTTGTTGTGAACATTGGGAACAATACTATTCAACACTTGGATAGAGGGTATCGAACGTATATTTGATGGTGTATCCTGCCTTAAATAGGCTGAGTGTTACAAGTTGAAGTTTTCCAGATAGTTGGTACTGTGCATCGGTCTAAAGATCTTTGGAATAGTGAAGTAAAAATCGTGGATAATTGCTCAGCACAGTTTTTTTATACTCGTCCACAGATGCTGTCAGGCCCGGTTATATATATTACAGCTCTGGAACATTTCCTTTACATCCGCCTCTTTGATGATAAAATAATTAGTTTATGTAAATAACTTTTCCTCATCCCTGATAGTATTCTCACTATTTCCTTCAAAACGTGAAAAAAAATTATTTAACCTATTCGCTAGCTCCAGATCCCCGCTTTTGCTATCTGTGATCGTCATATTGGTATTATATTTTCCTTGACTTTTATGTGGTACACTAATCATCGTCCTAACACCTTGCCATGCCTGCTTTAAATTTCCTTGTGACATTCTACAATTTTTTGTTTATATAGTGTCTTATCTACCTTAATTTGTCTTTTAATTTCTCCTTGAATATCCCTTTTAGCTAAAACATCATTATTATAGTATGCTACTTTCTTCTTATTTAGCAGTTGTTTAAGTTTCTTTGATACCCATGGTTTATTATTTGGAAATAGTTGATACATTTTCGTGGGTAATACTGACTCCACACAAAAATGTATGTAATCAGATACCACATCTGTGTGAGTGTCCAGATCAGGGGATTCAAATATGTCCCACAAAGTACAATCAAAACATCCTTGAAGGCACATAATACTCTCTTCATTCCAAATGCTTACAGTCTTAATCTGAGGCTTTTCTCTTTCAAGAAGTCTTTGATACTTTGGTTGAAGATTAACAACGTCGTGATCGGATTTGCCCAAAGGAGGTAGCGTTGAGGCAGAAAAGGCATCTTTAACGTTGCCATAACACTTGTCCAGTGTCTTATTTTTCCTGGTGCAACAATTCACATACTGATAATAAGTTCTCAAACAGTTTTTTAAAGAACAGTTATTAAAATCTCCTAAAATAAATTTGGGAGCATCAGGAGACAGAGTATCAAGTCTTTGTGAAAGTTGATATAACACATCCGAGACTTTAGCTGAGTTTGCCAGCGGATGTATATAGACGACAGTAAAAAACAGCTGTGGGAACTCCCGAGGAAGATAGAATGGTCTGAGTGATACACTCAGTAGTTCGATATCAGGAGTACAGAGAGTTCCCTTTCGTTGTCACTCCGAGTTCCGTCGGATGACGGCGAATGGGGTTTCGCTTAGAAAGCCTATCCGCTTCGAGTAATACAAAACGAGCCAATGGCAAAGAAATGCCATGGGTCTGCAGAATTTGCATGGAGCAGCTCCGCCCCACCTCGTGGGTATAAAGGGCTGAAATTCCATCAAAGCAGTATGTTTTCGCTTCGGAGCCAAGAGTATCTCTTCACTCCACAGCCATTTCTGACTTCACTCTACGAGACGAGCCACTCTCTCCGGTGTTGGTGTGACGGCGATCTGCAGCGAGTTCACATTGCCTGCTGATCTGTGCAGTGATCTGCCAATGAGTGTGTTTCTCCCTGCTCGCTTCAACATCGTTTCTTCCTCCTCTCACAAAAGAGCTTGCACGCGGCACGTCTTTTTAAAGACGCTCGCCCGTGCATTTCTGGTTGTGGTCGACTCTTTTCTGATTTTGATGGGCACATTCTCTGCTCTGCGTGCTTGGGCTTCATCACGCTAGAGCAGCGTTTGTGGATGACTCACGTTCTCCCCGCGGGAACGTGATCATCGCGTCATTACGGTCGAGACTCAATGATCTCGTTAGAGAGAGAGTCCCCTCATCCACACCCCGATCTAACACTCTCCACGTGAGGTGCTACTTCGGCTGGTGGCCAGGGTGACCTGAGGGTGTGTGTGTGGAACAAATCCGCCGACTGTTTGTCCGTGGACCACGCCCCCCTCTTCAGTGACGCAACCCGCGAGTGTTCAGGGGATTCCCCGGGTCTATTTTCGGATGCCCCGCGGGTTTCCCTTGACGCTCCAGAATCGGATCTGTTGTCCATCGCAGCATCACAGGGTGGGCTAGAATTTTCAGGAAGTGAAGATTTGACAGTGCTGCCACTTTCGGGTGTGCATACGGCATTTGTCGAGTCAGATCCTGAGATGACGGCCATGCTTTCCCGGGCGATTGGTTTTTGGGTGTGGCCGCTGACTCCTGTCAGCGTCCACTCCAATACCTTTTTTCCCGGATGTGCATCAGGAGATCTCGAAATCCTCGAAGACCCCCATGTCTTCCAGCGATCCCTCGTTGATCTCCTTCGCCCTTCCTTCTCTCGACGGGGCCGCTGCCCATGGGTACACTGGGGTCCCCCAGTTGAACGCTCTGTTGCGATGCTACTGTGTCCTCAGAGTGCTTCCTCTCGGCGCGATCCTAAGCACCCGTCCTAGCCTGTAGTTTTTCGTCTACACTTGTGGCGAATTCCTATAGCGCTACAGGACAGGCAGCCGCCTCACTGCATGCCATGGCCATTCTGCTGGTCTACCAGACCCAGATGCTCACGGACATGCACGAGGGCGGGACTGACCCAGGGCTCTTCAATGAGCTGCACGCCGCCACTGACCTTGCTCTCCGAGCGACGAAAGTGGCCGTACGTTCCCTGGGTCAGGTGATGTACACCATTCTGTGGCTGAACCTGTCCGATGTGCAGGATGTCGGGTGGACCCATCTGCTTGACACCCCCATATCCCAGGTCGGCCTCTTCGGCGGTGCGGTTGAGGGCTTTGCCCAACAGTTCTCAACCGCCCACGAGCAGACTGAGGCTTATTCTGCCCCGACGGCCCCGCCGTCCGAGCTGATCCCTCAGTCTGCCCACCGCCGAAGGCGCCCTCCTGCGGCTCCCACCCCGCCCGTTCACCCGGGCTGGCTCTGGAAGCCGCAGGGGGACGCCACAGCCCTCTCCAGCCCCGCCCCCCGCTATACGCTGGGTTAAGCGGCACTCTTGAGATTGGCTCCTCAGAGATGGGACTCTTTCCAGAGATGGACTTCTTTCCAGGAGCTGGTAGCAGGGCCACTCCTTTCCCTGGTGGAGGGCCGGGGAAGAATCCTTATTCAGAAAGAACTGACTTTCCCATTTCTGAGCACACAGAGTTCTCGGACGACACGGTGCGCCGCCCCCGGGCCGTGCACCCCTCGTCCTCCTCTGTCCCAGACCCGGATGACAGTGCGCACCGTCCCCGGACCGTGCCGCTCTCATCCTCCTCTGTCGCCAGACCCCTGGCAGAGCAGACCCCCGTGGAACGTTCGTCCTTCCCTGGTCTCCTCTGTCAGGACGCGGTCTATGACTGTGCCCCCACACCGGGCCGCTATGCCGTCCACGTCCGGGCCAGTCATACCGCCTCGCTGGCCCACCGACGGGAAGTCTGTGGTTCGCGTGACCCTGCTGGTACAGTTCTTGGGAGCCTGGCTAGAGCTTCCCAACCTGTCATGCTGGGTCGCACGAACGATCAGGCTCGGCTACGCGATTCAGTTCGCGCGGTCTCCTCCCCGCGCAGGGGAGTCCGCTCCACTATGGTCGGTGGCAATGCCCCTATCATGAGAGCGGAGGTTGCTACCCTGCTGGCGAAGGGTGCGATCGAGACTGTCCCTCCAGCCGAAATGAGGTCCGGCTTCTATAGCCCGTACTTCATTGTCCCCAAGAAAACTGGTGGGTTACGGCCAATCCTGGATCTGCGCGTGCTGAACCGCTCCCTTCACAGGCTGCCGTTCAAGATGCTCACCGCCAAACGCGTTTTCGAATGTGTGCGGCACCGGGATTGGTTTGCAGCGATCGACCTGAAGGACGCCTACTTTCATGTCTCCATTCTCCCTCGACACAGACCGTGCCATGTACAACGGACGTGCTGCCGTGGGCTCCTGGACAGGACCCCACCGCTAATGGCACGTCAATTGCCTCGAGTTGCTGGCTGTACAGCTCGCCCTGCGCCGCTTCCGAGCCGTGCTCTGGGGCCAGCATGTACTAGTCCGTTCAGACAATACCGCGACTGTAGCGTACATCAACCATCAGGGTGGTCTGCGCTCCCGCCGTATGTCGCAACTCGCCCGCCACCTCCTCCTATGGAGTCAGAAGCATCTGAGGTCGCTTCGTGCCATTTATATCCCCGGAGCTCTGAACTGTGCAGCCGACGAGCTCTCACGGCTTTAGCCCCTCCCTGGAGAATGGCGACTCCATCCCCAGTCGGTTCAGCTGATTTGGGACCAGTTCGGGGACGCACATGTTTGCCTCTCACGACTCGACCCATTGCGCCCAGTTTTATTCCCTGACCGAGGGCACGCTCGGCACGGATGCTCTGGCGCACAGCTGGCCACGGGGCCGCAAATATGCGTTTCCCCCAGTGAGCCTTCTCGCGCAGACCCTGCGCAAGGTCAGGGAGGACGAGGAGCAGGTCATTTTGGTCGCGCCGTACTGGCCCGCCAGGACCTGGTTCCCCGAACTTGTACTCCTCGCGACAGCACCTCCTTGGCCGATTCCTCTGAGGAAGGACCTCCTTTCTCAGGGACGGGGCACCCTATGGCACCCTCGTCCCGATCTTTGGAACCTCCACGTGTGGCTCCTGGACGGGACGAGGTAGGTTTGAGTACCCTACCACCAGCGGTGGTGGCTACCATCACTTCCGCTAGAGCTTCGTCCACGAGACACCTCTACGCGTTGAAGTGGAACCTCTTCGTCACCTGGTGTTCTTCTCACCGAGAAGACCCGCGGAGATGTTCGATTGGTGTTGTGCTTTCCTTTTTTCAAGATTGGTTGGAGCGAAGGCTTCTCCCTCCACCCTCAAGGTCTATGTCGCCGCTATTGCCGCACAGCACGACCTTGTAGAAGGTAAGTCCGTAGGGAAGCACGACCTGATCGTCAGGTTCCTGAGAGGAGTGAGGAGACTGAATCCTCCTCGCTCTCCTCTCGTACCCTCTTGGGACCTCGCAGTGGTGCTAACTGCCCTGCGGAGTGCTCCCTTCGAGCCTTTGCAGTCGGTTGAGCTTAACTTCCTGTCAATGAAGACAGCGCTTCTGACTGCATTGGCCTCCATCAAGAGGGTAGGGGACCTGCACGCATTCTCCGTTGACGAAGCGTGCCTGGAGTTCGGGCCGGCTTACTCTCACGTGATCCTGAGACTCCGGCCTGGATATGTGCCCAAGGTTCCCTTTCGGGACCAGGTGGTGAACCTGCAAGCGCTGCCCCCGGAGGAGGCAGACCCAGCCTTGGCACTGCTCTGTCCAGTACGTGCTCTCCGCATCTATGTAGACAGAACGCAGTGTTTCACGACCTCAGACCAGCTCTTTGTCTGTTATGGTGGGAGACTGAAGGGAAAGGCTTTTTCCAAGCAAAGGTTGTCTCACTGGATAGTGGACGCCATTGCTTTGGCTTACCAACAGCAAGGTCGACCGTGCCCCCTTGGTGTGACTGCTCACTCCACCCGGAGTGTGGCGTCCTCTTGGGCTCTAGCGCATGGCGCCTCGCTAACAGAGCTGCAGAGCTGCAGGCTGGGCGACACCTAACACATTCGCCAGATTTTACAATCTCCGAGTGGAGCCAGTCTCCTCCCATGTACTGTATTTTTCAAGCTAACATGGGACCCGTTAGGTGTCTTCGCTTGCTCGCCATTCCACTCCACGGACTGGATACGTGCGATATTCTCCTCAGGTGAGCTTCCCCGAAAGCCCTGAGTTCCTCCAGCACTCCTGATGCTGGCGCCAGTGTCTTTTGCCTGTGCGTCGGCTAGGTGCCTCCCGTGTGCATGGTACCTCCTCTGAGCTACCCCCACATGTGTATTTCCACTGTAAGCCTCTTTGAGCATGTGTCTTTCCCTTGGCAAGCCACCTTGCCACCCCTGGGGTTGAAATATTCCACCTGCGGCTGGACACCCCAGTGATTCCCCATATGCATCCCTCGGGTCATATGTGTATTCTCTAAGTCCCCCCCCCCCCCCCTCTGGGTTGGCAGTAATTGCGTATTCCCTTAAAAACCTTGGGATATGCTCCCCAGTGTACCTTGGTATTCCTGTGTTAATAGGAGTCCTTCGTCCGTGCTGTCTCACGACAGGGATCTCAGATTACGCAGGGCACTGGAAGACAGCCGAGAAGGTGGCGTGATTAGACTGGTATCCCCATTCGTCGTCATCCGACGGAACTCGGAGTGACAACGAAAGGGAACGTCTCGGTTACGGATGTAACCCTCGTTCCCTGAGTAGGGAACGGAGACGTTCCGTCTTCCTGCCACTTTCCGCTGTACCGCGGGGATCGCCTGAGCTCAGTCTTGGCTCCTCAGCGAGGAAACATACTGCTTTGATGGAATTTCCGCCCTTTATACGCACGAGGTGGGGCGGAGCTGCTCCATGCAAATTCTGCAGACCCATGGCATTTCTTTGCCATTGGCTCGTTTTGTATTACTCGAAGCGGATAGGCTTTCTAAGCGAAACCCCATTCGTCGTCATCCGACGGAACGTCTCCGTTCCCTACTCAGGGAACGAGGGTTACATCCGTAACCGAGACGATTCTCTTACCACCACTTGTCTGCACCAGTTGTCTCTAACGAGAAGGGAAACTCCACCGCCACGTGTCTTAGCCGTGATATCCATGTCACGATCCGTTCGATACACCGTGAAGCCAGTTGGTTCAACCTCTCTTGGCGGGGTACTCTCATTTAGCCACGTTTCTGTGATTGCTAACACACAAGCATTCCTCTATTCATGAAAGTACCGTAGGTGTGCTGTTAATTCGTCCATTTTACCCCTCAGGAACTGGGGATTTATTAGTACGGTTGTGGGCAGGGATAATTTACTTCCCATTCTTTTTAGTCTCTGGCGAATCCCACCTCTCTTTCCTCGTCTTCGGTTCCTTTTTGATTTAGACTTGTCTTGTGCAGGTTGCAGATAGCTTGGTATGCGATGATAAGATGATGTCTCCACGTGTTTACTGTACTGGAGTAACAACTCACGGCTGTACCGAACAACCCCGTCAGCGGCGTTTTGGGAGCTTAGTGCACAAATTAAATTAATACTTTGAATCCAGATGACAATTCCCACAATCCATCCATGAAACTCCATTATTACGAATTATGCACCACGTCAGCAACCAATAATTGTTCTCGTTTTTCAGCTGATGCAGCACACATTTCAGCATGTTGGTGCCAACTATGACGTCTGACCAGTGACCACCAGGCCTGGGACCATGCACTTCACCCCATACAAACTTAGTTCCATGTCATACATACACTTGGGGCTCACCTGTACTCCTCCACAGCCAACAAGGATGATGCGCTGCGGGAGTTCTTGCTGTTGGGTCAAGACGCTATCTGATAGTAGTCTATGCTCCGCCTCTTCACTTATCGTGCAGGCCATGGACCCTGTATCGAGGAGCCCTTGCCACGTAGCACGGCCATTCACCGTCACTGGTGCGTGAAACAACTCACTGAACGTCTCGACTGTGTGAATATTCTGAACAATTACTGTGCACTTATCGGGCATTGCTTCACAAACATTGACATACATCTCTTTTAATTCTTCACTTTCTTCAAGGGTTGACGCTTTAATGCTCACACACCCCCTTTTCGTATGTGAGCTATCTAGTTTAAAGCCGCTGGCCCCCTGCTAGGTGGCACGACTGCTACTGTCTGGGCCGTCTGCTCCAGCACACGGTTCAGCAAGCCAATGAGAGACTGGATGCAGGCACTCTCGGTCTGAGGAGAGGATGGGAGCCCCCTTGTCTTTGGGTAGCAAGTAAGGTCTGTGGTGTTATTAGCAGTGACTGTCTCTGTTGCTGATGTCTGAGCATGTACACCCATGTTCTTTGGCCGGTATGATTTGGCTTGAGACATTGTTCTGGCCTCTCTCTGATGTTCAGCGAGGTGTTCCTGAATCTCATTTGCTGTCCACTTTTCAGCTGTTTTGCGCTCTAGGACACTTGCTAGAGCGGGGTCAGGACAGCGTTTCACCAGCATCATTGTGACTTCGTGAGAGGGGTCCTCAATGTTCCGCCCATGCCTTCTCAGACACTCATCCGCGACATCCACGGCCTTATTCAAGCGTATCCAATAGTCCATGGGGCTTTCTCCAGCCAAAGGAAGTGTGTTATAGAAGTGTGTTATAGAAGTCTGCTAAAGGCATCGATGAGTAGGTTACCTCACTGAAATGTTGTTTCAGAATATCAAAGACGAGCTTGGAGTTTTCAGCTGGCTGCAGCTGCGCAGGGTAACTTTTACAATGTCTCTAGCCTTTCCCATTAGTCTTGACATTATCTCCTGGGAACTCACATCTGGACTAGACACTGGCTGGCATGGAGAATGTTCATCTGTGTGCGCGTGAGTGTATGAGAATACAGGACGCCCCACTGAACTAACACCGTTCTCAACGTCTGAGGCATCTCCTAACCTATGCATGTGTGATGCGGGAGAATACTCATCAGTGTGCAAGCGTGTGGATGAGAGTACAGGTCTGTCTAGTACAACAGCACCTTTAACCGGCGTGCACTCGACCCTTCTCATAAACCTGCCCCTCCCTAGGCTTAGCACACCAGCATCTCCAAAGCTAAATGGTGTCTGCACATCCTTACCATCGGCCATTTTTACCAAAGTGGTAATGTGATAAGGCTATGGTAATACTATGTGAATTACTAGCACATGCAAATATGGCATGCAAATCACAACGTAAAATTATACTAATCGCGATAAAAGCAATTAAAAGTAATGTAGCGACAATGACTTTTGTTTTGGGGAAATTATTAACTCAAATGGGGAATATTATTCATTAGATTATGAGTATGTAATCGCATACATAAATTAAATTATCCCAAATAGGGAATGGACTAAACCTCACCATATATGAATAATTAACACGATCGCTCGTAGTAATTATTAATATCTAGGTCAGTTAAGTCAGGTTAATTATCAGGGTAAATTTACATGAATTTCCAATTCAGTTATCCGTCTAGCTGTCCGTCAAGCGGACTGGAGCCGAAAACTTCCTTATATCACAATATTACCTGCCTGTAAACAGAGTGAATACTTTCCTGTGGCCACAAGGAAATATTTTCTCGTATACGGCACTTTCGGATGTTTAAAAATAGTTAAAAATGGGTAGAGCTGGGTAGAACTTAAATCTTTGACATTTACAGAGACTTCAAAGTATAGGACCATGAGACAGATTCACTTCAAAAGATTATGGAATTTAATAACACAACTAATGGTTACATAAACTACTTAAATCACGCAGGAGTAAATATGCATATCAAAACAAACAGTTAACAAAAGATTGCAATACGACGTATTTGGAGAGAGAAAGTTAGAGTGTGAGAGAGAGAGAGGGAGAGAGAGAGAGAGAGAGAGAGAATGGGTGAGAGAGCGAGTGAGTGAGAGAGTGAGAGAGAGAGAGAGAGAGAGAGAGAACAGTTCAAAAACAGCAGTTCAACACGAGACCCCAAAGGCTTCTAAAATTAATCTAAACAACCTAAAAGCAGCATTTTATCTTTAGATTTACTTGCTTTTACGGTCCCCTTTGTGTGCGGCTGTGTGACAAAGGCTGATCGCGGAGTTGGAGTGTCTGGAGCCTCTTCCGATAGGAGGCAGATGTTTGCGATCGCTTCAGCTGTGGCCTGTACGAGAAAAGATAAATCTTAGCCTTGTTTCGTTCGTGAGTACACTGACCGAAGTCAACTATCAAACTGAGGTAGATCAAATAAAAGAAAACTTAGATTAAAACAAAGTAGGAAAACGACGATGGAGAAAAGTGCAGAGCTCCGGCTGGAGTTTGCAGGAAATGTGGAATCTCTCCCTGGCTTAGAAAACTTGCACAGAAGAGAGTGTGGCGGTGTGTTTTGAAGGAGCTCGAGACACGCCCCTCTTACGTGTCTAGTCCAATCGTTTTGGAGGAGGCGTGTCTGCAAACCTTGTGGTCCGCGAAGTACACGCCTACGGGTCATGTGCATAGCAGATAAAACTTTCAGCAACAATACACTTCTAAACTGGTATTAATAAAAAAATGCATCATTTTACATTTTGCGTTAATGATTCAATCTTCTTTGGTTTCTATGATTATAACCATCCCAAATACGGCGCGATTGTGAGTTAGTGAGAGTAAGATACATGATTCTTCGTGATTAAACGAATATCAAATTGGTCACATATTATAAAACTTACAGTTATACAGATTTGGTCACAAGGGACCCATGAGGCACAACCAGAAAACATTTTATACATTTGAAACGTTACTTTTAACCACACGTGGTCACAAATGATTGTCTCTTTGTGTGTGCGTGTGTATGTATGTATGTGTATTCAGAGTTCATTGAACGGTGGTGGCGGGGGTGAACTTGCGACCAGTCCCGTGTGAGCGTGTGCGCTCTTACGAATTTGATGAGTTTAACATCTGTTACAATGGCCAGTTGTCTAATTAGACAATCCTCAGCTGTGTGTGTATGAGGTATCCCCCACGGGATCTTCAGTTTACTGGTCGATGAGTCACATGTGCAATAGTAGTTCGTTGTTTACTTATCAGAGAAAAACGCCTCGTGGCGCATCAGTATCGGTAATTCAATCAAGTCCAGGCACCATTCGCTTCGTGTGGCAAATTACAAAACAGAGGGGCTTTGTGAGTGACTCAGTAATCTAATCAACAGTCACAGGAACCCTACTCTTTCACAGTCTCTGAATTAAAAGGATGCAAAACCAGCAATTTAAGAAAATGGCAGATCTGACCATCTGATCATGGCTACAGTAACAATTTACACATTAATATCAGCCCTTATACCTGTCAATGTCCCAAAGAGATTCCTACTCGTCACAGCAACCACCGGCGATCACCCTGGCGATGATCTGAAGCGAAGATATCCGGGTCACGCCACCAATGTAGCTGGCGCGGTCTGCACTTCGCCGACTACTGCGTTGTGTTCTGGTGCACTGAAAACAGGACGCTGACGTTCTTTAAGGCACTTTATTCTCTGCACAATTCTGCTAAATTTCAAAGAGAGCAAAAATTCAGGATTCTATCATCGAGCAGAATCAGCCTCTCTCAATCACGTAGAATGCAGACTCCACATTTAATTACATTCAAAAATCAGAAAAGGAAATACAAAAGAAAATAAACATCACATTATGCTCTGATATATAATGTGTATGTGTCATATTGCGTGTTATCTCTGTTCTCCGCTCTGGGCTTTTAGCTCTTACATTAACATT
This sequence comes from Tiaroga cobitis, assembly GCA_030578255.1. NCBI lineage: Eukaryota > Metazoa > Chordata > Actinopteri > Cypriniformes > Leuciscidae > Tiaroga > Tiaroga cobitis. The sequence continues at coordinate 6,492,056 of CM060605.1, read as the reverse complement.
ATGCAACATGAAACAAACCATCCTTTAAATAGTTAATACATACATTCAGTAATATGTGCGAAGCAACATGTACATGCCTTACATTGGGTTTTTCAGTGCCATTGAACATTAATCAATACAAGAAAACGTTTTAAATAAACACATTATATTCATAACCTGGTATTGGGAGTACATACCTGTTAAATTTCAAAGAGAGCAAAAATTCAGGATTCTATCATCGAGCAGAATCAGCCTAACATAAGAAAAAGGGCAACTGAAACGTGGGCTGTGACACAAGAGGATAGAATGATGGTCGCTAACATACAACTACAGAACACGAGGTTAGCTATGTTAGCAATTTCTCAAACTCTCAAGAAGGCAAAGTTCTCGACACATCTTGATTAAATGTAACTGCACTCATTATAAATTACACACACTACTTACCATGTCCATTGAAACTAAAGTTTTAACAGATATATCTCAATTTTACATTGCGCTGACACTAACACATACCTCTCTCAATCACGTAGAATGCAGACTGAGAAAAGAACGCGAAAATGCAGTATATGACCACGCATCCAATAGAGGGCGCACATACACAACAAATAACTCTCCCAATACCTACAAGCTACCATGACATAACTGAACAATACAGTATTTTGGTGAAATAAACTCACAACCGATAGAAAATAAAAGATAAAAGGTTACAAAAATATTTGTCATTCTTTGACCTGTTACACTTAGAAATTGAAATTTTTAAAAGCAAATATCTCCCTTTGCTTTGAACTTTGAGGGCTGTAACTTTGCAGATGTTGTTTATGCTCAAACAGCAACCTAACACACTAGCTAAAGTTAGTGAGTTAGAAAAGTGAAATCATGTTTTACCACCCCTTTAAAAGCTTAAACAGTCTAAATTCATTATACAGGAAGTAAAACTAACATTGGATTCGGATGTGTCTTGATGCATCCTCCATAGGCAGCATTTGTAAGCTTACTACACCTTGATGGCGGTGACTTTTGCCAGGGCAAGCACCACCAAAATCTTTTAAAGTGCTAGAAATTTTCTACATTTATTTGCAGGTATCGGCTCTGTCTCTCACTTTATGAGCTGCTGCCAGCAGAACCCTGGCAGTGGACTGGGAGCTCCACTGGATGCCCCCGGTGCCCTGCCTGCTCCCTCAACATGGCCGCAGGGATGCCCGCTTGTTGATCTGGAGCTTGCACGCATGCCACGCAGGAAAGATGGCACAGAGGTTAAATATTCAAACCACCACTAACAAACACTGCTTAATCCTAAACTAAGGATTAGGCCTTAGATCAGTTAGGACATACAGTATAAGTAACTTTTATAAACGTGCCTTAGAAATAAACGTCACTGCTGTGCATCTTTAGACAAAACAATGACACTGATCTATTTTAAGACATGACAGTGCAAGTTGCTTTCAGTTAAAACCGTGTAAACATGCATTTTGGTCTGGGACTAGTCTTAAGCCTTGACTGTGAAACCGGGGGTTCATATTTTAGAATAAAAAATAATATTGATGTTGAAATGTGTTTCACATTTGGCTTTTAATATTTCCTTTGTAAATATAATTTAAATTAACTATGATCAATTTGTTTTATTGTTATATAAAAACACTTGTTCAAAGCACTGAAGATAGCAATGTGCTTGTCATGAATAAGACCTCTGTGGCTCTCTAATGGCCACCGGAGGGCACCTTCACCTGAGTATTGACTTTCCCGGACTCCATTTCCCATGCACCCCGTTCAGAGACTAATCACCTGCACAGGTGTTTTCCATTATCTGCTCTACTTAAGCAGCACTCACACTCATTGCGATGTCTTGTTTTGCCCTGGCTGACATTTCTGAGCATTTACCCTGACATTCTGTGAATGACCTTGGATTGTTTTACCACTGTTGATTCTCCAACGCCTGCCCTTGTGATCTTGCTCTCTGGAACTTCGACTGCCTGGTCTACCCTTGCCTGGTATTGTTTCGGTTTCTGCTCAGCCTCTGATATTTCTACCACTGTTGCTTGAACCTTGTCTGTACGACCCTGATCTTGATTATTAAAGATATCAGCAAATGGATCTGCATGTTTCTGACCCCTGATTACAGTGCTGAAACGTTTGCTCCTGTTAATTTTTTTTAAGTTCACTTTGCACTTTTTGCATAATCCAATTCATAAAATTAAAAGTGTTTTGATAGACTTCTGTAGTCTACTGAATCCAGTGTGCAGCCAGCCATCTTCTTGCCTGTTTTATATTAGTTATATATGCATCAGAAAGATCTCTCTTCATGTAACTTAAGAGGCCATTCACACAGTGTTTTTTTTAATTGAAAAACATGAGACGTGTCACAGGTCGGGGTGAGCTCCAGCGGGCCGCCCATCCCCAAACCGCAACACCGCCCCGAGGAGCATACCGCAGGACACATGAGGCAGACAGGGGGGGTTAAAATTCCTCCAGCTCTGAACATCAGAGGGTCAGTAACAGCTCACAGCTTCTCATTCGCTCACCGGCTCAGTGATTCTTCATTCCTGACGACAGAGACTGAACAACAGGGGATCAGCAACAGCTGGGACTATGAGTGGAAGTAGAATTTAGAATTTCCCACACTCGTGCAATCAGCAAAACATTCGAAACTTCAAACGTGCTCGTTTCCACACTAGACCCTGCAATCCACAATACCTCCCAGTGAATTAAGCCTCCACTCGTATCTCCGCTGGGATCCTTCGTGCTGCTGGCCTTGGGTTCTTTAGACTTTGTGAGGAATAAACATACCACCAGTTCTCCTCTTTCGCGGCTTCCCTCCGCTCAATTTCTGTGCCTCTCTCTGTGTTCTTTTCACTCTGCCTGTGTCTTTCCTCTGTGTTTTTTCCCTCCTTCCTTCAACTGCTCCTTTTATATCCTCTCCAAACATACACTCTCGTTTGCCACCGTAATCAACTCTAATTTCATTCAGCTGTGCACAGTCTCCCCGCGTTCTCTCCCGAGATCGGCCATGGCCCTGTCCCAAATGGAACCCTCAGCACTCGCGGTCTTCCTCTGAGTCCGCACTTTTGTAACGTAATGCGGCTTTGACTGTCGGGAAGAAGTCTGCTGTGGAGTCCGCATCAGCACGGGCTCGGCAAAAGTGCGCATCAAGGGCGCAAATCGACCACACGGGGCACTCGCGAGCACCCTTCTGAGATCTAAAAATTACAAATGGGACACACTATGGTCTCACGGACTTAACGGACACGCGCACGTGGCAGCCATTGTAAGTCCACAAGACGGAAAGTGCTCATGAAGTGTGCGATTTGGGACTGGGCCCATGACTGCAAACCGGAACTGGAGCCGGTGTTACCCCGGGAGTGCTCCCCTTGGGGACAACGCGCCGAACTTCAGTTCCGGCTTAGTCACCCGGTGACAGACGCAACCAGTAAAATGGAGGAAATCACAAGGTCTTGAGGCACATTTTTTAAAAGTTTAACTTATTTTAACCTGAGTGCGGCGTTTTTTAGAACACCATGTCATGCAAATGATGCAAGTCATGATATGATCACAACTGTCAAAGACTACCATCTAGCATGTTTACACACAATGCAAAAGTAACGCAGTGGAAGGCAAAAACATGTCATGATCTAAGATCTAATTGCTGTTGTTATTTGGTACTAACAGATTGACTGGGCCGTGAACATTCGGAAATCATGGGACTTCAGTGAAAAAGGAGCTCAGGCACATCTTGAGGCCTTCCTGCGAGATGGTAAGACACATTTCCAAGGTGCATGTTTTAATGTACAAGTATTACAAGGCCATCCATTATTTTGCACTCATCAATTGACTTTATTGTAGGTGTGTACCGTTATGAAAAGGAGTCAATTCGAGCGGATGCCCAAAACACCAGCTCTATATCTCCATATCTGCACTTTGGGCAGCTGAGTGCACGCCACCTATTATGGGATGCCCGTGGAGCTCACTGCATATCTCCCAAATTCCAGCGCAAACTGGCCTGGAGGGACCTGGCGTACTGGCAGCTGTGCCTTTTCCCAGACCTGCCCTGGGAGTCCATCAGGCCACCGTATAAGGCAAGATTCTCATTTATTATTCCCACTCAATGCTTGTACTTGTATGGAAAGAGCAAAATCATGTCTAGCCAGTATCATTGCAGTTAGGATGAGATTTTGGTGTCAAATCAATCATGTGACTTTTATGTGGAGATATTTATATAGCGCTTTATACTAGATTGTTTCAAAGCAGTTTTTCAGGGATGAACAGGAAAATAAAGATCAGTGATGCAAACAGAATTCAATTCTGCTGTAAACCAGCTCCAAGGCAATAGTGTCATTATTCAGCTGAAGTTAGTTCAGTGTCGATTCAGTTCAGTTAAAAACTGCGTAAACTTCATCAATTATGAAATGAGTTCAATTAAGCTATAAAACAGCTGAAAACAGTGATGTTATCATCCAGCTCAATTCAGTTCAAGTTTTGTTTTCATCCAATACTGTCAGTGTAGTCAACTAAATTATACTACTACTAAATATTAAGTGTTGCCAGAGCGGACAGTATCAAGGAACCCAAACTCCATCAGATGGAAAAATGGAGAAAAAAACCTTGGGAGACAGTAGGCCCAATGAATGAACATGGTGTGATTATGATTCCAGGCTGCATCACAAGTCAGATTGTGGATTTTATTAATGCACTCTCAGAAAGAATGGTACCCTTTAAAAAGGTTTTAATATGTACCATTCAGGTAGGCTACTAATATGTACACTTTTGATACCAGTATGTACATTTGAGGTACTAATATGCACTCTTTTGGTACAAAGGCATACATTTTGAAAGGTTGCCGCCCCAGTGACAGCTTTTGTACCTTTTTTTACTGAGAGTGCAACCACCGGCAACATCCTAGAATCTTGGTGGCGACTTTTGCATTGACAATCTTCAGAATTTGTGCGTCTAGTAAAGCGATTATCATTATGATTTAATTTGTATACTCAAAATGTTTTACCCAATGCAGGTTTTGCGCTGGAGTTCAGACCATGTCCATCTGAAGGCCTGGCAGCGTGGATTCACAGGGTACCCACTGGTAGATGCAGCAATGAGACAGCTGTGGCAAACTGGCTGGATGAACAAATACATGAGACATGTGGTGGCCTCTTTCCTCATTGCTTATTTGCATTTTCCCTGGCAAGAAGGATACCGCTGGTTTCAGGTGACGCATACAGAAGACACCAAATTTACAGTGTTGGGCAAGCTACTTGGAAAATGTAGTGAGCTAAGCTAGCAGTTACTCTACATTAAATTCAGCTTCACTACACTGAAGCTACCTCCCTGGGAAATGTAGCAAGCTAAGCTACAGCAAAATGGCAAAAGTAGCTTACTACATCTAAGCTATTTTTTATTATTATTCATTTTTATCATTCTTTTCTTCATATTATTTATTTATATCATTTTTTTAATCATTTTTATCATCATGTCAGTCAAACAGATAGGCAGGCATAATTTATCAGTTCAATTGTTTATTCACAAACTGTTCCAAACCAATTTGGAAAAAAAAAGAAAACATAACTATATAAAACCATATAACTATATAAAACTATAACAAAACCAGGTGTCGAGAGAGTGTGTATCTTTCCATGAAGCAAATTTCTCGTGTGTCAGCCAAGGATTGAGATTGGTAGGCTACGTGATGTCCACGCCCGGAACAGAATGTGGTAGTAATGCACCTAAAATCTGGTTGTAGGGCCCTATGAACCTTTTTTATACATATTTTTTTTTTTTACTCCCATTTTAATAGTTAAATTATTTTTTTGTGATCAAAAAGCATGTCTAATTCATTGAAACCATGAAACTTATACAATTTAACAATCACCTATTAAAATATTAAAATCAATTAAAATTTAGGGCACTATGACTTTTTTTTTTAAATTGTTTTCTTTTTATTTTGTTTTCTTGATTCCATTTTAATGGTTTAATTACATTAATAACCAATGATTTAAAATGTGATGATGTAAGCAAAACTTTCTTCAAAGGTTAAACCAACCTTTTATTTTGACGGGTTGGTGTGTAGACCTTTGTCTCTGTGTGTTTTTATGATATGACGATAGTTTTTCCTCAAATCAAGCTGGAAAGCTGCAGAAGTGACTCTCGGAGCGGCTGTGTAGATAAAGTTCATGGATTAATGTCCTCATATAGGCTGAAAACATCGCGAGCGTCATGCGTGCCTCAGTGTGTGTTTGAGTGTTGTGGTAAATTAAACATCATTAAATGGTTCATTCAGAGACACGCAGAACATGCATGATTCCTATTTAAATACTTGTTATGCGAATATTCACATACACTAGTCTATATCGCGATTTTATCCAAGATATGACAATTCCGGGATTTTCCGCGTTATACAGTAAATTCCGTTTTTATGCCTGGATTCCGCGATCCTGTCCGTGTTTTCCGCATCGCAGGAATGAAATATAGTCCTATGGTTGCCAACCGCCGTCATCATCACTTATTCAGGATCAGTGATACTTAGCAGTTGTATTTCCGATTTGAGGTTGAACTTTACAAATGCTTAGGAAAATGTAGCTTGTGTGTAGTGTGTGGACGCTACCGCACTACTTGATCAAAAAAAGAGCTTCGCTACTGAAAAGCTATTTGATTCAGAAAACAGCGAAACTACCACCACGCTACTGAGAAATGTAGTTAAACTAGTAGCGTCACTACTTGTAGCGACGCTACTGCCCAACACTGCAAATTTATTCTCATAATTCTTTTGATTTAGAGCTGACTATATAATGTTATGCTACTGCTAATGTAATACCCCTAACTATAAGTATTAAAGGGTTAGTTCACCCAAAAATGAAAATTATGTCAGTATTTACTCACCTTCATGTTGTTCCAAACCCGTAAGGCTTTCGTTCATCTTCGGGAACACAAATTAAGATATTTTTGATGAAATCTAAGAGCTGTCGGACTCCTTCATAGGCTGCTAGGTAATTGCATGTTGTTCCAAACCCGTAAGGCTTTCGTTCATCTTCGGGAACACAAATTAAGATATTTTTGATGAAATCTAAGAGCTGTCGGACTCCTTCATAGGCTGCTAGGTAATTGCATCTGGCGGCCCAGAAAAGTTAGTGAAGACAATGTTAAAATAGTTCAAGTGAATACAGTGGCTCAACCTTAAGTTTATCAAGCGACGAGAATACTTTGTGTGAAAAAAAATAAATAAAAATAACGACTTTGTTCAACGCTTAATTTTCTTCTGTGTGGGCCTCTGACGTTAGTTCACGAGAACTGAGAAGATCACGCTCACAATCATTTGATGGGACAATTCTCAGTCAAACAGATACCAGAGTACAGTAACTAAGTACATTTACTCAAATACTTTACACCACTGCATCTAGCAACTTACTAGCAATCAGCCAAAGAACCCTAGAAACCAGATAGCAACAACCTGGCAACCACCTGCATCACAGTAGCATTGTGCTGGCTAGTTTAGCATTCACTCATTGAGTTTCTGATTTATTGATAGAAAATGTGTCAACACTGTGAGAAATGACCTGTAATGGACCATTGAACACAGCATCTCAACACTTTTTCTACATTTTATAGGACACGCTGCTAGATGCTGATGTTGCCATAGATGCCATGATGTGGCAGAATGGAGGAATGTGTGGACTGGATCACTGGAAATTAGTCATGCACCCTGTTGATGCAGCACTGACCTGTGACCCCTATGGCAACTATGTGCGGCAGTGGTGTCCTGAACTGAAGGCCCTTCCTGGTGACCTCATCCATAAGCCCTGGAAGTGTCCAGCGTCAATGCTGCGTAGGGCAGGTGTGTTATGCTAATCTGCTCACGGTTATCTCAAACTGAGACAGATTAAATGAGACATACTGTTAATATCACTTATAAAATGGTAATTTTATAATGCTTTATTTTAAAATTACTGCATTGGAAATGAATGGAAGACTAATTTAATCTAGTGAAAATTTTTGGAACTGGGGCCAAACAAAATCTTACTGAAAGCTCATTTTTTAAGATATCAAGCTCAAATTTGGAACATAACTTGAATTTTAAATTTATGGCTTTGATTTTCTTGCATTTTTAGAGTAAAACTTGTTTTTGAAAATATTTTCATACCAATAAATTGAAAACTCTGTAACCTTTTTAAAGTTAACTTTTTTCACTACAGCAATAATTTGCCAAGTTTCGTCTTTGAAAAGAGATCAAACTTAAGTCTGTGCTCTTAATCATTCAAGATCACTTAAAGTCGTCATGAAATCAAATTTTACCATTCGTATTTTTTTATGTAATATTGTGTTTATTATAAATGATTTATCTGTGTACTTCATTATTTTTAATTTTATCTTCAATTTTTTTTAAATGCATGTACCCTTATAATCTTATACGTTACCCTTCCCTCCCCCCTCGAAACGACTTCTCTTCTCTTCCGGTCAAAATCTATTACTAGAGGGCGTGGCTATCAGCCGTCTCATCTTTGGTTAGCGGGAGGCTCATAAAAATATGGGGTGATTGCTTTTGGAAAATTTGGCTGATCTTTCTCATCGTCGGGTTCCTCAACTAAAAATGCATCATGGGAGGGTAACGGTGGTGAGTCCGGTGGAGAGAAATCCTCCACAACTGACTGTAAACTGCCATTCAAATCTGCCTCCATTTTGTTAGCAACGCCCAACCTCCAACGATCCAATCAATTCCCGAAGGATGAAATCAAGCCCCACCCTACATTTTTTTCTAATTTCAGAAGCCATTTCACTCGGATATACCATAGACAGTAAAAGAAATGGACACAGCAACTCCATTGATTTCAACGGAGAAGACTGAAGCCTGATTATTGCACTTCCTTCCTGATGGCTGAGCGACTGCGCAGGCTCAAACTGAGCTTGACGACAGTCTGACAGTTGTAAATCTTCTAGTAGCTGTGCCAAAACAAATCTGAATCACCTAATTCCTCAAACAAGTTGTTGAAAAATGTTGTCCTGTTACTTTTATGGACTCTCTATCTATAGGCTTCTACCTTGACTTTATGCCTCTGTCGCTACGATTGCCTCATAGACCGTAAAAGATTGCCTGCGAGCTTCTCCTCCTGTCTATACGGTAATTTCTCTAAAATGCGACACAGAGTCGCGTGGTTATGACGTTAGCCTAATTTGACAAAAACGCCTTCTACGGGGCCATAACGTAAGATACAAAGTATACATTGTATCCTTTTATACATTGTCGTGTTTCTTTAGAAATAAATATTGGACAAATGAAGTCTTTGGACACCTCAGATGTAAAGTTATTCGCTGTCAAAGTGACGCCAAAATGAATGGGAGTCAATGGAATGCTAACAGCAGGTGAAGTTCTGCTACAATTTCGGCCCCCGTGAAGCTTCAGTTTCCGGCTGATGGATTATCCCCTTGGGATATACCCAGTAGTATGTTCCTGCACAACCGCAGGCTGCAGTTTCAGGACCCCAGTTCTAGGACCCTAGATTTTTGTGACATCGCCACCTACCGAACTGGATGATATAGTGGTGGGGTTCTAGGATCCAGGTGGTTTAGTTTGTAGTATCAAGATCCACCTATTATCTTAAGTCTTGTTAGAAAAAAATAAAATAAATCATTTTAACAAATAAGATTATGGAATAGAAAAGCTCCTGCAGCAGGTGGATTAGAGCAAGTAGCATCAAGCTACATGACACAATTTAAAAGATTAATATTACACTTTTACCTAAAGCTCATTTTAAACCACCATCGGATATTTTTATCATATTCCGGCCGCGGTTTAAAATGGTTTTAAGTCAAAAACAGATGTTGAAATATGTTGTATTTAGCATTTTATGTGCAGCTAATAGCTACACCTTACTTGGCAACACTGCAAAATTCTTTATTCATATAAAAAATTACCCCAAATCGCAAGAAAATCACACACAAACCACATATATTCGAAATCGTGCATTTATTAGCTTCTTGTTTCAGGTGAAGAGATGTGTCTTAGCTTTATCACGAAGTTCAGAATGAGGAAGTGTACACAAGAGCGCGTAATGCAGAAGGGCAGGATTATGGTCACGTTGAACCACGTGAGATGATTGATAGCTGTACAGCGAATGAGAGAGCACTGAGATCAAAACTGATGCAAATCAGGAAGAGGAGACACAAATCTCTGTGTTTGCTGTTTGAGCTTCAGATCACATAATTCAGTGGAAAATGAATAGAAATGTTATTCTGTATGACAAAATATTTTACAAAAATGTCATGATAAATCATTATTTCTCCAAATATGCTATATTATATTGGACTAAGAGCACTGGCGGATGCTGTATATTGCCTGTATGTGAACACAAATAAACTGGAGAAGACGTGAATGACTCCTTTATTTATAGATGATTTCTATTCAAAATAACGAACGTTACAGATTAATAATTTTGCACTCCTGTCATAAATGAAGAAATGAATGTCACTGCAAACCAGTTTTATCATAAACAGAAGTCAACTATCGAAGCTGGAGTCTTAAATCTTCTAATGATGCTCAGTTTGTCCATATCAAATAAGTAAGAGTGTGATGTTTTAACGAGTAATGAATGTTGAGCAACAATAATCTGGGGCTGTCTGTGATATTTAACGCAAAAGGGGTTAAATGAGTGTTTTTGGTGATCTAGTTCGGTAGGTGGCGCTGTCACAAAAAACTAGGGTCCTGGAACTGCGGTCCTAGAACTGGGGTCCTGAAACTGCAGTCTCCGGATGTGCAGGAATACCCTTCTCGATATACGTGACAATAAGGGAAAAAGGACAATCTCAACTTCCGTTTCATGACGACTTTAAGTACGATAAGACGTGACAGAAAACTAAACAGAAAGCCGCCTGTCCGACACCATGTAAATACTGAATTGCGTTAATTTTTGCGATTTATTGAGCTTCAAATACTTGTCTAAATGCCCATCTTGGTGTGACAAACACCCCTGATATAAAAAAATCCAGCATAAACCAGCATGAATTCCATGTTGGAATTCATATAGTACTGGTCAGATATAGTACTGGTCTAGCTGGTGGACCAGCTGTGGACCAGCACTCCCGCTTCCCATGATGCTGGTGACTAGCAAATCAGCATAATGTCTAAATACCAGTTTTGAGTATTAAGTTGAGTCTAAGTGAACATAAATATTTGGGGGAAATTTGGATTTTGACGCTTTAATGTAATCTAAAATCATTTACTGTAAAATGTTGGCATCATCATAACCTTATTTTCCAGCAAAAAATTACTATATTGTGATATATATTGTTATTCTGTTTCACTCTGAAAGATGTCGCTTTACAAAGGTTTGCTTTCTGTTCACAGGTGTGGTTTTAGGGGGTAACTACCCAGAGCGGGTTGTTACTGACCTTGAGGAGCGACGTGCACAGTCTCAACAGGATGTTGTATCAGTGCGGAGGCGTTTCAGACAGTTTATAGACCAGCGATCAGGCTGTGATCTGGTGCCTCTGCCTGCCAGGCTGGTACAGGAAGCTCTGGGCTGTATGGGGGATGTTGTGAGGCATGAAGGAAATGGGTTCCTTCTCCCAGTCAACACCCGCATTGAGTTTAAACACCATTCGGAGGATCCAGACAGGCAGGACAACCCATACAACGCTGTTGTAACAGATGTCTAAAGAATCTAACAATTACTTAATTGAATTGCTGATGGTACAAATAGATCTAACACAAGATTTTAAAGTTCGTAAAGGAGGTAGCGGGTTGTGGTGAGAAACCGCAGTCAACACAAGTGAGATACAAACTGGTATGTAATTTTTTTCCCAAAGAAAATAATAAACAGAATCAGAGAAAATTAAAGCTGCAAGCAGTATTTATCGGGGTTCAAGCAATTAAGGCCTTTAAGCACATTAGCATTAAAGACATTAAGTTTTATTTGGCAAGCATTTAACCACTGACATCATAGATGGAAAAGGCAATTTACAGCCAATAAAGGCAATTTACCATAGGAAATATGTTTATTAAAGGTTTAACAGTTAAAGTGCTACCTACGGTCTGATCTCCATTTTAAATAATTATTTTAAATAAATAAGTAATCAAATGTAAGCAAATATGTGTAGCATGGTCAAAAATGATTTACCATGTTCTAGCATGATTTACCATATTTAACCATGATTTACCATGTTCCAAAGTGATTTACCATGATTCTAGCATGATTTACCACAGTTTACCATGATCAAGTTCAAGAGTTCAAGATTTTTTTTTGTCACATACACAGTTATACAGAATATACAACCTGTAGTGAAATGTAAAATAGGGTCCACTCCAAGATAGTGCAATATTATAAAATACTAGACATAAATGAACAATTTAGATAAATAAGATAAAATTCCTAGTAATATAAATCAGTAATATAGGCTAAACTGGTAATATTACATACAAAAATGTGCAGACAATGGTAACGGAATAGTTACATAGCAGCAGTAAAATGCAAAATGATGCAGAAAAGTAGCTGCATTATAATAAAGCAATCAGTGTTTAGTCAAGATATTGACATCAAGAGTACAGATGATATTAAGAGACCGAGTTTAGGAGCCTGATGGCCTGAGGGAAGAGGCTTCTCCTAAGTCTCTCTGTTTTAGTCCTTAAGCTGCGGTAGCGCTTACCAGATGGCAGCAAGTTGAATAGACAGTTATGTGGATGGTTGTAGTCTTTAATGATTTTGTTGGCTCTGCTCTTGCTGCGTTTGAGGTAAATGTCTGATTTACCATGTACTAGCGTGGTTTACCATGATTTACACGTTCTAGTATGTAAATCATGCGCACAGTTTAACAGCTGTGCGCATACCAAAGCCTCTCTCGCGACAGAGAGGACGCTGGCGTTGTTTGTTCGCCGCTTCTCCATCCAAACGCTAATGCTAAACTGGCGTTATCGTTTCAACTCTACTGATCACCATTGTCAACTGTAATCCTATACTTCACCATCTGTCCATGGATTATACCTATTTGGTTGCCAACTTACCTGCCATCATTTTCATCCTACGACGACTTCTACCCCTGACCAGCACCACCAGCTCTCGTGTTGTTGCCATCTGGATTTCTCCGTGGTAACATCACCGCCACTGGCGGCTCATCCCTGGGAAACTCCACAAACTTTTTGCCCTTCTCAACGGGAAACGCTAGCTGGCTCAGCTATCCGTTGTCATTTTAAATCGCCCACTGTTTGTCTGAAGCTTATGCTGCGTTCCAGGCAGGTTTTTGAGCACGCAAATCACGACTTCAAACCACGACTCACGACTTTGTAGCGTTCCAGGCCAGTCATGCCAAACTACCTGAGCGCAAGGAATTGTGGTAGCTAGATGTAAACAAACCATTGTTGTTTTGTATGGTTTCGCGGGCTATGTGACGTCAGAGCTCGTAACTGGGAGTACATCAATCTAGTACGAGTTCACGGGTGGGAAGTCACGGGTTTGACTGCCGTTCCAGTGCACTTTCACGGGTATAAGGTTGGAAAAACACGGGTTACAGGTTGCCTGGAACGCGGCATTAGAACTTGGATTCCCTCACCAATTCATCTCCTTCTCCAGCACTGCTACTGTGAGGTAGACCCCTGGACAGTCTGTTGCTGTCCGGCCTTGTTGCCTGGGACTGCTGCCTCCAGTCAACATCTGCTAGCCGTTACCAAGTCAGTAGGCGGCTAGCTAGTAGCTACCGAACGACAGTTCGCTTCGGCAGCTAGGCAACTTGATAGTGGCTGACACTGTCGACCTCTCAGTCCCTGTCTCTGCTCATCATCCACGCTCAGTCCTTCAGCACTTAACCATCTCCAAGCTTCGTCCACTGTGGCTTTTGCCGACTGTCCTGTCGTGACGCTACTTTCCAAAAGCTAACGCGTGACTGTAGTTTTCAACCTTCCCTGCTAATTATGTCATTTACAGACTCTATATTACAACTATACAAGCTGAACACCCTTATTCCTCCGTTCTGTATCTCCATCATCAAAAAGCTCGGTCTTCTACGTCGCCCCCGCTACATCCATCGAAGCTCCCGTAAAACGATTGTTTACTCCTGGTTCAACCACAACATTCCGTCCATCTGGTCCAACGCCCGCCCTGTCGCTTCCCGCTTACGTCATCACAACAAACAGCACGTGCGCTCCGCCTGCCTACAAACACGAATCAAATCCGAACAGCCTATTCAAAACCAACCACTCCTCAGACTCGCTCTCTTTAACAAACGTTCTCTTAGCAACAAAGGCTCCATCCTCAGTGAATTTATTTTGGACAATAATCTGGATTTCCTCTGCTTAACCGAAACTTGGCAAAAACCACTTGAATACTTTTCTCTCAACCAAGCTACACCAGCTGGATTTACATACATAGACTAACCACGACATGCGGGGTGCGGCGGCGGAATTGCAATAATACACAAACAGGGCATCAAAACGACCATAGTACCCATCCCCACTCCTGCTTCATTTGAGCACATATCATTCAAACTGGCACTAAACCCCTGGTCATTATCTACCCCTCAAACCAAACCCTGCATTCCTTTCTGAGCTATCCGAATTTCTATCCCAACTCTGTCCCATATCACCATCCATTCTTCTACTAGGTGACTTCAACATCCATATTGACTCCACAGATTCCAAAACAACCACCGACTTCCTGGACATCGTACAATTTTTCAATATCAGCCAACATATTGATTTCCCCACCCATAAAAAAGGACACATACTTGACCTGGTCTGTTCATCTGGTACCACCATCAACAATATAACCCACACTGACCTCACCATTTCCGACCTCCTGGCTATTACCATTGACATCGACATCCCAACTCCACCCATCAAGAAAAAACGCATAATAACATTCAGGAACCTCAAATCCATCGACCTCACCTCTTTCTCCTCCATATTGTCAACCACCCTTGAAAAATCCATTGACCCCCAAAACACTTCCCATTGGTCCTCGTCAACGTCTACAATGATGTACTCTCATCCTGTCTCAATAACAATGCCCCCCTTAAAACCAAATCTGTCTCCTTCACACACTCCGCCCCTTGGTACACTAACCAACTCCGCCTCCTTAAAGCCAAATGCCATCAACTGGAACGACTCACGAATAGAACCGGTCTCACTGTCCACCTGGAAGCCTACAAACTTCACAGACAACAATACAAAGTCACCCTTAACTCTGCCCGCTCCTCTCACTACTCATCTGTCATCCAATCCGGCTCCACCAGTACCAAGACCCTTTTCTCCACAATCAACAAACTTCCAAAACCCATGGACACAATCTCCAAATCCTTCACCACCTCTAAGTGTGATTTGTTCCTTTCCTTCTTCAAAACCAAGATTGACAACATCCATAATCAACTAGCCCATAACTCCCCCTCCACCACTCCTGGACCTCAACCACCCTCCCCTCCCTCCCACATTCTTTTTCCGTCATTTATTCTAATCACTGATACCGATGTATCTACCATCATTTCCAGCATGAAGTCTTCAACCTCTCCGCTTAACCCTATCCCCACATTTCTTACCAAGGCATGCCTCCGCTCACTTTCCTCTTCCATCACCAACATAATCAACTCCTCTCTGAACTCCGGTATTGTCCCCTCACCTCTCAAGCTTGCTGCCATCACCCCCATATTGAAAAAACCTGGTCTGGACCCAGACATTCCCAACAACTACCGTCTCATCTCAAACCTCCCTTTTCTGTCCAAAATCCTGGAACGAGCTGTTGCTACTCAACTTCAAAATCACCTCGACTCCAATAACCTATATGAACTATTCCAATCCGGCTTCCGCTCTAAACACAGCACCGAAACTGCCCTCCTCAAAATCACCAACGACATTCTGCTTGCTGCCGACTCTGGTCTCCTCTCCATCCTCATCCTTCTAGACCTCAGTGCAGCCTTTGACACCATCAAGCACTCCATCCTCCTTTCACGCCTCCAGGACCAAATTGGAATAACTGGCTCCGTCCTAACCTGGTTCACCTCCTATCTTTCTGACAGATTCCATTATATCTCTATAAACAACTGCACGTCTTCTACCACTCCAGTCATTCATGGTGTGCCCTCTCCTTTGTACCTCATGTCAACCATGTCACCAAAGTTGCCTTCTTTCACCTCCGTAACATTGCACGGCTCCGTCCCTCTCTGTCTAGCACTGCTGCTGAAACACTAATCCATGCCCTCATCACCTCCAGACTGGACTATTTCAACAGCATTCTTTATGGATTACCAAACAAAACCATCGATAAACTTCAATATGTCCAAAACTCGGTTACCCGCCTTCTCACCAACAGCCGCCGCCGCGATCATATCAGCCCCGTCCTTTACAACCTTCATTGGCTCCCAGTCAAACACAGGATCAACTTCAAAATACTTCTCCTCACATACAAAGCACTTAATAACCTTGCCCCTCCATACCTCTCCGTCCTACTAAACCGCTACACTCACACCCGCCTCCTCAGGTCCTATGGTGCTGACACACTCAAGACCATCAGGACTAAGCACCGGTCCTGGGGTGACAGAGCCTTCTTAGCTGCTGCTCCAACTCTCTGGAACGCCCTCCCCGACCACATCAAACAGTCAAGCACCTCAACATCCTTTAAACAGGCCCTCAAAACTCACCTCTTTGAACTTGCTTTTTCCCATTAACAGATTTTTCAAAATTCTTCATCCTTTCACGCCACCTCTCTTGAATTGCCTGTAAAACGTCTTTGAGTGTCTAGAAAAGCACTATAAAAATTAAATGTATTATTAGGTGTTCAAGCACGAAGTGCTGAAAACCTATTGTAATTGCTATTTGAAAAAAAAAAAAAACCCTAAAACGCATCGTGCAGCCCAAACCGTAAGGCCTAGAGACTTGAAACCTGGCCAGGTGGTAGGGCCTCAGTTTGGGGAGAACCTATCAGAGTATGACCCCGATTGGCCCATAGGTGGCGCTACAGCAACCAAAAGTACTAAATTGCTCATAACTCCTAGACCGTTTGACTTAGAATCAAGCTTTTTACACCACTGTGAAAAATTTTCTGCTATGTCCAATTTTGTCCAAAACCTACTTTCGCGAACTAGTCCCTGGTTTTTCGCCCGATCGGAACCAGACCAGTCTAGCACAATTCTCTGGACTCTCTAGATCAATAATTATCAAAAAAAAGTTGAACTTTGCCCTTTGGTTCACTGTAACAGGGTCATTTAGAAAAGGGGGCGTGTCAAAATACACTCAAAAGCCTATAAATCATAAATAAAAACTCAGAACTTCACAAAAATTGATGAGCACATGTGTCATAACATGGCGAAGAAGCATGCAAAGTTTCATGGAGATCGGACAATAGGTGGCGCTATAACTGTTGAAAAGCTTTAAAACCATGCATTTCCTATGGTAAATTGCCTGTATTGGCTGTAAATGGTCTTTTCCATCTATGATCGTAAAATTTTCATATCTTAATGTTTGAAACCAGTGCAGTACAATACTCTGGACTCTCTAGATCAATAATTATCAGAAAAAGTTGAACTTCTGCATTTGGATGACTTTAATAGGGTCACTTCAAAATGTGGCCTTGACCAAGTGTCCCTGAACGCCTATATCTCTTCAATGAATGCTCAGATCTCCTTAAAAACAAGTCAGAACATGTGACTCTAAATAAGCATGACAATTTTCAGACAGGTTGGACCAAATATGCCTCTATAACAGCTAAAAAGGTGAAAATGATTTGAACACAATGGCATATTAAGCCAATAAGTGGTATTCTACTGCCCCCTGCTGTTTAAAATAGTCATTTTGGCATGCTACTAACTCATATAATTCTATAATTGTTATTTAGACTTTATAAAATCACTAATTTAACATTTACACTCACATTTAGTCACATTTCATCTATTGAAGTATTGCTACTGACTATTGTAGCACTTTGAGAAATGTGAATCCTGAAGGAGACTTGCAGTAAACATTTTTTTCCATCACTTAGTTCAAATGTCTGTATCTAAAACAGAATGTGTGTGTGTAGTCCTATATTTCTGAATAAATGCTGAATAATCGGATTAATAGATTACAAAGACATTGTGTAAGCATATGTCTAAATAAGACACCTGTGAAAACACTTTATTAATAAGTATAATGGCCAGCAGAGGGCAGTAGAAGACCACTTATTGGCTCAGTTTCATTTTGACAGACTTGATTTTAACCACTATTCTGCACTAAAGCAAACCTGTTTTTCCATGTTAATTATTATAAGACAATATTTTTTTGTCAGTTTATCACTTCATTGCTATTGACACTTCACATCAATGCTAGCAATGTGGTAAATCACGATAGAAACATGGTAAATCATAGTAAATAATACTATTACATGGTGTCTCATGGCAAATCATGCTAGCAATGTGTTGAATCATGGTAAATCATGCTACAATCCTGGTAAATCATTCTACAATGTGGTATATCATGGTAAATCATTCTATAACATGGTAAATCATGGTAAACTATGATAAATCATGCTAGAATCATTTTAAATCATACTAGAATGTGTTCAATTGTGGTAAAACATGCTGAAACAGGGTAAATCATGGTGAATCATACTAGAACTTGGTATATCATGGTAAACTATGGTAAATCATGCTAGATTCATGGTAAATCATACTGGAACATGGTAAATCATGAAAAATCACACAAAAATTTGGCATATCATGGTAAATCATGCTAAAACAAGGTGTATTCCATCTATGATGTCAGTGGTTAATTGCTTGCTACATAAAACTTAATGTCTTTTGATGCTTTTGAGCGTAACTGCCTTAACTGCTTGAACACCGCTAAATGCTGCTAGCAGCTTTAATTATTATTATTATTAGTATGATTTACCCTGTTCTAGCATGATTTACCATGATTTACCATGTTCCAAAGTGATTTACCATGATTCTAGCATGATTTACCATAGTTTACCATGACTTACCACACTCTAGTATGATTTACCATGCATCTAGCATGGTTTACCCTAGTTTGCATTGATTTACCATGATTCTAGCATGATTTATCATGTATGGTTTACCATGATTTTCACATTCTAGTATGATTTACCCTGTTGTAGCATGATTTACCATGATTTAGAACATTCTAGTATGATTTACCATGTTCTATGATGATTTACCATTGAGTACTGTGATTCTAACATGATTTACCATAGTTTACCAGGATTTACCATAGTTTACCATGATTTACCACATTCCTGGCATTGATGTGAAATGTCAGTACAAATGAAGTGATCAACATATGATTGTGTTATAATAGTAATTGTTATACAAGTGATTTTATAGTGTCCAAATATGAATGCAAAAACAACCTGTGAAAAAACTTCTTGATTTTTGCCAGTATTCTGCAATAAAGCAAAACAGTTTTTCCATGCTAACTCCATTATACACACACACACACACACACACACACACAGTCATTATGAAAATATATTTGAATGGTGTAGGGCTGAGCAAATATGGGCAGAACTCTTTACTGCCCTAGTACTTCAAAAAGCCTTTTAAAGGTATACTTGTGAATTAAATGTGGCAAAATGGCCTTCATCATAACAGTATGTTAATGCCTATCTAGTGCAAGGGATTTCATCAATATGCTGATTGAGGACTTTTGGGACACTCCAGGCACAAGATGGTTCTGTCGAGAGACAGAGTCATTTGCACCTCAATGACACATCTGTACCATTTGCTTCACAGGACATATGCTTTCAACTACATACTGTTTATTTACTAGTGTGTTCTAATATGTAATTATGTCATGTTTGGTCTCATCTGACCACTTATACACTGAAATGAATGGTGGTGAACTTAATAGACATATTAAAGTATCCTAATGTACAATCTAGGTACTATTGGTTAAACATGCATTGAGGAGAATGTTAATGTTCTTCACCCCCTCTTGATCTCCACCCATTTGCCTCATCTTTTTGTTTCCTTTTGGCCGGTTTCTGTGTTGGTATTCCACTCATGTTTAACAATGCTTTGCTCAGGGTATAAGGAAAGGTAACTGTTGATCTTGGAGGAAGGCTTTAACCCTGCCACTCCCGCACACCGGTGCGTAACCTCATACTTTGAGAAAGGCTTTTTCGGCCTTGTTTGCACAACCGCACATTATTTGCTTATTGTTGTTCCATTCTACTGTCTGTATATTTAAACATGTAACTTAATAAAAAACTTTGCCTGCTTCAAAGGCTTTGAGAATCTTTCCTTTTATCACTGATGATGTTGAAAGCTAAAGTGATTATAACTTTTATCTAAACGTTCAGGTTAAGTCCTACGTTTTCCTATCAGTTCTAAGAAAAACCTTGACCTTTAAAGAAAAATAGATTAAAGAATAACAACAACTTTAATGGAGTCAGATTAATTATATTGGAGTCAGATAAATATTTGAATTATACACGTCATCCTTCAACTGCCTTTTGTTCTGATTATTGATTATCAAAATAGCAGCATAAGCTTTCAGCCTTACACAGGTCTATAAGCATTTCATATATGTCTTTGCAAACTATTAATCAGATCATTCAGAATTTATTCAGAAACATAGGACTACACACACACACATTCTATTGTAGATACAGAGATTTGAACTATGTCTCATTCAGGATTCACATTTGTCAATGTGACACAATTATCAATAGTAATACTTCAATAGATGAATTTTTCACTAAATGTGATTGTAAATGTTAAAATAGTGATTTTATTAAGTGTAAATATGAATTATAGTTGAGTAGTGTGACAAAATTACCATTTTAAACAGAAGGGGGCAGTAAAATACTACTTATTGGCTCATTATGCCATTATATTCATTCAATTTTCACCTTTTTAACTGTTATAGAGGCAAATTTTGTCTGATCTGTCTGAAATTGTTCTTGCTTATTTAGAGTCATACGACATGTTCTGACTTGTTTTTAACAAGATCTGAGCATTCTTTCTATATGACCCTGCTATAGCCATCCAAATGCAGAAGTTCAACTTTTTCTAATAATTATTGATCTAGAGAGTCCAGAGCACTGTACTGCACTGGTTTTGAATATTACGATATGATCATTATATGATCTTAGATGGAAAACACCATTTACAGCCAATGCAGGCAATTTACCATAGGAAATATATGGGTTTTAAAGCTTTCAACAGTTATAGCGCCACCTATGGTCTGATGTCCATAACATTTTGCATGCTTGATGTTGATGTTATGTCACATATGCTCACCAATTTTTGTGAAGTTTTGAGTTTTTATGTAGGATTTATAGGCTTTTGGGTGTATTTTGACACACCCATTTTCTAAATGACCCTCTTATAGCCATCCAAATGCAAAAGTTAAACCTATTTTCAATAATTATTGATCTAGAGAGTCCAGAGAATTGTCCAAGATTGGTTTGGTTCCGATCGGGCAAAAAAAAATAGGACTAGTTCGCAAAAGTAGGTTTTTAACATGTTCGTGAATATTTAATGAACATTTTGATTGACAGCAATGGTTCTTGAGGCAAAGTTGTTCAGTTTGAGGAGATCTATCAAATGATATGCATATTATGTGGATGGGTGCAACACCACATGATTACAGAGCCATAAAACTCGTTAGCGCCAACTAGTGGCCGATTTCTTTCAAACTTCTTACAGACCTCTAGGGCCATGAGTCGAATATGCCCAACGAGTTTCATTTCGATCGGCCTCCGATAACCTGGTCTTAAGGTGCTCAAACTTCATTGGCCGATGGTGGCCATGTTTTTTGAGATACGCCAATGTCCTCATAGACATACATGGAACCTTGGACCAAGACACTGCATACCAATTTTCAAGTCAATCGGACAAACGGTCAGGTTGTCAGAGCCCTTTTTATGTTTTTTTTTCATGTTATAGCGCCACTTAGTGGATTTTTTTTACTGTGACCTCAGACTGAACTCATACACATGAGTACCGAGTTGGTGAAGCTATCTCATTTACTTCTTGAGTTATAACCATTTTAGTAAAATAGGCTCAGCCCACAACACTCATGTTGTGCCCCCAGCGACAGTGAAACAAAATTTCTACTTTTTTTTGATAATTATTGATATTCAGACTCCAGAGAACATTTCTGCACTGGTTTGGTTCCGATCGGGCGAAAAACCTAGGACTAGTTTGCAAAAGTAGTTTTTTAAAGGGGTCATACAATGCCATTTTCATACAAGTTAATTTGATTCCTTAGGGTCTAAATTAAAAGTTTGTAATATACTTTAATAAAAAATTCTCACTAGTATTGTAAGAAAACACTAATTTTACCTGGTCAAAAACAGCTCTGTTTTCAGCCCACCGTTTCAGTGCATATGCCTTTAAATGATAATGAGCTTATCTCACTCCGCCCCTCTTTACTGCAGGCATTTTGACAAGGCATGTGGAGTGTTGCCTTGACAACAGTTGAGGGTATATTTTTGAGAAAGAATGGCAGCGGGAGTGTCTGAGACACATCTGTGCAACCTTATCAGTTTGAACCGGAGTCAGACCTGGAACAAGACGACGGCCGCAAATTAAGGCTTGAACAGGACGTTTCTGAATGGTTGGTTAACATAATGTCACTTTGATCTATCTTTGTGTACTGGCAGGGTAGAGTAACTTAGTGAGATGTACGAACGCTATGTGTTTACTGATGTATACGTACTCAGTTTGTAATAACACAATAACCATAACGCGTTGTTCATTATAAACGTGGGATTATGAATTATATTGAGAATGTCGTATAGAAAACATGCCATAATGTAACGTTACCCTGAGTGTAAACCTTAGCCGCATTCATCGTGAAGCGTGCAAGCGATTTGCAAAGATTAATATAAAATATACAATTTTACACTCACTTCTTCTGGAGGTACAGCAGGGACATGAAGAGTTGATATCGATTCTTTTTTCAGGAGCAGCTTCTTAGCAAAACCAGCTTACTGAGTCTGACCCTCGTTTATAAAGCAGTCTGGTGAGAAATGATTCGCGAATTTAGGAACATCAAAATGAATGTGTTCGTTATTACACCCAAGAACAGAACACCACAATCGCTTAGACGCCATTCTGCTCCAGCGTATAAACAATAGCGGGCTATGATGACAGCTCGCTCAGTGCGGGTCTGTGTTGAAACGCTGCTGTCAATCAACAATCGTGGGAGGGGCGTCCGTTTTATTGACGTCACAAAAACGAACGGCTCAATTTGAGGCAGGGGAAAACATATAAGGAGATTAAAACAAAAACACTGGATAGATTTGTATCATTATATGATGTAGTGTTGTCAAAAAACTCGGTACTTCGGGACCAAGTCGGTACTAAAAAAATTAAACGGTTACGGTCCCAGCTTTTCTAGGTTCCGAGTACCGGGTTAATCCGGTTCTTGATGCGCTGTCGGAAAGATGCAGAGGTGCGTACTCTTCATAAAAACACTCTGAGACACGGCGACCGGCGCTGCTAATGCGGTGGCTCTGAATCCACTTGTTGACAAGAAAAGAGGAAAGAGCCACATATGGAAATATTTTGAATTAGGCTAATGTCACGTTGCCATAAAGGGCCGGTCACACGTTTATATAGCGCGTTTTTTTGCGCGTGCAAATTTCAAATGTAGGCGCGCGGCAAGCGCGCTCATAATAGAAGAGACGTGCGAGCTCGTCTTTCCAGGCTCGCCGCTGTTCATGGTTGCATAGCGGAGACACGGGAAAGCAAGCGCTTGTGGAAAGGAGAAAGCGGTGCGATGCGCTCTCCATGATGACGAGGAAGTATCAGAATTAATTGATTTCTAGCCCTTGCATTAGAAATCAGCTACAGGGTTCTCAAGCTTTGAAGATAGGCAAGAGTGACATTTTTGGATTAAATAAAAGTACAGTTAAGTCAAATAAAACATGTTTTATCTCCTGTATAGTTTGGTAACACTACAATAAGACACCATTCATTAATATTACTTAATGCAACATCAACACATTGAGTGAACAATATATTTTTACAACATTAATTAATGTTTGTGAATGTTATTTAATACAAACACTTGATTGTTCATGTTTGTTCACTTCATTCATTGTGCATTAAATAATGTTAACAGATAAAACTTTTGATTTTAAAAATATATTAGTACATTTTTAAGTTAATCCCATGGAGAATAATTGCTACAGTATATAACTGTTGTTTATTGTTAGGTAATTTTATCTAATGTTATCTAACAAATAGAAACTTATTAGGTGTTCAAGCACGAAGTGCTGAAAACCTATTGTAATTGCTATTTGAAAAAAAAAAAAAAACTAAAACGCATCGTGCAGCCTAAACCGTAAGGCCTAGAGACTTGAAACCTGGCCAGGTGGTAGGGCCTCAGTTTGGGGAGAACCTATCAGAGCATGACCCTGATTGGCCCATAGGTATGGATGGATTATTGGGTCAGATTGAAAACTAAAAGTCTAAAACTAAAAGTCTTAAACGAAAACCAAAAGTCTAAGTCGAAAACTAAAAGTCTAAGTCGAAAACTAAAAGTCTAAGTCGAAAATGAATTTGGTATTTAGGATTGGGCATTTGGTATTTAGGATAGGGCATTTGGTATTTAGGATAGGGCATTTGGTATTTAGGATTGGGCATTTGGTCATTTAGCCATTTAGGATTTAGGATTGGGCATTTAGGGATTTAGGATTGGGCATTTAATCATTTAGCCATTTAGGATTGGGCATTTAATCATTTAGCCATTTAGGATTGGTCATTTGAGGATTGAGGATTGAGGAGTGTATGCAAATAAGGAGGCGTGGCCCAAATACTGGAGGCTGGGTTTGAAATGGCTGGTGCAGATTCACCTTATGGACAGCAGAGGGAGCTCCAGTGCTAAGGAGCACACTGTAATGAAACCAAACAGAGCGAGTGAGCAGGTCTGGAGCGAGGACTGTCCTTTATAATGTGATAACTTCAACTTAATGACAGCGTTGTATAGGGGTACTGGAACGGTACATGTATTCCTATTGAAGCGAAACGGTAGCCTACGGGCGTCACGGTTCGGTGCACGAATTTACACGGAGAATACACGGTATAAAAATAAATAAAACTCTACATAGCGATACATTTCGCTCTATTCGCGTTTGGGGTGAACGCAGCATAATAAACAGGCTGGGACGTCAAGATTGTAAATGGTTTTTAATACTACAGTTTCCATCTTTGTAACCGTGATATACACTTATGTGTAAATTTAATCTAAATTAATCTTTGGTACCGAAATTGGTACCGAGAACCGTGGATTTTCACTGGTATTGGTACCGAATACTGATATTTTGGTACCGTGACAACACTAATATGATGGTTGTGTACAGGCACTGCCAACACACATTTCAGTACAATCAACTTGAAAAAGTCCATGTACCATATGACCCCTTTAAAGACCCGAGCACGCGCGAGAACTTAACTGAAGTAGTTGAAGGAGATTGCAATTCTCGCGCATGCGTCGTGGAAATCTCTTGAAGTCTCGTTTCAGGCCTACAAGGAAGAAAAGGAATAGTCGAATAAAGTCGTTATTTTTGTTTGTTTTTTCGCACAAAAAGTATTCTCGTCGCTTGATAAACTTATAGTTGAGCCACTGTTGTGACATGGAATATTTAAACATTTTCTTCATTGACTTTCTGGGTCGTCAGGTTTCAATCCCTTAGGCAGCCTATGGAGGAGTGATCCAGCGGTCACATTTAATCAAAAATATCTTCATTTGTGTTCCGAAGACGAACGAAGGTCCTACGGGGTTGGTACAGCATGGGGGTGAGTAATTAATGACTTAATTTTCATTTTTGGGTGAACTAACCCTTTAACAAAATTCAAAATGGTGGAAAATCTATAATGGCGGAAATGAAATCGGAGATTTACGGCTACGGTTTGTAATAAACTTACGGTTTGGTCTGCACAATGCGTTTTACAAATCCTTATAATTACAATAGGGTTTCAGCACTAACGTGTTTGAACCCCTAATTAAAGCTGCAAGCAGCATTTATCGGGGTTTAAGCATTTAAGGCCTTTAAGCACATAAGCATTAAAGTCCCTGTAAAGTAAAAATTAAGTATGTGTTCTGAGTTTGTCACACCACAGAAAAATGTGTTATTAGCCACCCAGCCAAATTTGAATGATAAAAAAGCCGGCAAGTACATCAAATAAGATATCAAAATCTTGAAAAAATGAGAAGTATTCTCTGCTCTCAAATGCTGGGGGCGTGTCCGCTGGCTGCGCTGAAACCACGACCACTCGCAGGAAAGCTGCCGACGCTGATATTAGGTGATACTGCTTTCGCGATGGGAGGATGAAGGCCGAGGTGGGAGATAGTCGGTTCGGCCCCATTCACCAGTAACAGCGGATTATCAGTGAATCCCAGTTGTCTCCGACGAAAGGTTATAAAACTATCCCGTGTAAAATGATCACTACAGAGGCGGGTATTGGCGGTGATCCTCAGCTTTCCATCAAGGTTGGCTCTTCACAAAATGAATCCACCTTGATGTGTGGATGTGACGTGATGTGATCGTTTTTAGGAAATTTAAATAAAGACACCGATCTGTTTTGTACATGATCGCATCCAGGTAGTAGCCTACGCATTTCCGTGTCGAAGGCATAGCTAGAAAACTGTAGGCTGTAGTAACTCGCGAGTGAGCGGCAAACTGATGCCAATGTGCTCTATTGTTAGGGGAGGGGCCCGCCTCAGTGGCCTCAGTGCGTCATCAAGTAGGGGCGTGTCCACGAGCTCATGGGCTCCAGTGCGTCATCAAGCCCCGTTTTAGCCCTGCCCAAAAAATCCGGAAAATAGCAATGGTGAAAAACTGTTTAACGGTCTAACTCCACAATTCAGTACTTCACAGTTCAGTCTTTGTAATATGTTTTAGCAGTACATTTCTAACATTTAAAATGTGTTTAGAATTTTTTTTTTAGAATTGCCTTTACAGGGACTTTAAAGACATTTAAGTTTTTTATTTGGCAAGCATTTAACCACTGACATCATAGATGGAAAAGACCATTTACAGCCAATACAGGCAATTTAACATAGGAAATATTTGTTTTTCAAAGCTTCTTGACCGTTATAGCGCCACCTGTGGTCCGATCTCCATGAAACTTTGCATGCTTCCTCACCATGTTATGACACATATGCTCATAAATTTTTGTGAAGTTCTGAGTTTTGCTTTGGGATTTATAGGCTTTTGAGTGTATTTTGTCACGCCCTTTTCCTAAATGACCCTGTTACAGCCACCCAAATAAAATCTCAACTTTTTTCCCCATAATTATTGATCTAGAAAGTCCAGAGAATTGCCCTAGACTGCTTTGGTTCCAATCGGGCAAAAAACCAGGGACTAGTTCGCAAAAGTAGGTTTTGGACAAAATTCGACATAGCAGAAATTTTTTCTTGCCTAAATCGAAATTGGAGATATACATTCTGTCCGACTTCAGCCAAGGATCACAGTGGTGTAAAAAGCTTGATTTTAAGCCAAACGTTCTAGGAGTTATGAGTACATTTGGTTGTACAAATTAGAACATTTTGTCTCTAGCGGTTTGCTCTGCACGATGCGTTTTACAAATCCTTACAATTACAATAGGGTTTCAGCACTAACATGCTGGGAACCCCTAATTAAAGCTGCAAGCAGCATTTATCGGGGTTCAAGCATTTAATGCCTTTAAGCACAAAAGAATTTAAAGACATTAAGTTTTATTTAGCAAGTATGTAAACATTTAGAAAACTGTTATGAAATTTTTCCTTTATTGCTCTGATTTCAGTGATTCCTAATGATGGCCTCATCTGTTCTCACGAATGTAGTGAGAGGGGGCCTTTGATTGATAATTTACTGTGGTTGGGAGTCAGTGGAGTTAAGGAAAAGCAGGTGGTCAAGGGGTCATCTTGAGTGCATTTGTACGTTATAGCCTAAAGGGTTAAGGGGGCATTTACCTCTCAGGGCCAGGGAGAAATAGGGAAAAACAAAGTATATCTCTCCTGTGAGGGGAGGGCAGAAATAAGGCCTTGGACACAAGATATAAAAAAGACAGACACTGCTTCTTCTTATCTCCTCACTGACTCACGAATGTGTATTGGTGACGAAGATCTCTCTTGCAAGAGAATAAATACTTTTTAAACTATTAAATTGGACTCAGAGTGTCTCTTACTCAGTGATGATGTTTGTTAATAAGAAAAAAGCCACAACAGTTTCAGAAGTGGGATTCCTTGGTAAGTGCCTTTCTGGACCTGAGAGCGGACGGTGTTTGGCCACCTGGACTGAGCAGTTCCAGCTCTACCTCGTAAGCTTGAGAGAGAGGGGCCGACCGCTGTCGGGTCCGGGAGGGGCTCCACTGGAATCAAAAGAAAGCGAACCCGTGGCAACCAACATATCGCTGGTAAGAGACGTCTAAAATATTTTCTTTTGGGGAAAAGTATTTTGTTTCGGGTAAGAAATGTGAGTGAACCATATTGGCTGAGGGCTGTTTCTGTGGTACGTAATCTGAGATTAATTGAGATCTATATATAGATCAAGAGGTTTCAAACAGATACGAGAGAAAATTATCTGAGATTAATTGAGGTCTGTAACAGATCAAGAGATTTCAAACAGATAGGCACCCTGAAAATCAGTTGTTCCACCACGGAGCAAATAGTTTTTAGGTGCTGAGGCTAATTAGGGGGAGCCAGAAAAGATTTTTTTTGGTAAACCTTAATTAGGAGGGCACTAATAGGGCAACCCGACCGATTTGGGTTAAAAGAAAAAATCGGGTCTGTTGGGGACGCCTAACAGATCAGGAAAACGCGCGTTGAAGAGAAATCCACAGAGAACAGAGAAGCAGCCAATATGGGGAAGTCTCAAGGTAAGCATGCAAAATTTGATACACCGGTTTTCTATCAAATGAGAAAATTATGAGGGAAAATTTATGTTTTAGAAGATATTGAAAAACTGATATACTGATATACTGTAGCAGATGTGGCAGCGAAGGCTGCGGCAGCACAGCAGACAAAAGAAACTACGTGTATTTTACTATCTGAAAATAACCTCGACATTTGTTTTTCTTTACAGAGCATGCAGACTTTTGGATGCAGGGCAGAAACAAGGCCACACCTGCGCAGCGCATAACTTAAATTTTCCTTTTACAGAATGTCAGGATGGGTTGCAGAAAACAGTTTTTCAGGGGAAAAGGACCCCGAGTGTGATAATGTTTCAGGTTGTTGAATCCACAGGTCACACCAAAAGGGACGAGCGGCTAGACAAGCGGTCACTAACAAAATACTTAAGGTCTCCATTCACAGGTGACAGCAGGCAAGAAATGGTTCACTCCAGTGGGGGTGTGGTCGTGATTTAAGGGAAAACCTTATAAGGATCAGAAAATGGTTGGAGAATGTGACACCTGGGTCCAAGCCTCTCACCTTAGTCCGTGGGGCGAACGAGATAATCAACACACCTGGAGGAACCAACTGCCAACTGATGGTTTAAGTTTAACAGAAGAATCTGTTTTTGTGATGATTTGTGATGATTTTGTTTGATTGAATCAAACTAGGTATTGATTTGATTGGTGCAAATGTAGAAAATCTATTAATTTATGTGTAACAAGCAAAAAAGACAGACCGTAATGGAGATATTAGAGTGTGGTGGCAATTTTAATGATATTCATTGATCTTTAGTTAAATGTAGATGATTCAAAGAATGTCACATGTGTGTCTCTCACTTGTAGTGAGAAAGGATTCTGTTTATGTACCTGGGGAGGCAGAAGAGGGAGACACTCCAGAGAACAGACGAACAAGGACCTCTGACCTAGATGTCAGAAGGCCATTTGGTGCAGGGGAGCTTAGTGGGCCAACTAGTGACGTCTATGGAAAACTACTGGGAGGAAGGCTCTGGGGGGAAGAAGGCCTTGAAACTAAGATAAAAGCTAGTTCAGTCTGTCTGGGGGTGTGTCACTCTTCTGCACAGGGTAACAACTGTGTATTAGACTGCTCCTATTCTTGCAAGAATAAATACTTCTATTTTATATAATTTGACTCTGAGTGTCTCTTGCGCAGTGATGTTTGTTTGAGAATTTTTGCCACAACAGTTTTGGTGTCAGAAGTGATATTCCTTGGACGTGCCTCCCTGGACCTGAGATCGGACGGTGTTTGGCCACCTGGACTAAGTAAGTTCCAGCTCTACCTCGTAAACTTGAGAGAGAGGGGCCGACCGATATCAGGGCCGGGAGAATCGACCACTGGAATCTAAAGAACCCGCAAGTGGCACGAAACAACGTCTCTGGTAAGGGTCATTTAAATTCGGTTTAATTGGGGGAAGAGTGAAATTGAACCATATTGGCTGAGGGCTGTTTCTGTGGTACGTAATCTGAGATTAATTGAGATCTATACATAGATCAAGAGGTTTCAAACAGATACGAGAGAAAATTATCTGAGATTAACTGAGATCTGTAACGGATCAAGAGGTTTCAAACAGATAGGTAACCTTAAAATCAGTTGTTCCACCACGGAGCAAATTGTTTTTTTAGGTGCTGAGGCTAATTAGGGGGAGCCAGAAAAGATTTTTTTTTTGGTAAACCTTAATTAGGAGGGCACTAACAAGTGCAACCCGACCGATTTGGGTTAAAAGAAAAAATCGGATTTGGTAGGGACGCCTAACAGATTAAAGAAAACGCGCGTTGAAGAGAAAATCCACAGAGAACAGAAAACAGCCGGTATGGGGATGTCTCAAAAGCAAGCTTGCGAAATTTGGTACACCGGTGTTTTGTCAAATGAGGTATTGAGCGCCACAACATTAAAGATGGTGCGGGAATCAGTTGAACAGAGCAGTGAGAAACAAAAGTTGTGTCTGCGTTCAACATGTGTAAAAAAATGTGAACAGATAATGGATTGTTGGCTTGAAGATAAAATGTCGAACTGCCAGGAGAAATAATGTTTTTTTTTACTTCATCCAGTAAATGGATGCATGACATTAGATGTCTATAGAACTTAAATTTATATGACAAGGATTGAAGTAGCAAGAAGCAATAAGGCTGTCTGTGTGAAATAGAGGGAACTGTAAGTGAGACTTGGTGGAAGAGGGAAGTGAAAAAAAACAAAAAGGTTGGTGTGTGAGATATGTGTGTGTGTGGGGATTGTTCAAACAATCATGGACTGGTTAGATAATGAAGGAACTGGCATGTTTGAGAAAAGAAAGGAGAGGATAATGAGGGAACTGGCATGTAGGGAAAAGAAAGGAGAAATATAGTAGAAAACTATATGTGATGAAAATAGACATGGTCTGACAGAATTTATGGAAGTCAAATTAACTGTTTAAATGGTGAAATGAAAAGTCAGTTTTAGAATAAAATAAGGCATTGTATGATTGACAGGGATTAACATGATATGAAGAATGTTTTAAGAACAATTCTAGATTTTGATAAAATAAGGATGAAATGATGATATATCTGCTTTATTTTATTAATGTTTAAGAAAATAAGGGTATTGAAGCAAGTAGCTATAATGGTTGTCTGTGTAATTTACGGACTGAGTAATATAATCTGCTTTGGAGAAACAGTAGAGATAAGACTGAGACAATAATGATAATATTAAGTTGAATCTGCAGACTAACCATGTGATGGAAGGGAAAAGGCTTCAAACCAGTTGTAATGAAAATAATGATGTACAAATTGTTACACTTTATGAAGAGTAACGGAACAGTCCGGGAAAATAAATAAATAAATAAATAGTGAGACAGAAGAGAGCAAATGCTGTAAACAGCTCTGCTCAGAAGATCTCACTTTGAAGAGATTTGCAGATGATGTTTTGTAAAAGATAAGCTGGGAGAAATGTGTAAAGACAGAAAACAAATTCGAATATTTTGAGCATTTTCTGTGCTGCTCATGAAATTATGTTCCGCCAATAAAATGATGAAGATTATGATTTGGCTATTGTGATTAAATCCGCGACTGGTGGACTGTAAAAGAATACAGAGGACTGCTTATCAGTGGCTCTGTTTACATTCCTGAAATGGGACACACACTGCTTCAAGAGTGTGCAGTAAGTTGGAGCCGTTTGCAAGCTCACAGTGATCAAACTGCAAGGTGTCTGATGCTGTAATTGAGGCTGACACATGAACCCACCAGATGACAGAGAGTGAAGGGGTTTTGAAAATGTGATAGTGACACATTTCTGATAATAATGTGGGGTTTGAAAGTAGATCAGTGTTTAAATGACGACAGTAACATTTTTCGTCTGAGAAATAAGAGATAAAAACAAGGTCAAAGGATTGAAGTCTTAAAGTGAATCCTATAAGAAAGAAAAGATCTATAATAGTGAATTGATGAATACAGGTTGATGTAAAATTAATGACTCCAACAAATGTGAGTTGCAAAATATATCAAAGTAACTAACAGGATGATTGTGTTTTAGTTAAACATTTTAGAAAGGGTTTAGATTAAGGAGAGAGACTAATCTCACAAATGATTTATAATAAGCAAAAGATGTATCAAGCAGAGTGCTAGCCTTGTCAAAGTTAACGTAATTGAGAACTTGACAAACTAAAATTGAGATGAAATGTGAAACGAATAATTATTTTTATTGAAGATCAAATAAGCAGAAGCAATACTGGATTAACAGTTGCTGAATGCTGATTAAACAAACAGCTTGAAAAGTTGGCCATGAAAGAACTAGAAGCTGATGTTTTTGCTTTCAAAAGATAAGTTTATTATTGGCTGTAATGAAACAGTTTGCTTATCTGGATCTGATGTGTACTGTGGCTGAAACTGCCAGTGCAACAGAGACTCAATCTGAGTGGAAATTTGTAATGTCTAAATAAAGACAACTATAAAAATTATGTTTATTTGGAAACACATGTAATTTCTGGCAAATATGCCTTAAGCTGGGATAGAGCTATAGGATGGTAGATAAAAGTTTGATGTTAGAAGTTTATGAGAGTGCAGTGTGCCAGTCCTGAATGCCTCAGAGTCTCTCTCATTCAATGTCAGCTCAAAGCTGTTATCTGTGATAAGCTATTTGTAGTAAAGCACAGTTTCAGTTGAAGAATCATAGACACAGAGATGTTTAAAGAAACAATTGCCATAAAGGGCAATTTGTATTTGTAAATGTAAAACTGAATGACTTTAAAGAAGTCTTTAAAATAATAATGCAGAACTTGAAGACATTTTATTTTATTTTAGGACCAGTAACTTCTTTGTCTCATTTAGTCTCCACCATTCAGGACCGATGGCTCCGTCTACAGGTAAAGTTCACTGAACGTACGGATGATCCAAATTCGCTGAGTATAGTCTAAGCAGCTAGGTTTTCTGCTTTTT
Source organism: Tiaroga cobitis (assembly GCA_030578255.1). Classification (NCBI taxonomy): domain Eukaryota; kingdom Metazoa; phylum Chordata; class Actinopteri; order Cypriniformes; family Leuciscidae; genus Tiaroga; species Tiaroga cobitis. Next base: position 6,458,876 of record CM060605.1, on the reverse strand, counting down.
AAGATAAAATAATGGATTTAAGTGATTAAATACTGTTGTTATTGACCTGTCTCCCTGTGTGAACACTATTAGGCAATGAGAATGGCTCTGGTGACTCTTGAACGTGCCTTTCCTAAGCTCCAGAAAGCAGCTGAGTTCTGTTGAAGAAAACCGATTGTGATGGGAAAAAAGCGGTCACCAGTGGGCACGAGTGACCATCTCGATGACGGGTAAGACCTTCTTTGGCCAGACAGGGGGCAACCTAAGCCAGAGTGGATTCACGTAAAGTCACTGGGCATCTCCTGAATGGGGGTGTTTTATGTGAGACAGGTAGGAGAGTTGAGCAGGAGCTGTGAGGCCAGCAGCGTCCTTATGCCGTTAAGGGGAGATGACGCGGTGACGAGTTACGGCATGTCTCCCCATAATGCAAAGCTCTTCTATACAACTCACCAGAAGAAACCGCATTAGTTGTATGGCTTGTTTTTCATTGTGACAAGTGTCTGCAACTATACCAGGGGGACAACACCCTGAGGAGAAGAAAATTATAGACAAGGAGCTAATGGCAATGGGCTTTCAAGAGCCAGCTGAGACCGTAAGGGGGATTGCCATTATTAATTGTTGTGGAGACAGTAATAAAACTTTTTGATGTCGGTTGCCTTATGGGCAAGGAAAATGTATAGAAGTTGATTTAGAACTAGTCTATAACATAGTTCTAACTCCTGAAGGTCGTTAGACATGGTGGTGACTAAAGATGAAGACAGCTTTTGTAGATTTAAGTCTGGATAACAAAGGTGGATGGTCAAAGGTTATTGTAATGAATTTAATATTACATTTTGTATAAGAAATCGATTTATAGTGAGAGAGACTGCTTGAGCTGAAGAAGGAATGGTAACTGTGTCTGTCTTTCTGTTATCGGCCTGCTAGAGCAAGCTGAAGAAAAATAATGATAATGAAACAAACCAACCCAGCTGACTTGTCTAAAAATCTAATGAATAATGAACAAGACATGCTTTGAAAGTGGTTAAGAGACCATGTAAAATTAGGGAAAAGCTACAGAAAATATGTGAAGTTTAAAATCTTATTTAAAATTTAAATCCTTTTAACGATGATATAAGGAAAGGGCAAACATTGAGAATGAGCAGTTAACATATGTGTGTCTAGTATGAGTGTGTGTGTGATGGTGACAGCACTTTAGGTTGTATGTATTAGTTTGGGGTACTAATATTAGAACAGTATTGAAATTAGAACAGAACAGTTTTATCATTACAGATGGGTTAAGGCAAATGACAAATTTTAAAGAAGCCGATAATTCTGAGTGGAACGGTTGAAAAGACAATACAGAACATGGGACGAGCTTTAAGTTGATTGGACATCAAGCTCTGTCTGGTAGTAATACTTTTGTCATGCAGGATGTCGATTTGAATTATGTTCTGGATCAGTTTAAGTATTTGTGTAAATTGGAATTGTGTAGTTGTAGATCACCATCTGGCATGGGCTGAGATAAATGAAAATGTTGTAGATTTGATGGCAACAACAAAATGACATATTGGCTAAGTCAATTTCGAAGTATCAAGAGAGCCCTTAACATTTATGATAATTGTGAACAAAGGGGGAGAAATGATTGACTGACATTGACCAAGTCTGTACAGCACGACCTGACCTGAAAATTGATGACTTTAGAAATGTTTGTGATGGCTGACTTGAGACCAAACAACAGGCCTGAAAAGCAAGATTCGCTGTGAGACTCAGGGACGTTGCCTTTCAAATACTGCGAGAAGAAGATGAGATTGTGGCTTTAAGTGAAGAAAACAGTAATATTTTTGTTTCAGAGGCAGAGAAATTTGTCTGAAGGACAACGTTTGGGTTAGTGTTGATGGCAAACTTTATAAAAAAACACTATGTTAAATGTTATGTTAAATTGATGCCCGAGTTGTGTCGTGCATCAAGAGGGAGATGGTATAACAATTGCCAAATATGGTTTACTTGGTGTCTGTACATGTATTTGCAGGACTGTTTCAACAGGAAACGCTAGGGCAGATGCAGCAGCGAAGGCCATGGCAGCACAGCAGACAAAAGAAACTACGTATTTTACTATCTGAAAATAACCTCGACATTGTCTTTCTTTACAGAGCATGCAGACTTTTGGATACAGGGGAGAATGTCCCCTATAAAATAATGGTTACGGATGAATTTGACTAACTATCCTGGCCTGGGTTATTATTGTAGCAGAAAGGTGCCACACCTGCGCAGCGCATAACTTAAATTTTCCTTTTACAGAATGTCAGGATGGGTTGCAGAAAACAGAACTGATTCTGTTCCAAATGTATAAATATTGTTTTTCAGGGGAAAAGGATCCTGAGTGCTATTTAGTGAGCGAGAAATTATACGGTGATAATGTTTCAGGTTGATTCCACAGGTCACACCAAAAGGGGACGAGCGGCTAGACAAGCGGTCACTAACAAAATACTTAAGGTCTCCATTCACAGGTGACAGTTCACTCCAGTGGGGGTGCGGTCGTGATTTAAGGGAAAACCTTATAAGGATCAGAAAATGGTTGGAGAATGTGACACCTGGGTCCAAGCCTCTCACCTTAGACAACACCAACAGGCCACAACCATCCCATAGTCCATGGGGCGAACGAGATTATCAACACGCCTGGAGGAGGAACCAACTGCCAACTGATGGTTTAAGTTTAACAGAAGAATGGGGTTTTGTGATTATTTTGAGGATTTGATTTGATTAAATCAAAATAGGGCTTAGTATTGATATACAGTAGATCAAAAGATTTGATTGGTTACTTATTCATTAGGAAATATTTAAGGAAAATGTTTTTGGGAAGAGATCTATTAATTAATGTAAATTATAGGGATAATTGTTGAAGCTTATTAAGTAGAACCACAGCATGTTTGAATTAAAAGTATTGATTTGATTGTAAATGTAGAAAATATATTGATTGTCCGTAATGGAAATATTAGAGTTAATATTGAACAACGTCTCGGTTACGTATGTAACCCTAGTTCCCTGATAGGGAACGAGACGCTGCGTCAAACGCTGCGGGAACGCTCCTGCGTTGTGCGTCATGAAGCACGTATGGAATCAGCCCAATGGAGAGATGAAACGTCATAGGCGGGTGACGTCATCGACCAGGAAACTATAAAGCACCCCAAAAACACAAGCGCATTAGCTTCTGATAGGCTTGAAGGAAGCGCTAACGGGAGTGCCGGGAGTATGGCGGAGCGACGCAGCGTCTCGTTCCCTATCAGGGAACTAGGGTTACATACGTAACCGAGACGTTCCCTTTCAAGGGAACTTCGAGCTGCGTCAAACGCTGCGGGAACGCGAATACCCACGTCGCCATAGGACCAAATGACCGTCATGTGAGACTAGCGCACAGAGGACGAGAGCACCTGTGCCCCAGGGGTAGAGCTTAAGTCTAGGTCATAGAACTTAATAAAAGTATGCGGTGAAGACCATCCAGCCGCATCACAAACATCACTCAGGGAAACCCCCGACAAAAGAGCTTTAGAAGCAGCCATACTCCTGGTAGAGTGAGCTCGGACAACCAAAGGTGAAGGCTGGCCAGCCGACTCATAAGCAAGTGAGATAGCCTCGACCACCCACTTGCTCATTCTCTGTTTAGACGCAGGACACCCTTTCCTGGGTGGCCCGAAACATACAAAAAGTTGTTCTGATTTCCTCCACAGGGCAGCTCTGTGGACATAAGCGTCTAATGCCCTAACAGGGCAGAGTGAATTAAGTTTCTCCTGGTCCGATGACATAAATGGAGGAGGACAGAAAGCCTGCAGAACCGTAGGTCTAACGATATTAGTAGGAACCTTAGGAACATAACCTGGTCTAGGATGCAGAAAAGCTTTAACCATGCCAGGTGCAAATTCCAGGCACGAGGGTGAAACCGACAGAGCCTGCAAATCTCCGATTCTTTTTAGTGAAGAGATAGCAAGCAAAAAGATAGTCTTAAAAGTGAGAAACTTCTCGGGAACTTCTTCGATAGGTTCAAAAGGAGCTAGGGAAAGACCTTCTAATACAACGGCCAGATCCCAAGTCGGCACCCTCGTACGAACTGCTGGCCTCAGCCTCAAAGTGCCACGGAGGAAACGAGTTATAAACGGGTGTCTCCCAAGAGAAACTCCACTGAAAGGGACGTGGTAAGCAGCTAGTACCGCCACATACACCTTTAGTGTGGAGGGGGATAACCCTGTGGAGAAGCGCTCCTGCAGGAATTCCAGCACTGCACCCACTGGGCAGTTAACTGGGTCCTGCAGGTGTTCTCCACACCAAGAAGTGAAAAGTTTCCACTTCAAGGCATAAAGCTTCCTCGTGGATGGAGCTCTGGAGTTAAGAATGGTCTCAACAACCTCGGTTGAGAGACCGGAGTCTATGAGCTGGGCCCCCTCAGAGGCCAAGCCCACAGTTTCCACAATTCTGGGCGGGGGTGAAGTATCGTGCCCCCCGCCTGGGAGAGTAGATCCCTCCTGACCGGGAGCTCCAAAGGAGAACCGTCCAGGAGAGAAATCAGGTCCGCAAACCATACTCGGGCCGGCCAGAACGGGGCTACTAGTAGTAGACTGACCCCGTCCCGGCGGACCCTCTCCAGAACTCCTGGTAACAGAGCAATCGGGGGAAAGGCGTACAGACGTGACCTCGGCCACGGCTGCACCATAGCGTCCAACCCCAGGGGGGCTGGATGACTGATGGAGAACCACAGATGACAATGCGTGGTCTCCCTGGAAGCGAATAGGTCCACCTCGGCGCGACCGAAACTCAACCAAAGGAGCTCCACCACCTCGGGGTGGAGTCTCCATTCCCCTGGCCTCGGCCCCTGCCTCGACAGGGAGTCTGCTACCACATTCAAATACCCAGGGAGATACATTGCTCTCAGAGATAGTAGCTTCCCTTGGGACCACAGGAGGATCTGACGGGCCAACTTGTAAAGCCGGCGAGACCGCAGGCCCCCCTGATGATTTATATAAGAGACCACCGACGTGTTGTCTGATTGAACTAACACATGATGGCCTCTCAGGTCTGTTAGGAAGTGTTTCAGAGCCTGAAACACGGCCAACATCTCTAGACAATTTATGTGCCACGATAGATGATGATCCTGCCACAGACCTTGGGCTGGGCGACCACTCATGACCGCCCCCCACCCTGTGAGGGAAGCATCCGTCGTTAGCGTTATGCGACGACAAAGAGCCCCCAGCACAGGACCTTTGGATAGGAACCAAGTTTCTCTCCACATGACCAGAGCACGAAGGCAGCGCCGCGTGACTTTGAACGTGCGGAGCGGATTTCCCCTCGGGGAGAATCCCTTGGTCCTGAGCCACCACTGTAGCGGTCTCATGTACAACAGGCCGCAAGGTATAACGTTGGACGCTGCTGCCATCAGACCCAACAGTCTCTGAAACTGCTTGACAGTGAGTAGCTGGCCTAGCTTCACTTGTTTCACAGCTGAGAGAATCGAAGCGATGCGGGTCGGAGAGAGTCGCGCCCGCATCGAGACCGAATCCCAAACAACACCCAGAAAAGTGGTCTTCTGGGAAGGAGATAATACACTTTTCTTTGCGTTCAGCCTCAACCCCAACTTTCTGATATGAGCGAGGACGACATCTCGATGCCGAACCGCCATCTGCTCGGTCTGAGCTAAAATCAACCAATCGTCGATGTAATTGAGAATCCGAATGCCCTGAAGCCTCAGAGGCACTAGTGCTGCATCCATGCATTTCGTGAAAGTGCGGGGAGATAAAGCTAGGCCAAACGGAAGAACCCTGTACTGGTACGCCTCGCCCCCGAAGGCGAACCTCAGGAACTTCCTGTGTTGTGGAAGGATGGACACATGGAAGTATGCGTCCTTCAGATCTATCGTGACAAACCAGTCCTCGGACCTGATTTGAGACACGATCTGCTTGATAGTGAGCATCTTGAATTTTAGCTTCCCTACCGAGCGATTCAATATGCGCAGGTCTAAAATTGGACGCAACCCCCCATCCTTCTTTGGAACGATGAAATATCGGCTGTAATAACCTGACTCCAAACTGGGAGGAGGAACCCGTTCTATAGCCTCTTTTTGAAGGAGCGTTTTCACCTCTTGTTCCAATACCAGAGCCTGCTCGGGGCCCACCACTGTGTGCAGAACCCCTCTGAATTTTGGTGGACGACACCTGAACTGGATCGCGTAACCCTTTTCTACTGTCTGCAGGACCCAATGAGATATTTTTGGAAGGCTTTTCCACTCTGCCAGAAATTCTACTAAGGGTACCAGCCTCTCGAGACTGGCCTCTGGTGTAACTTGAGCAGCAGACGCAGCGCCTTGTAACGGCGCACCGGCAGGGAACAACTGGTCTGACCGCTCTGAGACCCTCCTCAGAGGGAGCGAGCGTCCCTCGGGAAAGCGCTCGCTGGGATCGTCTGTGCCCCGGCATAAAGGCGGGGTTGGCAGAACGAGCCCCTGAGGGCACCGAGGAGGAATGGGCACCGTAAAAAGAGGTGAACACCTTTCCGCCTCGGTGGGGACCACCCTCAGTATCCTGAACGACTTGGCGTCAGGACTTCTTCTTAGCCGAAGCCTTCTTAGCCAATATAACTGTCCTCAGATCAGTTCTACTGGTAGAAGGCTTCGGCTGAGAGTGTCGCGGCTGAGCCCACTGTCCAGCAGGGGGAGCACGAGACGCGACACTCTGCCTCTGCTGCGCTCTATGTGATGAGCTCATAGACGGCCGGGGCTGCTCCCGCCCAGCAGCCCCAGGGACATGAACTTTAAGGGGAAGAAACTTTTTAAAAGCTGCAGTTTGTTTCTTTTCTTCTTGGAATTTATCGATAACTGAATTCACAGCATCACCAAACAACCCCATGGGAGAAAGAGGAGCATCTAAAAGAAAAGCTTTTTCTCTCTCTTTAATATTAGTCTGATTTAACCACAAATGTCTTTCTGCGGCCACCAGAGCTGCCATAGAACGACCCATTAATTTGGCCGATTCTCTGGTGGCACGCAGAGATAAATCAGCAGCCTGACGCAGTTCTCGAACTACGTCAGTACTGACCTCCTCACTCTCATTCATGTCCCTTAGCAGATCAGCCTGGTATGCCTGCAAGATTGACATAGTATGCAGACATGACGCAGCCTGACCTGCTGCCGAATATGCTTTACCCACCAAAGCCGAAGTGTTTATTAAAGGCTTGGTGGGTAATGCCGGTGCCTTAAAAGATGATGCTGCTTCGGGGGAGAGATGGCTCGCAAGCGTCTCTTCCACACGAGGCAAAGCACCATAACCATGAGCCTTGGCTCCCATAATATTAGCGTATGTTGAAGTCTGGGGACTAAACACTCTATATGACACCGGTCTTCTCCATGATTTCGACACCTCGGTGTGGAGATCATGGAAAAACGGCAGGCACCGGCGTGGAGGCTGCACACGTGACGGCAAAAATCTCTCATCCAACTTTGATTTAGAAACAGACTCCTGTCTAGTCACTGGCCATTCAATATTAAGTTTTTCAACAGCTCTTGTTAACACCTCCATAAGCTCATCACTCTCAGGAGTGTGGGGTGGCGAATCCTCCACATCTCCCTCAACACTAACAACATCAAGTTCCTCAGAACTGGATAGCTGCAGCATTGGTGCCTCAGCCTGAGCGGAAGAAACCGCAGTGCGTGCTTCCGAACCCGGGACTGAGGCACTGGATCTCACAGGTGAAGGGAGAGATAAGGCAGAGCCCGTCTCAAACCCCGCTGTGAGATCCATCTGCGATCCCCACGATAAGCGCCGCCGCTCTGCCTTGGCAGAAGCGGGACCCGAACCGCGGGGAGCGCGCACCGAACCGCTCTCCTCAAAGAGCGATCGGCGGGAGCGGAGCGTCCTTAACGGCAAACGCTCGCAATGCTCACAGTCTGCTCCCTCGAGAGCAAACTGGGCATGCTGAACTCCCAAACAAACAACACAAAGATCATGTGTATCCCCGCTCGTTAAATAACGCGAGCAGGGAGGAACACACTTTCTAAACTGCTGTTCGTCCGCCATAATCTCTCAATATATATATATATGATAAATTGTTTGTGTGGTGCAGGGTATGTAAGACAGACAATATCACACAGGGACAGATTCACATGTAGCGCGACTGAAAGCACAGAAGCTAATGCGCTTGTGTTTTTGGGGTGCTTTATAGTTTCCTGGTCGATGACGTCACCCGCCTATGACGTTTCATCTCTCCATTGGGCTGAGTCCATACGTGCTTCATGACGCACAACGCAGGGGCGTTCCCGCAGCGTTTGACGCAGCTCGAAGTTCCCTTGAAAGGGAACTGCATTGGTTAGAAGAATGGATAAAATTATAAGACTTCTCTGGTTAGATTTTGTTAAATATGGCATTAAATAGAGCTTACTAAATTGAATTAGAAGTAAATGAAATATGGAGATGGGCGTAGATTAATGGAAAAGGCTTAATGATAGGAGTTAGGATTGTTATTCTAATAATTTTGTTATTCATGGGTGAATATGATTACAGTGACAGGTGAAAACCTGCTGTCTGTTCAATTGGTGAAAATGACAGTCTATCCCAAGGATGAACAAAATTATGTGACGACACAGGTAGTGGGAGCTACAGTGAGATATGTGTTAAATGTATGTTCTGTTTGTTTTTCTTCTATTTGTTTATTTTCTGAGAAAGATTAAGGGCAAAAGATTTAAAGAGGGTTAAAAGCAGCAGTCATCCGTGTTACGAGATGGCGTACAAAGATAGGGTTTGAAACTGAGGGATTTTTTTATTTTACTTTTATCTGGTTGTTTCCTTGCTATGTTATAACTACCTTTTCCTTACTGTCGTGACTGAGGGTCTGTTTACAGGAGCGCAGGAACAGAGATTTCTCGCTTAGCCCGGCGCAGTGAAATGTTTACTTGCTTGCTAAAATATTACGGGGCCTTTCCCCCACAAAAACAGCCTTATGCTTCTTCATTCTAAACTTTTCTTCACAGGTTCAAGGAGAGTGATCATTTATGCAAAAATCAGAGATGAAAAGTATAAGTGTGATGATATGACTTAAAATTTGTCTTATTGTTTATTATTGTGATTATGGGTAATCAGAATGATAAAAAGTGAGGAGTTGTGGTGGCAATTTTAATGATATTCATTGATCTTTAGTTAAATGTAGATGATTCAAAGAATGTCACATGTGTGTCTCTCACTTGTAGTGAGAAAGGATTCTGTTTATGTACCTGGGGAGGCAGAAGAGGGAGACACTCCAGAGAACAGACGAACAAGGACCTCTGACCTAGATGTCAGAAGGCCATTTGGTGCAGGGGAGCTTAGTGGGCCAACTAGTGACGTCTATGGAAAACTACTGGGAGGAAGGCTCTGGGGGGAAGAAGGCCTTGAAACTAAGATAAAAGCTAGTTCAGTCTGTCTGGGGGTGTGTCACTCTTCTGCACAGGGTAACAACTGTGTATTAGACTGCTCCTATTCTTGCAAGAATAAATACTTCTATTTTATATAATTTGACTCTGAGTGTCTCTTGCGCAGTGATGTTTGTTTGAGAATTTTTGCCACAACAAGAGTTAATTTTGAACAACTAATTTGGTTAGAGGAATGGGAAAAATTATAAGACTTCTCTGGTTAGATTTGTTAAACAGTGCGTTCAATAGAGCTTACTAAATTGAATTAGAAGTGAATGAAATATGGAGATGGGCGTAGATTAATGGAAAAGGCTTAATGATAGGAGTTAGGATTGTGTGTGTTATTCTGATAATTTTGTTATTCATGGGTGAATATGATTACAGTGACAGGTGAAACCCTGCTGTCTGTTCAATTGGTGAAAATGACAGTCTATCCCAAGGATGAACAAAATGATGCGACGATACAGTTAGCAGGAGCTACAGTGAGATATGTGTTAAATGTATGTTCTGTTTGTTTTTCTTCTATTTGTTTATTTTCTGAGAAAGATTAAGGGCAAAAGATTTAAAGAAGGTTACAAGCAGCGGTCATCCGTGTTACGAGGTGGCGTACAAGGACAGGGTTTGAAACTGAGGGATTTTTATTCTGTTTGTTTTCTTACTGTGTTATAACTATTTATTCCTTACTGGTGTGACTGAGGGTCTGCTTGCAGGAACGCAGAAACAGTGATTTCTCGTTTAGCCCGGCCCAGTAAAAATGTTTACTTGCTTGCTAAATAATTATGGGGCTTTCCCCCACAAAAAAAAACAGCCTTATGCTTTTTCATTCTGAACTTTTTCTTCACAGGTTCAAGGAGAGTGATTTGTATGTAATGACTTGAACTTGCATTTATTATTACTATTATTACAATGTTTGATTAATCAGTTATCAGAGTATGATAAACAGAGAGGAATTGTTATGGAATTTTTCCTTTATTGCTCTGATTTCAGTGATTCCTAATGATGGCCTCATCTGTTCTCACGAATGTAGTGAGAGGGGGCCTTTGATTGATAATTTACTGTGGTTGGGAGTCAGTGGAGTTAAGGAAAAGCAGGTGGTCAAGGGGTCATCTTGAGTGCATTTGTACGTTATAGCCTAAAGGGTTAAGGGGGCATTTACCTCTCAGGGCCAGGGAGAAATAGGGAAAAACAAAGTATATCTCTCCTGTGAGGGGAGGGCAGAAATAAGGCCTTGGACACAAGATATAAAAAAGACAGACACTGCTTCTTCTTATCTTCTCCTCACTGACTCACGAATGTGTATTCAGTGTTTCCCCTACCATTGTTTTGGGGGGGCGGCCCGCCCCCCCCAAAACGACCCCCCGCCCCCCCTAAAATGCTGACGATATCCAGTCATAAAAACGGAATTTACTGTATAACGCAGAATTTGTAAAAAAAATTTTGAGGAATAAATTTCAGACATGAAAATTACTCACCTTTCGGCGAAATTCGACGGGTGTATAATATATATGAAGCCATACTATAGTATAATGTGAGATAGAAATTAATATTTAAGTCATTAAATTCAAGTTCACGTAAACTTTTCCCTCAGCTGCGGCTGTCAGTAATTCTACATTCAGCGTTCAAACAGTGCGTCGTCAGTCATTCAGCATTCAAACAGCACAGCGCGTCGCGTTCGGCAACGATGAACTCTCCAAGATAATTAAATGTTAATATTATTATACTTGATCTGTAGATAAAGCTCTGTGGTTTCGTATAAATTGACTATCTTGCTGTAGTACCTCAATCATGTTCCTTTACCGCGTGTCTAGATCACAACACTGGAGAGCACTATCATTGTTCTTCACGCGCACAGTAACTGAAATTTAAAACGGTTAAAAGAAAAGGCTCAATAAACTATTGCATAGATAGCAACTGTATAATACACTATGCATCGATATGTATTTCCTTTGTGCTTTGAACTTTTCACTGCGTCCTCGAAGAGCTGCGCGCTGTGACTCGTGTTGCCTCAAGCACATCATTCAGCGTCCGGGATGCGCATAAGCGCTGTGTGCAGCACTCTATTGGAGTCTTTCATAATCATATCATAATACTTTTGAAAGATTATTAATAGTATTTTTTGTTTTGTTCTGCCCTATCTATCATATGTTGCTGCCTCATTAAACAGCTGTGCTATACATTTGTGCTATATATATTTTCTTAATTTTATAGTAGACTATAAAATAATTGATCTTTTTTGATTTTTATCTTGTTTTTCATGAATGTATTTTACAACAATACAAAGAGCAATGTGTAACGTTTTACCAGATTTAGTGCTACACTTATTGTCTCTTATTTGTTCCCCACTAAATATATTTTTTTTTTCACTAAATGTTCTGATTTTATAAAATTATTGTTTTTCTAGACTAAATTTTACTGAGTTACCCACTAATCTAGTTTATAATATAATTTTTGTCATAGTTTATGATCATATTTTTTGTTGTTGTTGTTGTTTTTCTTTATAAGGAAGTTGTCTGTATTAAGTAGATTGTGTTTAACACACAAAATAGTTATTATCAGTTCAACACACAGTTGATTTTTTTTTAAAACTGCGTTGGTAACGGATCGGTATCGGTCTTTTCAAAAAAAATTTATTATTATTAGCTAACGCTACGGAGGCCATAATATTTTTGACTAATGGCTGAAGTTAAGTTTCTCCAGCTCTCCCCAGGTTGGCAAAAAATGCATCTCAAAATGCATCAGATTGATGCTTTAAAATATGGAATATTTAAAATTTTCTTACGGGCGAGCATGCCCCCGGACCCCCCTAGAGGGGTTATATCCTTCTCACCTTTTTCACCCCTGACCCGTTTTCATGCCTGATTAATAGAAAGCAGTTCATTACACTTGAAATCAAATCGCGATGTAGACTAGTGTGTGTGAATATTAAACCACAAAGACTATTTAAATACGAATCCTGCATGTTCTGTGTGAATGAATGGTGCAGACAACTTTACGTGCAGTTTCATTTACCACACACACACACTGAAGTACGTGTGACGCTTGCGCTGTTTTTTTGCCTATATGAAGACACAAATGCATGAACTTCCTCTCCAGGCTCTAGATCCACTCTGAATGTAACTTCGTGATCATTTAACCGCTTCATTTGAGAAAAACTACCATCATGACATAAACGCACAGAAACTCAAAAGGTCTTCACGGCAACCCGTCAAAATAAAAGTTCGGTTTAACTTTACAGAAATATATTACCGTTGTACTGTAGAATTTAGATATGTCCCAATGTAATAATACTAACACTAATCCAAATAAATGATCAAAACTAAATTTTTTACAAAATAATATATTTTTCTTCCATGTTTTAATTTTAACAGTAGCCTAAAGCTCATTGTGCAGCACGTTATTTGACAAAAAGTTTATTTAATTGCATATGATTAAAATTGATGATAAATGATACAATTTGTGTTTTATGTCTTCATTTTATTACCAGAAAAAACACAACACAGAAATAGTGACTTTTTTCATAGATTTAAAAAAAAAAATGTTGTATAAGTTTAATGATTCATAATACATGATTTCAATTAATTAGACATGCTTTTTGATTACTAAAAAAATTACACCACGTATCCGTAACACGCCCGCTCCGCAACACTAGCAGTCCCCCCCCCCTGAAAAAAATCTTAGGGGAAACACTGGTATTGGTGACGAAGATCTCTCTTGCAAGAGAATAAATACTTTTTAAACTATTAAATTGGACTCAGAGTGTCTCTTACTCAGTGATGATGTTTGTTAATAATAAAAAAGCCACAACAAAACCAAAAGTAACTTATAAAAGATCATATAAGAGATTCAGTCAAAAATCATTTTGTACAAACGTAAATAATGTATGTTGAATTGATGTTTATAAGGAAGTTCATCCTGATAATGCATTGTCAGCATTTGAAAGACTATTGTATCCTTTGGTGGACAAACATGCACCTATTAAAAAGTGCAGTGAAGAATGTTATAGGACACCACGGATTGTTAATGAGCTGAAATTCATCATGTTTGAGAGAGATGTGGCAAAGGGTACAGCAAACAGAACTGGGAAAAAGGAGGATTGTGACGTCTATTGCAAATTAAGAAATCAAGTAACTAAAATTAATAGGGAAAAGAAAATAAAGTTTTACAAAATTAAAATAAATGAATGTAAAAATGATTGTAAAACATTGTGGAGTACACAATGAAATAATGAATAGAAAATCAAGTCAAATTACTTTTATTGATACAGGCGACTAATTTTTTACTTTTTAAACCATATGAAATAGAAAATTATTTTAATGATTTTTTCATAAAGTTGATAAATTAAGAGAAGAAATGTTGTTTGTTCAGTTTGTCACATCTTTAATATCATGGGATTTTTCCTTTAGCTTGGTAAGATGCAAAGGTTAAATGCAGAAAAATGCAGCACTGGGTTTTAATGGTCATAATAGTCTACCAATAAGTTTGCTATCAGTTAAATTATAGTTCGTGAACAAATTCAATTATTCTTTAAGAAGAATAATTTGGTTTCTATTTTTCACCATTTATATTAAGAGAGCACAGATTGATGACAAAACTTGTCTTGACAAAAACTAAGCAGTATTGTTATATTTTTGTCACGGACAGAGGAGAGAGACAACGGAATGAAGTGGTAAGTGATGTTTATTCAAACACAGAAGGAGTGGAAGTGGTAGAACTCAGACTTGTAGATGAAACAGGATCTGGTGCTACGATAGTTCAGAGTACTTATAATCCTGAAGACTGCAGATGATAGGAAGATCAGACTGGTAGACAGAAACGGATAGTCACAGGTTGTATACAGATGATCGGGTGCTTCGGTTAGGAAGAGTCTAGTGTTACTCTGACGAGACCAGACACTGAGTGAAGGGATGTGTGGGTTTATATGTGTTGATAGTGATGAGCGTGTACAGGTGAAGAGAGTCAGTAATCTGGTGATAACGAGCGGATGGGTGGAGTCAGGTGATCAGATGTTGATGGTGTGACAGGTGGTACTGGTGGTTCTGTGACAGTACCCCCTCCTCCAGGGGCGGCTCCTGACGCCCCGGATGTACGTCGACGGGGCCGACCTCGACCTCTAGGAGCTGGGCGGTTGGGATGAGACTCGTGGAACTGGGTAAGGAGGGATGGGTCCAGGATGTCGTCTCTAGCGACCCACGTGCGCTCCTCGGGGCCGTATCCCTCCCAGTCCACGAGATATTGTAGGAGGTGGCCCCGTCGACGGGAATCCAGGATGTCCCGTACACGGTAGATGGTGTTTTCTTCTTCGATTTCTGGAGGAGGAGGCCTGCTAGCACCATCAGATTCTGGGGAAGAGGAGACAAGAGGTTCAGTGAATGGTTTCAATAGTGAGACATGAAATGATGGTGCGATCCGGTAGTTTGAGGGAAGGTTAAGACGGTAGGTGACCTCGTTGACCTGCCTCTCGATGGTGAAGGGACCTATGTAGCGGGGACTCAGCTTTCGACAGGGCAGGCGAAGACGGATGTCTCTGGTGGAGAGCCAGACCTTTTGCCCTGGTTGGTATTTGGGTGTGGGTCCTCTCTTGGTGTTGGCCTGGCTCTGGTGTCTTCGCACTGCCCTCTGGAGGTGGACGTGCGCTGAGTCCCATACCCTCTCACTCTCTTCGAACCAGGTGTTAACAGCTGGGACTTCTGACGGTTCTCCTGACCAGGGGAAAAGAGGAGGTTGGTACCCGAGTATGCACTGAAACGGGGTGAGACCGGTGGTGTCTTGGCGTAGTGAGTTCTGTGCATACTCGGCCCATGGGAGGAAGCGGCTCCAGCTGTCCTGGTTCTGGTGGCAGTAAGCTCGCAGGTATCTCCCGATTTCCTGTACCTTGCGTTCAGTCTGGCCATTTGATTGTGGATGGTACCCTGAGGATAAGCTGATTGATACACCGAGTAATTTAAAGAAGGCATGCCAGACTCGAGATATGAATTGGGGACCTCTATCAGACACAATGTTTTCAGGCAGACCAAAGTGACGGAATACATGTTGGAATAGATGATCGGCAGTTGCGAAGGCAGTGGGAAGACCCTTCAAAGGAATGAGTTTGCATGCTTTTGAGAAACGGTCGACTACTACCAGGATGCAGGTGTGAGAATCTGATGATGGGAGGTCAGTCATAAAGTCAATGCCCAGATGGGACCATGGACGACGGGGTATGGGTAGTGGTTTTAGTTTTCCCTCAGGAAGTCGACGTGGAGTAGTGGTGGTGGCACAGACTGAACATCCACGAATGTATCGGGAGACATCCTACGTGATGGAGGGCCACCAGAACCGGTTGCGAAGAAGTGAGAGGGTTCGCTGGCTGCCTGGGTGTCCAGAGCCCGGAGACGTGTGAACTGAGTCCATGAGGGACAGGCGAAGAGAGGATGGAACATAAACCCGTCCCTCAGGACCTCCCGGCGGAGCTGGTTCAGAACGAGTGGCCTCACGAATGCGATCGTCGATGGTCCATTCGATGGGGCTGACTATTATGGCTGGAGGGAGTATGGTTTCTGGAGGTGATATGTTGGATTCGGGCGCCTGAAGACGGGAGAGTGCGTCAGCTTTTAGATTCTTGTCTCCTGGACGGTATGTCACACGGAAGTTGAAGCGGGTAAAGAAGAGGGCCCACCGGGCCTGGCGAGGATTAAGGCGTTTGGCTTCTCGAAGATACTGGAGATTGCGGTGATCTGTGATGACTTCCACTTTATGGTTTGCTCCCTCCAGCCAGTGTCTCCACTCTTCGAGAGCCATCTTAATGGCCAACAGTTCCCGGTTACCGATGTCATAATTTAGCTCCGCTGGGGACAGTTTCCGTGAATAGAATGCACATGGATGGAGTACTGGAGGTTTCCCCTGCTGCTGTGAAAGAATGGCTCCCACCCCGGTCGATGAGGCGTCAACTTCGACCACGAAGGGAAGTTCCGGATTTGGATGGACCAGAATGGGGGCTGAACAGAAGGCCCTCTTTAGCTGCTGGAATGCTTGAGTAGCGTTGGGATTCCAGGACAGAGACTTGGGCCGGTCCTTGAGGAGAGAGGTGAGTGGTGAACTGATGAGGCTGTATTGACGGATAAAACGGCGGTAAAAGTTTGCGAATCCTAAGAATCGCTGAAGTTCTTTAACTGTGGTGGGTTGTGGCCAGTTTCTGATGGTATCTACCTTCCTCTGGTCCATTTGAATACCTTGAGGGCTGATGACGTATCCGAGGAAGTGAACCGTGGTTTGGTGGAACTCACATTTTTCCAATTTTAGGAACAGTTGGTGGTCTCTGAGTTTCTGTAGAACTTGCTGGACGTGATCACGATGTTCGGCTACGTTCTTGGAAAAGATTAAGATGTCGTCAATGTAGACGATCACGAATTGTTGTAGAAACTCACGGAACACTTCATTCATGAAGGCCTGGAAGACGGATGGAGAGTTGGACAACCCATATGGCATAACGAGGTATTCATAGTGACCTGATGGAGTGATGAAAGCAGTTTTCCACTCGTCGCCCTTTCGGATGCGCACAAGATTGTAAGCACTTCGGAGATCTAATTTGCTGAAGATTTGAGCCCCACGCAACTGTTCCAGAGCAGCCGGCACCAGAGGAAGGGGATAGCGGAACTTGATAGTCTGTTCGTTGAGTGCACGGTAATCGATACACGGCCGCAAGCCTCCGTCCTTTTTACCCACGAAGAAGAAGCTGGATGCAGCAGGGGAAGTGGATGGTCGAATGAACCTTTGTTGTAGGGCTTCCTTGATGTACTCATCCATGGCCTTCTGCTCCGGGATGGACAGAGGATAGATTCGGCCTTTAGGTGGAGTGGCCCCAGGCAGCAGGTCGATGGCGCAGTCCCATGGCCGATGAGGAGGTAACTGAGTTGCTCGTTGTTTGCAGAACACATCCTGGAACGCCCGGTACTGAGGAGGGATCTTCAGTTTCAGGTTGGATTCAGGACTTTCGATTGATGTGGAGTTGATGTGGAGATTAGGGTAGGATTGGAACACCCCTGGAAGAGGTTTCTGATGACAGGTTTTGGTGACGGGTAATATACAAGAGGAGAAGCAAGAATTACTCCATTGCGTGATCTCTCCAGTGGTCCAGTTTACCTGTGGTGAATGTACTGACATCCACGGGCGTCCCAGGATGATGTCCGCGGTGGACCCCTCCAGCACCAGAAAAGATATTTCCTCTTGGTGAAGACTTCCGATGCGCAGTGTGATTACGGGGGATTGGTGACAGATCTGACCCCGGCCCAGCGGCTTACCTAATATGGTGTGTATCCTTAACTTCTCCGTGATCCTTCTCCTCGAAAGGCGGAGTTTCGTGAGGAGCTGGTGGGAAATGAAGTTCCCCGAGGAGCCGGTGTCAACGAGGGCGTGCGCTGGAACACAGTGTGAACGGGTCAGGATTGTAACTGGAGTACGTGATAATGGCGATATCATGGGAGAAATATGGACCGCACTTACCGCTGGGCGTGGTGGTCGTACCGGGCATTGAGGGATGAGGTGTCCTTCTGCCCCGCAGTAAAGGCAGAGACCGAGATTGATGCGTCGTTGACGTTCTGTTCCGGAGAGGTGGTAGGCGTCTATCTGCATCGGTTCAGATGCTGGAAGGGTCATTGACGGTGCTGGGGGCAGAGGGTGCACAGCGGACTGGTCAAGGGCACTAGCAGTGAGGCGTTGAGAGATGCGGATGGTACGCTGTATAACATTTTCCAGTCCGATGACATCGTCATAGACGGCAATTTGCTGACGGATGGTGGAATTCAATCCGTGCCGGAAACAGGTGATGAGTGCGGTTTCGTTCCATCCACAGTTGGCAGCCAGGGTACGGAAACGTAGGGCATATTCATTGACAGACGAATTCCCCTGACGGAGGCGATACAGCTGGTCGTGGACGGAGAGAGCGGAGGTACTGATGCCGAAAACCTCCTTGAAATGGGTGGTGAATGCTACCCATGAACCAGTGAGTGCCCCATTAGCCTCCCAGATGGACTGGGCCCATTGGAGAGCGGGACCGGAGAGAAGGGAAATTAAATAGGAAATCTTGCTACGGTCGGTAGGGAAAGCGAGTGCCTGCATCTCAAAATAGAGGGAACATTGCAGAAGAAATCCACTGCAACCCTCCGCCTCACCGGTGTAGGTCGCTGGTCGGGCCATGGGACTGTGAGAGGCAGGCGAAGAAGGAGAGTGAAAGCTGGGAGGAAGTGGTTGGCTGGCGGCTGGATCGGGGAGAGAACCCCGTGAAGAATCCTCTTCAGCTCCTGCGGATCTTTGCATCCTGTCGGTCTGGTCTTCTGTCACGGACAGAGGAGAGAGACAACGGAATGAAGTGGTAAGTGATGTTTATTCAAACACAGAAGGAGTGGAAGTGGTAGAACTCAGACTTGTAGATGAAACAGGATCTGGTGCTACGATAGTTCAGAGTACTTATAATCCTGAAGACTGCAGATGATAGGAAGATCAGACTGGTAGACAGAAACGGATAGTCACAGGTTGTATACAGATGATCGGGTGCTTCGGTTAGGAAGAGTCTAGTGTTACTCTGACGAGACCAGACACTGAGTGAAGGGATGTGTGGGTTTATATGTGTTGATAGTGATGAGCGTGTACAGGTGAAGAGAGTCAGTAATCTGGTGATAACGAGCGGATGGGTGGAGTCAGGTGATCAGGTGTTGATGGTGTGACAGGTGGTACTGGTGGTTCTGTGACAATTTTGATGTACTGGATCATAAATTATTGCTGGATAAGCTGAAAAATTACAAATTTTCTTCTTATACTGTACATTGGTTTAAAAGTTAACTGTCTAACGGGATAATGTGTATTTTATAATGGAAGTTAATCAGATAAGAAAGAGTTACAATGTGGTGTGCCTCAAGGAAGTTGTTTAAATTTATCTTCAACTTGTTTTAAAGAGTGTGAACAGTCATGGTTACAGATGATAAAACATTATATTTACCTGCCACATGAATTAAGCAGTTGTCTACTGCTTTGGATAAGGACATTTTACCTCATCCAAAGAAAACTTTTTACCACAACACTGTGTAGGCTACATGTAGCGCAACGTGACTTGATGTGCTACACCCAGTTTTAATATTCAGTAGGGCCTAATTGAATCAGAAGCAAGGAACATCTACTGGAAGAAGGAAATGCTGAAACAGGTGAGCCGCTTGCGGGAAAGTTATTAAATTTGGCACACTGATAAAGGACAGTCTGAAAAGTCACCAGAGCAAATTTGGCATCTCAAAATCAATCCCTCTAGCACCACCAACTGTCCAGAATTTCACTCATGTTTATACTAATAACTTTTGAACCATAATTGGTAGAAACAAATTTCTTTTTTCCCTATGATCCCTATCAGTGGTGTAAAGTAACGAATTACAAATACTCTCGTTACTGTAATTGAGTAGTTTTTTTTAGGAATTGTACTTTTTTAAGTAGTTTAAAAACAGTGTACTTTTACTTTTACTTGAGTACATTTTAAGTGCTGTATCGGTACTTTTACTGCGCTATTTTCCCTGAACCTGCCGTCGCTACATTTATATTAATATTTATTTTTATAATAAGTCATCATGTGACTCCATGCGTGATTCCCGTCAAATCAAATCGCGCGCGGAAAACTTTGCATCAAACCAGCATCAACAGACTTCGAGACACCTGGCGCCAATTTATTTTTTTCACGAAGTGACTTTCGGAGTGGATCTTAAGCCTGGAGGAAGTTCATGCATTTGTGTCTTCATATAGGCAAAAAAACAGCGCAAGCGTCACACCTCACACGTGCTTCAGTGTGTGTGTGTGTGTGTGTGTGGTAAATGAAACTGCGCGTCGGCTGCACCATTCATTCACACAGAACATGCAGGATTCGTATTTAAATTGTCTTTGTAGTTTAATATTCACACACACGCACACTATATCGCGATTTGATTTCAAGTGTACTGAACTGCTTTCTATTTATTCCTCAAAAATTTTACAAATTCCGTGAAATTCCGAGTTATAAATTCCTTTTTTATGACTGGATTTTGTCAGCATTTTAGGGGGGCGGGGGTCGTCCAAAACAATGGTAGGGGAAACGCTGTATTTTTAGTGCTAGCAGTCAAAAATAAAACTGTTGGAGAAATATTGAAATACTGTTTCTTTTTTTCTATGAATCTGTGATAAAAGAGTAAGCTACATTTTCAATTTGCAGGGTATAAGGTGGACTAACATTCATAGCATAATACTCACTACTCACTACTCTTGAGTACTTTTAAAAGGGCTACTTTTTACTCCTACTTTGAGTAGTTTTTAGGACCGGTACTTTTACTCTACTCTCACTACATTTTTTGACAAGTAACAGTACTTTTACTTGAGTATGCTTTTTCAGTACTCTTTCCACCACTGATCCCTATGAGCTCATGACGATCCAATTGCATTCTATGACGTCATTTTCCGTCATAAAAATATGGCCGCCATTTTGAATTGTCCAAAAAACCTACTTTTCCGAACTCGTCCTAGACGGTTTATCCGATTTTCACCAAAATTTAACCAGATCATCTCCAGACAACGCAGGCAAAATGGCTGAAAAATCATAAACATTAACTAAAAGTATGATTTAATGGATTATCACTTTTGACCAGTAGCTGAAATGCGCAACTAGCACACGCGACACACACACGTAACTTGAAGCGAACTTTTACATCTCAGTAATAACAGTAACTTATTAAACACTTTAAACAATGTAGACATGCTCTCAAAAACATACTCTCATTGCATCAATGTGTTCCATACCTGCTGAGGGGAGATGTATGTATTAACACACACACACAGGACACAAGCTGCTGCTGCTGCTTCAATCATGACGGTAGAGATCCACTTTTGCGACACGACAGTCGCGTGTTGTCTTCTTCTTCTTCTTCTTCTTTCTTTTAATGGCGGTTGGCAAACAACTTTTAAGTGTGCATTACCGCCACCTTCTGATATGGAGTGTGGATCACAATAGCCTTTCCTCACTACCCTTAAAATAAATATATAAATAAATACATCCATCCATAATAAAACCAATAAATAACTTCATAAATATCTAATAACATTATTAATATTCATACATTATCATTATTATTAAATACAACTTTCTAAGACAACTAAACTCATATCCTTCTACTAAGCCCTGTTTTACTCAAAAACACAAATATCGCTCTATACCCTACATGCCCTGAATTCATTTGTAATAGTTCCTTCATTTCAAATCAAATTTTTTCTTTTCTAAAGAAGTCTTTCAGCCTCATCCTTTCCTCCTTATACTTCTGACAATTAATAATTACATGTTCTACTGTTGGATTATGATTGCAGGTTGTGAGTTTGCATGTGACTGTGAACATGAGTGTATTATATGTTATAATTGGATATTATTTTATAGGCTAGTATGTTTAATTTGTGGACATAGTCAATGAAAGACTATATATGTACTTGTTTGAGCAACATGAAAGTAAGTAAATGATAACTTTAATATTCATATTTCTCTTTCTCTGTGTTTCAGGCATTGGATGCTGGCTTGATCGTTTTATTTAGTTTTTTAAATAGTTTTTGAGATGGTGGCCAAAGGGATCTGTGGTAAACATTGCTATTTTGGCTGCCTGTGGAACAGATTTGATTTTCTGATCTTCACAGCTTGGTAAGGGCACTTGTTTTCTCCCAATCTTCCCTGACATACCATTCATTGTAGTTGCAGGTGAATCAGGTGCTACTTGTTTGATCATTAATTTGCTATTAATCATTACCGCGATTTATTGCATTACCGAATACCGGCACATGTCTACTACGACCTCGTTCAGGGGTCGAAAGGGTGAAAAACACGTTTTGTATTTTTTACTGAATAAGGTCCCGGAAGGTCACAGCACAATTGTTGGCGTTTTACATTTAAAACGATTATATCTTAGTATAAACATCGTCTAGTGCCCTTGAGTTGAGCCCCATAGTTTGAGGGCCGCTTTCTTAGCGTTTCGAGTCCAGATGAGTGTGTGGCTGAGAACGGGCCTTTTACCATTGACTTCAATGGCAGACAGAGATATGGATGAAAAACCTTTCGATATGTTGATCGGGGGGCTCTGACGCAACAGAGTGAGTGATTTTGGGGCCCTGGGGCATTTTCAGTGCTTAATTTGCATAAAAAAATGCAGTGTCTGTCAGGGTGTCCGCGGGGTCTTAAAAAGTATTAAAAGTTGATAAATCAATTTAGAGAAAATTAAGGCCCTTAAAAGGTATTAAAAAGTCCTAAATGCCATTATCCAAGGTATGACATTTTTTTTAACATCTTTTCGTTATGTATATTTGTCCATAAAGTTTGCCTGAATTTAAACATTGCGTCGGGGAATAGTGGGGTTCTGTGTAGTTTATGGAATCCCGCTAGATATGACGTCATCTGTTACCGCGCTTCATGACTTACTGCTGCGTGATAGCGCATATGTCCCTTACGCATGGTTGTTAAACAACATCGTTCACTAATAGGGAAATTAAATATACACAACAAGCTTAAGTTGCATCTTAAGGTTTTCTTTCAGTTGAAAACATTAAACTGAAAAGATGGCGACGCCGGGTGTGGCAGGCGTAGTTGCAGTACTCTTTGTGTATGCACTTCTAACAAACAACTTTTCTCACACGGAGACTCGTCAAACTCTGAAGGATTCAGACATTGTAACAACCAAAGCCGCCAAACATGTTGGATTTGGAAGAAACGTCCTGGCAACTACTTTCATTTACCCGCATTTGTACAGCAAAGTAAGGAAACCCACAAAATCGGTATTGAAACCGCACCAGAGCCTTGCGCTAATAATTACCATCTGTCTTCTGTTATCCGGGGACATCCACCAATGCCCCGGTCCGACAACTGGTTCAATGCTGGATAGCCCTTGTGCCATCGCATTAAACCATAGCAAGAGCACTGTAGGAAATTCACAGGTACGCACTTTTACTTTATGCCATACATCTGAGCTAAACACTCACCCCGATTTTTCCATTTCTCCGGTGAGAGCGGCGGGACCAATGATCGACGTGGATGTGGTCACCGATTGGACAGATCCAACAAGGAGTAGCGGCGAGTTTACCGGCTGCACTGCACTGCCCTCGCTATTGTGTGGGATACCCCCGTCAACTGGTTTCTTGGACGGGTATACATTTCAGGATTGGAATCCTCTGTCGGACCGGAGTCCATCGTGCCTGCAGGAGGCCGTTGCGGCGGTTGATCGAGTTTCGCCAGCTGCTGTGGCGGGATCCTGCTGGGCGAGGTCTAGTGAGTTAATCTGCGAGCCGGTTCGATCAGCTGGGGTAACTGCCTCTGTGAGGCGGCAACTAGCTGCACAAACTTCGAGCGAGGAAACGTGTGTCGGTCCATACCATCTAACGTTCCCTGAGGTAACGGAGTTGTCGGGGGGATCGTTGGACACCGTTCGTTTCGCAACGCCAGTAAGTCTCGGCCTGTCCGATGGTCATATCGTCGGGGACCGAACAACGCGCTATGCGAAAAATACACAAAGACGGTGTCCTGTAAAGGTCAAAACTTCAAATTGCGCGATAGTGAAACGGAGGCAGCTCAAGTTTTTTCAGACTGTAAATCATGTGCAGGTTATATGGAATCCACAAACGAAACCTAAAGGATTATTAGGTGGTCATCTCAATGTTAGAAGTATTCTACCAAAAATAGACCAATTACACAACTTATTAACCGAATCGAATTTGGACTTTTTATGTGTTTCTGAAAGTTGGTTAAATCAAAGTACTCCAACAAATCTGGTTAATATACCTGGCTATAAGTGCTTTAGAAAAGATCGGGAACAAGGAAGGGGTGGGGGGGTGTTAATATATATTAGAGATCAACTTAAATGTGAAGAGGTTGCAATTAATGTGAAACTGGAGTGCCTTGTATTACGAATCACTTTGTCAACAACAATGAAATTCAATTTATGTTTTTTATACAATTCACCATCACATAGCTCTGAAAGCCTAATACTGGGTGATTTTAACATTAACTGGATAGAAAAAAATAGTAAAAAGAAATTAAAAGCTCTAGTAGATAAATTTAAGTATAAACAGCTAATAGACAAACCTACTAGAATCACTAGAAGTAGTAAAACGCTGATTGATTTAATTTTTACAAACAGGCCTGAAAGAATAACAAAAACTTATAACCTTATCACTGGACTCTCGGATCATAACATGACCTTAATTGTTAGGAAACTGGGTAAAAAACGATTGACCTACTACAACCAAGAAACAAAAATACAGAAAATAGGTATTCCAAAAGCAAAACAAAATAACTTTGAAGAAGAACTGAATCAAATAAATTGGGATAATGTTATGAAAGAGTCCAATGTGAATCAAAGTGCTAATATCTTTGTCACTACAATAAGTAACACGATAAAAAAGTATACTAAAACATGGACGAGCAAATCAAAGAAATACTCTCTTCCATGGTTTAATGGTGATATTTGGCACATTATGAAAAAACGTGATACCGCACGTAAAACATCTTTGAAAACTA
This sequence comes from Tiaroga cobitis, assembly GCA_030578255.1. Classification (NCBI taxonomy): domain Eukaryota; kingdom Metazoa; phylum Chordata; class Actinopteri; order Cypriniformes; family Leuciscidae; genus Tiaroga; species Tiaroga cobitis. The sequence continues at coordinate 6,433,974 of CM060605.1, read as the reverse complement.
GAAATTGTACGGATCATCTAATTTATACTACACTTAGAAATCAAGTTTTAAGCAATCTGCGTAAAGCTAAAATTGATTATTTTACTAAAAAGATAGAAGAGGCTAATGGTAGTAGTCGTAAACAATGGCAACACATAAACTACTTAACCAACCCTGCAAAGAAAAAACACGTTAGAATAGATTCTATCAAAGTTGATGGTACTCTTGTTAATAATAGTGAGTCAATGGCGGGTGTTTTTAATAATTTTTTTATAGACTCTGTTTATGAACTAGCAAATAAATTCAACAATAAGGTGACGTGTAGAAGAAGTTAATTTAGTTAATGCAAGCTTGTTTAAAATTCAAGAAATCTCTTCTGATAGAGTTAAAAAGATCATTACAAATATGAAAGACTCCGGAGCTAAAGACATACACAATATAAGTATAACCCTGATCAAAAAACATCAGGACAGTCTGTTGCAACCAATTACGCATTTAGTTAATCTCTCAATTCGATTAAGTACATTTCCACAGTGCTGGAAGCACGCTGTAATAACACCTATCCACAAGTCAGGGGAAAAGGATACACCCAATAATTATAGGCCTATTGCAATTTTACCAGTTGTGTCCAAAATCTTGGAGAAGGTTATTGCAGAACAACTTATTGAACATCTAGAGTCAAACCAGCTGCTGCATCCTCAACAGTTTGGTTTTAGGCGCAAATACAGCACTGAAACAGCTAATTGTTACTTCCTAGAGAAGATTAAAGGGCCTCTAGATAAAGGGCAAGTAGTTGGTGCGGTATTCTTGGACCTGAAAAAGGCCTTTGACACAGTGGATCACAGTGTGCTTATTAACACACTCCAGCTCTTCAAAATGTCACCTAGTTCATTAGCTTGGTTAAAATCATATCTTGAGGATAGACAACAGTGCGTAAAGGTAAATGGGGTGATGTCAGCTCTTTGCCCTAACAATATGGGGGTTCCTCAGGGATCAGTGCTGGGGCCGTTGCTGTTTACAATGTACATCAATGATTTCCCTGATAGCTGCAAAGATGTCAACTGCCAGCTGTATGCAGATGATACAGTTGTCCATCTATCTGCTAGAACCTCAGCCATAGCCGCGCAGAAGCTGACATTAGCCCTAACAGATATCTCAAAGTGGTTTGAATTGTCTCACCTGACCTTAAATGTGAAGAAAACTGTTGCTATTTGTTTCTCAAATAAAAAACGACCCTCAGATAGTACTTTTGAAGTAAGCATAAACAATGAAATTATTCAAGAAGAAAAAGAGGTTAAATATCTTGGGATAATTATTGACAACAATCTCAAATTTCAGAGTCAAGTCAAAAACATTTGTCGATGTTTGTCGACATTTGTCGAAACACTTCGCGTTTTCTGTTAAGGACTGCTTCTTTAACGAAGCATATGTCTCAAAATCATTTTGCTATTAGTTAAAGCTGCAGTCCGTAGCTTTTTGTGGGGTTAAAAATGATCCAAAATACATATTTGAGAAAATACACAACCAGCCAGTGTTAAAAACTCTCTGCTTCCCTTAGCTCGATTCAAAGCGGTAAGCTTGTAATAATGTTTTTAATTTCAGTGGATTTCCGTGGGAGAGTCGAGCATGTCTTTGCGTCATTACGTCACATCTGTACACATAAAGAAGGAGTCTCGGCTAGTATAAGCTATATTGCGTGTGAGGATGTTTGAGGTGGAGATTTATAGCCTTTTCTCACAGCATTTGATATAATTAAACTTATCAATTTGATGGCGGATCCAGAAAGGTTCAAATGACAATCATCAGTGACAACAGACTAGGGCTGTTGGAACGAATTCCGAAAATCGAATATAATTCGAATATTAAAAAATCAATACTATTCGAATGCTGAAGTTACTATTCGAATATTGTTTTTTTATGTTTATTTTTTATTTTTTTATACCGTAAAACTTCAAATAATAGCCAAGTCCCAAATAGACGCCTGTCTCGTTTACACGCCTGGTGTGGCGGCAGGTTTGGGTATAAAGGCCGGTCTCAAATAGAGGCCGGGTCTGTTTTTTAGTTTCGGGTTGTATTTAATCTTCTAAAACCCGTCAGATCGATTTTTGGCGGCCGCCAACGCAAATGTTTGTCCCGCCAAAGCCTTTTTTGATCAGTGAGTGATGTAGACTAGACTGACTGCTGCGCCTGACAGGGCGCATAACGAGCAGAGAGAGAGAGAGAGAGAGAGAGAGAGCGCACTCTCACGTCTTCAAACACGAGCGCTGTCTTGGTCTCTCTCCCTTGCGCATATTAATCAAAATCAATTGACACGATAGTAAAAGGTCGGAAGTTTCACGTGGAGCTTTTGGAAATTTTTAGAGATTAGAGACTCTAGGCCTACACTCAATGAACAACATCTCAACACTAAATTATAAAGGCCTGTCTTATATAGACACCTGTCTCAAATACAAGCCGGTGCAGTTCGACGATTTGGGAAAATAAAAGCCCGGGCTACTATTTGAAGTTTTACGGGTATGCAATCTTGCCTTTCTCGCCACCTTGGCTTACACACATGTGAAAATGAAATGCTTTTGTTTCGTCTGATGTACAATAAAGTTTTTGAATCATAACACAGTTGTGCACGTTATCCACGATGTATCATCATAACAATACTGTCAAAATTGGTAAATGTTTAACAACGTAAAAAAACGCCCGTGAAGCGCAAATATCTCGGTGAAAACTCAACGGATTTGGTGAGCACCGAACTCATTGGAACCGTCTAGTCGAACTGAAAAGAACGATATAAGTTTCAGGATTTTTGGTAGTGTTTTAGCGGAGATATTAGCCGAAAACCATCGATAGCGCTTCAACCATATTCAGCACGAATAAAATGTGTATTGTAATGTTAGATGTCCCTCTAGTGGACAGAACGTGTAACAACAACCACATGCTATAGTGGCATTGGCGATCCATAAGCCTGAGTAATGTCGTAAATATTAATAATAGGATGAATTTGAGCATTTAATATTCAAATATTATTCGAATATTAAATAAAATAATGAATGGAATTCGAATAGTATTATAGAGGAAGATTGACAGCCCTACAACAGACTCACCCGGTGTAAAATGCAAAAGACTTCTTTCGGACTTCGGAGTGGCTACAGAAAAAAAGAGACTGCAACTGGACCCATGCGAAAACAAGGATACATATCGGAAGGACATTACATGTAGTCACGCAATGCTGACGTTGTTAACATTAACAATTTGAGAACAAAGTATAATTTGCACGGTTTTGCGTGATATGATAACTTATAAGCAATTGTTAGATTTAATCAGCGTGATTTACTGCAATGTCAGAACCAGAACAAAGGTGGATGTTTCTTACTAGTTCAGATGACATTTTCCGGTGAAAATTCTTATGTTGTTCATACTTCCAAAAAGAATAATCTGTGATTCTGAATGCCAGTATCCACACCGGCGTGGTGACTGACAGCCGCACACTCTCCTCAAACACGGTGTTCATCCGCGCTGTGCCGTGTCGAGGGTGTTGAAGTACAACTCACGTAGAGTTGATAATTCCGCGAATGACTGCAATTGCAGATTTCGAATAGAGATGGCGACAAAGAGGAAAAAAATGCCGGACTGCAGCTTTAAGTAATCATCTCGCTCTCTCGGATTCAGCTGCGTTACCTGCAGTCGTCAATGCAGTGATGGACAGCTGTCTTCCCTCATTCGACTGCTGTTTGGATTTCATGTGATTTCTCATTGTGGTGGTGATATTATAACTCAATATCATTAATTAATTTCATTAAAAGTAATTCCGTTTTGTAATATCATTTAGTAAGATCATTTTCATCCAAGTAATTCCAAATTTCACGAGGCTGACGACGACATGTGATCAAATACAATCAACACGCTCCACAGCGCCAAACAGTGTATTTAATTATAACTGCGAGTAAGTGATTGGGATTTATCATGGATTCACAGCATTTACTGCCAGCAAAGCAACGTACAGGTGAGTGAGAGAGAGCGCGAGAGGTACAGGTGAGTGAGAGAGAGCGCGAGAGGTACAGGTGAGTGAGAGAGAGCGCGAGAGGTACGGGTGAGTGAGAGAGAGCGCGAGAGGTACGGGTGAGTGAGAGAGAGCGCGAGAGGTACGGGTGAGTGAGAGAGAGCGCGAGAGGTACGGATGAGTGAGAGAGAGCGCGAGAGGTACGGGTGAGTGAGAGAGAGCGCGAGAGGTACGGGTGAGTGAGAGAGAGCGCGAGAGGTACGGATGAGTGAGAGAGAGCGCGAGAGGTACGGGTGAGTGAGAGAGAGCGCGAGAGGTACGGATGAGTGAGAGAGAGAGCGCGAGAGGTACGGGTGAGTGAGAGAGAGCGCGAGAGGTACGGATGAGTGAGAGAGAGCGCGAGAGGTACGGGTGAGTGAGAGAGAGCGCGAGAGGTACGGGTGAGAGAGAGATCGCGAGAGGTACGGGTGAGTGAGAGAGAGCGCGAGAGGTACGGATGAGTGAGAGAGAGCGCGAGAGGTACGGATGAGTGAGAGAGAGCGCGAGAGGTACGGGTGAGAGAGAGATCGCGAGAGGTACGGATGAGTGAGAGAGAGCGCGAGAGGTACGGATGAGTGAGAGAGAGCGCGAGAGGTACGGGTGAGTGAGAGAGAGCGCGAGAGGTACGGGTGAGAGAGAGAGAGCGTGAGAGGTACGGATGAGTGAGAGAGAGCGCGAGAGGTACGGATGAGTGAGAGAGAGCGCGAGAGGTACGGGTGAGAGAGAGAGAGCGCGAGAGGTACGGGTGAGTGAGAGAGAGCGCGAGAGGTACGGGTGAGTGAGAGAGAGAGCGAGGGACGGGTGAGGGAGAGAGAGCGAGAGAGGTACGGGTGAGTGAGAGAGAGCGAGAGGTACGGGTAAGTGAGAGAGAGAGCGAGAGGTACGGATGAGTGAGAGAGAGCGCGAGAGGTACGGATGAGTGAGAGAGAGCGCGAGAGGTACGGATGAGTGAGAGAGAGCGCGAGAGGTACGGGTGAGTGAGAGAGAGCGCGAGAGGTACGGGTGAGAGAGAGAGAGCGTGAGAGGTACGGATGAGTGAGAGAGCGCGAGAGGTACGGGTGAGAGAGAGATCGCGAGAGGTACGGGTGAGTGAGAGAGAGCGTGAGAGGTACGGATGAGTGAGAGAGAGCGCGAGAGGTACGGATGAGTGAGAGAGAGCGCGAGAGGTACGGGTGAGAGAGAGATCGCGAGAGGTACGGATGAGTGAGAGAGAGCGCGAGAGGTACGGATGAGTGAGAGAGTGCGAGAGGTACGGGTGAGAGAGAGAGCGCGAGAGGTACGGGTGAGAGAGAGACAGCGAGAGGGACGGGTGAGAGAGAGAGATCGCGAGAGGTATGGGTGAGAGAGAGAGATCGCGAGAGGTACGGATGAGTGAGAGAGCGCAAGAGGTACGGGTGAGAGAGAGAGATGGCGAGAGGTAAAGGTGAGTGAGAGAGCGCGAGAGGTACGGGTGAGAGAGAGAGATCGCGAGAGGTACGGGTGAGAGAGAGAGATGGCGAGAGGTAAAGGTGAGTGAGAGAGCGCGAGAGGTACGGGTGAGAGAGAGAGATCGCGAGAGGTACGGGTGAGTGAGAGAGAGCGCGAGAGGTACGGGTGAGAGAGAGAGAGATCGCAAGAGGTACGGGTGAGTGACAGAGAGCGCGAGAGGTACGGATGAGTGAGAGATCGCGAGAGGTACAGGTGAGAGAGAGAGACAGCGAGAGGGACGGGTGAGAGAGAGACAGCGAGAGGGACGGGTGAGAGAGAGAGAGCGGGAGAGGTACGGGTGAGAGTGAGCGCGAGAGGTACGGATGAGGGAGAGAGAGCGTGAGAGGTACGGGTGAGAGAGAGCGCGAGAGGTACGGGTGAGAGAGAGAGAGCACGAGAGGTAAGGATGAGAGAGAGCGCGAGAGGTACGGGTGAGAGAGAGACAGCGAGAGGGACGGGTGAGAGAGAGACAGCGAGAGGGACGGGTGAGAGAGAGACAGCGAGAGGGACGGGTGAGAGAGAGAGCGCGAGAGGTACAGGTGAGAGACAGCGAGAGGTACGGATGAGGGAGAGAGAGCGTGAGAGGTACGGGTGAGTGAGAGAGAGCGCGAGAGGTACAGGTGAGAGAGAGCGCGAGAGGTACGGGTGAGAGAGAGAGACAGCGAGAGGGACGGGTGAGAGAGAGCACGAGAGGTACGGGTGAGAGAGAGAGCGCGAGAGGTACGGGTGAGAGAGAGAGCGCGGGAGGTACGGGTGAGAGAGAGAGCGCGAGAGGTACGGGTGAGAGAGAGAGCGCGAGAGGTACAGGTGAGAGAGAGCGCGAGAGGTACGGGTGAGAGAGAGAGGCAGCGAGAGGGACGGGTGAGAGAGAGCACGAGAGGTACGGGTGAGAGAGAGAGCGCGAGAGGTACAGGTGAGAGAGAGCGCGAGAGGTACGGATGAGGGAGAGAGAGTGTGAGAGGTACGGGTGAGTGAGAGAGAGCGCGAGAGGTACAGGTGAGAGAGAGCGCGAGAGGTACGGATGAGGGAGAGAGAGTGTGAGAGGTACGGGTGAGTGAGAGAGAGCGCGAGAGGTACGGTGAGAGAGAGCGCGAGAGGTACGGATGAGAGAGAGAGAGCACGAGAGGTAAGGATGAGAGAGAGCGCGAGAGGTACGGGTGAGAGAGAGCGCGAGAGGTACGGGTGAGAGAGAGAGAGCACGAGAGGTAAGGATGAGAGAGAGCGCGAGAGGTACGGGTGAGAGAGAGAGACAGCGAGAGGGACGGGTGAGAGAGAGACAGCGAGAGGGACGGGTGAGAGAGAGAGAGCGCGAGAGGTACGGGTGAGAGAGAGAGCGCGAGAGGTACGGGTGAGGGAGAGAGAGCTTGAGAGGTACGGGTGAGAGAGAGAGCGCGTCAGGTATGGGTGAGTGAGAGAGAGCGCGAGAGGTACGGGTGAGAGAGAGCTTAAACTCAGCAGTCCCAGCATGATTATAACTCTAGCCAAACTCTTTAATCTGGTGTTCTGGTCCGGAAGCTTCCCCGAGAGCTGGTCTGAAGGACTCATCACACCCATATTCAAGAAAGGAGATCGATTCGACCCTAATAGTTATCGCGGCATCAGTGTGGGCAGTGCTTTAGGAAAACTGTTCTGCAGGATCATAAACACACGCATTGTCTCACACATCTCATCACACAACATTTTAAATAAAGCACAGATTGGCTTTCTACCAAAACACCGCACATCCGACCACATCTATTCTCTTCACACACTCATCAACAAAAACATCAAGGACAAACAAAGGAAAATATTTGCATGTTTTGTAGACTTTAAAAAAGCATTCGACTCAATTTGGCATGATGGTCTACTATACAAAATCCTACAAATTGGCATTGGTGGGAAAACGTTTGATATTATCAAATCTCTGTACAGCAACAGCAAAAGTGCGGTGAAAATCAGGAACCACAGAAGCCCGTTCTTCCAGCAGGGACGTGGAGTGAGGCAGGGCTGCAGTCTGAGTCCGACTCTATTCAACATCTACATCAATGATCTGGCATCAGCGCCGGAGAGCTCTACTGTCCCCGGCCTCACTCTACAGCACACACAGGCCAGGGGTCAGAGGTCAGATGTCTGCTGTACGCGGATGATCTGGTCCTGCTGTCCCGCACACCTGAGGGCCTTCAGCAGAGCCTGTCCCTGCTGGAACAGTACTGTCACGACTGGGCCCTGACCGTCAATCTGGACAAAACCAGAGTCATGGTGTTCCAGAAGAAGGCCAGATCTCAGGAACACAAACACCAGTTCACGTATAAAGGCCAGGTCCTGCAGCACAGCACTAGCCATAGCTATCTGGGCATCGACATCAGCGCTTCGGGACGCTTCGGTCTGGCTGTTAAAACACTCAGTGAAAAGGCTCGGAGGGCTTTTTATGCTATAAAGTCACGATGTGGCCACCTAAAATTACCCATTAAAACCTGGATCAAATTATATAATTCAATAATAAAACCAATTATTTTATATGGATGTGAAATTTGGGGACCAGTACAAATTTAAAATTTGGGATAAAACACCAGTAGAAAAATTACAATTGGAAATTGCCAAAAATATTTTAGGGGTTCACCGAAACACATCCACTGCCGCCTGCAGGGCTGAGTTAGGCCTGTACCCGCTGAACATCGAGATCCAGAGGAGATGTGTTCAGTTCTGGCATCACCTCCATCAGTCTGATCCAGAGTCAGTCTAATATAAAGCCCTCCTCGCCAATGAAACCTCAGCAGAACCTCATCCTCTAAACACACTCGCTCTTCACCTCCTCCATCAGACTACACCCCCCGCTGACCACAGCTACAGCCCCAAAACTATTGTTAAAGAAATACACACACATCTAAAAGACACTCATGATCAATCACTAAAAGCAAGTTTTGACCTCCAAAATAAACTCCAATGTTACTCGACCCTCAATAGAACCACTAAATTGGCCAGTTATCTATTTATTAAACATCTTAAAGAAAGACAAATCCTCTCCAAATACAGATTAAGTGACCACGATCTAGAGATAGAGAGAGGAAGACATAGACAAACATGGAGAGAGAGAGAGCAGAGGATCTGTAGACACTGTGATCTACAGCACATAGAGGATGAGGAACACTTTCTGCTCTTCTGTCCCAAATATACCGATATAAGAGAAACATTTCTGCCCAGATTTGAAGCCTTGATCCCATCATTCTATGAACTGAGTGACACTGAAAAAATGTCCTTCTTACTCGGAGAAGATGTTAATACAGCTGCACTAGCGGCTAAATATGTGCTAGCTATTCACAACGCCAGAGACAGCTAATTCTCTAGAGTGATCAAATGTATTTATTTATCTATTTATTAAGATAGATTGTGTTTACTTATCTATCTATTTACAATGCTACATATGACATGATTTATACATATATGTTTACTGTTTGTTTTATTATTTATATATAATATGTTGATGCTTTGGCAACATTGTGTTACACAGTCATGCTAATAAAGCTAATTTGAAATTGAAATTGAAATTGAGAGCGCGAGAGGTACGGGTGAGAGAGAGCGCGAGAGGTACAGGTGAGTGAGAGAGCGCGAGAGGTATGGGTGAGAGAGAGAGAGCACGAGAGGTACGGATGAGAGAGAGCGCGAGAGGTACGGATGAGTGAGAGAGAGCGCAAGAGGTACAGGTGAGTGAGAGAGCGCGAGAGGTATGGATGAGTGAGAGAGAGCGCGAGAGGTACGGGTGAGTGAGAGAGAGCACGAGAGGTACAGGTTAGTGAGAGAGCGCAAGAGGTACGGGTGAGAGAAAGAGAGCATGAGAGGTACGGATGAGTGAGAGAGAGCGCGAGAGGTACAGGTGAGAGAGAGAGAGCGCGAGAGGTATGGATGAGTGAGAGAGAGCGCGAGAGGTACGGGTGAGAGAGAGAGAGCGCGAGAGGTACGGATGAGAGAGAGAGAGCGCGAGAGGTACGGGTGAGTGAGAGAGAGCGCGAGAGGTATGGGTGAGTGAGAGTCAGAGAGATGACAGTTGGCAGCAAAAATATGAGGTCCTGATATCAACAACGTATTTGCCAGAAAATGGAAGTTTTTTATGACTCAACCTGTAATTATATGATTGGAAACTTAACTGTGAACAGAAGAGGCAGAAGATTTTGAAGGTAAGACCTCTGAAAACGATTTAATTTTTTTGTCATCACCTAAAAACTGCATAAAAACTCAACATATCAAGCTAACTGCTAGCCAAGCTAACATTCCGTGGCAGTTAATTCAGTTGAGAACAACATGGGCCTACCTAAAGCAGAGGTATTTTTCAAAAATGAAGAGGAGCTGGAGATAATATATCCAGCAGAAGTTAAATCTACCAAAGATAAGAAAAAGATGAAAGAGATGATCCTGAGAGAGAACCCAGAGTTACTGCTGTCTGACTACAGTGGACCAGAAGACAACAGAGTCCGGTGTAACCTGCTGTTCTTCACTGAACACCCATCAGCCTGGCAAACCATCCTCCACTCTGCCATGACATGTAGAAGAAAAGGAGGCATCAGCAAAGGCAGACAACTCACTCTGGAAGGAGACAACCACACAAAGTTGATTGTGAACCTCTATCATAACGAAACCGTCATGGTCCAGGGACCAGAAACCAGCCTTAATGAATTCCAGAGGAACTTCAAAAACCTTAAAGTGGAGGTTCAGAAGATTAAGAAAGATCCTGAAGTGAAGAGAAGCACAGAGGAGGGACTCTACAACACAACGGACACAAACATTGACCCAGGCTCAAGAACTCCTCTGACAGACAGACATATCAGCACTCCTGCGTCTCCCAAGATAAAGGCCTTAAGAGACAACATCGCGGAGCTGGAGCAGGACTACTACTTGTTTAAAGACGAAACTACCAACAACATCCACCAGCTCCTGAATATGACCAGCCATCACAGCATTCAACAACTACAACAGCTCTGCTCGGCCGTTAAACATCTGGAGGAGGCCAATCAGGAGCTGCGACAGGAGCTGAGGAGGGTGAGAGAGGAGCTGGGTAGAAGAGAACAACACGGCCACACACTGGAGAGACTGCTGGAAGAGACTAGAAACCAGCTGCACACAAAACAACATCAGCAGTGTGTCAGCACTCGAACACACAGCGCCTCCACTCCGGAACGCATCCCAACATCAGCAGTGTCAGCACACACAAGAAAGAGCTCCTTCACTCCTGAACGCATCCCAACCACAGCTCAACATCAGCAGTGTGTCAGTACACCACCACTGAGCTCCTTCACTCCTGCAACCCCACAATCTCATCAAGCCCCTCAGAGGAAAGGCAGCAGCAGCATCACACCATACTGTCCACCCACTGCAACACCATCCACGAGCACCGGCAGAGATCAGGCGAGTAAAGACAACATCGTCATCCTCTGTGACTCCAACGGCCACCATCTTGACCACAGACGTCTGTTTCCGGGCAGATCGGTGAAGAAGTTCTGGTGTCCCACCTCACACTCTGCTTTGAGATTGCTGCGAGAGGGAGTGTTGGGAGCACCGTCATACATCATTCTTCACACCAGAACAAACGACCTCAGTGCAAGGGTGGACGTCACTAAAGCCCTGTCCAACGTGGTGAAAACAGCCAGCAGGATCTACCCCGGAGCCAAGGTCATCATCTCAACCCTTCTACCTCGCAGAGACGTCCCTCAAAGGATCATCAACACAATCAACGCGGAGATAGCCAACACCTGTGCTTCAATGCCGAGCGTTCACATAGCCAACCATCAGCGCATCACCCATGAGGATCTATATGACCGTATCCACATCCATCGCGAGGGCATGAGACTGTTCGCAAAAACCATAAAAGAGTCAGCCCTGACACACTCTCAGGAAACACACCCTGAGTGCGAGTCAGTCAGACAGACGGACAGCTACGCCGCTGTAGTGGCAGGAACAGGTAGAGCTGACACCACTGACCTGATCCAGATCAAACACATGCTGCAAATTATATGTGACAATATGTTAGCTTAAATAGTCATAGTGTGTCTGTCAAGAATGTCTGTCATTATTTCTTAATATTTATTTTTATTTTTTTTATAATTTACTTTTTACTTTTTATTCAATGTGTAAAATTGACCGACTCACCAGACTTCTATATATCCTCTATATTACCTCTATAGAATCTATATTTTAAAACATGATTGGGTCATGAATTTCATACATTTTTCTGGTAAATCCAATATTCGTCAATGTCATCGTTTAAAATAACATGCTATAACATTCAGGGGATGTTCTCTTCTGCTTTTGGGTAGAAAACTACTAACCCTGATTTTGTAAATATTGTATATAGTTCAGATATAATTATATTACTTGAGACATGGTGTTGTTTAGACTCCAAAATCTGCACTCCTCCAAACTACAGAGAGCTACGAATCCCTTCAATCAAACAGCCTAATATTAAAAACGGAAGAGATTCAGGAGGAATCATAATTTGGTTTAAAGACCTTCTGTCCCATTATATTCAGCCTGTGAAAAAAGGGAAAACACATATTTGGTTAAAACTTCAAAAAGAGCTTCTGTGTTTAGATGAGGACATGTACCTGTGTGCCACATACATCCCCCCATACGAGTCTCCTTATTATAATGAAGACATCTTCCCAACCCTACAGCCAGAGATCGTTTACTTTCAAGCTCTAGGATCGGTTCTGTTAATGGGGGATTTGAACGCTAGAACGGGGAAGGAAGCGGATTACATTACCTCAGATGGAGATAAATATATTAACAACTCACATATATATCAACGGAAACACTTTATGAAGGCACGTCAGAATTATGACAACACGATAAACAGGCACGGAAAACAAGTCCTGCAGCTCTGCAAAAGCCTGGGCCTGTATATAGTTAACGGCAGGACAAAGGGAGATTCTCTGGGTCGGTTCACCTACTGCTCATATCTCGGCAGCAGCGCAGTAGATTACGCCATCACTGATGTAGACCACAGTAAACTCAACTATTATACAGTGATGCGACAGCTGCCATTATCAGACCACAGTCCTCAGTCTGAACAGATCCGTGAATCTCCAGCCTTCAGATCCGAAGGTTAAACTGCACCCCCTCCCCTCCACATTTATATGGGGTAAAGACAGTCCTGCCCAGTATGAAGCCCAGCTCCACAGCACTCGGGTCCAGAACATGATAGATTCATTTCTATCTACTTCATTTAGTGAAGAGAAGAGAACTATCAATTTAGCAACTCATCAATTAAACGAAATATTTTCTACAGTGGTCAGAAAAGCCCTGAGAAAAAGAAAAAATTATAGATGTAAGAAAGAAATTGCTAAAGTTCAGACATAAGGATCTTGTGTTCTTGGAGAAATATTGGATTTACCAGAAAAATGTATGAAATTCATGACCCAATCATGTTTGGTTTGATAAAGAGTGCCAAAAATTAAGAAAAGAATTAAGATCATTACCAAATATAAAACACAGAGACCCTGCAAACCAACAAACACGAGACAAATATCAGCAAACCCTCAAAACATACAAGTCAATACTAATACAGAAAAAAGCGGATCACATGAAATCAAAGCTTAATAAGATTGAGGAGGCAGTAGATCAGAATTCTTTTTGGGAATTATGGAATAAATTAGATAAATCAAAAGAACCTAAACACATTCCCATCTATGACCCAAACATCTGGACCGAACATTTTGGAAAACTCTATTCCCAAAACAAACCAACCCTCACCCAAAAACACCTGACCTCCCAACTCCATAACCTGGAACGCACTGTAAAAGACCAGCTAAACCATTTAGACCAGCCCATATTACTAATTGAACTAACAGACAAGATAAAATCCCTAAAAAATAAAAAATCCTGTGGGGTGGATTTAATATCAAATGAGATGCTGAAACACAGCAGCCCCAAACTGAAAGATGCAATTCTCAAATTATTCAATCTTTTATTAAAAGCAGGACACTTCCCTGAGATATGGAAAGAAAATTTGATTACACCAATCTTTAAACAGGGAGAAGTACGACCCAAATAATTACAGGGGCATCACAGTGAGCAGCAACCTGGGCAAACTCTTCTGCTCCATCATCAACGACAGGCTAGTTCAGTTCCTCCAAGAACACAAGATCCTTAACAATTCTCAGTTTGGATTTATGCCTAAACAGAGAACAGCAAATCACATTTACACACTCCACACACTCATACAAAAACAGGTCCAACAAACAAAAAAAGGGAAAATATTTGTCTGCTTCATTGACTTAAAAAAAGCCTTTGATTCGGTGTGGCATAATGGACTTTTCCTAAAACTAATCCAAAGTGGAATAGGAGGAAGGACATATGCCATTATAAAGGACATATACAACGGGAACAAGTGCGGGGTTAAGATTAATGACAAACGTACTGATTATTTCAGTCAAACTAAAGGAGTCCGTCAAGGCTGCAGCCTCAGCCCGACTCTCTTTAATATCTATATTAATGAATTGGCATCAGCACTTGAGAAGTCCTCTTGTCCTGGTCTGACCCTCGAGGACAGAGAAATCAAAAGCCTTCTGTACACTGATGATCTTCTGCTGCTGTCTCCTTATGAAGAGGGTCTGCACCAAAGCCTCTCGCTTCTGGACCAGTACAGCAGCGACTGGGCCTTACCCATCAACATGGACAAGTCCAAAATCATGATCTTTCAGAAAAAACCTCGCCTTACTGACAAAAAAATACAAATTTACACTTGGGGGAACAATTCTTAATCATGTCACCTGTTATAATTATTTGGGTCTGACAATCTCAGCTTCTGGAAAATTTGACACTGCAATAAAAGATCTGACTGATAAAGCACGTAGGGCTTATTACAGTATAAGAAAACCCCTGTTCAGATTTAACCCACCCATTAAACCAGGGGTCACCAAACTTTTTTCTCTGGGGGCCACATTATCGTTCCTGACTGTGATGGGGGGGCCGGGTCAGCTATATAACATAGAATTGTATGCCCAAGACCAAACTGACCACCAGCAGGCCTCATTGTGTAGTAGAGATTACTAGCCTGGCACAGCCATATTTGTTTATCTTTACTAGTTGTTTGCAAAAGTAGTAATCGAGTCTTCACACTTTGTTTTAATTTGAAATACCACTGATATTCCATTTATTTATTTTCAAATACAAATAACATCAAAGCTGTCAAGGTAAGAAACATCTGCCTAGTTGAGGTGATTGACACTGGCAAAGGTGAGTGAAAAATGATAAATTATAGGTAGGCCTGTTGAAATTAATAATAATATTAATAATAATTGTGTGCAGCACTTAATAAAGGTCAAATAAATAGGCCTATAAAATAAATAAATAAATTTAAAAAACATTGAAATTATAATAACATGAGTAATAGAACTAGTCAGCTCTTATGAAATCCAGGTGAGCATGCTCAGTAAATATTTTTTAGGTCAAGGTGAAAATGAAATGAGCAGTAGGCTCGAAACTAAATCACAACAGTAATACAGAATAATGGAAATCAAAATCAGTAGGTGAGCTGGATTTGTACTTGTTGATGAATCGTGCTGTCTTTGGGATAGGGTCAGCAACAGCAATCTCCTCTCCTCACTTCAGGGTGCCTTCTGGAGCCCTGGCATGGAGGGATGACAGATTGAACACAAGAAGCACCATATTCAGTAAATGGCGAGATGTGCTGCTGTCTGCTTTTCTCTGTGACATAATTTTACAAAATATGTAGCAAATTAAAAGATTAAAAATTAAAATTAAATAAAAAATTAAAATTAAAAGCCTTCATATTTCATATTTATAGCTATTAAAATCAGTAATTGTAAAATCAGTGTGCTTACCATATCAGTGTGAACTGTGTGCTTGCTTCTGGCTGGTGAGAAGTTCAATGTCTGGTTGCAGTCTAGTGGTAGCCAGTCTCAAGGTCTGATGCAAGTGCTTATCTGTGAGTCTGTTCCTTGTTGGATTCTTGGTTTGCTTCATCCGGGAAAAGGTTTGCTCACAGATGTAGGTGCTGCCAAAAACTGTGGACAGCCTCATTGCATGCTGTTTGATGTTTGGGTAGGTTTCCTCTGGGAGCGCAGCATAGAACTCAACGAGACTGTCAGACTTGAACGCGTCTTTAAGGATATCACAATTCTGCAACTCGGCTAGTTCAAACTGAAGAGAGGGAAGCGCATCATTTATGTCGGCAGTAAAGGGGTTCTGGAACAAGCGTATTCCTTTACCATTGACATGAAGCTCACGGAACCGCGCACTGAACTCTCCCTGCAGCATTTCCAGTGCATCCTTGCACTTTTCGACTGGGAACGGGACAGCTGGTTTCTCAGCGCAGTAGCTTTGGGTGGCAGGGAGATGCGTGAAGTCCAGCTTTTGGACCTGTCGCACAAGCAGCACTAGTTTGACCTCGAACGCTTTGATGTGGGAATACATGTCACTGATAAGCTTCCCTTTTCCTTGGAGCTGCACGTTAAGGTGGTTCAATATTTCAGTCACATCAGTTAAAAACGCGAGGTCCCATTTCCATTCTGGCTCGGTCAGCTCTCGTACCGTTTCACCTTTAGACTGCAGGAAGGTGTTGATTTCGGGTAGCAGGTCATAGAAACGGCGCAACACTCTGCCTCGGCTTAACCATCGGACTTCTGTGTAGTACAGTACATCCTCGTAGGCTGACTCAAGCTCGGAGAGAAAGGCCTGGAATTGTCTGTGTTTCAGCCCATGTTTTCGGATGTAGTTGACACAGTGCACAACCACCTTCATGACAGACGCCCACTTAAGAACTTTGCAGCATAGTGCTTGCTGGTGAATCAGACAGTGGACTTGTAGTGGGGGGGTGAGACCTCGTTCCTCGAATTCGCTGTTCAAGCGCCCTACTAGCCCCCTCGTTGTGCCAACCATACTAGGTGCGCCATCCGTAGTGATGCTGGCCAATTTAGACCAGTGTAGATCCAACTCTTCCATTGTTTCGCACACTTGGACAAAAATATCCTCTCCTGTCGTAGTACCTTTGAGACTTTTAGAGCTGCCAGCTCCTCAGATACTTCAAAGCTTGCGCTAACTCCACGAATAAAAATGAGCAGTTGTGCTGTGTCCTGGACGTCATTGCTCTCATCCACGGCCAAAGCAAAAAACTCGAATTCTGACGCTTTCTTAATCAGCTGGTCATACACATTGTCCCCCAAATCTTCGATTCGCCTGGTCATAGTAGTTGCGGAGAGACTCACCGCGTTAAGCGCATCCTTCTTGTCGGGACACACCTCCTCGGTCACAGCAAGCATGCATTCTTTAACAAAGTCCCCATCAGTAAACGGCTTTCCGTGGGTAGCTAGTAGGTGAGCTACCTTATAGCTAGCTCGGACAGCAGCCAGGTTGACCTGAGTTTGGCGAAGGAACAGATTCTGTTGTGCAGCCAGTCCGCCTTTCATCCTCCGAATCCTGTCTTCTCTTGCTTGCCCTCGCAAGCTAGCATACTCTCTGTGGCGGGTTTCGTGGTGACGACGCAAATTATATTCCTTGAAAACCGCCACACTTTCTTTACATATAATACACACCGCACGGTCCTTACACTGAACAAAAAAATAATCATTTGTCCACTGTTCTTTAAAAACTCTACACTCCCTATCAACTTTTATTTTATCGCAAGCCATTTTGCTGTCTGACAGTGACAGTTCTGAGGTAACTGATGTTACGATGGTAACTGAGGTTACCATAGTAACCGAGTAGTTCTCTGCGCGTCACTGCTTTGTCTCGAGCATGTCGGGTTACGAAAATTCAGCAAATATAGTTCATTTTATAACTAAATATCAATTTTTAACTGAAAAAAAATCAACAAAATACCAGATGCAGACATGTTATTATTTTCCAAAAAGCAATTAAAAAAAAATAGACCATGACGACTTTTGGGGATTGCCGGTTCAAGTAGTGGGGGGCAGAGGGGTTGGGGGGCCAGTCAAAGGGAGGTCGCGGGCCTGATTCGGCCCGCGGGCCTTAGTTTGGTGACCCATGCATTAAACTGTGGCTGAAAATCTTTGACAGCATCATCAAACCCATCCTTTTTTACGGCTGTGAAATCTGGGGCCCCAAATTTAAATTAAATTACGAATCCTGGGACAAAACCCCCGCTGAAATTTTCCACCTTGAGTTCTGCAAGAACATCATGGGAACTCACAGAAACGCTCCAAGTCTGGGTTGCCGGGCAGAATTAGGCAGATTCCCTCTCCTATACGAAATCCAGAAGAGAGCCGTAAAGTTCTGGTTTCATCTATCAGACGCGCAGACAGAGAGCTACCATCACTGCGCTCTCAGATACAGTGCAGGACACACAGAGAGTGACCCCATGCGATATTTAGTGGGAAAACACCAACTCAATTCATCAATTCAGACACTCAAAAGTAAAAGAAATAGGGACAATAACCAAAGAAGAATACATACACGATTGGCAGATCGAAGGTCACACAATTAAATAAATTAAAATATTTCCACAAATTAAAGTCAGATTATAAATTGGCACCATACCTGACTGTTATCAGTAACTATGGTCAGAGAAAGCTCCTGACAAAGTATCGCATTAGTGACCACAGTCTGTATGTGGAGACGGGCCGACACAAGCAGAGCTGGAGTGAGAGAGAGCTCAGACTGTGTTCACACTGCCCTGATGGGGCCGTAGAGGACGAGCTGCACTTCCTCACCGAGTGCAGCAAGTACAAAAACATCAGAGACATTTATTTTACACAAATGGCACATATTATGCCTCAATTCCAACAAGAGAGCCTTATAAACAAACTGTCTTATATTTTGGGAGAAAAAGAAGAGTGTATTCAGCTGGCTGCGCAGTATGTGTCCTCCTGCCATCATACGAGGGAGAAGGGCTGAACCCTCTTTTCCATTAAACTGCTCTCTGTACTTATTTTTGTTATTGTATATATTTTTGTTATTTTATTTATTGTGATATATTTATGCATATAGAAATGTTTTTTTGTTTTTTTTTTTCACTTTTATTTATCTACATATGTTTATATATTACTATTGCTTTGGCAATATTGTGCTATTTTACACAGTCATGCCAATAAAGCTCAATTGAATTGAATTGAATTGAGAGAGAGGGACGAGCGAGAGGTAGTGCTGTGCGAATGCGCTACGGCGCTCTGCAATCAAATGCGATTTAAAATAGGCTTTGTAAAAAAAAATCAATGTGTGGCGGCAGCGTTTATATTGTGGCGGGCCGCCACAAATAAGTGAACGTATGGGAAAGCCTGATGATACAGCTTGGATAACGTCCACAATTAAAAACTTAGATTTAAAGATTAAAAACTTTATTGTTCATCAGACGAAAAAGCGTTTCATTTTCACATGCGTGTAAGCCGCAAGAAAGGCAAGGTTGCATATATATTTTTAAATATACATAAAAAAGCAATATTCGAATAGTAACTTCAGCATTCAAATAGTATTGATTTTTTTTCATATTCATATTGTATTCGAATTTCGGAATTCGTTCCAACAGCCCTACTTCATTCCCACCCTTCTGAATTATTTTGTACTGATAAGAAGTTATCACAAACTAAGACTGTTTAGTTGTGCTATCTTACAATCCGTATATAAATGTAAGGTGTCGTCGATGTAATGGTTAAAACTTGAAGTGGCGATGAGGTCTTAATGTATGGAAGGGGTCTTGAAAAAGGTCTTAAAAGGTATTGCATTTAATTCCATGATTCCTGTATATACCCTGGTCTGTGTGTAGGGTTCAATGGCCCGTGGGACGTACGTAGACGGAGGGTCGTGGTACCTTGAGATTTCAGATTCTGACTCTCCAGGGGCCTCGAACGCACGGCCCCAAAGCGTGAAACTCTAGGGCCTTCGCGAAAAAACGCCCCTCCCCCACCGCCATCAAACTCAGTCCACTTTCGCATCTCCTCGACATGAAAGTGAGCTCAAAAAGACTGGTGATTGGACGACCTTTTCCCAGTCGACTTTCACATCGAGCTGACAGTGAGCTCAAAAGGGCTATAAATGACCCCTGCACGGGGTCTGTCTCACATATTAATATTTACTTATTAAAATTTTATCTTTTTTTATTTTAAGATATGGGACATGAAGAAGACAAGCAACGCGGCCTTGGTCCTGGAGGATCCCACCTTCCCAGAGGAGGAAGAGGAGTGCAACAACCCTAGTTGCCTGAAAGTCAAGGATGAGGTGGCTGACCTTAACAGGCAGGTGCTACCCTGAGCCAGGCCCTCAGAGGCGTGAGCCACCGCTACCCTCAGCCGGGCCCTCAGAGGCGTGAGCCGCCGCTACCCTCAGCCGGGCCCTCAGAGGCATGAGCTGCCGCTACCCTGAGCCGGGCCCAGAGGCGTGAGCCGCCGCCCTCAGCCGGGCCCTCAGAGGCGTGAGCCGCTGCTACCCTCAGCCGGGCCCTCAGAGGCGTGAGCCGCCGCTACCCTGAGCCGGGCCCTCAGAGGCGTGAGCCGGCGCTACCCTGAGCCGGGCCCTCAGAGGCGTGAGCCACCGCTACCCTCATCCGGGCCCTCAGAGGCGTGAGCCGCCGCTACCCTCAGCCGGGCCCTCAGAGGCGTGAGCCGCCGCTACCCTCAGCCGGGCCCTCAGAGGCGTGAGCCGCCGCTACCCTAAGCCGGGCCCTCAGAGGCGTGAGCCGCCACTACCCTGAGCCGGGCCCTCAGAGGCGTGAGCCGCCGCCCTCAGCCGGGCCCTCAGAGGCGTGAGCCGCTGCTACCCTCAGCCAAGCCCTCAGAGGCGTGAGCTGCCACCCTCAGCCGGGCCCTCAGAGGCGTGAGCCGACGCTACCTCCGGGTGAGGAGGTATGCAGAAAGACACATGTCCGCTCTCCTGGGACCCCTAAGCCCCCGCCATCTCTTCTGGGCGAAAGGAGACCTTTCAGAATAGGAGCCGTAAGACACCGGCCGGGCCGACTCCAACCGCCGCCACCCCGCCAAGATAAGCCGCGGAGGAGACTGATACGAGCGAGTCCGCTTCAGTAAGTCCATCTTTTGGTGGGATGTTTAAGTTTGAGTGGGCGTCTTCGCTGACTCTTTGCCTTTCTCACTTTTTGCAGGAGGGGCCGAGGCCAGGAAGCGGCGGCCGAGGGACTTCATTCCCAGAACCGGATCCAGAGTCCCTTCACAATTCACCTGAATTCATTCATTCTTTTTCCAATTTATATGTTAATGTAATGTTTTTTTAATATATATATAATAAATGTTTGAAAAGATCCATTTGTCTTGTTTTTTTGTGTGCAATTTAAAAAAAAATAATTTTAGTATTCTAATAAATGAGGCCCCTTTCAAAAATGTCATTAAGCTGAGAGGGGTCAAAAGGTAAAAAAAGAAAGACGAAGGTCGTAGGATCTGGGACATTTTTGTGTTTTTGCTCTCCGTTAGGGCTGGGTGATATGGCCAAAAAAATTATCACGATAGTTTTTTTATATTAGTCGATATCGATAATTATGACGATAAATGTCAAATCTTTATTTCTTTCAAGTTTAAAGGCATATTTTTCCTCCTAAGTGAAAGTTGTAGAAACCAGAGCGTTAATTGTGGTTTTAAACTACTCTTTATTGTCAGAACATATCATGACAAACACTTGCCAAACAGGTGAACATTTCACAAATCTCAGGTAGAACATTAATACATTTGTCATTTTTCCTTAACAAAATAAATATCTGAATAGAAAAATATATTTCTTAGTTTCTGCATGTGCTAATGGGGGATATTGTTTCAAGTCTTGAAACAGGTTTGTGTTGCCTGACTTTAATGGCACGTATCTTCAGCACAGTGTGCAGTGCAGCTGCACTATTATTATTACATGTTTTGTCTCAAAACGCATATTTGACAGTGAGTTGACAGTAGTATTAGCTTGAGTTAGGGTGCAGATTTACTAAGTTAAATTTGTTCATTAGCAAAAACCGCAACATCTGTTAAAAAATTTAATGACCTCAATTTTATTTGGTAAAATGTAATATTCTGACTGAATTTTATTAAAATGAACCATTGGTCATCCAGTATTATGCATTTAGATCATGATAACCACAGATTAAGCCAGGCATAGCCTATAGCACCTCACTATCGTGGCAAAATGTAACACTATGGTTTCTATGGTATTTGTATGAAAAACAGTACCCTAACAGTTAAATACATTATTAAATACTGTAATTATATTCCATTAGTCCTTTAATACATTGTCTACATTAATAATATAATACAATTCAATATGTATATCCCACAATTCATGGTGCAGTTAATATAGGCTAACGTTACAGTAAATCCGTGGTAAATGATGGGGATTTGTAGACGGAAAAGCCTTCTGACTGTATCGTTGCGCACAGTGTTTCTCCTGTTCGTCAGCGCTCTTTCATCTGCCTTTAACCCTCTGAGGTCTAAGGGTTTTTGGGGTCCTTGAGGTGTTCTGACATGCTCTGACATTTGTGCTTTTTTCAGTTATTTATAAACATGTTAATGGCAAAGGTGTAAATTCACTCAATATAGCACAAACTGGGCTACCGTAATTTCTCAGCAACAATTATGAAACATGTTTGTATTTTTGAGAGAATATTGCTTATGCATGGTTATTGAAAAAACTAAAACTTAAAGTGTCTGAAATAAGGCCACAAAACACATACTAAATATGTGTCCACAAGACTTTTGACTAATGAGTGTTGTTGCCTAGAATTTTTGCTTCAAAATGATCTGAAAATCATCCTGCCTAATCATTTACACAAACACATACACTGATTTAAATTTTATTAGAGACCTTTTGTTTGGAAAGGCAATATGCGTGGAGGCGTGTTCACACCTGAGAAGACAAAGGCCGGATAATGTGCCGCATAATGAGCTGCATATTAATTAGCCCTTTCACACAGGTGTGTCACAGGATCCCAAAGAATGCAAGGACAAAAGAAATGATCTATATAGCCTATACATATTTTACAATTAGAAATTGTAACCAATTACAAATAGGTTACAATTACAACAACAATTACAATTTTAACAATATTTCAAGTGTATTTCTTTGTAAAAACTATACATTTTATCATACGTATTAAAAAAAGGTAAGGACTCATTAGTTTGAATATTGGAACAAACACTATAATAACATCTTAGTTGATAATTCAATATACCTACTTTATTTTTGACAAAACATCATACTATAGTATATTTAACTATGAGCAGAAATTGGTGAACAAAAGCGTACATATTTAATGTGACGGTAGTCTTTTTTTACAGTCAAAACTTTATAATCTATCCAAAACTAATCACAAAATCGTGTCTAAACATTCATATTTAGTCTGTAATATATTGTGTATGATATATTAGTATATACATGTGAATTTGCAGCTTGTTGCTTATACAGACATTTTATTTCAACATATTTCAGTCTATTTTTACTCATACAAACTATATTGCTATAACCTACTAAGATGTGTTTATGTAAACATAACGTTTACTAATGTAGGTGCGAGAGTGAATGAACAAGGCACGCGCTGTATAACTGTAGTAAACAAAGCGCGCGCGCCTATGCCGTTCACTCATCATTTAGCCTACACACAGACACGAAATTCATATTTAAACAGTCTTTTTGCGGTTTACAGTCCGACAAATTCAATATCACGATTAGAACAAAGCACTAGAAGAGACTTACTACATCAGCTGGATCCGTTGCTCCTCGAAATGAAACTACCAGCACTTCTGGTACATTTTCCAGGGTTAGATAGTATTATTCCTCACAGCGAAAGGATACGCTGTGTACACAGCTGTACAAGATACTTACTAAACACGATGTGTTTTATAATCCAGCTGGTGGGCGTTGGCATGTTTGAACGGCTCGTCTTAGATCATTTGCGTTTGAATAGCGCGCGCTCTCCGTGGGCGTGGCACATTAACGCGTAATTAGGTATAATGAGCTGGAAAGAAAAATACTGACATCTCTCACTTTTCATAAAGATTACATAAACTGAGAATATTTGTTTTTTTATATAAATTAATTCATTTAAAAGAAGAGAGTTCAAGCTTCATTATGGAAAAACACTCGTGCCTGTATGACAAGTATTCGCGGAATTAAAAATAATCTTAGGACGCGTTTCAGAATGGACTTCACTGACAGAGAGAAGGCAGAACGGGCATCATGTTTGTTTTTCTTTATTTGGCGAAAAGCACAAAACTTTGTTTTTATTGTGAGTATCCACAAAAAAATAGACACTTATCAGGATCTAATGATGTACAACACTTAATATGTAAGATCAAAATCAACAGAGTATTTTGAGTTTCTTTTGCACTGATAAGAAAAAAGCGAGACTATCGCGCCGGCGCGATAGCCGACCTCAGAGGGTTAAACTGGTTTAAATCACTGAGTCATTTATGTTCTGTTCTTCGCTGAATTCAAGCGCTTCTCACTGGATCTCGTGAGCGAGGCCGATCAGAGTAACCCATAGACAGTAAAAGAAATGGACACAGCGACCCCATAGATTTCAACGGAGAAAACTGAAGCCCTTTAGAAGCACTCACTTCCTGATGGCTGAGCGACTGCGCATGCTCAAACTGAGCTTGACGACAGAGATGTGACGTGAGCAACCTAGTAGCTGTCCCAAGAGAAATCTGAATCATTCCCTTCCGAATCTCACAGAGCCGGAGAGCGTGAGCATTCGCTGTCCATGAGCAGTAGCAGGATCATCTTTATGACTCTCTATGGGCTTCTCCCTTGACTTTATGCCTCCACGTCCCCCGATTGCCTGCGAACTTCCTCCTGTCTATACGGTAATTTCTCTACTGTGCGACAGAGTCGCGGGGTTATGACGCAATCGTTAGCCTATATTAAAAAAAACAGCTTCTAAATCGGCCGTAACGTAAGATACAAAGTAATGGAGCTTTTTATACATTGTCGTGTTTCTTTAGAAATAAATAATGGACAAATGGAGTCTTTGGACGCCTCAGATGTAAAGTTATTCACTGTCAAAGTGACGCCAAAATGAATGGGAGTCAATGGAATGCTAACAGCAGGTGATAGTCTGCTACAATGGCGGCGCCCAGAGAGGCTTCAGTTTCCGGTTGATGGATTACCCGCTTGGAGTAACCGCGTCTGCTCTAGTGAGCTCGCGCTGCGCGGCCGTTTGGACTTTGAGCTGAGCGGATAAATGCTCCGTGTGGCGTGCAGTTCAAATGAGTTTCGTTCCACTTTTGCCGCATAAACATTATCGAATATTTATCGAACTCTTGATATCATTTTATCGCGAAAAAATTATATTGCGATAATTATCATTATCGTTTTATCGCCCAGCCCTACTCTCCGTCAGAAGTAATGTTGATTCTCGTTAATTAAAACACCTCTACTGTACTAAGCACTCTTAACTGAACACATCACACTAATTTCTAATTTATTTCAAAGCTTAATTTGCTCAAAAATGCAGTGTCCGCGAAACCACTATTGGCGGCCACTAAATAGGTTGGATCTGGGACATTTTTGTGTTTTTGCTTTCCCGTCATATGTGATGTCAATTCTCGTTGATTAAACCACCTTTATAAGCACACTCAACTGAACACATTCATCTAACCTTCATGTAATTTTTTCAGTGCTTAAATTGCACAAAAATGAGTGTCAGCGAAACCCCTATTTGGCGGCAAAAAACACGTTTTGTATTTTACACTGAATAAGGTCCCGAAAGGTCACAGCAAAAATGTTGACGTTTTACATTTGAAACTATTATTTCTTAATCTAAACCTAAAGTAAAATTAAAAAAAATATATATATATATAATTTGAAAGCTTACAATATCTAGTTTTGATATTTGGTGTCTGATTTTCATTTAAAAATGACAAAGGAACAGAAACGAATTAATTTGTATTCATTTCATTGTTTATAGCTTCCAGGGCCTTTTTGTTTCTTTTCTTTTTTTTAAGCTCTGAAATTACTCAAATTATTGGATTGTGTCCACTTGAGCGTGCTAAGTACACTAGAGGTGGTTTAATACACGTTTTCTTTATTTAAAATGAATGAGGCCCCATTCAAAAATGTAGTTCACTTACAG
The DNA here is from genome assembly GCA_030578255.1 of Tiaroga cobitis. Lineage (NCBI taxonomy): Eukaryota > Metazoa > Chordata > Actinopteri > Cypriniformes > Leuciscidae > Tiaroga > Tiaroga cobitis. The sequence continues at coordinate 6,408,496 of CM060605.1, read as the reverse complement.
GGGTCAAAAGGTCAAATAAAAAAGAAACGCGCGTCCGTAAGGAGACGGAAGGTCGTAGGAGCCCGAAACTCAGCGAGTTCCGTCGTCTAGTGCCCCTGAGTCGGGCCCCAGAGTTTGAGGGCCCTGCCGCTTTCTAAGGGTTTCAAGTCTGGACGAGTGTCTGGCTGAAAACGTGCCTGTTTCTAAGTGTCTACCATTGACTTTAATGGCAGATGGATCAAAAATGATAAAAAAATACTTTTTCAGGCCCTAGGCCCGGGCCCTTTTGGTACGTCGATCGGGGGGCCCCGACGCAACAGAGTGAGCGATTTCAAGGCCATGGGCCCATTTCAGTGCTTAATTTGCATAAAAATGTGTGTCTGCTAAACTACTATTTGTTGGCAAAATAGTGGCTTTGCGAACACATTGGTTTTTAAGCTGAGCTTTCGAAATATTTTGATTTATCCCATTTATCAGGACTGAGTCTGTAGCACTAAGTTTCATCAGTTGTTTGTTTTTTGCATACAAAAAGTATTCTCGTCGCTTGATAAACTTAAAGGGGTCATGACGTGTTTTTTGTTTGTTTTATTATGTTCCCTTAGGTGCAATTATAGTATTTCTATAGTTTTTTTCCCACCCTGTTTCTCATCCTCTGATTCAAACAGTCTGTTTTGGGGGTGTTTCCCCTTTAAGAGTTCAGTGTTAGCGCCCACTGTTATGATTGGCTAACGTCAGTGCTTATGCATAAATTATTAACGCGCCCTAGTCAGAACATGAAACTGTTTACAATAGTAGCGGGTGCTGCCGATTGCTGTCGCTGTGTGCGAGGCCAGGGTGTACCACGGACAAAATGCGTGCACAGGCCATATTTGAAGATGCATCTTTTAAAGGTATTGAAGTAAAAGTCTGTGAAGTAGTCCAGGGTATGGCGATCAACACTTGAACGATTTGATGACTGCTCTGTTTGTGTTTCTATAAAGTTAGAAAATATTTTTTTTAGGCAATAAAGCTTTTAAGATTCTTATGAATGGAATTATGATGACACAAGTTATGATTATATAAATAATACCTTTGCTACGGTACTGGTCTCATCATTAATAGTCAGCACGGCCTGATCTTTAAGCAAAAGTTTTCTGGCAAAGCCAGCATCATACTGTGAATTGTTCTCAAAACAGTCATCTTTGAAATGCAGAGAACACACGCTTAAATTAACACTGGACTGGGATGTCCGCAAATAATAAAATGCATCCATTTTTCCCAGACGTCTGGACCTTTCGGCAGTATTCAAACATGTTGTTTGTCCACAGTAGGAACAGCACATCTGTGTGACATCGCAATCTTCTTGTAAACAAACCCACTCGCTGCACGTCGACTGAACACATGTGCGCGTGACAACGATGCGATGACGCGAAATGAGGCGTAGTTGCCTTGCGTCTTGGTCTCGAGACCACTTTTACGTTCTTGTCACGGCCTTGACAGTCTTTGGTCTTGGTCTTGTCTTGGTCTCGGACCTCTCGGTCTTGTCTAGGTCTCGCTGTCTCAGACCGACATAGTGGTCGGGGGATTTAGCAATACAATACAACAATATCCACGACGATATCCGCAACGGATTGAAGCACGCGTCCGAGTGAAGACAGTGCGGTGTGCGCAGTCGACCCACACGAGAAAACACCGTATCCGAGCCACTGATCGCAGCGACAACGAGCACTTTGATCACTTGATTTAAAAAACACATATCATGTACAGTTTTTGATGTATTAATGTTTAGTAAAACATATATCAGTGACATGATGGGTTTTAACTTCATTCAGGAGATTTTGGCTAACTGCACAACCAGGGGCGTTGCTAGACCCCTTTTACTGGGGCACGTGCCCCACTATAAATCTGCTGTGCCCCAGTAAATCTGAAGTTTGAGTTTAACAATTTATTTTATATTTCAGTCTATTTAAAAGAAATTAGATTATAGGGTAATATAAATGATCTATTATAAAACAATCAACGCTTGTAAAAGCAATGCAGTTTAACCGAAAACAGCAGCTGACCCGCGCGACAGAAATCCTTGTCTGCGCGCGTCTGTGTTTCCTAGCAACTGCAGCGCGCACACATCTGAGCACACCGTCCGGTGTTCGCACGCTATTGAGGTAGGCAATGAAAACATGACGAAACAAAAGTTTGTAAATAATACAAATAATAAAAATTTTATTCATGGCTGGCTTCTGTAGATGGACATCAGAAATGTTTTTCAACAAAGCAGGGACAGGGAAGCAGAAAGGAGAGATGACTTTGAGGGAGAGAACAACAGTGCACTAGTCTCGCATTAGCCTACTATGAATTAGAGAATGTGCAATATATTTGTTCCCGCCTCGCCCAATTTGTTCCGATCAGACTGTAAAAGAAGATGGACGACGCCCCTCTCTTCTCAAAGTGGCGTGATTTTTTTTCCCAAACCACTTCAGCGGAAATCCCGCCCTGCAGCCAATTTCATTGGTTTAGGTTACAGTGACGGGTAGGTTTAGGGATCAGTGTTTGGTGTAGGCAATCAGTACAGTGATTGACATGACCAATGAAAACTTTAGAATCAGCTGCAGGGCGGGATTTCTGCTGAAGTGGTTTGGGGAAAAAAATCACGCTCTCAAGTGAAGCCGCAAAGTCTCCGAGTCTGCGCAGTAGTGAGCATGAAGTGGAGCCGCGATATCAAGGTCCCGCCAAAGCCATAAGTGCCTTTCCACTGCACACGAGCGACACGCGTCATAATCTACAGACCACGCCCACCGTATGGAAGGCCACGAGGGCCAAAAACGCGCGAATTTTAACACTTATTTCACGCGTATCTAACACGTGAAATACACAATTAAAAAACAGTTTGAATGGGTCAGTGTCATTGGCTGCTGAAGACTTGGGTCTAACCATTTCTGTGAGGTTAGGGGGTGTACCGTTCATATACTAGGCTACCACAATTTTACATGCTATCAGTTATTTTACATCAGCTTATTCAGCCTATTATTTTGTCCTTTTTTTGTCTTTTTTATAGAAATTATATAATATATAATAATATATTTAAATTGCACTTTTATGAAAATTTAGCTGTAGCTGTGAGCGGTCATTCAGTGTGCTGAGACGGCTCCACACTTGGCTGAGGTTAACAATGGGACAAGACAGGCTTCACCATCTAGCTCTCTAATCAGTTGAGAGGGAAGAACTTGGTAAATTGAGTCAGAGTCAAGTGATTGACCGTTTTGCCAAAATGAAGCATAGGCGGTACAGTTTAATGCTCAAAAAATGAATCAAATCAGTTTGGACTTGGCTGGGGAACTTTGTTTTCAATTAGAATATACATTTTCTTTATATATATATATATATATATATATATATATATATATATATAATTCTTTATTGATTTATTGAAATGTTGCAATTGTAAATTCTTGAAAAATATATAGGCTAATTATTTATTATTAACATTGTGTAATGTAAAAGAATGCAAATGTGCAAGAAAGTTTTCTCTCCGTTTTCTATTTTCTAAAGTTCTCTATTTCATATAGGCTACAGTGTGTATGCCTTTTATGCCACAAAAAAAATGTATGATGAAGATACTAACTAATAAACATTTCCATAAAGATTACAGTTTTTTTCAAATAGCTTACACACTAAAAGTGGAACTTGAGGCTCACTGTATGTAACAATCTGTGATCTGCTTGACAAATCATTTATGCTACTGCTGTCCACTAACATGCTTTTAATTGTTATCCAATTTTTTAACCTTGAAACACCTTTAAATGCACATATGAAGGTCCGAGAAATCAAAATGTTCTCGGGGGAGAATCCCCCCGAACCCCCCTAACTTTCAGAACTAACAGCCTGCTGTTTTTAAAACAATCGCCCCAGCCTTCAGCACTGTATAGCACATAAAAAAAAAACATATTGTTGTGTTCTGTACTACTATGTTTCATTGTGTGTGATAACAATGAATCATTAATAACAATTGACCTATCGGTAAGCCCCGCCTTCCTTTGTTGCTATTGCTATCTCAGACAAACAATGGGGGGACCTGTGCCCCAGTAGAGCTTTATGTCTAGCAACGGCCCTGTGCACAACTGACAGATGACTTTGAGTGCACCGCCAACGGTGTGTGTGTGTGTGTGTGTGTGTGTGTGTGTGTATGTGTGTAACCATAGCGACAAAACCACCAACTTTCAGATCCTGCAAGTTGCTGCAAGCAAGATTTTTCGTGCATTCCAGTGAATTATTAATGGAATATATCGTAAATTAAATCCGGGAGAACAGACCACAAATATGCAGTATATGTTGTCCTTTTTCATACATTTACAGTGGATTGCAAAGAGAAGAAAAAAAACAGAAGGAAAAGAATGCAGTGACTGAAAAAAGCTCTTGCCGTAGATATTATTGTTATAACATGTCACGGTAAAATACCAAGTGTTACATTGTCCTCATGATGTCTGAAAATAAATCATGAAGGAAAAGGGACAGCTCACCCAGTCAAACTGATGGATCAGCTTAATTTGTAGGGCAATCTAATGATTTGAAATGATTAGTTTCAGCCTTTTTGAATGGAAGTTCCCCAAACCGGAAGTGCCGCCCATAATTCAAAACGCAGTAAGTTCGTCAGGAATAAGGTGGATAATACAAGTATAACTCGATCTCAGCCGCATTCTGAGTCTGACAATTTCATGCGTTTTTATCCAAGGCAAGTGTTATTAGCTTGGGGAAATACATTGAAATTAAATCTTAAGTCCATCTCCAACTCTAAAATGTAAGGAATGTATATCTTTGATTTCATAGTAACACTTTACAATAAGGTTCATTTGTTTATTATTCATGTATCTAACATGAAACCATGAGTTACATGTGTTACTGTATTTGTTTATTTTAGTTAATAATAATAATAATAATACATTTTATTTATATTGCGCTTTTCTTGTACCCAAAGCGCTACAAGCACAGTACAAAAGAAAATACATTATTAATAAAAAAAAACAAGAGATATAATACAATATGCATCCAGTGTCACCAATTAAGGCACAAACACCTTCTTAAAAAAGATGGGTTTTTAACTGTTTCTTAAAACTCGTTAACAGTTAAAGGAAGTGCATTCCACAACCTGGGGGCTGCCACAGTGAAAGCTCTTTCACCCAGTCTGGAAGAAGGCTGTTTAAGTAGAAAAGAGTTGGAAAAGCGGAGAGATCAAGAAAGCATATATGGCGTAATTAAATAACACATATATAATGCAGTAGTTCCATGTACAGCTTTATATGTTAAAATAAGAGTTTTAAAATCAATACGGGCATGGACCGGAAGCCAATGCAGGTTCCTAAGCACACCAGAGATATGCTGACGAGAAGAAGCATGTGTAAGAACGCGTGCAGCTGAGTTCTGTATGTGTTGCAGTCGCTTAATAGACTTTGCTGGTAGGCCAAGATAAAGGGCATTACAATAATCAAGCCTTGAGGTCACAAGTGCATGGACAAGCCTTTCAGAATCAGGGTAATGAAAGAAAAGGCCTGATCCTGGCAATATTCCTTTAATGGAAAAATGCAGATTTTGAAATGCTCTTGATATGTGCTTTAAGTGTTAAGTGAGAATCAAAAATTACACCAAGGTTGCGAACTTAAGGTGATGCAGATAGTACATTATTTTCAATGTCCAAATGAAAATGTTTACCATTACAGGTAGCTGCAGGGGTACCAACTAAAAGAACCTCTGAATTTGTACCATTTAATTTAAGAAAATTGTGGTACATCCATAATTTAATTACCTGCAGACAGTCAGAAAGGGTTGCTGATATACCTGTGATATTAGTTTTTGTGCTAATATAAATCTGAGTATCATCAGCATAGAAGTGGAACCCAAAACCATGCTTTCTAATAATCTGCCCTAAAGGAAGCATTTAAATATTAAAAAGTATTGAGCCAAGGACAGACCCCTGAGGAACACCATGACATATCTCTCCGACGTTAGATTTGTTGTTTTCTAAAATGACAAACTGGGTACGATCAGTGAGGTAAGATTTAAACCACTCCAACACTGTACCGGAAATACCAAGCCAAGTCTCGAGTCTCTCAATCAGTATAGAGTGACACACCGTGTCAAAAGCTGCACTCAAATCTAACAGCACCAAGATAGTAAGGGCACCAGAGTCAGCAGAGACGAGGAGATCATTCATAACGCGGACCAAGTGTGTGATGGAAGCAACCTTAAGGGCTTGGGGAACAAGTCCAGTAGTAAGGGAAGCATTAACAATGTTCAAAATGAGAGGACTGATAGATGACAGACACTCCTTGAGAACATGAGTTGGAATAGAATCCAGGTAATAGCCTACGCATTTCCAGTGTTGGGGAGTAGTTAACTACAAGTAGCGACGCTACTAACTTAACTACATTTTTCAGTAGCTTGGCAGTAGCTCAGTTGCTTTTTAAACAGTGTAGCTTTTCCAGTAGCTAACTACTTTTTGCAGCAAGTAGCGGTGTAGCGCGAGCAAAAGCTACATTGGGTTTTGTTGAGCCTGCGTGAATCAGCGTGATGCAAGGATATTCTTCTTCTTGTTAGATTACAAACTAATTTTTTTTGCCATTACCGCCACCTGTTGTTTAATCATGCATCTTGCGGCTAACGGTTCACTGACGTACAGAAGACCTCAAGCACAAATTTAAGGACGCGCATACAGGTGATTAATGGCCATTTTAAATATATTAATTATCCTGCTTTATTCCTCTCTGTTACATCAAATTTCTATTTCTGATTTAATTACAATGAACCGCCAGCTGATCTGTCCGCCAGTTTGGTAATGAACATAAAATACCACTAAAGTTTGCGCCATCGTGTTTGTCAGTTGAACAAAAAATGTAATCTTAGTTTGTTTATCGCACGACAAAGCTTTGATCTAATTAAATTGCTGTATAGATTTGTTGTGACTGGTTTCAGAGCGAACCGAACTGTGCTCACAAGCAGCTTGTGATTCAGGTTCTTCTTTCACAGTAAATTCGGCGAGGTCCATCGCTGCATGTGAGCGAGTTTAACGTGCATTGTCAGTGCCACATGTGAGCGCTTGTTCAATGTATTTTCTTGCCAAAATGCAACCATCTCACAATCGGTATTTTTGAGAAAAAGTCTATAGGCCTACATGCAATTTACGTTGAATGTATATTTTGTTCTTGCAACGTTGTATTAGTTGCAATTTTGCACTTTTGACAAACAGTCTGAGATACTTAAAACATTCCTCAGACACTTATTCAGTTATTTATAATATATGTTGTTCAAAAAAAGCAAAAGTAGTTTCAATGTAGCTAGCTACTTTTTGATCGTAACTTGTAGTGTAGCTAACTACTTTTCCAAAAGGGTAGCTTGACTGTAGTTTAACTACTTTAACTAACGAGTAGCTTGTAGCTTGTCAAACTACAGTTTCAAAGTAGCTTCCCCAACACTGCGCATTTCCGTGTCGAAGGCATAGCTAGCTAGCAAACTGTAGGCTGTAGTAACTAATAGTACTGACAGTAACTCGCGATTGAGCGGCAAACTGATGCCAATGTGCTCTATTGTTAGGGGAGGGGCCAGCCTCAGTGGCCTCAGTGCGTCATCAAGTAGGGGCGTGTCCAGGAGCTCAGGGGCTCCAGTGCGTCATCAAGCCCCGTTTTAGCCCCGCCCAAAAAATCCGGAAAATAGCAATGGTGAAAAACTGTTTAACGGTCTAACTCCACAATTCAGTACTTCACAGTTCACAGTCTTTGTAATATGTTTTAGCAACACATTTCTAACATTTATAATGGGTCTAGAATTTTTTTTTAGAATTGCCTTTACAGGGACTTTAATGATTTGAGAGTAGTATTCGGTTCTTGCTATATTGAGGGCATCGCTGTACCGAACCAAATGCTCATCATACATAAGTTTATGGACAGTGAGCACTGATTTTTTATATTGTCGTTCCATCTGCCTGTTCTTTGCTTTGAAGAGCCCTGAGCTCAATAGTAAACCAGGGTGATGATTTCGAAAATGAAACGACACGTTCCTTACTGGGGGCCAGCAGATCAAGAGTCGATGATAAAATTAAATTATAGTGGTCAACAGTATTACCTGCAGGACTCTCATTGATCATACATGAAAACTATTGATTAAGATCAATATTTTTAAGATTTCTAAAACTAATAACCCTCTTTTGTAGTTTTTGAAGAGGAACAGATAAGTTAAAGCTCAAGAGCTTATGGTCACTAATACACAAATCTTTGCCTTCAAGCTGATTAATATCAGCACCAGCTGTACACACTAAATCAAGTGTATGACCTTTTCTATGAGTAGAAAAGTTTACATGTTGTATCAGGTTAAAACAATCCAGAATCTCCATCAAATTAGTAGTATGATTACAACTAGGATTATCAACATGTTAACAATGTTAATATCTCCAATAAGAATCATAGATGGACAGAGGGGATTTACAAATGCAAGTAGCTCTGTAAGTTCATCAAAGAACAGGGTTTCAGTGGCCGATAGATAAACAAGATTAAAACAGGAGAAACACCACTAACTTTAAAAACAATACTCTCAATTGACAAGACAGGAGGAACAGCAATTTCAGTAACAGAGACCTCGGTACGGTACACAACAGCCAGGCCACCCCCTTTACCAGTTGCTCTGGGTTTGTCAAGATATCTAAATCCCGGTGGAGTACACAGATTGAGATTTAAAAAGTCAGTCTGTTGGTGCCAAGTTTCTGAAATACAGAAGACATGGAGTTTTTTGTAAAGGATGATGTCATAAAGTAAATCAGTCTTTTTGTTTAATGAACGTACATTAAAGCGATGAAATCAGGGTGTACTTTATATATTGTAGACAGATAATACAACTGTTAATTGTTTGTTCATGTTGTTACAGTCAGTTTATTAACTAATGTTAACAAATACAACTTTTGATTTTAATAATGTTTTAGTAAATGCTGAAATTAATATTAACTAAGATTAATAAATGCTGTAGAGTGTCACATTCACCTCCTTCATCCGTGTCTTCACTACACTTCCCAGCATTCCCTGTCATCACCTGCACCTCATCATCCTGATCATCATCACAGTCACCTGTGTCCCATCACCCACATGCACTATAAAGCACTCACCTTCACTGCAGTCACTTGTCTGGTCTCGTCGATACATGACTCACAGACTCTCCTTCAACCAACCTGCTACTTACCATCCATCTCCAGTGTGACTGCTTCCTACCCATCTGCAAGAGAGAAAAGGACATTATCATTCAGCTAAGCCTGTTTAATGTTTCAAAGTCATTTGATCCTTACCTGTTATCTCCGACTGAGTATCCATCTGCACAAATAAACGTTAATAACTTACCAGCCAGTCTGTTCCTTCTGTGAGCCCTGACATAGAGGTGCAGTTCATTATTATGTTAACAAATTTAACTAATGAAACATTTATAAAGTGTTACTGATTTCATGATAGCTAACACTTCATGCATTTAATACATACAATTTACAACATCAACAAAATTGTTCTTGAAAATGAAAACTTGATTCTCACTGTTTTGTTTGGTAAAGTAGCCTAAATAATATTTAGTAATATTATCATTTCCCTATGTTCGTTTGATGCGTTATGCATTCTTTTTGTATCAACATCTTTTCATAAAATGCCAAGGAAAGAAAGGATAAAAAAAAGAAATAAAAGGAACTTTTTTTTTTGCCCTTTTTGGTCCTTCCTTCCCTGAGGAGTTCTGCGCACCTCTCACACTCTCTCTCGCACCTCTCACACTCTCTCTTACACACACACACACACTCACTCTCTCTCTCTCTCACACACGCACACACTCTCTCTCTCACACACACATACACACACAGTCTCACACAAAAGAATAAATCTTGCAAAATTATTTTTTAAAAGCCTTTTATTGCGCTGAAATGCATATTTCAACACTGATTCCAGTTATGGTCGAACACTTGTTTATAAAGTGATTTTCTCTGGAAATATTTTCCTCACTCCTGCTCATGTGTGTAAAAGGCTGAACACTTATAATGTTCAGTTAAAGGACAGATGAATGAACATCTAGTGTTTTTGGTCATTTGAAGCAGACTCTTCTAGTGTTTAATCTGGGCGTCTGTGTGTGAAACTCCATCAGCGCCACACACTCCTTCTGATGATCATAAAGACGCAGAAACACGGCGTACTTCCTTCTGTAAAAGCTTCACACAGAGACCAATAATCATACATTACTCATACAGGAGACATGAATCCTGATCTATGACTTTTAAATCTCTGCAACTCGTGGATTAATGCTTTATTACAAGAAACATCATTGAACGGCACCTTTCTAGGGCAGGGTTTGGTCTGACGACACGCCCGATTCTGCTCATCTTCATCATTGCTTCCTGAGAAGAGACACAGTGTTCCTCAGGGTGGGTGTGTGTGTGTGAGTGAGTGTTGTACCTGTATGGAGCCACAGTCAGATGAAGAACAGGCTCCGATCACAGCGGCTGAGAGTGTGTGTGTGTGTGTTGTACCTGTATGGAGCCACAGTCAGATGAAGCACAGGCTCCGATCACAGCGGTTCCCAGCAGAACGGCCTCTGGCTCGGCTGACAGGACCACCGGCAGCCCTGAAAAACACACACACACACACACACACACACGTCCCTCAGGTGTGTGAGACGCTGCAGGATCTTCATCAGGGCCGGAGTGGGGCCACTTTTCAGCCCCGGAGTTTCAGGCCCACTTTTTCCATGGAAGAAATTGGATAGATGAAGCAACTGTTCAGCTCTTACTATTGTGTAGTTTTTATTAATACCATGGTTCAACAATAATGTAAAGGTTAAATAATAATTCACTTAAGCTGAGAAGTTAACAATAAATATCATGGTCATTATCATTTTTCTGCATGGGTATCAAATTGTGGTAATTTACTCCTTTACTACACCCACTTCTGAACAAACAATACATTTTGGTTTATCATGTACCATCATATACTGCTCTTTCTTAAAATTACAGAGGGGTTTATGGATATCTACTTTTGTTATTCTGTAAATCAGAATATACTTTTGCCATGTTTTTTTGGAATAAAATATTATATAAATCAGGCTAGGAATAATATATTTACAAATCCCTCTGTAAATGCCTTCATAATAAAACTAGGTACAAGCCTGGAAGGTTTGGTGTATATAGGTGCTACTGAAGTGGAGATTTTGGACTTGGAGTATGAGAGAAAAGTCATTTTGGCGCACAGATGAAGCGCACTGACCCGTGGTGTTGGTCATGTCATGTCACATACCTGAGTGTGTGTGTGTGTGTGTGTGTTTATTGTACAGGTGTGATGGTATTGCCCGCTCTAGCTTTCACGCCTGTCGCACCCCCACTGGTGCCATTGGGACAGCTGCAGGGTCGGTGGCATGCTGGGGACGTCTTCCCGCCACCCCCTGCGGCTGCCTTCACTGGGGTGATGATCCCCACCCCATTTCTTTCCTCCTCAACCAAAGCCAGTAGCTCCCTTGCTCTGCTTCCTCTACTAGCACCTTCGTGGCTTTCCTCAGCCTTGAGCCTGTTACGCCCGCTCCGTGTAGCAGCTGGACTGCTGCTTTTCCCACGAAGCCTCGAGAGTCAATCTCCACAGGGTGAACAGTTGCTTTCCAGCCGGCATCTTTGCACTCTGCTGCTAACTCTGCGTATTTCTGGTGCTTCCTTTCGTGGGCTTCTGCCATATTCTCCTCCCAAGGGATGGTTAGCTCGATGAGGAGGGCCCGCTTCGCCACTGTGGACCACATGACTATGTCTGGTCGGAGAGTGGTGGTCATGATCTCTCTTGGAAAAATCAGCTGATTTCTAAGGTCTGACAGCATCTGCCACTCTTTACCAGGTATGAGCATGCTGCTATTCTTCTGAGCCGGAGGTTGGTGTGTACCACCAGGCTTTACAAACCCTGCCATGGTATGCTCTTCTGTTGCCGGTGAACGGTTTGCTGCCAGCCTACAGTCCTACAGTATCTCAGCCAGTTTCATCAGGATTTTATCATGGCGCCACCTGAATCGTCCCTGGGTCAGTGCCACTCTGCATCCTGACAAAGTGTGTCAGAGACTTGCCATGGCTCTCCCGCACAGATGACAGCCCACTTCATCACCATACCACAGTGTGAGGTTCCTAGGGCATGGGAGGGTGTCGTAGGTCACCCTCACCAGGAAACTGAGCCTGGATTGAGGCGTCCACCAGATATCCGCCCAGGTGATACGCCTGTTGATGGTAGCATCCCATCTCGTCCAGACTCCTTGCATGCCCTGGGATATTGCCTTCCCCAGACTGGAGAAGGAGCGCTTCCATTTGATGTCGTCCACCACCATGGTCTTTTGCTGCTTCTTGGTGGCTTTGGACCAGAATTGCTGCGCTGCTCCCCAGCCCAGCCCAGCCCAGCACAACTGGTCTGGAGAGCCCCCATCACATCTCGGAGTTGCAGACTGGCGATGGCGCGATCCACCTCTGCCTGTGCCTTCCATTTGCAGCCTGTGCGGATGGGGACATTCACACTCCTTATGAGCGGGTCTGCTGAGTTCTTTAGGTCGAGCACAAGGCGAGCCTTTTCCTGCTTATATCCTAGGCTGATGGATTTAACCTGTTAAGCTTCAACCCCACTTTTGAAAAATCCCCAGAAATGGCATACCCAAACTGAAACAGATACAGTTCATGAACCCTTTGAACTAAAAGCACAAGTAAGATCTCATTTGAAAGCTGACACCTGGCAGTTTATTGTAAATGTGGAATTAATTAGTGATACTGAAAAAAAAATTATGAAAAATGTCTTCAAAGTTTTGTAAAGTTATTAGAAATGTATTTTTATGAAACATCTTCATGAAAATAAAATTGAAGTTGGCATTGTATCAATCTAGAAATGCACTGCAGCTAAAGCCACATGTCTGACCATGTTATATTTAAAATTTGAAGAAGATAAGTTTAAAACTCTGCATTTAGTTAAATGTTTTTCAAGATCATGTCATATGAATTTATTTTGATTAGACTCTAAAATGCAAACTGGTGTTTATTGTCATCTTCTAGCATCTATTTAGACTATTTTCTCTATTGTTTGTGGTGCAAACGAGCCCCATTCAGTGTCAGTCTCCCCTGCACACATTCACACCTCTCCGGCCTGGTTATGGCTCTAAATATGCTTTTCTTTTGTCTGCATTATAATCACTAACGACTGGCTATTCACACTGTTTCAATCCCTTTTTTCTTTTATCAAAGTTCTCACTTCACATTTGAAACTGTATCAAATGCCCTTTTTGAAAAACGAAAAATTTCAGTAAGCATTCCTATTTAGAAAAATTCATAAAAATAACAGCTAATGTGCTGGCAGGTGCACAGAGTTAGCTAGCATGTTAGCTTAGCACACCATCAATACACGACAATTTATGTGATTAAAACCATGTTTGTGCTCCAAACTTACTTTATAACGCAAGTCGAGTGTTTTAAATAACCTTCTGTGATCTGATTTGGCTTCAGATGAAAAAATAAGACAGAAAATATATTAATTTATAGTATTCTGCAATGATAAACTCTATATCGATTAGCATTACATTATAAATATAATCTATTATTATGAAAATACCTGACATGGCTCGAAGAACACAGGTAAATCGAATATCATTGCAATCATGTTTATTGTCTTCAAAACATCTTTATCTGCATGTTACAGCGATCTATGGAAGCTTTGTTTGTGTCAGGGACTTCCTGGAATGTCACATGATTATGCCACTTCTTCGTGTGTTCCATATATGGACTATTACTGTGCATAGAGCGCCGGCGCTCTCAGGCGGCCAGTATGGATTGAAAACACAGTACATCAGAGTATCCAGCGCTCATGATTACATCGACGCATTTGGGTATAAATTCAATAAATAGTATTCCTGTCTATAGATATCTGATGTAAACCTATGAGAATATATCAATATTTCTCCAAATCTGCACATGTTTGAGCTAAAAGCCCTGAGGGACGTTGTTTTGTCAAGCTCTGTCATGACGATCGCACAGGAGTTTTTTTCTGAATGGAAGCGGCTGACGCTCATAATTCATATTAAAGGTAACGACTCATTTTTTAATTACATAACTCCTGACACAAATTAAGACATAACTGTCACTATAAGTTTATCAGAATACAATAGTGGTCAAATACTGAAACTTGAGTCTTATATCTTTTTAATGATGTATAGTTTGTCAAGGTAATAACATTAAATCTGATAGTAACTTTGAACTATTTAAAAAAAAAAACGCTTCAGTGTGCCCGCGCTCTGGTGAAGCTTAACAGGTTAATGGGGAGCTCCAGCATGCTCCGACCGAAAAGACCTGCGTCTGAAAAGCATCGGGGCAGGCCTGGCCACTTGCGGATGTAGTTGTTGGCTAGTGTATCCATTCTGCTGACATTTGAGGAAGCAATTTCGCAGATCTTTAGGGGCCATAGGATATGCTGGTACAGGATGTGCTGATAGCACCACCCATTGTGCTTCCCGGGCAGTTGACTCTGCTCAATCTTTGCCAGACCTTCTGCAAGTTGATGTTTGGTTATCTTTCCCATCTGCCTGTCTGACAAGTCTGCCGTGTACTGCCTCCCCAGGCTTCGCAGTGGTTTTTCATCCAGCCGTGGAATGGGCTCCCCTTCTACAACGAAGCTGTCTTGGACTTGCACTCTGCCTTTCCTTATTGACAAGCTTCTTGATTTTTCTGTTTGCAGCTGTTTGCAAGATGCTTGTCACGTCGTCCATGTAGCTCCTCAAGGGTGGCAGCCTCACGCCTGATGGTAATTTGATACCTCCAACTACCTGCCTGGCCCCTATGAGTATTACCTCAAAAGCCATCACAAATAGGATTGGGGAGATGGCGCATCCCATCGCTATTCCACATTCTAACTGCTGCCATCCCGTCGTGTAGCCCTCTAGCGTGAAACACATGTGCAGGTTGCTGAAGTATCTAGCGATGATGTTCTTTACACTACCCGGGACATGGAAGAACTCTAAGTCGAAGTCAATAAGCCTGTGTGGAACTGAGCCGTATGCGTTGGCTAGGCCCAACCAAACCACATGCTCATCGGTCTTCTCTCTCCTGGCACGCTGGATCTGATCCTAAATCAGAGAAGAGTGCTCGAGGCATCCTGAAAAGCCAGGGATTCCAGCCTTTTGGCAGCCTGTGTCAATTTATCCATTTGCCATAAGAAAGTTGGTCATTCTCTTTGCCAGAACGGAGAAGAAAATCTTTCCCTCTACATTCAACAAGGCAATGCATCTGAACTGGTTGATGGTCTGGGAGTTCTGCTCCTTGGGAATGAATACACCAACGGCTTGCTGCCACTCTGCTGGGACTTGCTGCTTCCTCCAAGCTGTTTTATTAGCTTCCACAGTTCCTTGACAACCTGCGGGCAGTTCTTGTAAAGCTTGTAGGGAAGCCCATTCGGCCCTGGGGCTGATGCTGACCTTGCCTTCTTGATTACCTCCTCCACTTCTCGGTGGAGAGCTGTCGAACGGTAAAGTTGTGTGGGGGGGTCTGGCGTGGTACACACCCTGGAGCAGTGTTTCCCAACCCTGCTCCTTGAGGCACACCAACAGTGCACATTTTGGATGTCTCCCTTTTCTGACCCATATATTTCTGGTCTTGGAGTCTCTACTAACGAGCTGATGAGTTGATTCAGGTGTGATTGATTAGGAAGAGTTGGAAAATGTGTAGTGTTGGTGTGCCTCCAGGAACAGGGTTGGGAAACACTGCCCTGGAGAACCAAGCTGTGATGTTCGTTTTCCGTCACTGTACTGGCTCTTGATGTATTGCTCCAGCTCCTCCTTACTGTTCAACTTTCCACTTCTCGTCCAACAACTGCCGGCCATACTTGAAGGGATCTCTAAAGAAATTGGTTCTCTCTTTCTCGCTTTTCTTTCTCCTCCTTCTAATCCTCTCCACTCTCCTCAGCCTCGCGAGGTTTTGTCTGACCTCATCCCACAACTCCTTCAGGCCTTCTTTCTCCTGAGGTGCAGCCTTCATCCAGTTCCGACAGAGCTGGCGCCTTGCTTTAATGAGCTGTTCAATCTTTCTCTCTCTTCTTCCTTTGCCTGGGGCTGTGGGCTCTTTCCTCCTGACCTCGCAAAACATCTCTCTGCATACCTCGAAGATGATGTACCCCATGATGTTCAGTTTGCTTTTGACGCTCCCTCTCAACGCCAGCTCCAACAGTTCCCTTACGTCAGCATCCACACTCTGCCATGCCACCCGTTCATTCGCTTTTGGCCATTTGATCTTGTTGCGCCTACCTGGCTGCTTTGTTACTGGCCTTGTTGGGTGGTCCTCTGGTGGGCTGGTGTCCTCGTGTTCGTGGGGTACGTTCTCCACCTTGGGGTTTCTTCTGCCACTGCCGGAGACTCAGCACCAGTGGATTCTGCAGCACTGTGGTTGCACTCCCGGCTTCTGGACCCTATCGTCTGACCTGCTTCTTGAGCAGTACGAGGTTGCTGGTCTGCCTGCTTCGTACACCTCATCTTCCCTTGATGGATACGCAGCCCCCTGCTTGACGTCACCTTCTCCCATCCACACGCACACTTCCGGAGGGATTTCTCATTGTTGTTATTCGATCCTGTTGTTGCCTTTTGGTCCATCCTTGTGGGCCCATCTTCCAGCCCGCCTCTCGGAGGGCTGTTTTTTCTTTTGTTGCTTCGTAGTCAAAGGTGGCGTGTCCTGGGGCTACCAGGTCGCTAGTGGGTAAGGTGACTAGCCGCCCACTCCTAGTGGGCACTGACCCGTGTTGTTGGTCATGTCAGATACGTGCATGTGTGTGTGTGTGAGTGAGCACTGACCTGTGGCGTTGGCCATGTGATGTCAGATACATATGTGTGTGTGTGTGTGTGTGTGTGTGTGTGAGAACTGACCCGTGGTGTTGGCGTGTGTCTGTACAAACAGCGCGTTCTTGCTCAGCCCCCCGCACAGGAAGAGGGTTGTGATGTCATATCCGGCCTCTCTCATAGCATCTAGGATGTGTCTGGTGCCGAGCTTCATACAACAGAGACACAGAATTACATTAACACTGTAATACTGGACACTTATTTAGTGTGTGTGTGTGTGTGTGTGTGTGTGTGTGTGTGTGTGTGTGTGTGTGTGTGTGTGTGTGTGTGTGTGTGTGTGTGTGTCTTACAGCGATGGCCTGAAGAGTTGCTAGATACAGCAGAGCTAAATCATCCAGCGACTGTGATGAAGTGAGAGTGTGTGTGTGTGTGTGTGTGTGTGTGTGTGTGTCTTACAGCGATGGCCTGAAGAGTTGCTAGATACAGCAGAGCTAAATCATCCAGCGATTGTGATAAAGTGAGTCCCACAACCTGCACAAACCAGCAGTGACATCATCAAACAACTCTTCACCACTGCAAACATTAGTTATAAAAGCTAAAACTATCTTGTGTCTTTTTTCTTAATGGTTTAAAATAAGAAATTATATGCAACGTAAAGAAAATCTTTCTTTCTAGAATGTAAAGAAAAAAGTACTTTCTAGGGCCATTAACATTATTTTCACGACATTAAGCAAATGTCCCTCTTAAATCCACATTCTGTCCTCTGAAATAAAGGAAAAAAGGCCAAAAATATAATTAAAAAAATATGTCTTAACTATAAATGTTCATTTGGAATTCATTCTCAATATTCTCATTCTAGCAACACCCTAGAAACTGCCAACCAACTACACTAACTACCCTAGCAACTGTCTAGCAACCACCCACAACATCCGAGCAACTGCCTGGTGCCAAATTTTGCTGCAGCAAGAACCACTCACATATTCTGCAGAAAATGTACGTCTAGTTATCAAGTTTTAATAATAAATCTAAATTCAATAAATAAATAAATAAAAATTAAAAGGCAATACAATGAAAACGGGAACATAATGAATAAATACAAAAATGTAACTATAAATTTAAATCTTATGTTTCTATATTATATTATATTATATATATTTTCATCAGCACTGTAACGAGCACAGCGTTCCTCACCGATCCCCGAGACGTGTGATCGGCCAGAGGAGAGCGGTTGCCGTGGAAATCAGGCCAGATGTGCAGGCCGGCCGTCAGCTGCTCCAGCTGTGCTGCGTCTCCAGACATGTGCTCCAGATGGAGGTTCAGGCAGGAGTGAACGTGTTTCCCACTGCAGAGAAAAGCCCAGCGATCAGACTGAGTGAGATCAGAGAGACGCATCAGAGCGACTGACGCTCACCTCTTCTCCGCCTGCTCTTTCAGCTGCCTGGAAGCGGCGTGTCCATTCACCACATGGTCCACCTGAAAGCACATGACATCGCTCTAATTAAGATATTCATATATTTCCACGTAAATGAATCTGTATATATAGCGAATAATGTGTTTATTGTAACGTTTGCCACAATGTCCTGTAGTGATGACTGTCTGGAACCAAGCAACCAAACTACCAACCAACCAACAAACCAAACAACAAGAAAAAACAACAACTGATCAATCAACTAGACCAACCAATCAGACCAATCAACCAAACAACCAATTTAAAATATCAACCAAACAACCAAGAAAACAACCAACCTAACGACCAACAAAACTAACCAATCAATCAAACTACCAAGGAAACAACCAACCAATAAACCAAACAACCAAACAACCAATAAAAACAACAACCAATCAACCAACCAAGAAAACAACCAACCAACTAATCAACCAATCAATCAATCAATCAATCAATCAACCAAACAACCAAGTAGAAAACTAACCAATCATCCAAGAAAAACAACCAAACAACCAATCATCCAAGAACAAAACAACAAATCAAACAACCAATAAACCAAAAAAACAACCACCAACCAACCAATCAATCAAATCAACCTACCAACCCAAGAAAAACAACAACAACCAATCAACCAAAAAAACAAGAAAAACAACAACCGTACCGTACTACTTTTTGGGTACCCTTCCGTTGGGGTACCTAGCACAGTGGTACGGTACCTAAAGGGTGGAGCTAGACTCACTGCAGAACGTTGATTGGTTGCCAGCGAATCGTCACTTGCGCGTGCTAGAAGGGGTTTTTCAGGAAAGAATGTAGTTGTTTAAAGCGCAAATCTGTGGTTTATTTATAAAGATTAATGAAAATTTGATCCAAGTTGTGAGATCCATTCCAGGCGATTACCAGGCGCTCTGCGCTCATGTACCCCGCCTGGAACAGCCTTTTCTTGGCTAGTCGTTCTGATGTTTGACTCTGAAGTCTCTGTAGTGGTTAAGTATGAGATATAATTCGTCTTCTGTAGACCTAACGGGCGATCTTTGGTCTCGTGAATCTATAATTTGTTCCCTGGCCAATCGTTTTGTCTGAGGACTAAGTGTAGTTTCATAACTTTATATATTTAGGCTATTTAACTTTACTGTTGTAACGTTAGACTAGAGCGCTGACTTTGTGTGTTTGACTGAATTGTTTGCTTTATTTCTTATTGTATAGCTTCTTGTACCTTTTAATTATACTTTTATAATGGCTATTATTGATAAAACTGAAATTGAACAAAAAGAGATAGGAGTTTTGTCATTTTTAATTTTACTACAGTGAAGATGATCACTGTAATGTTGTTTACTGGAACACTTGTTGTTTAGTACAAATGCACATTGTCTGGGCCATATTAATATGTTTAATATTTTTTTTAATTAAAAAGAAAAGAGTGTTTTATATTTGGTTTTATTATAAATAGGCTAACGTTATGTATGCGGTGAATATAACCAATATGCGTTGCCTGAACCCCATTTGTGTGGCTATAATGTTTAAGATTTCTTTAGATAACGGGAACGAGTATTGTGTCTTTACTAGATGCTATGGGGGGACACTCCTTTTTTTCCGATTTGTTGAAGCCTTTTATTCAATAACGCAGTGCTACTGCACAGCTATAATAGTGCGAAGATGCATGCACGCTATTGGCTGGGCAGTGGGAACGGCACAAGCCTATGGCGAAGTGGTGCGTCTAGCGTCTAGTGGAGCGACGTCGCGGAAAATCGTCGACAAGGTGGTGCTGGAGCAGTTCGTGGCTTCCGAGGAAGACCGCGCAGTGGGTCCAGTGCCACCGCCTGACGTCACTGAACCAGGCCATCCAACTGGCGGAGGACCAGATGGTGCCGTGCCCCGGAGTCGATGAACCTTTACCAGCAGGTTCTCTCTCTCTCCCTCTCTCTTCCCCTGTGTCTTCGCCGACTCCTTCTCTCTCCAAACCTGTCCCATTCCCTAGGTCTCGAGGGGGTTTTGCGCCCCGACCGGTACACCGATGGAGGAGTGGGCCAACCACAGAGCCGACAGCTGGTCCCTGAGCCCTGCCCAGGGGGGCAGGGTTGACATCCAGCAGCACCGCTGCATCTCCAGTTCCTCCGCTCTCTCCACGTTAATTTCTTGACCCGCTTCCTGCCACTAGGGCGGCGGGGAGGCCTGGGCCGGCCTGCTGGCGTTGCGGGGACCCGGGGCATTTTGTCGATCGGTGCCCAGTGATGGAGGTGGGGACACTGATGACCTGAGGGAGGAGCACGACTGGGAGTAAAGCATAGGGGGGAAGGGTGGGCCATTCGTGGGCCAAAGAATATTGGGCAGTGAGAGTTGTCTTCAGAGGCGAAGGAGGTCAACCTCCAAATTGTTTGAACCTGGGGGTGGAGGCGTCTGTGCTGACAACCTTTCTCCTTGAAACCGACCGGTAACGGCTGGGGTCCTTCCAAGGGGCCAGGGCTCTGATGCGGCCGTGGTTCACCTTGACGTGAAGGCGACCTGATCGCCAGGCCTGAGCTGGGACCTGGGGTTTCAGCCAGTGCTGCAGTGGGCGCATGTGCAGAGAGCCTAGTGGTAGCACTGCTGATGCGGAGGCCATCAGGCCTAGCATCCTTTGGAAAGTTCTCGCCGGGGTCCCTGGCGCTTAGGAGGAAAGTGCTAAGCCTGGTGAGGGTGCTGTCGATGCTCAGACACTGGCTGTGGCTGAGCGGTCGCAGGTACTGGCTTGGCTGGCTGCTGAGTTGCCGTTGACTTTTGGCAACTCGTGCTGCAGAGCTGGAGCACTTGGGCAGTAAGTGTCGCAAGGCCTGCGACGCCTCCTGCGCCGCTGAGAAGTGCTCGGCAAAGCCATCTACCATGGGGCCGAAGAGACTGGTAAACAGCACCGGTGAGATCTCTCTATGTGGAGAAAATGAAGCACGCAGGATCTAAGCCAGCGTGAGCTCATTTACATCCAATCGCTCGGCCCTTTGGCTATGGCGAAATGAGCTGCTGTATAGGCAGATGCCCCACCCTCTTTGGCGGGCTCTGCGCTCGGTTCGGCGGGACGGCCCCCTCGATTGGCTCGCGCAGACATGCTAGTTGGCCATAGGTTTTTGCAGTTCCCACTTGCCTAGCCAATAGCGTGCGTGCATCTCAGCACTATTATGGCTGTGCAGTAGCACTTGCGATATTGAATAAAAGGCTTCGATAAATCGTTTGAGTTTTCAAATCAAAGTTTTCCCCCATAGCTACTAGCAAAGACGCAATACGACTAAACGTTTCGAAAGGAAACCAAAATAAAGAAAATAGTTCAACTTTTAGCATTGCGTTAACGTTCTGTGCTCATCTGCATCATCAAAGCTGTATACTGAATTTGATATTTTAATGTCACTGTTTTGGTATGTTAAGGAGCTTGAAGTGTTCTTCATGTTAATGTCCCGCTGTTTGTAGTGATTAAAATACTGCAGCAGGAGCTTTATGTGGATCACAAGAGCCCAAAACGTGCATTTTGTTCACTTATATTCGTTTTTCTTGTTTTGAGAGGTGATATAATAAATCTTGAGGTAGGGGCCAGTTCACACAGAGTGATTTTTCCATTCCACTGCGCTACATCTTGCATTTTTAACCACAAAAATGTGTTCTGTGTAAAGACTCAAGGGCGGATCTAATCCGTGGGGAATTTACATATCATAATTAATAATTGGTAATTAATAATTATTCATACAGGTTTGGATTAGATCAGTCTTACATGTTAATAAATCTCCCGATAAGGGAGGATCTGTCATTTTACCTGCATGCATGCATGTGAATCCTTGAAATTAACCACAAGTTGATTGCAATTAATTACACGGACCACGTTTCACAAAACAGGTAAAATGAATTAGCTCAATTGTCAGAATGATATTTGTGGTTGATCCACAATATCATCCTACTTTATAGGATTTCAGGAAACGCAATTCTGTGGCCACAAGAATGGGGTTTCCTGCCCTATAAACACATACTCTTTAAGGTATATCTAATTTTAGTAAGCTTGTAGCATAAGATCTTTTGGCACTTAAGAGGCTTGAAACTGAGCAAGAGACAGTAAATCAATCAAAATGAATATAATGGATTTAATAAAGGCATGTCTACTTATATATTTACTACGGTACAGTAATATATATATATTTACAAACAAAAACGACATAAACAACACAATAAGACATCAATGAACGAGAAAGTGTGTGAGATAGAGGTATGGATAAATTACACGCTTGAGAGCGAGTAAGAGAGAGAGAGTGAGAGAGAGAGAGAGAGAGGGTTACGTTCACCTAGACAGTCAACTTTCCTGAAACAACACGAAAACACATTCTTAATGCTCTGAAAACAGGGTAACCCAAATTTACTTGCATGTGGAAGGGTTCTCTCATGTGTTGTTGCGTTCCTTGAGCGGCCTACATGGTCTAGCCGCGTTTTGGACGGCAGATCTTTTCCTGCGTGCGCGCGTCGTGTGGAGCGCGGCCGCAGCGTTTTTGCACGGCCCGTCCCGGCGCGTGCATGGTTGGCCGCTTGCGCGTGGCCCCTTTGTTCCATGGGGGATCACGTGGCGTTCGTTGGCATTCGGCGCGAGTGTTTGAAAGGCTTAAAGTCTTTGAGGTGACGTTACCCGAGGAAATAGTTCGGCAAAGTCCATTCCCTTTTCTGGGAGACGAACTCGGGAGTAAGTTAAAGAAGAGACGAACTCTAGACGAACAAAAGAAAAGATCCATGGTGGGATCAGATCTCCATGAGGAGATCGCTAGCATCACATGTTTCTCTGAGAAGGTCAGACTGCAAGAGAGGGAAGGAGACTGCGTCTGTGTCCTTTTCAAGGGACGCAGACCACGCCCCTTCCGGAGCAACCTTAACCAATGAGATTCGACAAAACTCTGGCGCGAAGGTCTTGTCTTGTCTTGTCGATATCTTATTTATGACAGGGTGAGTCTTTAGTTTGCTTGTTTCTTTTCACTCCAAAGGTGGAAAACATGGTAAACTGTATTTTACTGAAAAGTTCGTTACATATTTGGGTAGTCCATACCACAAGCGTTCTGGAGATATCAAGGAACATTATGTTACATTAAAGGAATATACACTTATGTTTAAAATGCATAATGAAGGTATTTCTAATTCACTTTATGCTACAATAAATACTTCACAGTGACAATGGGGAAACACACATACATAGAAACACATTGAAGATATTTTGTTAAATGTCTTTAAACAAAAGAAATGTCCCCGGGTTCTGAGGACATTCCGATGTAACCCGATGCCATGGGTTATATGCTTGGTGTGTGTGTGTGTGGGAGTGGGTGTGTAAATTTTACAGTCCAGGCTTTTTTGGTCTTTAGCAGGATGTATTTAGTTATTCAGATTCACCCTTTTAGCACAGTCCTTACAGTCCCCCTTTTTGTCTGATGAAGTCCCTGTGTGGACTTAATCGGACAACAATCATCACAATGGACGGATGGCAGGTGAATCATGACTCATGCAGCAGGTGGTTATTAGGGCTGAGGATTCAGGTCTATGAGGTTGAAGCTGCCTCTGGCCTGGTCTCTGACTTGGCACCCCCTTTTTGCGGGTTTCGTCCGAAACCTTTCGTGAGCTTGGCTGAAGATGTTGGTATCTCGTTGAGTCTCCTGTATAGGATGAAGGTCAAGCCCAGTGTCAGGGTGTGTCTGATAGAGTTACCCAGCGTAGGATCGGCCGCAGTCCAGGATTGGACAGCAGGTGAGGCATTTTAAGGCGGGCAGTTGAGACAACGCTTGGAGGGCTGTGTCGATAAGATAAATGTCAATTCGCTGGGACCACCCCCCTTTCGCAAACCACAACTCCCGTTCTGGAGTTAGGGTGAAAGTGTGGTTCCTGGAGAAGGATGGGATTTCCAGTTTAATTTGTACTCTTTGCATGGAAGATGGTACCATGCCAGGTCGTCAAGGTGAAGGATGGCACTTTTCGGTGCTTGGATTCACAGGCTCTAGTGGAGCGAGGTGACACAGGTGTCAGTGTCATTCTGGTCGTAAGTGAGTGCAGCTGTGCGCACAGGAGTGTTAGCGAGCCGCCTGTCACTTACACTCTCTGCTTGGGTCTTGATGCCTTGAGTGCGTGGCTTGGCTTCGGCAGGGCAGCGGGTGTCGCTGATCTGCAGCCCGCAGATTCCGTCAGTGTTGTCTCTGAGGAAAGGCTTGTTAGGGCAGAGATAGTGACTTTCTTTGGTCAATGTGCACACGTACGGGTTCGGAGCTTAGGACGGCTTTGTGTTGCTGTCGTTGCAGTCAACCCCGTCCGGCGTGTGGATCTTGATGTGAATGTTACTTTTCAAAATCTGACCTTGACAATGTTCTTGGGCCGGTAGATTCGGCTTGACTCTATGATGGGCAAGTTCAAGAGAAAGCCCCCCCCCTTCTCTGCTTGTAGTCGACGCAGAGAGGGATGGCACTACCCAGAGAGTAGGAAAGGTGTATTTGTAAAGAGTCAGTTGGCGTGGTGATGGCGGACGCCAGCACGGTTTTCATGAGGCTTAAGGGTATCAGGTGCGGTGGAATTCTACCCATGGCGAGGCTGTCGATGGAGGAGTTCACCCCCGCAGCAGGTTTGTCATCAGGGCTGTTACCAGCTGAGTTTGAGCAAAGTCATTCTGGAAGACAGTAAACAGCTGTTTCATGGAGTGAGTGTTGGAGTGCATGGGGTTCAACGCTGTGAGTGTTGAAAGTTACCACAGTTCCCTTCAGTGTCTTGTCGATGGTCTGCAGGGATGCCCTCTGTTGTGAGTGCTCTTTTATCTGTGGAATCTCAGTCTGTATTTCGGCTACATGCCGTCCCACGTTGGCGAGGTTTGCTGCATTCATGCTGGACATACAAGTGTTAAACAGAGTTCTGACGGCAGTGCGGCGGTGGTTGTGGCCACCTGGCTCCGCTAGCGTCATTTTCTCAAGTTGCTTGAGCATGTGTTCAACCTCGGTCTCAGCGTGAGTGCGGGAGTCCTTTGTCCATCGCCACCTACCCAGCTGTATTGTGTTGTTACGCTGGGGTAGTGTGTTCTGTAGGCGTTGTGAGGATCAGGTGGCACATTCACTTTCTGAGTGCGGGTCCGGCAGAGAAGGAGTCCTGGTGCCAGACCTGGTGAGATGTCCGATTGCGGATGCCCTCTGGTTGGCTGGAGGCGCCGCAGCAACCTGGTAAAAGTGAAAGGGAGAGAGAAAGAGAAAGGGGGAAAGATTTCAGCGAGTGTCGTCCTTGGCTGGCTAGGACAGTCTTTTTGCTTTGAGGACGCCGGTATGTCACTTGCTTCGGTGTCTTGCAAGTGTCTCTGGTGCTGCGGTGTGCAGCAAATGGTGCGTCATGGGCATACATTGGCATGACCCCCCTTTTGCACTGTGGCACCACAAGCTGTGGCGCAGTGGTGGCATCAGGTGCAGAACGCTGAATGTTGTCCTGTGCACGCAGTATGTGCTGGTTCACGTTGGTTGTCTAGTGACCGGTTGTCGGTGGGTGCAGACGGCGTTCGTGGGTGGTTGGAGGGGTAGAGAGGTGGTTGTCTCAAAGTTCATTTGGTTAGTCACAGTCTTTGGTGAGCTGAAAGGTGCAGGGTAGCAAGTTCACATCTCCCTTTGGTGCTGAGGCTGTGCCTTTATGGCTGGCTGTGGGAGTTCTTGTGACCTCTGTGACCTGCCAGTTAGGTTCTCTTGACCTGTGTGACTGGAGGGGGAGGGGTTTTTGAACTTGAGCTCAGACATTCAGTTGTTTAAGGTCTATTAAAGGCTCAAAGCGATTTAACAGAATTTGGCCAATCAGAAGTGGGTACGTGATCGGTACACTGGGTGAACGGGAGCTACCTGTTTTGAGCCAAATGTTGTTTTGGCTGTAGGATTGCACGTTCAGCTCACATGTTTGGGACTTGAGAGTTCGTTTTGATGCTCAGCTGTAGCACTGAGTCTTTCAGAGAGTTGGCTGACATTAGCGTGATGTCCGAGCTAGTGTCTAGCAGGCCTTCAAGGCTCAAATCAATGTCTCTGGTGGTGGTTAGGTAGAGTTTTCGTGCCACCCCCTTTTTGATTAGGCTTCCCAGAAGTCTTGGCGTCTGGGCTGGTGTCGTGACTGATGAGCGGTTAGGGCCGGTCTTGTGTGGGACACTGGACTGTCATGCTCAGGTTGTGCAGCTGTCAGCGGTTGTGTCTGCTTGATGCTGTCACTTGTGATGTGACAGGAAGCTCTGTGGTCTGATGCTGACGAGCAGTGTTCTGGGTGTCTCTGACGTGGCTGCACTGTTGTTGTCTGATGTGTGCTCAGACTTGTGCTTACCAGCGGCGTGATGAGAGGGGTACCGCTCTGGGCTGGCTGGGCTTGAGTCTTTTGGTGATGGTGGGGTCGGCTCACTTTGGGTCGCCGGCTGGCTTCCAGAATGTTTCAGAGCTCTTGCTCTGGTGCGTTAGATGAGCATTATCACTGTTGTGTTGCCCACTGCTGGCCTGGAACGGTTTAACTCTCAGTGAAAATGTTTGTGATGTGTGGGGTGCCCTCTAGAGGCAGCTCTGAGTCGTGCTCGGAGACAGGTTAGTTTGAGTTTTTTTTTTTTTTTTTTTTTTTTTTTTAACAGTCATTTTTGGACAAAGTCTTTGCTTAATGTGAGCTCTGGGGGCCCTGTCTTGTAGCTGTGGTAGACATGCTACGGGGACAGGCCGGGGTGCTTACGGAATAACTCACTGTGGGTTGCAGGTTTTGAAGGAACGAAGTTCTGAAATTGGCATCCTTTCCATACCTGGTGGTTTGTTGACGTCGGTGGAGTTTCAAGTCGGTCTTGCTTGATGTCCACGGCGGTGATAACCCTTGGTCTGATTCTGGATCAGGGAGTTAAGTGATCAAAGCTTATTGCAACCGCTGATAGTCCGTTTTGACAGTCTCTGTTTGACGATCTAGGAAGCTGTGCCTCTCACGACTGGACGTAATCCATATCAAGCAGAATCTGTTTCATGCAGTCAGGTTGGTTGGACAGTTTGCAAGTGACAGTCTCGTCTGCATGTCGTGGCTTTTCTGGTTAGTTTTGTTAAATCCTTTTGGAGCCATGCCGTTGTTTGCGGCAGTGGTTCCTTGGAAGGTTGAGGTCAGGTTAGGCAGGGGCTCTGTGGCATTCTGGCACACTTGTTGTGAGTGATTAATGCGTGGCCCTAAAAGTTCAGAACTACTGCTTAATAGGTTCGTTAAGCATTTAGCATAAAGCTAAGTGTCTCTTGTGTCCTTATCTTAGCTGTGACTGTTAGGCTAAGTTTTGTGTGGTTCCGATGGTATTTCCTAGAAAGGACATAGCCGAGATGAAATAAATGACGTAAGGTGGTTCTTATGACTAAATTATTTCTCTGGACTTAGAGATGGTTTGACGAAGTGAACGATAATAGGGAAAAGGACAGCTTTCTTATTTAAATTCTGCTTATTGTCAATCCTCAGGACTCTAGTAGTGGGGTTGAGGGGTCACAAAACGAGTGCACTGGTTGAAATTAAGCCAAAATAATAGAGATGCACCGATTGATCGGCTGGTGACCGGAATCGGCCGGTTTTCACGTGATCGGCCATGATCGGCGACCGGCCGGTCAGTCTGACATAATCCGATTTTATGCCGGTCAAATGCACTCGGGCGCCGCATGATTAACATCGCGCAACATCAGCATCACACGTGCACACGGGACGCGCACTTGTAGGAAACCTCGTGAATTACGCCAGTTTCACACCGCAAGGTGCAGCGCGTTTTTTTTTTTTTGTTCGCCGTGCATGAGTGCATTCACACCGGGAGCCAGCGCGTGAGCGTCGAGCAGGAGCGTCGCGTCGCGTCGCGTGACCAACAGTAAAGCGCGGGTTTCGGCGCCGAATCTATTTTTGCTGCGCTCAATTTAAGTGAAAGCACAGTTTTGATGGACAAAGTAAATATGATTTCATCCAAAAAGTGCCCAAAATGCAAAGAATTTGCATGTCTGGTATGTTTTAACAAGAACTGAAGTAGGCTAGGCTATGTCAGATAGAAAATGAAGACTCAAAAATATTTATAGAAAATGTACCCATTTAAACTTGTTTTTATTATTATTTAATTGTTTCCCTGCACATGTTCCACTTGTCCTGTTTAGCTTGGCTGGACATGTGTCAGATGAGAGAAGAACTGCTTGAGAAATATAACTTGCCATTGATATACAACAAGTGATTGCAATAGGCCTGTGTGTTTGTGAGAGAGAGATAAATATCTTTATACTGCAAGGCTATATTATTGAATTTTTATTTGTTATTTATATATTATTTTATTGCCATTACCTGTTTTCATACAGAAGTTTAGTTTGCTAAATATATCAAATTTTTTTTATTGGATATTGGATGTGAAAAGGAAATGGTTCTTCCATAACACTGCACTTTAGATGTGTGAGAATTTTCCACACTAGGAGTCATTTATATAGTTCTATTTTATAGCAATTATCTGTTCAAAAAATGTTCTATGCAAAATGTTCTATTAAAGAGAAGATAGAAAATAAATATTTGTGTGTGCTGTAAAGTGGTTTGAAAAAATAAAATCGGAATCGGCTAAAATCGGTATCGGCAGATCAAACTCAAGGAAAAATCGGAATCGGGATCGGCCTAGAAAATTGTAATCGGTGCATCTCTACAAAATAACAAATAAGGTCTGTTTCCTTTCTGGGCCCTATAGGAGATGGAACCACACTCGGACAAGAGAGGCAAAAAAAAAAAAAAATTAAATCATATAGATGACCTAATAGACCAGGGAATAGCTGCTTGCTATTATTATCAAGGTCAAAGGAATGAAATAATTAATGAGGAAAATAAAATAAAAATTAAAGCAAAATGGAATAAAATGATCAAACACAGGAATGATCTGAAGTCGAGAATAATCAGTGGCATTAGTGACTAAACTTTGGATTTGCTTTGATCAACACTTTATAGTGGGTTGTAGCGGTTGCATGTTCAAAACCACATCGTGTGTGTCCCTCCAAAGGTTTAGTCAACATGCAGATGAAAATTCCTATGGTTATACAAATTCTTCTGTAGTTAGTTACGCAGTTTACATGTAGTTAAACTTAAGTTTAATTAACAGGGGATCTGCGAAGTTAGTCTTCAACGGTTAGCAAGGAGTATTCCTAAACCAGTGAAGGTGAACTTTAGCTAATAAGAATTGCAAACACGGAAAGTGGATAATTAGAAACCCTAACTGGTGTTGAGGAAAGTATTCTAGAATACTTTGCCCTGTGGAACACAGGCGGTGATTAAGGGTTCAAGTAAATGATGCTAGCTGCTAACTGTGGAAGTTATTGAGCTTAGCCTATGCTGTACGGGAGCTAGGTTAGGTTAGCTTAGCCTAAGTTAGCTTGATGCTAAGCTAAGTTAGCTTAGCCTAAGTTAGCTGGATGCTAGGCTAGATTTAGCTTAGCCACCCAGGCTGGTTTGTTTACAAAAGTGACATTACGAGTTAACACTTCCTGTGGCAAGTTGTTGTCATGGGAACCAGAGCATGTCAGAACAATTCAACAGTACTTGAAGAATGTCTGTACATTTTACATGAATCACACACGTTTTAACGGGTTAAAAGGAGGCGCCTATACTTCGTTTTTCAAGAACTTGATGTTACATTTAGTAAACTGCAGATGTGTTTTGGCATTTGCTAATTGTACTAATGGAACTTTGCTCTTTACTTTACATGACTTATTCTATTTGTTTACAAAGTAAAGAAATAGAATTGCTGCAAGTCAACGCTTGTCTAAGCGTATGTAGTTACGTCCCTTCTCGTGCATAAATGCTGATTTTTCAGCACGTGACTTGGTTTGATCGCTTAGTAGCTTTCTGCTTGTAGATGCAACCAAAATTTAGGTGAATTACATCAATCTAGCAACAAATTTTTTTTTCTTTTTTTTTCTGAGGGCCGTTACATCGTAGAAAGGGGAGCATCACCCGGGTCTACATAGATAACACTGTTCTGAGTTTTCTTTGTCAGAAACAGGTTTTAGTCATACCGCGATTTGGATTTCTTTTTAACCAAAGCGGAATGGATATCGGTACAGATTACAAGCTGCTGAGATGATACCTTTTTCACACAGACTTACGCTTTAATGCTGAAGTTACTGATACCAGTTGAGAATCTAAGGCTCTTTTACTTGAAGTAGAGATGTCAATTCCAGCTATTGTTTTATCGGCATTTAGACAAGCCAGCGATCGAAACACGTATTGCACGTTTTGTTTTAGTTGGATCGCGATGATCAAGTGCACGCCCGTGGGTTAAAGGTAGTTTGGAACTCAGGTGATTTTACTACACTCTGGCGTCAAGGTAACGTATACCCTATTTGGAGCTGGTGTTCTATGTAACTCTTCACTGTCACGGAACCTAATGTTTAGCGGTGCCGATTTACTCAACATCTAGAAACCGTTTGTTTCAAAAGAGTCGTGCATAGTCTGTCGGCCGTTGAGGCTTACATGTCCGTCTAAGATTCCTTTAAATCAGTAAAATTCTAATTTTACAGACGCAGAGTCTTGCAACTCTTTGAGCACACTTTCATCTACTTTTAAAAGTTTTATGTCCGATGTTGATCAAGGACCTTTTAGCTGAGTCTTGCACGGTGTTCGTGCAGTGTGTCTTCTGGTTTTGCAGTACAGGAATTTGGGGTTTTAGGAATTCTTACTGAGGGGACCTTCACGCATCGTTGAGTGGGCATTGCGTGGGGGCAGAAGAACTATGGTGGCTGACGGGTTTTGGAGGGAAAGTTTCTTGAAACTTGTGTCCTCAGTCACAGGTTCGTTGTAAGTTCCACAGCAAACTCGTTCGGAGCCGGTGGTGGTAGCACAGGTTCTTCTAGGTCTGTGCTGCTGGGTGTCTGTGACGTGTGTTCACCGGTTGGAGACTGCAGGTGAAAAATCAATGTCCTGTAGATTGTCAGAGATGTGCGGAAGGCGGGCTTTTTCACCCCCCCTTTTCAGCTCTTGTGCGTTGGCTGAAATGTGCGGACCGGTCAGGGGAAACTTGTGGTGTGTGTTTCCTCTTTTCAGGTCATGCTGCAGTCTATAAGAGTGTGGCAGCTCTGTGTGATCGGTGCCAAGTTCGTGTTCGAGATCTTGTCTCTGTTGAACGGGCTTGTGGATGGTCGCACGGGCCTCTTGAGTTTTCGCAGGCCGTGCGCTTTCGAGTCTCTTTCAGTTCGGTCTCTGCTCTCTGCAAGAAGCTTCACTTTGTCGGAGTTTCTCGTCGAGTTCCTCTCTGGTTCTTTTCTCTGACTACTCACTTCGGTCTGTGTCGATGAAGGTTAGCCAGGGCAGTTTGAAGTCTTTCCACTTCCTTTTGTAGCTTGGGGTCGTTGTCATCCTCGGCGTTGCAACCTTGTGCTCCAGGGCGATGCGGCTCCTTTGTGGAGGCGTGCTTGCGCGGTGAGCTGGAAAGCGAGGTTTTGACGTGTTTGGCCCAGTCTTTGTCATGGGAGCTTTGGCTGGGTTGGTGCGACATTAGCGTGTCCACGTCTGCGTCCAGCTGCTCTTGGCTCGGGCTAGGCCGTGTATGAAAATTCTGGTTAACTGATGCTAAACCGTTCGGTGGGACAATTTGGGTAGGTCATCATGTGTCTGAATGAAGATTTTTTGACAGGGCGCTAGCTTAGGGGTCACCTGTTTATGCTAACGACTTGGTTGTCAAACTATTCTTCAGCTTTCCTTGGTGTCTCAGAGAGGTTCTGTCTCTAGGTGAACTGAAAGGAACAGAGCACAACAGAACAGAGCAATGGCAAGATAGCAAAGTTTGAAGTAACATGCAACCATCAAAAATGGAAAGGTCTGTAATGAAATGGCATTAATAGTACACGAGTCAGCATCGTGGTTGGTCCTTCTGTCACCCCAAACACTTGACAGCAGTGTCCCGGGCCTTTCGGTGCATCTGTACCTAGGTGCGCCCTCTCAAGCAACTTGACCTGGAACACAACCGGCGGTGCCGAATTGGTAATGTCGTGTTGCGGGCCGCACGAAGGGAAAGATACAGGAAAGTCCGAGACCCGTGCTCAGTCAGTGCTGGTGACGCAGATCAGACGAACCAGTTTTTCGCAGGCCCGCCGGACCTCGAGCAGAGCTGACTGTCAAATCGCCACAGCCCGAGAGAGATTTCTACCAACAAACACAAAACGGGATGAAGAACGATTGAACCTCAACGTGAATTAAAGCTCTTTTATCTAAATCAAATTGAGTGTCTCTTTTTTTTTTTTAGAAAAATCAAAGGCAACGGCTTTACTAAAATTATGGTGAAACAAAGGGAATTATGACAATGTTAATTATCAGAATAACCTAGTCTCCCTTCGGAGGAGAGTTTTAGAGCCGCAGGAAGAGCACAGGAGGAAGCAGGCTGTAGTGGCGCGTTTGGGCCACAAAGGGGTTTGGGCCACTTCCTCTTAGTGGTCAAGCTGGCTGTCAGAGAACTTGATTTAAATTGCATTCAAACTGGTTTAAATACGATTCAAATCAAGCATATTCATAGATGTTAAGTAACTTCTAGAACAGCAAGGAGACAGTTGTAATAAAATCAAAATTATTAAAAATAATTTGAAAAGGGAAATATAGAAAAAGCCATAAAACAATTCCCAACGGGCAATGAGACTTAATTCAAATTAACCTTGAAATCTGTTTGTTTCAAACCAAATTTGAATAAGTGTAGGAAATTAAGGGTTGGCCTTATATTTGATGATCACGACCACAGTGAGGTGTCAGTGGTAGTAACCAACATAAGATCAACTGGGAGAAAGCCATTTCAAAACAGAGCGGTCATCAGAAACTGCTAAGACATAATTTTGAATTTTTAAATTCAAATGTGGTTTGAACCAAAATCCAAAACAAGTGCACACAGTCAAGGCAGGGAAAATCATGTTAGTAAACGAGGCTGTAAATTGCCATGCATTGAAAGTTAGAAACACGAGTTCAAAATCTCACTGGTAAACTTTGAAGTTGTGGGAAGAGAAAATTGAAGAAAAGACACTTTACCGCCAGTGTCCACACGATGGCGCTATTTCGCTCATGGAGGGCGTAAGGGCAATCTGATACTGGAAAACACTCAAGGGCGCACCCTAGCGTTTGGCAGTAGTATTGCAACCAGCCCGCTTTCGAGTGTCTCGGGGGACATGCACTGTCTCATTTAAATCTCGACGGATTTCTTTCCGGTGCTATACTTATTTTAAACACATTGGCAGGTTTTCTTCGCTGGGTTGTGCAAGGAAACAGGAATTATTCATCTGTTTTTCAACTCCAAATAACATTTATCATATGGCATTGATGAAAAATGTTTTCAGTTTTGGATTTTTATCGGTGCTATATTTATTTAACACGTTAGCAGGTTTTCTTCGCTGCGTCGTGCAAAAGGAAACAGGAATTATTCATCTGTTTTCAACTCCAAATAACATTTATCAATTGGCATTGATTAAAAATGTTTTCAGTTTTGGATTTTTATGGTGCTATATTTATTTAACACGTTAGCAGGTTTTCTTCCTTTCTTTTCTTTTTCGCAGCGCTGTGCAAAAGAAAACAGGAATTATTCGTCTGTCGTTTCGGATCCAAATAACATTTATGAAATAGCACTTATGATTAAAATATTTTTAGGTTTTGGATTTTTCGGTGCTATATTTCTCACGGGTTCACGCAGGGATTAAAGTGAAAAAAATTCTTCTGACTGAAATTTTTTTCAGGCCAAGTCATATTCCTGTAACTTTATTTAAATAGTCGAGACCAATAGCGTTTTAAGGGAAGATGTTTAAAACCGATCTAATATTGAGTCATTTAAAAGCTATTTTAATCTATGAAAAACAATTACTTATCTTGACAAATAATCAACCATCTACATAACTTTTCAGTGCATGTTTTTATTTATCTTATGAGACCAAACAATGCTAAACTATATTAATATATAGTTTGTGCCATGGCAAATTGTTTTGGCTGAGGGCAAAGTGAAGTTGTATAACTTTATTATGTAGGCTATATTTAACTTTAACTTTGTAGCCTATTACAGCGCTGACTTATGTTTAATTGAATTGTTTGCTTTATTTCTCATTGTATAGCTTATTATAGCCTACCTATTAGGCTACTACTTTTGAACGGGATATTAGCTCTAAAACTGACATTTAACAAAAAAGAGACATGGTTGTGTAATTTTATATATTCTAAAATATATAAAATATTATATTATGCATTCTCTTCACTGTATGTGTACGCATAATACAATAAAACGATACAACCCTGTCTGTTTGTTAAATGTCAGTTTTAATGATAAATAATGTTTCATATTTTTAAAATGAAAACAAAAAGAAGCAGGTTTGTGTTTTAGCTATATTTCGTGTTGTTATAACTATATGATAAATCAATGTGCGTTGCCTGAACCACATTTGTGTGGCCATTTATATGTTTATGATAATAATTATGTTCATTTATAAAAGAAAAGGGGCACAGTGGTGTTGATGAAAAAAGGCAGAGTTGATAACCGGAGTAGCCGCGTGCTGAGTGACGCGATCAAGAACACGCGCTGTTAGCAGCGTCCTCTCGTCCTCGGGAGTTTGTTCTCCTGAGTCGAACTTGGCAAGTCCGAACTACCAAGGACGCAAGTCCGAAGTTTGCGTACTTGGTATTGAGAAACGACCAATATTGACCCGCGTTCTGTTTTCTATCATGGGACCGCAGCAAACGAGCTGTAGCCTCGCCTGACAAGATTGAGTGAACAGGGTCCAGGGAGCAGTTTTTCCGTGAGCGGGAATTGAAAAACCGGAGTGGACCATGAGCAAAGTGATTACAGAATGCTTAGAGTGGAGAGAGGAACGTGCTTTTGCTCCACTCCAGGCTTTATCACATCCCCCCTCAGCAGGGTGAATACGCATCATCTTTCCTTAATTTAAGACCTATTCCAACTAAAATTAAGACATTTATCACACTGTTTGCGAAATGAAAGCCTATTTACGGCCTTAAAATTATGAAAAGTTAATTTAAGACATAAGGACAGACGGGAACCCTGCAATTAACGGAAATCCGTCGTAGCGACGGAGAACTTTAATCCCTGTTCACGAGGCAGGATTATTTCACTGCATTTACGTGTAACTATACCAACAGGAATTTACGTCTGTGGTTTAATTCCCAATACATTTATCATTTTATGATTAAAATGTTTTTAGGTTTTGGATTTTTTTCGGTGCTATATTTCTCACGGGTTCACGAGGCAGGATTATTTCACTGCATTTACGTGTAACTATACCAACAGGAATTTACGTCTGTGGTTTAATTCCCAATACATTTATCATTTTATGATTAAAATGTTTTTAGGTTTTGGATTTTTTTCGGTGCTATATTTCTCACGGGTTCACGAGGCAGGATTATTTCACTGCATTTACGTGTAACTATACCAACAGGAATTTACATCTGTGGTTTAACTCCCAATACATTCATCATTTAGCACTTTAATGATTGAAGTGTTCTGGTTTAACATTTGGTTAGCTACATCAAAGTTGAAACCAGGAGTTTTTGTTAGTCTAATGACTATAATATCAGGCCTTTTAGGTTGAATACAGGAGCATCGCTGTATTCAGATCCTCTCTCGCTCTGCTCAAAAGATTCTCGTTTTGAAAACAGGCTGATCAAAAGAAAATATATTAACATGTAAACGTCTTTACAGAGGTAATATCTCTTTTGTTACGAACTACAGTTTACATTCAGTACTTTAACCGTGAATATCAGTATTACGAACTGCAATTCATTTTAGCAATTACAACGACTAAAACATTTAGGTGAATTTAGCAGTTTGTAATGTGCTCCGCTGACATGGACTGGCTTTGTGCCTCTTCAGTCAGCCGGTAAGTTCGCATTGCGTTCACTCACCCGAGGCGCGCGTACAATATTAAATCACAATATAGACATAGATTGAAAACTGATTTTTGCTCAAAAACAAGTTTAAAGTGTGCCTAGCATTTTCTCCACCAATATGTAAAGACTCAAGGGCGGATCTAATCCGTGGGGAATTTGCATATCATAATTAATAATTGGTAATTAATAATTATTCATACAGGTTTGGATTAGATCAGTCTTACATGTTAATAAATCTCCCGATAAGGGAGGATCTGTCATTTTACCTGCATGCATGCATGTGAATCCTTGAAATTAACCACAAGTTGATTGCAATTAATTACACGGACCACGTTTCACAAAACAGGTAAAATGAATTAGCTCAATTGTCAGAATGATATTTGTGGTTGATCCACAATATCATCCTACTTTATAGGATTTCAGGAAACGCAATTCTGTGGCCACAAGAATGGGGTTTCCTGCCCTATAAACACATACTCTTTAAGGTATATCTAATTTTAGTAAGCTTGTAGCATAAGATCTTTTGGCACTTAAGAGGCTTGAAACTGAGCAAGAGACAGTAAATCAATCAAAATGAATATAATGGATTTAATAAAGGCATGTCTACTTATATATTTACTACGGTACAGTAATATATATATATTTACAAACAAAAACGACATAAACAACACAATAAGACATCAATGAACGAGAAAGTGTGTGAGATAGAGGTATGGATAAATTACACGCTTGAGAGCGAGTAAGAGAGAGAGAGAGAGAGAGAGAGAGAGAGAGGGTTACGTTCACCTAGACAGTCAACTTTCCTGAAACAACACGAAAACACATTCTTAATGCTCTGAAAACAGGGTAACCCAAATTTACTTGCATGTGGAAGGGTTCTCTCATGTGTTGTTGCGTTCCTTGAGCGGCCTACATGGTCTAGCCGCGTTTTGGACGGCAGATCTTTTCCTGCGTGCGCGCGTCGTGTGGAGCGCAGCCGCAGCGTTTTTGCACGGCCCGTCCCGGCGCGTGCATGGTTGGCCGCTTGCGCGTGGCCCCTTTGTTCCATGGGGGATCACGTGGCGTTCGTTGGCATTCGGCGCGAGTGTTTGAAAGGCTTAAAGTCTTTGAGGTGACGTTACCCGAGGAAATAGTTCGGCAAAGTCCATTCCCTTTTCTGGGAGACGAACTCGGGAGTAAGTTAAAGAAGAGACGAACTCTAGACGAACAAAAGAAAAGATCCATGGTGGGATCAGATCTCCATGAGGAGATCGCTAGCATCACATGTTTCTCTGAGAAGGTCAGACTGCAAGAGAGGGAAGGAGACTGCGTCTGTGTCCTTTTCAAGGGACGCAGACCACGCCCCTTCCGGAGCAACCTTAACCAATGAGATTCGACAAAACTCTGGCGCGAAGGTCTTGTCTTGTCTTGTCGATATCTTATTTATGACAGGGTGAGTCTTTAGTTTGCTTGTTTCTTTTCACTCCAAAGGTGGAAAACATGGTAAACTGTATTTTACTGAAAAGTTCGTTACATATTTGGGTAGTCCATACCACAAGCGTTCTGGAGATATCAAGGAACATTATGTTACATTAAAGGAATATACACTTATGTTTAAAATGCATAATGAAGGTATTTCTAATTCACTTTATGCTACAATAAATACTTCACAGTGACAATGGGGAAACACACATACATAGAAACACATTGAAGATATTTTGTTAAATGTCTTTAAACAAAAGAAATGTCCCCGGGTTCTGAGGACATTCCGATGTAACCCGATGCCATGGGTTATATGCTTGGTGTGTGTGTGTGTGGGAGTGGGTGTGTAAATTTTACAGTCCAGGCTTTTTTGGTCTTTAGCAGGATGTATTTAGTTATTCAGATTCACCCTTTTAGCACAGTCCTTACATCTGTGTGAATGGTCTCTTAGACTGGTTTGTTTTGCAATTATGCTTTCAGTATTGAATGAAATCTATATGTATTTTGTCCAGTGCATTCTGGGATTTCCTTCCATATTAAAGATAGATGTGATTGACTCACCAGTCGTCCCGTGGCGCTCTGACCTCCCTCATTAAGCCACAGTCCTGGCAGCATGGCGGACAGATACGGACCCCAGACCCCGGGGACGAACAGCGGCTGTGTGCTCACCTGAGAGATACAAACACACGCTGACATCAACACTCACACTACCTGAACACACACACACGTACAGGAACTGAAGCTCACAGCCATGTGACATGAGGACGTCCCACATATGACAGCCATACGGGATGTGACTGGTTGCTCTTCACAGGGCAGCTGGTGTCCCCTCACATCGGCCCCGATGACCCCTACAACAAGACAATGAAATTACAGAAAATAATACTGACACTATAACACACTACTACATAAATTTAAACTCACAGATCTCACGATATTTACCCAGCTGATTAATCACAGTACAGTAACACAATTGTTTTTGTATTGCAATATGCAAATGAGTCACTATCTAATTAACTATACACTCTTATTTATATATTTCCTGGCCAGAAACCTGAACAATGGATAAAGCCAGATTCATATATTTTATTTTTTTTGTTGACATATTACTGTTTTTTTCCAGCTGGGATTTTCGATTTTTCTTTTATCACTACATAAATCAGAAAATACTGTCAACAGACAGAAACAAATACATTTTCATCATGTTTTGC
Organism: Tiaroga cobitis; assembly: GCA_030578255.1. Classification (NCBI taxonomy): domain Eukaryota; kingdom Metazoa; phylum Chordata; class Actinopteri; order Cypriniformes; family Leuciscidae; genus Tiaroga; species Tiaroga cobitis. The sequence goes on along the minus strand of CM060605.1, from coordinate 6,369,763 downwards.
AGTTGTACAAACTTTCATATAGATATGAATAAAACTGTAAAATGTTAGCATGTGTGAAGCTGTTTAAGTGGAGATTTCTGCAGTTGTACAAACTTTCATATAGATATGAATAAAACTGTAAAATGTTAGCATGTGTGAAGCTGTTTAAGTGGAGATTTCTGACTCAAACTCGCCGCCTTTAAAGATTGAAATCTACAGACACTATAGATAAAGTGCAATTAAATAAACTTGTTTTCTTTCCACTAGTCTGAAAGAAGACATGCTATGGAAGCAAAATAGAGCTCAAAACTGACCAGTGGATGAACAACCCTGGTTTTGCCTGTGAAATCTGGCACTAGTTTACATGTTTTGCCTGTTCATTTATTGTCATGTATCATCTGAAGGCTTAGATTGAGCAGGTCAGGCCAGTTATTACAGGAACACTGGGATGAGGCAGACTTGTATGGCTGACACCGCCGTCGGTGTATGGGTGGCAAATTGTAAAGCGCTTTGGTGGCCATTAGGTCTGTGAAAGCACTATATAAATGCAGTCTACTTACCATTTTACCATATAAACATCAGGGCCATTAGGAGCACACACACACTGCAATGCTCCTCCTGTGTTAAGCCCCTATTATGCTTTTTAGGGTATTTCCTTTAATGTAGCGTGTAATACCGATGTTTGTGAATGTGAAAGATCTGCAGAGTTTCAATGATCAAAGTTCCGATAAATTGAGTCTTTGTCTCCAAAAAGAAAGTGATTCTAAACCGAAATGAGTCGTCAGTAATTTCAGTGTCACTTTCTGATACAGTAAAACCCACGCCATCGTTACTGTTCATATCACTGTGTCTCGGTTTCTGACCAATCACAGCAGACTGTGCCATCTGCCCAATCAGAGCAGAGCAGCTCTCAGAGAGGCGGGGTTTAGAGAGACTGAATCCTTGATCGAAGCATTTCAGACACTGAGAGAAAAGAGCTGATGCTGCAGTGGATATTATGAGGAAATTAAAGTGTTCCTGCTTATTCATGTTGTTTACAGTAGAGGTCGACCGATTGTGGATTTTACAGATATCGATATTTAGGTTTGACCGAACATGCCGATAACCGATTATTCAACCGATAATTTTTAAAATGGATATTGGATTAAAAACAAACACTCCAAGTAAAACAGTGCTGAACTGAAATGTGCTAAATGAAATAAATATATAAATATGAATATATTAAAATGAGAAGTTCTACAGAACTAACTAAAATTAATAATTTAAACATTAAAATATTACAGGTCAAATGTGTGTTTCATTAGCTATAAACTAGAACATATGTAATTTTCATAGGTAATACTTTGCAAGTCACATTTGTTAACAAGGATGTATTAGCTAGCTTTCATGAAATATATGCATTATGCAATATATGTTTTTACTGCATGTATTAATATTTGAGCGATACAATTGTACCTTGATCATTCATGTTAGTTCATAGTACATTAACTAAGGTAATAACAGATAAAATAAAAATTAAAACTCAATTTAAAATGTATTAGTAAATGTTGAAATTAACAAACTAACAATGAATGATACTTCTACAACATTTATTACCCTTAGTTAATGCTAAAAATGTAATCTTATTGTAAAGTGTTCCCCTTTAATGTAAATCCAAAGAGCTTAAAGATGGCCATCATTTTAAATATCTGCAAAGGCCAGAGCATTAAATTACATAAATGTAGACCTATATTACATGTGTAGTCTTTCACTTTATTTGCTTCTATTTTAGAACACGTGATGATTATCTAATCAAAATAACAAATGTATTGTAGTGATAAAAAAAATGAACTTCAATTGAATGCGTTTCTGATTTGTTTATGTTTCTGCCGGCTACATGAACATATCAATGTTGAGAAAGCAATCACTTCACTAGCTTTAAATATCGGCAGCAAATGAATGCATAAAAGTGACCAGTTAGATATAAAATTGCGACATTAAACATTTGGGGGAGGTTTGCGTGTGTTTTTGTCACATTGTTTTAACCGCTTAGGTATAGCCACTACTAATGTTAGTCCTCTCAGACATACTGCTGTTCTTTCTCTGCTAATGCAGCATCTAGTCAAAAAATGTATTACTTTATAATGATATGGCAATATGTACTTTAGTGTTCTGTATTCATACCGTTTCGCTGTCAATGTTAAAATGCGCATCTGAAGTGTCAGCGCTCTCCGTGAAGCGTCTCCATGCAGCCTCACCTGTTAACGTAAACAACTCAGCCAGTGAAAGTATTTATTTGTCCTCTAGAGACCGCTCTCGCTCTGTGTAATGATAGCGCAATCTTGAATCGGTCGACCTCTAGTTTACAGCTCTGTTTCTCTGAGGTTCAGCTGACAGTATCAACATCTGTGAACAAGACGCACATCAACTAGTTATGCTCACATTATGCAGATTTTATATAAAGACCTGGGCCCGTATTCATAAAGAATCTTAATGCAAAGAGTCGCTCCTAGTGACAAAATTTTAAGAAAATTCTTAGAAATGTGGGCGTTTACTCTTAAAATTAAAGAAAAAATCCTAGTAAAGAAAAAAGTAATTCAGAAAGCATCTTAACCCTTAAAAGAGGTCTTAAGGTCAAAATTGTTAGGAGTATGGAAAAGGACTTTTAAGAGGCTTAAGAGTTTCTTTAGCAGAGGAGAAAATGGCAGAAAGACGAAGAGGGAGAAGAAATGTGTTGCAGACAATGCATGGATGACAGTGAGTTAATAAGACGCTATAGATCGACAACCGGCCCGAATTTTCCTTTAAGGATGGCCTTGTGTTCATCCACTAACTGGGCTAACAGTAAACATGGTTCCTCTGTCCAGTTCTCACGCGCAAGCGGTCCTTTCTCGTCCATCTTGGTTTTGATTCCATGTTTGTTACATTAAAACCAACATTCCAACCACCACTTAAATAGACATGCCAGCAATCAGTGTAATTGGAAAGAGTGGAACAATTTTTATCATTCTAAGCCAATCAAATACCTTATAGGAAATTAACAGCATGGTAAATAAAAAAAATGATTTATATACACATATATAATGTGTGTGTGTGTGTGTGTGTGTGAGAGGTCAAATAGGAAAAATTACGCATGTAATTTCAAAGTGAAGGCTTAGAATAGACCCTATACTTAAAATGACTCTTTTTTTCCTTTTTGGACAACCAACCAATCACAGTCTTCAAAAGATTGTCATACATAGTAACTGGGTCAGCCCCGCCTCCTCACTAAGATGAGAGTTCACTCAGAGTTGCTCTCAGATCGGTCCCGAATCGCTCTTAAGCTAAGACTCCTACATAAAAGTTTTAAAGCTAAATTAAGAGTTTTCTGAGAGGATTCTTAGAATCTTTATGAATACGGGCCCAGATCTATTTAGGAGTGAAGCGGGTTGTCGAAGGTCAAACACTCAAACAGAAGTTTAACGCAGTGTACATGCGCTCATTATGACACAGTTTTCACAGTTTTCCGTGGCTAAGTGAGCGCTGCATTAGCACTCAGCTGGCATGGTGTATCATACCTAACCCTCCTGCGTGTGCGTCTATGAGTGAAGCGGCCACAGCCGTTCCCGGTCTCAGGCCCAGATCAGCAGCCGCCTCTGCGGTCAGTCCTTGTCCTACAGGAGTCCCGGGACAACACGTCTGCTCACCTGGACACACACACACACACACACACATGATCAGTCAACACGAATGGCTGAACACACACAGACACCTGAGCTTTACTCTCTCCCACCGATTTTACAGTAGCTGTTCTCCATCAGGTCCTCCAGGCCGATGGCGCTCCAGAAGGTGTCGTCCCAGCCTTCGGACGGAGAATACGTCCACTTACAGACCAGAGTACAGAGAGACCTGCATCAGGAGAGCAAGAGTGTGGATCACTGACATAACTCTCTTTATGTCTCGCTTTAAAGGGGTCAAGATATCAAACATATGTTTGTTCGGAGCATTTGACTGCAGATTGTTTTGTAAACGAGGCACAGAGTTTTGCTGACAGATGAAGACTGTATTTGATCTGACAGCAGCTGCATCGCAAACCGTCAGTAAATGATTTCATTATGTTTTGTCTGTAAATCACCGTTTATATGGATAATGTTTTCAAAACACTGGTGCGTTCGAGTCCTCCTCTGAATTTGGGAAGTCGCAATGATGACATCAGATGTGTTCAAGTCCCTTTGGTCAGAGCAAGATGGTGATGAACCGTTTCTAAAAGAAAAATCTGATTTTTTACCTCTACTTCTACAAAATGATGAATAAAGAAAGCAGTTTTTTGCATTTTCATGTTTTTATCAAATTTGTGAAGGTGCTGTAAATTTAAAGCTACTATGTTGTTGTTTTTTCGCCGCTAGAGGTCGCTAACCTCTTACAATTACAAAGGCGTAGGTTGATGACACAGTGATAAGCGAAATGATGGGACTTGTCATCATGCCGATGGATCTAATAATGTTTATGGATGAGTGAAAACATTCATGTTTTGAACATGACTGTGGTATAAAGCAGGAATTGGCGGTGCCATCGAGCATGGCTGAGCAGAGGACGCTCGAGGCGGTGCGCTGGAGTGAGTTGCCGGGGGGGTGGTCGAGCTCGCTGCCGGCCGCCTGGGTGCTGGCAAAATAGAGATGAGACACAATACAAAAGAGAGTTTGCGCCGGAACGCCTCCTCTTTTCGCAGAAGCGCCCCGGGAGCGCAAGTTCATTCCCTAATTTCCCGACGTGAGTCTGTGGAGGGAAAAGTCCGCTGTGCGTCGGGTGCAAAATAGAAATGATACATGCGTCGGTGTACAAAATCAATTGCGCTGGGTGCAAGATAGAGCCCAATGTCTGATATATGGTGATGAGTATATTATATTATATTATATTGTATAATATTTAGCCATATAAAAAACAAGGAATGATGGTAAATAGAGATTCAAAACAAAGCTATACAGCGCTATCAGATGCAAACCACTCAGCAGCAAGGCAGACATGAGCAATCGATCACAGACCGTTAAATACCTTAAACAAGTTTAGTGTTTTGTTCTTCCCTCATATTTAAAATATATAAAATATTTGGGACACAACTGTATATTTGTTTGTGTTCTTTGTGCAAAAAAGCTAAGTGAACCTCAAGGAACATATTCATATATGTTTTATAGAAATCTGCTTTAAAGATTTGACTTGGCTAAAGTGGTTGAAGTGATGAATCTGATTTAAAGAAGTAATTTATATATATATTACTATAGTCAACTACATATACACAAGTTTACGCGGCAAATCGTGGGCGGCGCCATAACTCTACACATATGCACTTCATTTCCGCCGGAAGTGGTTTGCACAGCGTCTGCCGGTGTAAACACAGCTATTAAGATGCTAGCTTGGGAACACGGTTCCACTACTTTAACTGGAGATGGCGTTACTATCCCCCACCCGAATTCAGTACAGAACTGGGAGGATAACATGATGACGTGGCCCAGGATAACGTACAGTAATATTTGCTCCTACTTTATACAATCCATGGCAATAGACGGAAAAGCAATGGACAATCTGAAAGCCTCCGAGGCGTACCAATATCTGCACAGCAACAAAGTCGGTTGTGTTATGTCATACAAACATGATCACTTTATTTATCTTAAAGCAAATGTAGAGCCTAGCCAGTGTTTGAACAATGCGTGGCATAATGCTTGGGTGCTGGTAACTGAAGCTGGAGAAGTTAAAACTACGGGATGTACGTGTGTTGCTGGACCAGGTAGATCTTGTTCCCACTCAGCTGCGATTCTGTGGAAGGTAACTAGATTATTTGACCATTGTAGCCTAGGCCTTTTTTATTGTTGGTATCCGAACTACATCACAGGCGACTTGGCTAGAGTGCAAAGTGTGTGTGCCATGATGATAATAATTAGGCACGTGAGATGTGCGGGCGCGAACGTAACTGTGTGTGTGTGTGTGTGAGAGAGAGAGAGAGAGAGAGAGAGAGAGAGAGAGAGAGAGAGAGAGAGAGAGAGAGAGAGAGAGAGAAAACTTTACAGGCATGTTATTTTTTATTGTAACAAATACTTTTTATTAATGTGAATACATTTTTATTCATGTGATGCAATAAATGTGTTTTTAATTGATTTTAATTGTATGTATTTTCATTGTAAATGTATTTTAATTAATTGTGTATAGTGTTTAGTGTATATCTGAAGTTAATTCAATAAATACGTGTTTCATACACCTCAATGTAGTCCATTGTTGATTATTATGATTATTATCCTATGCCCCGATTCTGTAAACCCTACAATATAGGCCTGTCTTTTTAGCGCAGGGGATTAGCTACTGTGAACGCGCAGCTAAAATAACAGGAAAAAAATTGTGATAGAGGGTCCTTTGAGATAATTGGCCCCGGGGCCTTCCAAGTCAAAATCCGTCCCTGACTATATCTCTCTAGGTGGAAAATGCTGTGAGACAGGGGAAAAAAATGTAAACAATGGAGCGCATGGACATTGCCTCTTCGTAGCTGGTTTGTGGTCGTAACACTCTCTATCTAACCACTCGTTCAGGTGCTTTCGCGAGTTTTTGCACCCAACTACCGCACACGTCGTTCCCGAACCACTTTTATTCATGTTGTAAGTTAATTGTTATCCTCTTTGTCACTGCGATATCAGTGCTTTGTCGGCACAACGGAGCTAGGTAGCATTACCAGCCCGCCAGAACGGAAGTGGATTGCATAAACGGGAGGAGTTTAGGATGTAGAGCGGAAACGGCTCAAAAACTTGTGTATATTGAGCTGCATCAGCGGTTTTGTAGATCTATGGCCCTAAAGGTGTTTTATCACAGAATGAATGTCATCTATGAAACAGTTGTGCGGATCCTGCATCTCACCTGCATAAGGACCCTGTAGCTTTCCAGGACAGAAAGTCTGGAAGGTCAAAGAAATGTGCCGCTTCTTTCCAACAGGTTTCCTGCAGATTCTAAGCGCAGAAGAAGAAACAAGCATCTAAAACACAAGTGTTTATAGTCCTCTTGCTCTTACTCAGGATCCCAGAGTTCCTCACCTCTTTGAGCCACAGTAGTTTGGGCGGCTGCATTTCGGGCGACATCACCCCGCCGACCCCCTGAAGCACTCTGTGTTTGGTGTCTGTGATCCGAGCGGCTTGTTCTGCGGCCCGGTGGTCCATCCACATCACCACGTTCCTCTCCCGGACGCCTGCAAGTAACACTGGGTCAGAGCGCCGGCTCCCGCTCTCGGGAAGAGTGATCAACACGCCTCACCTGTGTGATTGACAGCCACAGGCTGAAAGTGCCGATCCAGAGCCACCAGTGAGCAGGTAGCATCAAACCCGAGCCCTCGAACACACGTCACGTCAATGTCCTGAGTCACTCTCTGAAAATAAACGCAAACAGCCCGTTTGACCAACACAACACCAACAGAGTCCCTGCCGGACAGAGAGTCGCCTCACCTTCACTGTCTGGCAGCACTTGCTCCAGATATCAGCTGACGACTGCTCATAATGCTCCGCATGCGGCTCCCAGATGACAACGGGCTCCTGTGCTGTGTGCTTGACCTTACCATCCGGAGTGACCAGAGCCGCTCGCACACTGGCAGTGCCCACATCAACCGCCACATAGTACCTGCTCATCTCACTGGACACCTGCGGAAACACACACACACGCAAGAGCACCCTCACCTGATGCTGTAATAATATATTGGATTTGGAACAGATTTTGGCCCGAACCCAGAGAACCAGGTTAGGTTAATTATCTGATTATCTTTTTCTTATCTTTTTTTAACTGCCCGACCAGGAAGGCCCACACGGCATCCGACAGGAGCCTGCCGCTCCAAGCATCGGACGGGTGAGCTCTGCCAGTGGCGGACAGGATTGCAAGGCTTCAGACTTAGCAATTTTGTAGTAAAATATTTAAATATTTATATATTAATTCTATTACAAATATTTGTAAAAGTTATGACGTTATGAAGACATGGAAAAAGGTGCCAAAGGTGTTTATTAAACAATGATTAAACATTACAATGATGTACAAATTAACCATCATTTCCTGTCCTCTTTTCTTTATCCTCATACGTACCTGTTGCTTAGAAGTATGAGGCACACACACAGAGACACAAACACACACACACAGAGAGAGAGAGAGAGAGAGAGAGAGAGAGAGAGAGAGAAAGACAGACAAACAAACACACAGAGAGAGAGGGAGAGGGAGGGGGAGGGAGAGGGAGAGGGAGGGAGAGGGAGAGGGAGGGAGAGGGAGAGGGAGAGAGAGAGAGAGAGAGACAGAGACAGACAAACAAACAAACAAACAAACAAACACTCACTCACTCACTCACTCACTCACACACACACACACACACACACACACACATTAATATTTGGGTAAACTCTCCTCATTACTGTCATAAGCTCACTCTCATTACTGCAAAATGATAAAACTGAATATACAGCGTGCTATTTCCTTCATGCAAATTATAAAACAACAGTTATCTAAATATCCGTTCGCAACTGCTGTTTGTTTACATCGGTAGAATGACTGTAAGTCTCTCACAGTGAAACTCTTAACTCGTACCTGCTTCGTGCGCGTCTGGAGGAATAAATGCGTTTACTCTCGTTTACTTCTGTGGGGCTTTAGTCAGAGTGTCAGCGACTGAAGAGAAAAACATTCACAATGTACTTTGGATTTTAGCTTACGGCGCTCGAGCGCGACCAAAAAGTACAACCGCGCGAGCCTCAATAGCATTTGTGAAGGGATCATTCATTCATTCATTCATTCATATTTTTTATATTTCATTCTTTTGAAAAGAAATGAAAACGAGCAAAAAGAAGATAAACTTATAATATCTGCCCCTTATCAACACAAATCAAATTACAATTCCAAGGAGGTACACTTACAACACACATCTACATTGCAGCACCTATGCAAAGTCATAAATCAATTATCAAATTTTCCTACTAAATAGATGCATTATATTTTTCTATTAGTAATGCTTTTACACTCTTCTTAAAAACAAAAAAAGATACTGAAGTTTTGATTTCACTATTTAGATTGTTCCACAGACAGACACCCTGTATTGAGACACATCTTTCCTTTAATTTTGTTCTAAACTCAGGTTTCTGAAAGACTTCAGTTCCTCTTAAATTAAATTTACTAACTCTCTTGATGAATCTATTTTGCAAATTTTCAGGTAATGTTTTCAAATTAGCTTTATACATTATTTTTAGAAGACTATATTCTAATGAGTCATTACATAACACAGCTATAATTTGGGATACCCTATTTCCATGTCAACTGTTCATCGATAACAAACCTAAAAACTTAAATTCATGAGTCCTTGCAATCTGTACTCCTTGTACTGTCAATGTTGCATTTAAATCCACATTTATACAACCAAAAATCATAAATTTTGTCTTACTTATATTTAAAGACAGTCTATTGGCGTTAAACCATCTTATAATTTTCCCAAATTCGTACTCTACAACTTGTAATACCTCATTTATATTTTTGCCAGCATAAAAAAAGTAGTATCATCCACAAACAAAATACATTTTAGTAACTTAGAAACATTTACTATATCATTCAAATAACAGTCCTTCCAGAAAAACGCGGAGTTTTTTTGTGATTGTTGCGGGCAAAAATCCTTGATTACGCGGCCCGTTTTCTTTAAAAATGCGATGGAATATGCGGGATATTTATGCAATTTTTTGCGATGAAATTGCGGGAACTTGCAAAAATTGCGGGAACTTGCAAAAACTGTGGTTTGATGAAAAAGAGAAAAAAAAGTGATTCCCCCAACACCCTGTTCTCACTAGGCTACTACCTTAATGTAAAGAGTCCTTTCTTATTACTTCCTATGATAAGCAAGCATACTACATCACAGAAAGTGCTGGAAATATTTAATTTCTCATCTTGTTTTATTTCAGACTGTAACGACTGGAAATAAGGTGTGGCCCCTTTAGAGCTGCACGCTCCCTGTTGAACTGTCTGCAGTATTATATTGTATGTGCGCCTCGAACACCCCATGTGTGCGGGTAATTTCTGTTTGATGCGGCTACTTTTATCTTATTTTGTTTATTAAGAAACGATGTGGACGGTAGTACGTGTGACAGACAGTTACGAGTTCGATTTGGGAATAAAGTGCGAGTTGTGAGATGCCAATCGCCTCCGTGAGTCTGTCTGGCCTCTGCAATAACTTCATCTGTGACCTATCCCTATTTTTCTTCCCGACACAACGCGTTACAAGACCTTAATAAACGCATCTAACTTACAAAACATTGATGAGTCAAACAAGTTCTGTAGCTTTACTAGAGGAATATGCTACAACTTCAGTAAAAATGGATAAATTAAATATTTAAAAATAAAGTGTGCTCCTGTTTTACAGCTTTTCGATGATGTTTGTGTAATTACGTCACTTTATAACGTTCCCATGGCAACAGGGGGAAATGGCTGCTCTTGTGTGAAGCAAACGCAACATTTTCCAACTTTCTGCTAAGATATATGTGACTTTTTTGCGACGAAAAATGCGGGGATTATGAAATCATGCAAGCCCTGCATATTTTGCGCGGAAATCCAATAGTATCTGTCTGCAGTCTGCAAGACTTCAAGTTACGCCCCTTCAAGTTACGCCCACTTTAGCAAGACTTCAAGTTACGCCCCTTCGAGTAACGCCTACTTCCAAATTACCGCCCCTTCGAATTACGCCTACTTCCAAATTACCGCGAGAAGAGTTAATTACCGCGCGAACAGTTGGTTATGGTCTCGCGCGAGTTTAACATAAACGAGAACAGTTAATTACCGCGAGAACAGTTGGATATGCTCTCGCACGAGTTTAACTTAACAGAAACCACTGAGATGACACCTTCTAAATTCTTGTTTTGTCTGTTTACAGCAAAGCAAGTTGCAATCTGCATAAGCATATATTGATAATGTATTGTTTTTTTTTTTCAATTTGTCTTTGCCTGATGTGCTGACAATTAATTTCACTAATGAACACTAACACTAATGAACAGTTAAATGCACCGCTGTCAAACACATCTTATGATACTTTGAGGCAAATGAACTAACGTTACAAGCAGTCATCACAAAAAAAAAATACTGAAAGACAACACAAGATGATTTTATTTATACAGCACATTGTATAACAGCCACTGACTGACCTAAGTGCTTTAAAGAACTACAAAAATAAAATAAATTAAAAGAGAATACCTGCATAACAGCACACAGATAAGTACAGTAAAGCTAAGAGCAGCCTTAAACAGGAGTAGCAAAAACATCATCGAACTTAAAATATAAAATAAAACAGAAATCCCTTGATCTCACAAGATTCACAAGTTAGGGTTGTGTAAACAAGACACACAGATTTTCCTTCTGTCTCGTACTTCCTGCAAGAAAACTTCCATGTCCTCTACTCTTTGAAAAATGAATAGGAAGGGAGCCCAAATTTCTTCTTCATATGCTTCATCTTCATAACGCGTGGAGTTTAAAAACAAGTCCTGCATTGTAATGGCCAACAAAGCATCATCCATCTTCATCCTTAAGATCTTTGGCAGATCAATCTTTCCAGTAAAGTAGTGTTGGCTATCTTCCAACCACTCACAGGCCAGCTGAATATTTTTCATCACTGCAGAAGCCTGTGTGCCATATAATAATTCCAATAATAATGTAATTAATGAAGTGCTGCTCATAAACACTTTTATGAAACAGGAAAGGCAAATGTATAAATAAACATATTACGCAATAGATAAACATTCCCTCTACATACATAGATATCTGGTGTTGGGGTGATCTCCATGACATCCGACTCAGGTGGACTGACTTCCATGTCAGCTGGTGGTATTTGTTCCTGGAAAGGAAGAATATTAGTACAAGTTATAATACAAAAATACTTATGACAATTACCGTAATAAAAACACATTACCACATTCTCTTGTGCTGGTAAATAGTAAACATCCCATATACTCCTGCCTGCTTGTTCGTCTGTCTGGCTTTTTGCTCAGGGTTCCCACTCTAAACCAAATGTCAAATTCCCCGACTTTTCCCTGACTTTCACTGACTAAAAAGATGAATTTCCATGACCTATGATGAACGGCAAAACAGGCCGCTGTTTGGCGGAGCACCAACCAGACAAAAAACAGCCACAGACCATGTTCAATAATGTACAGTAGTCAACTTTAAGTGGATCAAAAAAGTGCATCAAAGTTGTCCTTTAAGAACTGTTAAAAATCTTACTGTCTGAAAACTTTTGACTGGTAGTTTAGGTCTAAAATGTTTTTTTGATAAATATTAATTAAATAAATAATTAGTCGAATGTGGGTGACTGCATTCAACTAAGGCAAACATGCCAGAAAAATGTACATTTCAAGAGCTTAGGCTACAAAATGAACAATTTAAAGACAGTGTTAAAGTAGACGAAAAACTACTATTGAGCTATCAAATATGGGTGAGGGTGCACTTCACAACCATGCAAACAGCAAGAAGCACCCTACTTCATTAATTTAATATGGTAGAATTAATTAATCAATATATGCACATTAGATAAACTACCAACATCACTTCTGAAGGACAAATATTATGGGTTTAGTAAATGTATAGCTAAACAATTAATATTTATTATGAAAAACCCATAATATTTGTCCTTCAGAGGTGATGTTGGTAGTTTATCTAATGTGCATATATTGATTCATTAATTCTGCCATGTTAAATTAATGAAGTAGGGTGCTTCTTGCTGTTTGCGTGGTTGCGAAGTGCACCCTCACCCATATTTGATAGCTCAAAAGTAGTTTTACGAACTTTACATTTAGCTTTTCTGTCGTCTACTTTTAACACTCAGTCTTTAAATTGTTCATTTTGTAGCCAAAGCTCTTGAAATTGAAATTTTCCTGGCATGTTTGCCTTGTTGAATGCAGTCACCCGTACCTGTTAACTAAGTGATTTAGTTAAGAGAAGACCTCTGCCATATGTGGTTATTGTTGCATCTTTGATTAAGCTACAGGATGTAAGAAGTGGCAAGCTGGCATGTCTACATGGAGTGCACATAACTAACTGTGATCCTGTGAGTGGGTTAAACTATGGCTCCTAGATGTGCTTCACAGATACATGCCTGCAAAATGCCAATTCCATTTGGAGTGGATTCAACTATGCATTGCTCCTTCACCTTGCACAGTTTTAAGGGGACAGGTTCCTTTAAAACAAGGGAGTGAGATGCATATTACATAATAGCCTAGTACATGTAAAGCACAAGAAAGATGATTACTTTCGGCCAAGTTTTTGGACCTGTAAAAAAAGCCATAATTCTTACCATATTTACCTCCTCATATTTCCTTTTTCTCAGGATGCGGAAAATTGGTTTGAGGCTTCCCCTGGCCATCTGTTTTCCTTGCTGTGTAAAGTGAGCAAACCTCCGGCCATGGCTGTAGTAATAAGTAAAAAAAAAAAAAAAAAAAAAAAACAGAATTACCGACAGATTACTGCAAATGATATTTCAAATTTATCTAAAACTTTTTAAAGACATTAGTACCCTTCGATCTCAAGATTCTCCATCAACATTGTGCACCACCACCTCCTTAAGCAAGGCATGTCATGCTGAAGAAGAGAACGAAGTACAATACATTTGCAGTTCAAGTTGCAAGTTAATTTTGAGGCCCAATTCAATTTTCCAGTCCGATAAATCCGTGGGATTAACAGGCCCACTTTATATCAAGCAAAAAATGCAAATCCCTGACTTAAACCACAAAAAAGTAAGAAAATAAAAACTCCCAAAAAACCCCAAAAGGTAAAAAGGGAAGAAATACCAGGAAGGACAATATTATAACCATATCTATGAGCATTGAAGTTATATATACATTGAAGTTATATAGTATATATATACTTACAATTGTGAAATCAAATGGAGCCTCCATGACAGCATACCAGGAGTACTGCAAATATAGCAAAGTTGTTTATGTACTAAAGTTGTAATTTGTAAAGTTGTAAAAAGGGGAGGGGGGAATTTAATGTGAAAATAAAAACAGAGAATCCTCTTTCACAACAGTATGATTTCCATTACATTAACCCTCATGTGGTGTTCAAAACCCTATAACACCTGTGGTGTTCCCGGTCAAAAATGACCGGGCCATAAAAAAACCCTTATAAATCACTCATAGCATATTTTCACCCAATCTTGGATTCAATCTTTTTGTCAACATGTTCTCTTTCAATTAGGACTGGTTTTATATTTTGATTTGCATCTGAATAATCATAGGCCTCATTTATTTGAGAGTAGGCATTTCATTTGAGTAAATTTTTTAAAATTTTTGAATAATTTTTGAAATATTAAATAAAATCTGAAGAAAATTGGTATTGTTGATCACACTACTCAACTTAAAATTTTCACCAGGAATTTTGTTTTGAAACTTTTGTTTTGTAAAAAATATGGCACAGTCACACTTTTGGTGTTCCCGGTTAAAAATGACCGGCCTATAAAAAATAGCTTATAAATCACTCATTATACCATATTTTAACCCAATCTTGGATTCAATCTTTTTGTCAACTTGTTCACTTTCAATTAGGACTGGTTTTATATTTCTGTTTGCATCTGATTAATCGTGGGCCTCATTTATCTGAGAGTTGGCATCTCATTTTTTGAGTAAAAAACAAATAATTTATGAGTAAATTTGGAAATATGAAAAAAAAAAATATGAAAAAAATGGCTACTGTTGATCACACTAGTCTACTCTAATGTTTCACCAGGAATTTTGTTTTGAAACTTTTGTTTTGTAAAAAATATGGCACATAGTAACACTTGTGGTGTTCCCGGTCAAAAATGGCCGGCCATTGAAAGTGAATGTAGAAGATTACAAAACACAGGGCTTGTATTTTGAAATGCTTTAATTTTCAGAAAAGGGGTGCACAGTAACACTTGTGCTGTTCCCTGACAAATCTGACCATTGTGACATACAAAAAAGAACACATTAACGCTGTCATATAGAGAACACAAATAAAACACTGTTCATTTTCTTTCAGTTTTCCAAATGATGAACTAACCAAAATAAGAAACTGTGACGGTCTCTGTGTGAACTCATCCAAGTGACTAACAAAAGCATTTTTAAGGTAACTTGCAATTGGTCATTTTGTGCCACTTATGCACATGACTGACAACAGTATAATGTATGTGCCTTGCAAATGTGCGCTCTGCATTTGAAACAGACAGTGCCTGTTTTCACATCTTTTGGGGCACACAAAGTGCATCTCTTTCGTTTCTCTCCTCTGCCTGTGCCAACTGAAGGACCTGGTTCTGGTGTTTGTTTGTCTCTCACCAATGTAGCAGAGGGCTGTGCTCTGGGTATATTTTGGCGCCTCTGTATCAGGGGGGTCACCATGGATTTCCCCAGCTCTTCTAGGAACAGCCTCCTCCTGAAGGTTTTCCCCTCTTTCCACCCTGGATTCACCTCCATCCATGCTACAAACGCATTGTAGGCTGAGACATCGAGGATGTTAAAAAACAACACCATGGGCCATCGTAGTGTTTTTCTCTTGCAGGAGTATGTGCCAGTAACCTTAAAAACACACACACACACAAAACAATAATTATAATATTACCGTATTAGAGAATTGTAATATTACAATATAAAACAATTAGGTAATAAAAAAAAGCATACCTTATCAAGGTTATCAACTCCCCCTTTGTTTTCGTTGTAGTACAGGATGGCTTCTGGTTTCCTGTCCTCCCTGGTACTCACACGGGCATCTTTGTGCAGAGTTGACATCAGTAGGACATTTTTCCTTTTCTTTGGGCAGTATGACACAAGTGCATGTGTGTCGGTGAAGGCGAACTTGGTGGAAAAAAGATCCCTGTTCATGTTGGTCACTAGTGCAGGAGGAAGCTCAGTCTTGTTCCTTCTGATTGTCCCCACCATGGTGTTTTTTTTTCTCAGTAGCTCTTTGCCGAGATTATAGGAAGTGTCAAAATTATCACATACCACTGTATGTCCTTGCAGACCTTCTGTCATTTCAAGGACAACTCTCTGGCCCTGGTTCTTTTCTGGAACACCACTTGACGATTTTCCTGTATAGACCTGCATATTCCATGCGTAGCTGGTTTTGGAGTCACATGCTGTCCAAAGCTTTATCCCGTATTTGGCAGGTTTGTTGGGGATATATTGTTTGAATCTGCACCTCCCCCTGAAAGCAACTAAGCGCTCATCCACTGTAACTGCTGGACCTGGGTTATAGATGAGTGGCAGCCTCTCCACCCACTTGTCCCAGAGCTCTCGAATTGGAGCAAGCTTGTCATTTTGATGGCGTTGATGTCTTGTCTCTCTGTTGTCAAATCGAATTACTCGTGACAACACGTGAAATGTCTGTTGTGACATTGTGGCGCGGAAAATTGCCCGACCTGTGTCTGCATCCCATAAACTGTCGGTAGATTCATTTCGGGATCTGTAGACCCCAGCCAGAATCAAGAGACCCATATATGCCTGGATGTCTGTTGAATCAACCGTCTTCCACTTGTCTTTGAAGACTCTTCTCCCCTCTAAATTAGTCATGGATATGACTATGTTTTCGATTGGCTCCGTCACAAACAAGTTGAAGCATGATTGTATGTCATCAATTCGGGATATGGCATATCTTGTTAGCCCTGGCTTCATCTTCATGACATTTTCAGAAGAAAACCTGCCTTGCCTCATAGGTGGGGATGAAGACCAGGACAAAGTTCCATCTTTTGACCAGAATGAAACGGTAACCTCAGCTGGGCCCTCATCACTGGAAGACTGCTCCTCATCAGTTGTTTCAAGCTCTGTAGCCGATTCAGTGGTGCCTCCCTCTTCAGAAACATCTTCACTGCAAGATGCATCCTGCATTTCCTCCTCCTCACTAGTTTCTGAGTCAAAAATCTGATGAATAACATCATGTGCAGAGAGCTGCTTTGCCATTGTGCTGCCACAAATGAATGACAAGCAAGGTGCTGTGAGGCATTTATATATGCCTGTGCTATCACATGATGTATATTTGTAAATATTGTCTAGTTCTGTGTGAGAACCTCACAGTTCCAAAACAAAATGTCATAATATTTTGTCTGGAAGCTGTGATGAAACAAGAACATGAAAGAAAGATTCTTTTGAAGCCGGGTCACTGCAGTCACGGCCAGTTTGTGTGTGTGTGTGTGTGTGTGGTAATGTCAGATGGATAAATGTATATTAGATGCAGGTTAGTGTAGGATCAAATTTCTCTCTGTGGAAAAGAATGTGTGTAATACTCAAAAAAGTTTGTGTGTTTTAGTGTGTGTGTGTGTCTGGGTAGCGTGTGTATAAATGTATCGATACATGCACAGGTCCAAGGGCTCGATGTTTGCAAGCACACATGCTCATATGTGTACATGAAAATAATGAACATGCTCCTGAAAACTAAATTGTTCTGTTATTTTCAGTGTCTCCCATTCACTTTCAATGGTCGGCCATTGGGACCATTTTTGACCATGCCTACTCTCAGATAAATGAGGCCCACGATTAATCAGATGCAAACAGAAATATGAAACCAGTCCTAATTGAAAGAGAACAAGTTGACAAAAAGATTGAATCCAAGATTGGGTGAAAATATGGTATAATGAGTGATTTATAAGCTATTTTTTATAGGCCGGTCATTTTTGACCGGGAACACCACAAGTGTGACTGTGCCATATTTTTTACAAAACAAAAGTTTCAAAACAAAATTCCTGGTGAAACATTAGAGTAGACTAGTGTGATCAACAGTAGCCATTTTTTCATATTTTTTTTTCATATTTCCAAATTTACTCATAAATTATTTGTTTTTTACTCAAAAAATGAGATGCCTACTCTCAGATAAATGAGGCCCACGATTAATCAGATGCAAACATAAATATAAAACCAGTCCTAATTGAAAGAGAACAAGTTGACAAAAAGATTGAATGAAAATATGGTATAATGAGTGACTTATAAGCTATTTTTTATAGGCCAGTCATTTTTGACCGGGAACACCACAAGTGTAACAAGGTAACAAAACCCCCACAAAAAAAATAAGAAAATTTTCCAAAAAAAAAAGAGATTTAGTTATACCGTTTGGGAACAAAGTCACTAAGTTTCAGTCCAAAGCGATAACATTAACTAGTATTTTCGGGAAAAAGAAAATCTTCTCCGGGTCAAATTGACCCGAACACCACATGAGGGTTAACAAAAAGTGCTTTAGGTGGAACTGAGGAAAAGGCAATAAACTAAAGCTGCGTGACACAGTACTGGCACCATTTGGGCCTTATTCCATTTACACAAGTCCAGTAAAGGAAAGACAAGGAAAAGCCTGCATGTGTGAAATGGGCTAGAAACCATCAATGGCCATTTTGTGAAAGATCAAGCAAATTCATATTTTACGTGATAACTGTTAACTGACCATCATCATGAAGATTCCACAGTCAATGCCGAATTCTTGTTGAGGGAGCCCCTGTTTAAAATAAATAAAAAAGAAACGTTTAATAAACAGCACACTACAAAAGCTTAAAGATTTGTTTGTGAACGGGTCAAAGTGTAAAATGAGAAAAAGTTATTTTTTTCTATTAATAGCCCAATTTGTGACAAGCCAATAATTCATTTAAAAAAAGTGTTAAGCAGACAAATGGCCTTTGCAAATGAGGTTTTACCTCAATATCCAGGCCTGTTAATTCTGTCAATGGTCCAGAGACAATGTGATGTGCAACAGACCTGATTAAAACAAAAATGGCATCAGTAACTTCTAGAACACACAAAAAAAAAAGTTATGTCGAGGAACACCTTGTTTTTGAGCTACAGAACATGTTAGTCTGAGGAACACGACAGGCAAACAGCAGAAATTCAAACAATCTGAGCAAGTCTTGTGAACACGACTAACATTTCAACCAAACTGAGCAAGTCTTGTGAACACGACTAACGTCATCGCAAACAGTTTGAGCAAGTCTGAGGAACACGACTTCCAGCAAACATCTTCCTTTAGAAACCTTAAGATGTTTCGATAAGGTCCGTGTGCAAAGCCTTGTCCCATGACTGAAAATTGGGAATCCAGGAACAAAACCTCTCTGGGTTGTGTTGTTTAATAACCTACAGGGAAAATAGTCTTGGAAATGAGTCAACAATTCTTCACCATTACGACACAAAAGTAAATTGCAGCCAGGAGGATTACAAAAGACTAAAAAGAAAGGAAGGCCTACAATTAAAATGTGTTGGCTTTTTTCAGTATGATTCCTTTCCATGAGTGTGCTTTTGCAATAAATACTAAAAATGCACTTACACACAGCAGAAAGTGTCCTGGGGTCCATAGAGGGAAAATCAGGGCATCTTTCTTTTGAGGGTCCAACTTAAAGAAAGAAAATATTGCAAAATCTTAGCTCTGACTTTTAACTTATTTTAGCCATTATTTCTTATCTTTATTTTTATTAAGTGTGTAAGCTTTTTTTTTTTTTCTCCATGATGTATGACCTTAAGTGTTTTTATCATGTTGTGTGTTGCAACTATGTTTTGAAAAGCATTGTATAAGATGAAGAGTGTAGAGAGTTATCACAATTAGTTAAATATATTGTGGGTACTTACTGGAAGACAGAGAAAAGGGTCACAGGATAAGGGCAAGAGCCATGTTGGTGGAATATGGAGATCCACAATGAAAACATCTTTCCCCTGTAGAAGATATCTCTATCAATAATTACAGACAGTAATTGTAATTCATTTGAATTTGTCACAAATCTCTGTATAAAATGACACACCTGATGCTGAAATATTTCCTTGATGAGCCTAAAGCAAGCATTTCCCACCTGCAAATACAACACTATTAATCCTAATTCCAGAAAAAGTACAATTACTTAATAAAACAAGACATTTTCCCCACCATTGAATCCATTTCCCTTCTTAGTCCCAGGGACACAAAGTTCTCTCTTGTGAGGCACGTCTGACCATCTTTTACAATGGTTTCATTCATTGGTCTGTCCTCATCAAGTACATAATTCACCTACACATTACACATATTACAAAGAAATACAAGCTGCGTCAAACAAAAAAACACTACAGGCCAGGGATTAAACAGTTGAACAGTTGTCCTAGAGCAGGGGTGCCCAACCCTGCTCCTGCCGATCGACTATCCTGCAAAGTTTCTCCAACCCTAATCAAATACACCTGCGTTTAATTTTCAAGTGATCCTGAAGACCTTAATTGGCTTTATGCACAGCTGCACTACTTCCTGAACTTAAGCCAGCTCCTTGTTTCCTGTCTGCCATTATTGGCCAAACTTGATTAATTCAGGTGTGTCTGATTATTGTTGCCGTGACTACTGAGGTCAGTCACACCTGAATTAATCAAGTTTGGCCAATAATGGCATACAGGGAACAAGGAGCTGGCTTAAGTTGAGGAAGTAGTGCAGCTGTGCATAAAGTCAATTAAGGTCTTCAGGATCACTTGAAAATTAAACGCAGGTGTGTTTGATTAGGGTTGGAGATGAACTGTGCAGGACAGTCGATCGGCAGGAGCAGGGTTGGGCACCCCTGTCCTAGAGGATGTGTAAAATGTAATGAATTATTACATTAATTTAAAACTGCTCTATGCCAGAAAACAGGAGCCTGATAACTTTAAGTTCTGACACTAAAAGAATTGCAACAAAAGAAAATGACAACACAATAACATAAAGGTGAAAAGAAATTGTGATAAAGCAATGCAACCACATACCAACTGCTCTTGAAGGGGATGATGCAGTCCTAGTGTCCATGAGGCACGACAGGGCCTAAGGTTTGATGTCCTAGTCAGAGCCTCACACTGCTCCCCACAGTGGCCTGGCATGTCCACATCTGTAGGGACATTCACATGCACTGCAAGACAATGACAGTTCTAAGCACTGACAGTAATGTTTTGTTGTATGTATCCTTATTAATTTAAGTGCTGGTTGTACAAAAACAGATATTTAAATGTACATGTGTCAAAATTACAAAATCGAAGTAAAATCAAACTACCCAAAGTGGCTTTTCCATGTGCATCAAGGGTGACATCTCCATGAGAAACTCGTTTAAAGTCACCCAGTGCCTGCTGGTTAACTTTCTCATTGTGGTGATGTAAAATGTTACGCATGAGGAAGATGTGGCTAGCTGGGGAGAGAGAGTTCATAAAGTAATTGTTCTTTCGCATACTGGAGAACAGCTGCTCCGCTGTTTGGGAGTCGACCCACCCACATAGCTCAGGCACAAGTCCAATTAATCTCAAAACATCTTTTTCATCCTTTGTGTTGTACTGATGAAAAGTGTCATACAACGCATAGTGTTCTGCAGAACCAGTTGCAGGATGGCCATTAAGATCAGGGGGGACTTTTTTTAACTGCAACCATGGCAAATTCCTTTTCAGTTCCCCTCTCTTGGCAGATGCTATATTCTCTGGGGTAGCTGCAGCCACTCTTCCTTCATATGGACTGAAGGGCAGTCTCTCTGGTTCCCGAAAGTTAGTATGGGTAACTAATCCACGAGCAAAATCATAGATAACAATGTTTGGGAAATGTTTGAATGAAAGTAACATGTCAGCATAATCGCGTGGGCTTTCAGCTCTTATGTTGAACTTGACCGAGTTCACAATGCCACAAGGACACATGATCACTGCCCAGCCACCTTCAAATGGAAATACACACAATTAGCTTGACCATTGACGTAGCTGTCTTCAGGTACACGTACAGACACATAGTGACAGGTCTACAATAATTAAATATTTTCTTATGTCATTACACATATGTACTGTACATATATGCAGGACACTTACCAGATGCACCCCAAACTTTTTGAAAAACTTTGTCATAAGTGCTCCTTGTTTTCATCTCCTCCCTCAAACGGAGGAGAAGATCCATTTTGGAGCCCTTTGAGTCAACGCCACATTCTTTAACAAGTTTCCTCAAGGCATCAACCTGTGTAAAAGTAAATGCAACAACAGCCATTAATTGAAAAGCAGGGTACATCACCATAATCCTCTTTGCGCTTTTGGCATTTAGTAAATAGCCTAATCTGGAGCAGTTTCAAAAACATCCAGCAGAGTAGACATCCAGTAAAATAATGTACTAAATAAGTATAAATAAATAATAAAAATTTCAAGTTACTGCTATTAAATTTACATAAAATTTCAGAATTCACCTTTAAGTTCATTAGTTCACTTGACAGCCGTTCTTCTGAAATGTCAATGTCTGCCTGTTCTACAACAGACTTCTTTGCTGTGAGTTTGGCATACTCTGTGTTAAGAACTTTTTTGCTGGCTCTGGTAAGAGGGCCAATCCATGGTGCCCATTTCACATAGGAAGGTGAAACTTTACATGGATTCTCACGGTTACCTTTGTAGTTGAAATACAAAAGCTCTCTTAAATGTTATTGCATTCAATAAAAATTAATGGCAGTTAAAATTATATACACAATCATCTATGGTACTACAAAAGCATGCACAAACATAATTACAGGCCATTGTAGACAGATAGATATTTTGGAAAACCTTTCTAGATATGGCTGCAGAATACTCCCTTTGCAGAAAAATGCATATCTATAACCTACTTTGTAAAAAGCCTCTGCAAACAATTTCCTGGTCAACAGATTGCCAAAATTCTTCAATGTCGACGTGACCTTCAAACTGTGGTGGTGGATCCTCAATATCACTGACTGTAAGACATTTTGCTCAAAATCAGTGTTATTTTGGTAGTACTAGTCATGGTAAGAGATGATTCCACTACCTACCTGGCATGCTAAAAACGCCCTTCTTGTGCAAGTCCATTATCACGACAGGTGGATGGACTCCACAGTGCACACATGAAAAATTGTAACTATGGTCTGTCAACACCTCAAAGTGAAGATAACCATGAAGAATGGAGTCATGGTTCGGATACTTTATTTGGTTTGTCTGTTCCAAGATGTCCAAGGCCCTGCCGACTGCAGTGTGATTCTGTAATTACATTTAAAATTAAATCACACCAGATTAATAGTCATGTTTCCTTTTTCTCTTGACATTATTTGAGTGTTTACAAAACAGGATTAATAGGGCTTTAAGGGCAACTTTAAAGGCAAGTGCATATTTATGCTTCCTTATATAGAGTAGACTTCAAATTATCCAAATTCCTACATCACAGACTCTTTAAAATAATTATTAAAGTAGTACATGAAAAAAACATGCAAGTCATGTGTTGATTAAAATAGGATGGGCGCATTAAAGTTGCATGAATGCAAAAGTTAATATTACCTGTACAGACTGTCTCAAGAACAGGCAAAGATGCAGTGTTAATATTGTGTGGTCATTGAAATTGTGCAGCCCCTCGGTCCATTCCTGGTATCGGTAAAATTGACCACATACACCACACCTTTTACAGTATGTGGTCACATCTATAAGGAGGAAGAATAATACTGTATTTGTCATGGGATCACTGTAGGTTTTAATTTGAATGAACTACTTAACTGGCCTGTATCTATAAAATAAAACATATCTTCAATGTAAAACTTTAATTAGACTAGGCCATGTAAATTACGAAACAATAATGTATTGTAAACTTATACACACCTTCCAGTATGCCAGTAAACGTGACAATCTTTGCTTTTTGTGTAATTAAGATTGGTTCCGAAAGAGGGATCTTCCCTGGGCATACAGTGCAAAAGGTCTCAATTGGAATTAGGTGCTTGGGGAGTGTCTCCATGTTCTGTGGTGAACAAACATCTTTTGGCAGAACTGCTGGCAATTTCTTGTTGTTCAGCAAGTACAGGACAATTGCAGTCAAAGCAATTTTTTCAGGTGGATAGAGAAGAATTTCCTCAGTACTGTGCACATCTTGATGACCAGATTCTACAAAGGTGTCAAACACATCACTGTCTGTACTCCTGACTTTTAAGAAAAGTTCAGGACGAGTCTGGTTCAAGTGCCATTTTGCAATGGACTTATGAGGACAAGAATTCCTTGGCTTAGAGCATGGACAGTGCTAAGTATTTCGTTTTTTGTCGAAACAAACAGTTACTCTCCCTAACCGAGAATAATATGAGGTGCATGTTTCCAAGACTGACACACATATTTTTGATGTTTCATTCCCTAATGAGATTTCTTTACTCAGCGCTTAGACTCAGCTTCTTGCTTTCTAGTGAGACAGATTTTCTTTGTGTTGTCAGAAATCCACTTTTTTCCTACCATATCTGACAGAACTTCTTCCTTAAGTGTGATGTCTTGCTCAGATGAAATAGGACAGTATGAGATCGACTTCACATGGATGCACTGAAACCCCATTAAGCCACTTCTTCTGGAAAATTCAGAAGCCCGTTTGCATTGCTCTAGCTCACAGCTCACATGATGGTTGTTACCCCAGGTGCATTTCTGCACATGTATAGGGTTACTAAATCCAGAAAAAGTTCTTCCAACAGCAAAAATGCCATTATTACGGTCAATGCATTGGGATGGAAGATGGTGATTTTCCGTTACATCTGCATTTGCTGATGAGTGACGTCTTTGAATGTGTTTCTTGATGTTTTTCTTGTTCACAATCAAATTACAGAACGTGCATGTAGTTCTTTTGGGCCTTGACTTGATAATTTTTTGGTTACTCATACAGGTAGTTAGGGCTGGAGTTGATGAGCCAGGTGTGTCACTGTTAGAAAGTGTAATGACTGTTGGATAGCGTGCAGAGGGCGCAGAGATGCTGGAGGGCTTACAGGCGCTGGAGGGCGCAGAGATGCTGGAGGGCTTACAGGCGCTGGAGGGCGCAGAGATGCTGGAGGGCTTACAGGCGCTGGAGGGCGCAGAGATGCTGGAGGGCTTACAGGCGCTGGAGGGCGCAGAGATGCTGGAGGGATTACAGGCGCTGGAGGGCGCAGAGATGCTGGAGGGCGTACAGGCGCTGGAGGGCGCAGAGATGCTGGAGGGCGTACAGGCGCTGGAGGGCGCAGAGATGCTGGAGGGCTTACAGGCGCTGGAGGGCGCAGAGATGCTGGAGGGCTTACAGGCGCTGGAGGGCGCAGAGATGCTGGAGGGCGTACAGGCGCTGGAGGGCGCAGAGATGCTGGAGGGCTTACAGGCGCTGGAGGGCGCAGAGATGCTGGAGGGCTTACAGGCGCTGGAGGGCGCAGAGATGCTGGAGGGCGTACAGGCGCTGGAGGGCGCAGAGATGCTGGAGGGCTTACAGGCGCTGGAGGGCGCAGAGATGCTGGAGGGCTTACAGGCGCTGGAGGGCGCAGAGATGCTGGAGGGCTTACAGGCGCTGGAGGGCGCAGAGATGCTGGAGGGCTTACAGGCGCTGGAGGGCGCAGAGATGCTGGAGGGCTTACAGGCGCTGGAGGGCGCAGAGATGCTGGAGGGCTTACAGGCGCTGGAGGGCGCAGAGATGCTGGAGGGCTTACAGGCGCTGGAGGGCGCAGAGATGCTGGAGGGCTTACAGGCGCTGGAGGGCGCAGAGATGCTGGAGGGCGTACAGGCGCTGGAGGGCGCAGAGATGCTGGAGGGCTTACAGGCGCTGGAGGGCGCAGAGATGCTGGAGGCCTTACAGGCGCTGGAGGGCGCAGAGATGCTGGAGGGCTTACAGGCGCTGGAGGGCGCAGAGATGCTGGAGGGCTTACAGGCGCTGGAGGGTGTACAGGCGCTGGAGGGCGCAGAGATGCTGGGACCTTTTGATGTACCAGCTAACCCACATTTCTGAACATGGATCAAAAACAGATTTTGCCGAGTAACAATCCTTGCACAATAGCAGCAGTGATAATGATGACTTCTGCAACATCCACCGTGGCATCTGTACATTTTATAACCTATAAACAAATAGAAATCTAGGTTAACACACTACTCATACATACATTATACACTTTATCCTTATGGCAAAATGAAAACTGTACACAAATTAACACCGGAAAGAAATGCTTAAAATTAGTAATGGACAATTCAAAACATTTATTTAAACTGACAGATACCTCCATGTTTAACAGCTGTCTTCTCATGCGTTTGCATATGTGCCACACCATATGCATACTCTCCCATTTTGCTGCAAAACTGGCATTTGTAGTTTGGGGCTTCAAAAATGGGATTTTTTAAAATACCTTCCCTACAAACTGTTGGATGAAGCTGGAAGAAAATAAACTAAGAATTAAATTTGTTACACACATCAACATTTAATTTGCTGGTGGACAAGACTTTTAACATTACTGGTACGATTCATTCATGTAAACATGCAACTAGTCTCACAACTAAAATTCTGAATGCAGTGATGTGTGGGATATATGTGGGGGGAAAGAAATAACGTTAGGCCTAACTTTACACGTTGAATGTTACAGATTTGTCTCCCAAATTATCCTAATGTTTACCATTAACTTTAATTAATAAAGAACACGTTAAACATCAGTTCAAACAGCCACTGGTATTATTGCCTTAACGTACAGCTAACTTAACGCTAAACTAATTTTAGATCGGTACCAAGGAAACGTTATGACGAATTTAGTGATTCATTGGGCTACCTAGCTTCTTATTTTTTTCTTATTGCCCGCCAATAGTGATAATGCATTCACGTGCTATCAAAAATTAGATATTTATAACTTCTGAAATCTTAATTACGAGCTCATTAAATTCAAGTTTCAAGTGTTCATTTTTAACAAGAAACTCATTAATTCGACAATTCTCCGAAAACATGTTAAGGCAACATTAACTTATTACACCGTAAAAAAAAACAGATTTGTGTACTTAACTTTAAGCGAAGACGGTTAAGTTTTATAGATTATCAACTCTAAAAACAATACCAAATGTGTATGAAAATGACTGACACGCTTCAATTTAAACGATTATGGAAAATATTCTTACCGTTGTCTCTAAACGAGCTGCCAACTTGCCAATAACACGTTCTGAATCTTCTTCTTCTTCTCTTTCAATGGCGGTTTGCAACCAGCTTTTTGGTGCATTACCGCCACCATCTGGACTTGAGTATGGATCGACATCTCGTTCTGAGTCTGACATATCGCGTGATTCGGTGTGATTTGGACAACTTCAAGTTACGCCCAACTTCAAGTTACGCCCGACTTCAAGTTACGCCCCTCTCTTGCAGTCCGCAGACAGACCCATCTCCGGAAATCAGCAATTTATGCGGCGAAATTGCGGAGTATTTGAAAAAATGCGACCCCCGCATAAATATGCGGACTTTGGCTGATTATGCATTGAATTCAGCGATCGCATAATCGCGTTTTTCTGGAGGGACTGAAATAAAGAAGAAAAAGTACTGGACCTAGTACCGATCCCTGGGGTACACCACAATTTATTGGACAATTTCTTGATTTTATGCTATTGATTTCAACAAACTGCTCTCTGTCTTTTAAATAACTTTTGACCCACTGATGAGCTATACCTCTTATACCATATTTATATAATTTAATCAATAATATTTCGTGGTCTAAAGTGTCGAACGCTATCATTATGGGATAGTTAGAAAAATCGTGAAGGACTGTGCATGGTTCATGCAGGAATCCTGCAAGACAGAATGAAAATCCTACAGAACAGGATATTGCTGCAGGAGTCCTGTTGTCCACATAGCCTGTCCTGTAGGATTGATAACATCCTACAGAAATTATAAAAATGATTTATAGATTATCAAGACATAATATGCTAGTCAATGTAAGCTATTTGAGAGAAAGGACCACAGGTGCTTAGAAGGCTATAGTTCTCGCCCTGGAGCGTCGGACAGGAGGCAGGAATCAGTTTGAACACTTTACTGAACTTTCTTTGGCAGCACAGACATACATTAGACAGCAACTATACCACACTTTCACATTAAAGGTGCAGATTTGAATGTAGTTGCCTCTCAGCTTTGATGGAAATGGTGGGTTGGTTTACATTATGTGTGTGTAGCTGCAAATAAACAAAACAACTGTGTTGTAGCATTATTGATTAAGTCTATCAGCTTAGCATCAAATCTAGCTCAATACACCAGCTTCACCCTGTCAGATGTTGTTGTAGGAGGCCTCTGATGCAAATAATGAAGAAAAACATTTTAGTACGTTTTTAAGGAAATAATGTAATATTGCAACGTTGGGCCTATTTGGGAGCAGAATTTCAGCATTTGCACTCACACTGTCAGAACAAATATACAGAACAATAAGGGCTCATTTGAAGTGTAGATTGCTTACATAGCGCCATAACAGTAAATATCACGAATAATAATAATCACTCAACAAACAGTCATATTTTTATGAATTAGAATTTATTTAAAATAAGCATAAAATATAAATATTAAATACAAAACAGATTGAATACTGTCAAAGAAACTGTCCAGTGTTCACTTGCAATGGTAGTCCCAAAAGCAGTTCCTCTCCTCTGAAAAGCAGAGACGGAGATTGCTCTTCCTGCAGAGCGTATTCGAATATCCTCGTCTGCAGTGTCTGCAGCGTCCTCTCATTCTGAAATGAAAATAATAGTTGTAAGAGTTAGAGTGCCCGGATTGCAAGGAAATTTTAAACAAATGTGAGTGTTGGATGGAGGAAGAGGAAGGAGGTAATTGGGTGGAGGGGACAGGTGCATGAAGGAAACAACGAGGAGGAAGGACAAGAGGAAGAAAATGTACAACAACAAAAAAAGAAATGGAAAGAGGAAAGAGCAACACACTAAAAAAAATAGCACATGTTCAACATGATTTAATCGTGGACAGTGGTTCCACGTGATTACACATTATCTTAACAATAGATGATGTTCAACCAGCTTGAAATATTTGTGTTCATTTAACATGAACAGATGACATTCACTAAACATGATTTATATGTTTAACTTGAATTAATGTTTTTTATTGAACTTCAATTAATCATGTTATCTTAAATTTAATCCTTGATATTAAGCCGATATGTTTACATCACTTCCAATTAATCCCATTTAGTCAAGTTACTACTATGTTATAAATTAATGAATATCACCCGTTTTCCGCATAATTCAATGATGACTACAGAGGCAGCAAATATGTAATAAATTCTTTTTACTAGGGAACAGCTTAAGCAGGAGTCACACTTTCAAAAACATTGCAAACACTTATAACACATTAAGCCAGAATTTGACAATTTATATAAAACACAAATGTGTACAGAAATGTTTTCCTTTACAATGCAAAATGAAACAAACAGGTTTACATTCCTCAAGTGTACAACAAGCCATTAAAAAAAAATAGCAAAGTGTGTTTGCTTTTAATGCATTTCACAAAAAGAAAGTAACCTGCAATTCCAAAGAAAAAAATAATATTATGTTTGGGTTATGTTTGTTCATCAGGCTGTCTGTAAATGTATTCTAATTCCAAAATGTTACTGGATAATTTTTGTAAAGGAAAAGCAAACACAATGTGTGCTATGTGGAACATCTTTGAAAACTATTTAAAATACATTGTCATTCAAACGTCTTTCCTTGAAGAATAGTCAGAAGCCATTAAAACCGTCATTGAAAAAAAGTAATAAAAATGTAAAATAGTCACCACTAAGGGACTGTTCGTTATTTATTTAAGGGGCCACCGGAGGAGATTTGAGATCTGTAGTCAAAAAAGACTTGACCCTCCCTTCGCCAGCAATAATTTTTTCTATGACCCTCCAAAATGATTGTGAAAAAAGGCATGACCCTCCCCGATAATTTATTGATTAGGCCTACTTCTCTACGGATTTTCCGCTTCGCAAAGATGTTCAGATAGCCATTCCATGATAAACGACTAAACTCCTGCTTTCTCATCTTGCTAGGGCTGTAACGATAGACCAAACCTACAAATCGGTTCGTATCATGATTTTTTATTTGAAAATAAATAAATAAATAAATCATGTTTTCGGTGCTGATGCAGTGGTGACGCGTTCATGTAAAATGTAAGGGTGGCGCTGCAAATAAAGTATCTTAAAGCTGCCACAAAGAACAGCCAACAATAATGATTATGAATAATATAGCAAGGGGACATTTTGGTGACGATGCTGACTCGCGATCTTCGCAGTAGTGAACGCGGCAGAGAGAAATGCACATTTCATACAAGCAGATAGCAGTCTGTAGTCTTTTTTCTTTCGTTTTGAATTGTTCTGTTAAAAAGACATGTCAAGCTTTCTATATATTTATCAGGTCTGTGAGGCAAGTAGCCTACCTTAGTCCAGTTCACGCGCCGCCGCCTCCGTGTCATGATGATTTTCTACTATATTTACTTCTGATTTATTAAATCCAGGCAATTGGTTGATGAAACATTGATTAAAACTAAGAATACAATTAGTAAAAAACGAAATTCACTTTGAAGAAAGGCTTTGTGCTTTCTGTTTGAGGTCTTTGAAAGTTTTAAAGTCACTTTCAGAGCGGTCATGTCCGTAACGGAGAACTGTCACGTCAGTAACATTTTTTTTCCCTCATAAATGCGAACACGAAAAAAATAAAAATAATATTTTGTGTTATGTGTATTAACAGTCTCAAACCAGGACAATTCGATGGTTGTTGTGGTTATGTCGTTATTTCGACATATGTGTGCATGCAACAATCAAGATGTGCATATGTAAATCCAGCTATATTTGCTTCTTATTAATTAAATCCAGGCAATTGGTTGATGAAAAATTGATTAGAATTAAGATACAATTTATACAAAACGAAATTCACTTTAAAGAAAGGCTTTCTACAAAACAAAACTTAATGAAGTGGTCAAAATCATGTCTGGCCATGCCGATTTCTTGCGTAGGCTATACTTTTTATAATCAACATAGATGGAAAAAAAAACATTATAATAAATATGAAACTAAATGCGCTTATTATGGCTACAACACATATACAGACTCTATTTGTACAAATTGCTGCAAATTCATTTAATTCTGAATTTTGCACACAAGTTAAAAGGCATTTGTTTGTGCATAGTAAAACATATAACATTTATCAAGTTCACTGATAATTGTCCATGCATTTATTAATCATGATACTAAAATCATAATAAAGTATAGGCTTCCCTTTCAATAGTCCAAATTCGCGGTGGCGCTGCCATTGTCTTTCTTCTGTGGATTTCTTCAGCTCCTGATTGGTCAAATTTGGATAGATCGACAAATCGGCTCATTCAACCGCACAGCGCACACACCTCACGAATTCAAGCCTACAGCTCCCGAACTTTTTAGACATGTTTAAAAATTATCGTGAGGTCGAGAGGTTCGGCTGGCTCGTATCTTCCTAGCACACGACACGAGCTGCAACATGCGAGCACAACCAATTTCCACGCCATTTCTCCCGAGTGAAAAAAATCTGCGAGCTCGTAAAACAGCAAAAAATCGCACCGTCCCAGACAGCAAAATGTATTTGGGCCAGATTTGGGCCAGGTCTTCATTAGCATTTGGCGAAGATCCGCTAAACGGACCTGGGCCGGGTTTCCCAATAACGATGTATCTTAGCTCTTAAGAGCGCTCTCTACGTGCAAGGTTACGAACGCTCGCCGCAATTCCACACGCGTTTCCCAAAAATGCACTTAACATGAACGCGCGAGAACGCGTTCTACGTGCTACTTAAGCGTCGCTGTCCATTCGCGAAGTGCTGAAATATAACCTTATATGGTGTCACGGTTTGGGTTCTGTTTCTTGTTCCTGGTTCTTGTCTGTCATGTGATCCCGCCATGTGTCTTGTCCCATGTTCAGCTTTTCTTCGTTATGTTGATTAGTCTTCCCAGGTGTTTCAGTTTAACCACGCCCCCTTGTTATCTTGTTTAGCTTGTGTTCCCTTGTATTTAAGCCTTGTGTTTTAGTTCAGTCCTTGTGAGTTCTTGATGTTGTAACGTTTGCCTGTAGCTGTCTCCTTGTTCGTGTTCTGAGTTTCCTGTTCTGAGTGTTCCCTGGATTTCCTGTTTGTTTTATTAAATGTGTGTTTGCAATTGGATTCTCGCTTCATTCTTCCCGAAACGTAACAGAAGAACTCACCAAGATGAATCCAGCAGCACAACTGATATGTCTCCGCCAAGGAGACCGACCGATTGAGGACTATGTACAGGACTTTCTGTCACGTTTGGACGAATTGTGCTTAATGATATTTTTTCGTGGAGGTCTTTCTGAGCCGCTCAGCTACCTGATGCCATTGCATGACCCAAACGGGTCCCTTGAGCTGTATATCGACCTGGCGCTTTTGCTGAGCGGTTCGCAATTTACTGTGGGCTTGGCGGATGAAACACTCTGCCAGCTCACAGTACCCCCGGAGTCAGTTTACATCTTGCCCGAGCCTGTCCACGTCCCGCCAGAGCCTGTCCACGTCCCGCCAGAGCCTGTCCACGTCCAGCCAGAGCCTGTCCACGTCCAGCCAGAGACCGTCCAGCCAGAGACCGTCCAGCCAGAGACCGTCCAGCCAGAGACCGTCCAGCCAGAGCTTCACGTCAGCCACGTCCAGCCAGAGCTTCACGTCAGCCACGTCCAGCCAGAGCTTCACGTCAGCCACGTCCAGCCAGAGCTTCACGTCAGCCACGTCCAGCCAGAGCTTCACGTCAGCCACGTCCAGCCAGAGCCCGTTCGGGTCACGTCTGCCCAGCCAGAGACTGATCACGCCACGCATGCGCCGCCTGAGCCCTCAGTGACTGCAACACTGGCCATTATGGCCACAGCCATGTGGTGTGTGTGGGCTACGCACACACTTGCGCCAGAGCCCGCTGATCCTGCGCCAGAGCCCGCTGATCCTGCGCCAGAGCCCGCTGATCCTGCGCCAGAGCCCGCTGATCCTGCGCCAGAGCCCGCTGATCCTGCGTCCCCCCGTCCTCTCCGCCGTGGCCGCCCGAGGGGTCTTCACCGCCGTGGCCGCCCGAGGGGTCTTCACCGCCGTGGCCGCCCGAGGGGTCTTCACCGCCGTGGCCGCCCGAGGGGTCTTCACTGCCGTGGCCGCCCAAGGGGTCTTCTCCGCCGTGGCCGCCCGAGGGGTCTTCACCGCCGTGGTCTGCGCATCCTGCGCATCCCATATGGAATCGTATTCTGAACGTTTAACCTAATAATCGTCATTTGTTGTGGATTCGAAATCAAGACAAGTCTATATGGATATAAAACACCTATACAGGCTGACAACGTGGCTGAACAAAAACAAGAGAAGAGACCTTTCAAAAAGATCAAATTAATGTCCTTTTAGAGGAGATAGAGGGAAACAAAGATTTTATTTTTAACAGATTTAAAGGACACCATACAAATAAGGAAAAACAAAACATATGGAAGGACATTTGTAACGTTTGCGTTACACATTGTCACATTGCAAACTAACTGCAACCGTGTTCAAAGATCAGGGAAGGAGGTCCGCAGGGAAGGAGGTTTTCGTGCACGTCAGCAAGTCAGCAAGTCATTGACAGATTTTTTTTAATTCATCCCTATTTTGCCCGGTCTTTAAAGCATATTTCCCAGATTACTTATTTTATGATTTTTTGTTTTTTTGTTCATTCGTTTAATTTAGATGTGTATTTCTATTTTTTCTTCCCTTTTTAATTATTTCATTTATTCATTTAAACAAAACACGAGTACAACAAAGTGTACAATAAAGTACAATCAAACCCTATATATTTTACTTACGTTGCAGTGTAATCTGTTAAATCTAGATAAAAGTGTAATCTGCCAGTTGTCCTGCAGGTGACCTCATAAATCTGTCTTCTTACGATGCACTCTGGGATTTACGATTACTCCAGAGCACTCGTAGTTCTACGAAGATTTTCAAGTGCTACTTAAGTTACGATGCTTTTGGGAAACAGACCAAAATATTAAGATCAGTCGTACGATCGTTTTAACGATCAATTTAGGCTTACGATGCTTTTGCGAAACGCAGCCCTGGGCCGGGCTCATTCTTTCCAACGACCCAATACCGGAACAGGTTGGAATTACGGATCAGAGACAGATCTGGGCCAGCACTGGCCCAGTACAGTTATTAATGCCATGACATGTGGTGCAGATCTGGCCCAGATCCGTAACTCATATTTTACATCTGGGGCTCATCTGGCCCTGGTCTGTGATTCCTATTTAGGCTATGCAGACAATTAAGGCACAAACACCCAGACAATTTGTAAATTTCAAAAAACGTTTTTATTTAAAAAAGGCAATACAAACAAATATAAAAAATATAAAACATAAAAATAATGTGAACACTGCATTCTCATCATGTAATTTATTGCTCATTAGTTGGGTGTGACCGGGCACGGCGGCCACCCCCACGGTCGCATGCCAGAGTAAACCACCTGATGGCATAATGGTTTATCTCGGTGTCGGTGGCTTTGTCAGATATGCGATTCTTCCTCACTGCTCCTGTAAGACATAAAAAAGCACACAAAGCAAAAATGGGTAACTATTAGAAACAAAGAGTAAATATTAGATTCAATATTCAAAGATTCTACATGACATTATAGTAAAATGCTTGCACAAATAAATAATAATAAATGTGACAAAAGTGGTGTGGAGTGAGTAGTATTAAGGTAATAGAGTATCAAAATTCGAGAACACGTAGATGTGAATTTGAGAACTTGTACAATAAATATTCATAGTTGTACGTGAACATTTACACTCACAGCTCCAATGTGAAAACCTGTCAAATAAAAATGAGGTTGAATGTTGAAATTTGCACTCGCAGACAAAAGTCACAAACCTGTATTCTAAATTTGAAGCTGCAGACTAGGGGCCCTATTTGAACGATCTAAAACGCAAGTGTCAAAGCGCAAAGCGCAAGTAACTTTGTGGGCGGATCCCGGCGCTGTTGCTATTTTCCCGGCGGGATAAATGATAGTGATGTGTCGTTCATGAACGATTCGTTCATTTTGAAAGAATCTTTAATATGACTCTTAATATGTTGTCTCAGAGAGTGATTCGTTCATTTTGTGTTGACCACGCATGCGCATTGCGCAACATATGGTTTCTGAATCTGAATCTGTACTGGAAATGATTAGTTCATCTCTCTCGAGTCTTCGGGTTCGGGACGGGTCCGAGTCTTTCGTTCTTCCTGTCAGTCCCTTAGAGGCTATGCTGCCAGTACCAAAAAGAGTAATGATTAGTTCATATTTCGAGTCTCGAGTTCGGGTTCGGCCGGGTCCGAGTCTTTCGTTCTTTCTGTCAGTCCTATAGAGACTATGGTGTCAGTACCGGAAAGAGTAATGATTAGTTCATCTTTCGAGTCTCGAGTTTGGCCGGGTCCGAGTCTTTCGTTCTTCCTGTCAGTCCCATAGAGGCTATGCTGTCAATACCAGAAAGAGTAATGATTAGTTCATTTTCTGACTCTTCGGGTTTGAGTCCTTCGTTCTTTTGTCACGTGACTTGTCACCGTTTTGAATAGCCTACTAATTCACAGTCTTTTTACAAACAAGCACATAGTTAATGTATAATATAATGGTAGTTAATTAATGTATAATATATAATAAAACACACCACAGATGCACAAGAAACATTTAGAAAAGAGACGATTAATAATAAGATGGAACTTTTATTTTTCAGATAATGTTTATTTCACATATTTTGTATTTTAATTCCTAAATATAAAACAATATACAATTCAGACGCAGTTAATAATACGAATCTAATGTTGTATTTGATGCGAAAGACCAGCGGTCACGTGACAAAAGAACGAAAGACTCAAACCCGAAGACTCGAAGAAAATGAACTAATCATTTCTCTTTCCGGTACTGACAGCATAGCCTCTATGGGACTGACAGGAAGAACGAAAGACTCGGACCCGGCCGAACCCGAACTCGAAAGATGAACTAATCATTACTCTTTCCGGCCCTGCATGCTGTATCACACACGGCACGGCCCAGCAGACAGCACAGATCAGAGTCAGACACTGATGAGTCGACAACGTCTCGACACGAAAGGAGGAGAACAAACCTGATAAATATAAAGTTGCAAAGGAAAGAACGTCTCGGATCAGGAGGTGAGATGAACTAACAGAATCAGACTGCAATAGCCTGAACTTAAGACCCAACAACTAATCAATAATACAAATTTCGGTTTCTTATAATTTGTCTTTGGCTGCATTATCATATAGTTTATTTTTATTATTTTTTACAAATTTAATCAACATTTTCATAAGTACTAGATGTGTTGGGATATTTAACATGCCATTTTAATTATATTATGCTGAAATGAATTGAATGAACGAAATGACTCGAAAAAAAGATTCGTTCATTTTGCTGAACGAGACTCAAAGATCTGAGTCAGTAAAATGATCCGAACTTCCCACTACTTATAAATGACTCTTGCGCTCGACGCAAATCTAAAAGGGGTTGGTCTGAAGTAGCTTCATTATTCATAGGTGTGGTTTGGGCGTAACGTGAAATAAACCAATCAGAGCGTCATCTCACATTCCCTTTAAGAGCATGATGAACGAGGTGCGCTTGTTCCATGGCGCAAAACTATTATAACGGTGCATCCAGGCGCGCTTCAGAATCGGTTCACAGCCGAGGAGATCAATGTTCTCGTCAGGGCCGTAAAAGAAAGATAAGTGACATTGGGGATGGGACAAACCCACCCAAATTAGCTTCGGTTAAACATGCATATAATAATTTGGGTTAATGTGTAAGCTTTATGCCTATTTTTCTCATCGTCATGGACACATCAATGATTTCCCTCGTGTTTTAATATTTTTCCTTATAATAATGTATAATTTGCAAAAAGGAAAATGCATCTGTGTAGATGAGAGAATCATCTACAGTGTATGTGCGTTGTTCACATTTGTATTATGGCCAAGCATGCGCGCTTAAAATAGCATCTGAATGTACCCGCAACGCGCCACTGACTTTAGACTAGGTTTTTTCTGGTCAGTGGCGCAATTGTTTTCTGGAACTGCAAAATAGCACTAGGGAAGTGCGACCTCGCGCCGTAAAGGAGATGGAGGAGGAAGCGGAGCAGGCGACGGGCTGGAAACAGGGCTAGGCACAGGGCTGAAAACAGGCAGGTACCAGGCAGAAGGAAGACTAGACAGACTGACGAGCCATGGTGGAGCCGATGGAGGGAGGAGCCACGGAGGCTGAAGGGCAAGGGGTTTGGTGGCGATGACAGGGAATGACAGTGAGAAGACGGAAGTTTGCTAGGACACGGTGGAGCAGAGGGTTCAGAGTGACCGGGGGAATCCGCAGGCTCAGGCGACCAAAGTGTAGCTGGGGGTACTGAAGGGCGCGGTGGAGACAGAGGGACTGAGGACAAAAGATGAGCAGAAGGGAGAGAGGAGTCCAAGGGAGCCGGGGGGATGAAGGGACGAGGCGAAGCCAGAGGAGAGAAGTCCAGAGGCGAGGGAAGGTCGACGAGGGACCCAAGCGAATCCGGGGGGACGAGGGAGCCTGGCGGAACTGGTGAACTGAAGGACCACGGTGGAGCTGAGGGAGGTAAGAGCCAAGGGTGAGACAGTGGAGTGATGGGCCGATATGGAATCCTGGACGAAGCAGTTGAAGGCGGAACCCAGGAATCCACAGTCCAGGATGATGCTGGGGACTGGAAGCGCCACAGCGAGCCCACTAATCCACTGAATTCTAGAGGGTGAGTGACAGGAGGCAGAGGAGATGAGGGAGGCTGATGACAGACGAGAGGAGGCGGGAGAGGGAGGCTGGGTGGGACTTCATAGACAGACTGGGGAACAGAAGTTTCAGGTTCGACGGACCAGGCAAGAGGCGCTGGCTCAGGGCTGGCCAGAACCAGCGGGTATCGCTCGGGGCTGGACGGAACCAGCGTTGCAGGTTCGGGACTGGACGGGACCAGCGGTGAAGGAAGCTCTGGGCTGGACGGGACCAGCGGCGAAGGAAGCTCCGGGCCGGACAGGACCAGCGGCGAAGGAAGCTCTGGGCTAGGCTCATGGGCTGTAGCTGATGTGTGTGCATCCCACACACACAAAACAGCCACGGACACCACAATGAGCGCTGTGTCTTCCAGAGCAGACTCAAGTGCAGCACGAACGGGCTCTGGCGCAGGATCAGCGGGCTCTGGCGTAGGATCAGCGGGCTCTGGCGCAGGATCAGCGGGCTCTGGCGCAGGATCAGCGGGCTCTGGCGCAGGATCAGCGGGCTCTGGCGCAGGATCAGCGGGCTCTGGCGCAGGATCAGCGGGCTCTGGCGCAGGATCAGCGGGCTCTGGCGCAGGATCAGCGGGCTCTGGCGCAGGATCAGCGGGCTCTGGCGCAGGATCAGCGGGCTCTGGCGCAGGATCAGCGGGCTCTGGCTCGGATTGGCTGGACGAAACCAGCGGTGAGGGCTAGGCTTGGCTGGACGGAACCAGCGGCGAAGAGGGCTTTGAGCTGGGCAGGACCAGCGACGAAGAGGGCTCTGGGCTGGACAGGACAAGCGGCGAAGGAAGCTCGGTGCTGGACGGGACCAGCGGCGAAGAGGGCCTAGGCTGGACGGTCTCTGGCTGGACGTGGCTGACGTGAAGCTCTGGCTGGACGGTCTCTGGCTGGACGTGGCTGATGTGAAGCTCTGGCTAGACGGTCTCTGGCTGGACGTGGCTGACGTGAAGCTCTGGCTGGACGTGGCTGACGTGAAGCTCTGGCTGGACGTGGCTGACGTGAAGCTCTGGCTGGACGTGGCTGACGTGAAGCTCTGGCTGGACGTGGCTGACGTGAAGCTCTGGCTGGACGTGGCTGACGTGAAGCTCTGGCTGGACGTGGCTGACGTGAAGCTCTGGCTGGACGTGGCTGACGTGAAGCTCGACGGGAAGAGATCCTGGAAGGTCGTAAAGATCAGGCTGTGAGATGGCATACTGAGGGATAAAGGACTTCAGGCATCGATTGATCGCGTCTTTCCAGTCCAGACCGGTCAGATCTGGAAGCTCCCTCAGATTGATTTGTCTAGCCCCCATCCGGTAACATGCCTTGATTGCTTCACTGTCTAGGGTGCTGGTGGCGACAAGCAGAACAAACCTTTCTGTGTACTCAAACAGATTTAAGCTCTGCTGAGCCGCCGCCGCGATATGACCAGCTAGTTCCCAACTCATCTTCGGGTCTCCGCTGGATTCTGCATTGTAGGTCTGATCTTCTGTCAGGGTAGGGACTGGACTCAGACAGGTGGTAAGTGAAGTAGTTTATTAAACAGGTTTTGTAGAACCAGTCAGAGGTATGGTGAGTATGAAGACAGATGATACTTGAATGGTAACTTAACTGAAGATTAACTAGAGTCTCTTTTGCAGATGCAGGTGAAGGATCCCGGGGACGGATGCAGACGGATGGCTGAAGGCTGAAGGCTGAAGACTGAAGACGAGTACTGAAGGCAAGGTTTGCATAAAGTCCACAGGAAGGCAGGTAAGTAGTGTTGAAGAGTCTGTGTGTCACGTAACAACGAGATTAGACCCTGAAGTGAGGGGAAAGAGACACTTTATGGGCCTGATGATGGGAAACAGGTGAAGGTGAACAGTGCTTGTAGAGTGCCTGCAGGTGTGGGCCAGGGAGGATGATGGGACTTGGAGTGAAGAGGAGGAGCTTAGGTGGTGACTGTGACAATTACAGGTTTGTGCGTTTCATTGAATTTCTGTGAATGGCATTTTACACATTTGTGACTACTTGTCTGCAGCTTAAAATTCAGAATACAGGTTTGTGACTTTTGTCTGCGAGTGCAAATTTCAACATTCAACTTCAGATTTTAATTGTACAGGTTTTCACATTGGAGCTAGCTGTGAGTGTAAATGTTCACGTACAAGTATGAATATTTATTGTACAAGTTCTCAAATTCCCATCTACGTGCTCTACGTGGATGGGGTAGAGACAGATCTGTATAGTTGTTCTGAGATGAACAGTCGTAAGGAGATTGAAATAACTGCTGCGGAGGTGTAGAAAATGAGGGGGGCCTTGAAGGGGAACATGGTGGAGGTGGAGAAAATGATGATGGCACTGGAGAAGTGAGTGGTGGAGGCAGAGAACAGGAGGATGGCACTGGAGGGGGTGGTAGTGGAGGTTGGGCAAAGTAGGATGGCCCTGGAGCTGGTTGGTTGCTAAACAATAATCATAAAACATAAGGGAAGGGTTATAATGGAGATATTTTAGTGACATTTGGAACAGAAAAGTTCTAAAAAAACAGCAATTTAATAGTTAAACATTTGATTTCCACAATAGGACAAATACTGGTTATATAATTACCATCATGAATTTAATGAGGGTCCTGAAGATGGCCGATGTTGAATTGGTGTTGCTTTCTTGGGTGCAGGCTCTCTGTCACTGTCTTCAGTATCCCCATAATGGTGCCTAATTTTTCAGAGAGACACATTTCACTTAGACTGACACTTGCACTTTCACATGGAACACACACAAAACTACATAAATCACATCACTTGGCACTTGCACTTTCACATACCACCACCTCTTACACTAACACTAGAGCTGCACGATTCTGGCTAAAATGAGAATAACGATTTTTTTGCTTGGAATAAAGATCAACATTTATCTCACGATTCTGAAAAGCTTCATTATTTTAAAGATCTACAAACCATGAACATTATTAGGTTACCAAATTTAAACCAATGCAGTATACAAAAAGTTGAACATTCAAATGCAAATTTAGTACATGTCTTACATTAGTATTTCTATGTACGTGACAAATAAAATCCTTGTTGTATTATATCCATTTAAAACTGACAAATATCATAAACATGATTCTCTCTTACATAGGTTTAGGTGTTCTTTTGCCTCGACCAACTTCCTCATTTTCATCATCAGAGTCTAGCTCCGATGTGTCACATATCAGTGACTGTTTCATCCCTTGCCAGGCTGACAGGAAGTCACCTAAAATAACATTTACATAAAGGTAAATCACCGGTATTAATCTTGACTCGAGATATTAAAAAAATAGTTACTGTTGGCTATCGGGAGACACAGTAAAAGGTAATAATAACAACTCAAAAATGTATACCATATGTCTTCAACAGTCTGACAGGATGCTTCGACCAGTTGTGGCCTGGCACCTCGGCAAACTTCACAGCTTTGTTGATCCTCTCATCGCTTGTGTAATTTGGCCAGAAAGTAAAACCGTCATTGTACCATGATTGAGGCACCACAGACACAGACTTCTTGTCATCAAAATATTGCACAAAACAGAACATTCTTTTGAGAGAGAAAGAGAGAGAGAGAGAGAGAGAGAGAGAGAGAGAGAGAGAGAGAGAGAGAGAGAGAAAGAAAGAAAACAGCATTAGCCATTTACCGTGCCTTAAAAAAGCATTCTTCAGCCCCTGAAAATAATCAGGTTTCAAGTATGAATGGTGAGTACTTTTCATAAACACTGTATATTGCTGGTGTGTCTGTTGTGTATGCATTTTTATTAATAAAATACATTTTACTGGTGTCATGAAAGTGTACTTACATGTACATAAAAAAATGATGTAACGTAGAAGATGATGCTTAAGAAACTAAAATCTAACCACAACTAAGAATAGACTATCAGCTGTAATACCACCCTACCCAAAAATGTTTAACTAGAATTTATCAAACAACTGATTCTAATTCAAAAACAGCAAACTACTTTATCGTTTCACAGAATGTAGAATTGGTATGGAAACAAAACCTCTTCTATGGGGGAGTAGTACACATTTATATGCAACTGCACACACTTTTGCATACATGCATTGAATTGAGAGACACTGTAGATATTCAGAAAGTCTGAACTTAATGGATAGGTAAAGAAGATGGACTTATCAGAAAACCTTCTATAAACTAAATAGATGCCATCATGACACTCAACAATATTGTCAATCTTACAAATGTCACCAGCAATGGCAAATACATTGTTTCCTGTTGAGACTTTGATAGTCCACTGGTTAGAAACCATTTGGCTGTACTGCCCTTTAACCTTTCTAGAGGGAAGCTCACTTGGAACTGGTCCAACAAAATGTGGCTTTTTCAAAGAGACCGGTGTTCTGTCAATGATTTGATTCTGTTGATTTTGCTCAGACAATCGACGTAGCATTTGGGTAAGGGGGCGTTGGGGTTTTCTGACAAGTTTCTTGAGTTTCTGCAAGTGGTTCTCATACGGGAAAGCTGATATATTGTCGAGACAACCATGCTGTCTCACCTCTTGGGCTAAGTGTACTAGTGAATGCACATTGTACACAATTGCCTCTTTGCCATATATTTCACCAAAATGCGTCACAAACATATGGAGCAATCTTTCGGCATACTGCCAGTGCATCGAGGATAAGGTTGGGCTGACTAAAATGGCAATGCTGGAAAACAGCAGCATAAAATTCTTGTAAATATTTGTGTCCAAGTATGAAGGCAGAATGACAGGTCCAATGTACAACAAAAACATCCTTAATTCCGTTGCCTTCCACCTGTCAATGTCCCTCAATGTTCTGGGTTTTCTTGCAAATTCCAAAGGAATATAGTTGCGCAAGCCTGTTAAACTGTCAGACATCCGGTCAACAATCGAAGCAGGTAAACGGAATCTGAGAGCTCCTCTAAGCCAAATGTTCAGAAGCTTCCTAACGACACCTAAACAAACAGAGTGCATATAATCACCTGGAAACTGAGATATTATCCCTACGTTCAACCTCTGGAAAGGGTTAGGGCCCTGGTGATGTTCTTCATTATGTTTTTGGGCAAATGATTCATCTGTCCTGAGTGGGCAAGAGACTAAGGGAAAGGTCATTCTGCCGGATAGATACTCTCCTTTCTGGGCACATTTATCACATCCAAAATATCCATTGTGACTCTTAATGTTTTTTATAAAAGCCCGAGCAGGTGTATCACATATGACAGAATCTAACTTAACAAAAACCCTTTTGCCCTCAAAGTCAATACCACTCTCCAATTCTTTCAACTCAGTAACAAAATCTTCCAAAAAGACTTCCGCTGGCTTTGGTTTATGTGGTCCACTGAACAATGCAATCACAACAGGTTCTTTAATTGGAAAACTTAGTAAACATCCTAAAATTGGCCACACCTGAATCCCACTACTCTTGAATAAGGGCAATCCATCAATACTGACTTGGAGTTTTAGTGTGCAGCCTTCTGCAAGTGACTCAAATGCCTGCCGTAGCTTCTGCTTAAAGGAGGACAGGATGCCAATATAGTAATAGAGTCCTTCACATTTTTTTTCTATGCTATATGTGATTCTGGTCTTAAGGAGGGTTCTGGCATCCTTTGGCAGGTCAGGGTGATGTAGTCTCAGCAGGCCAAGAAGAGCTGTAAGAGCCACCAGGGAAACTCCAAAAGTTAACGCCCTTGGGGGGACCCTCCCAAAAGATGCTTTGACCCCCCACCTGATTAAAAATATATATATCCGGGACCAGGATAAAGATTTAAAAATGTTTCTCTTCAAACTACGCAGAACAATAATACTTAATAATGTATTCGACATATAAAAAAATATAAACATAAGAATCACTTCCCTCTAAGCTGCGCGCTGTGCGCGGTCGTGCACTTCTGATGCCGCGGCCGCGCAGAAAAGAATAATAGCCTATGCCACGCAGAGGACTGACGCGAAATGTGTGGGGAAATCCATTTGATTGTAGTTTAAGTGAAAAATAATTGCAGTGCTCAAAATGGTGAATGCAGTTTACAGGTTTCAAAGAAAGAGAATGATGTGAGCGCGTGTGATTGGCAGTGAGTTGTGTGTGCGGACCAAATAGCTCAATACGAGAGGCGACGAGAAACGCAAAGACATGTGAAATAAAATCACATCATGTTTTAAAGAAGAGTGGTTTGGTTAAAGTGGTGGAAATAATGGATGACACAGAACGGTAACAATTACACACCGACCCGCGTGCAAACTCAAAATACATCATTAGTTTACATAGATTTAAAATAGTTTCAGGCATGATTAGATTACTATTAAAGAGTTCACATATTCACTTTTCTTGAAAATATTTAGCTATTAGATCTAGCTATTTACAGTAAATGCTTCAGTTTGTTTTCATATTATAATAAAATTCTCTCAAAAAAACATGTAGCTTACAGCATAGGCTACGTAGAAGCACAATGGTTTCAACATTCAGTTGTAACTTTTAACTTGAACGTGCCATTTCTATTTTATTTGACCCTTGATGTAATTTATTGATATTAAATCATATTTTTGAAAGCAGTTAATTAAGAAGTCACTAAATGAAGCACATTTTAGGTTACCTGAGTTTTTTTTTTTTACAGTGCTGTTAACTGTATAGTCTTTACCATTCATGACCGCATTCTTTGAACTGCTGGAGAATGTGTACACATTTTTCAGCAACTCACTTGTGAACCACAACACGTTCATAGAAATCCAGAAACAACTTGGATTAAGGCCATCTGAACTTGTGCAGCTCTCCACAACAAGATGGGCGTGCCAGGTGAGGTCTGTCAATGCTGTCTTGAACAACCTTTCTGCCATTTTAGTGTGTCTCAGCAACATGA
Organism: Tiaroga cobitis; assembly: GCA_030578255.1. Taxonomy (NCBI): domain Eukaryota; kingdom Metazoa; phylum Chordata; class Actinopteri; order Cypriniformes; family Leuciscidae; genus Tiaroga; species Tiaroga cobitis. The sequence continues at coordinate 6,325,601 of CM060605.1, read as the reverse complement.
ACACATCCATGGCCCTAGGGATCCGGTCAAAGCTCTGCAAGACAAAGACACTCTACATGCTTGTGATGTTTTCCAAACTCCTCGGCATAACTGAAGGTCTACACCGGTACCTGCAGGGGGAAAGTTTGGACTTGGGCAAAGCAGTTGAGTACAAGACGGCAGTCCTTCAAACTTTGACAGAGCTCCGCACAGACTCTGGTGGTGAAGATGTGTTCAGGAGGGCCATGGCCTTATGTGAGGTAAATGACATCCAGCTCCCTGTTGGTCCCAGGCAAAAACAAAAAAGATATGATGGTTTTGTGGTGGAGTCAGCCTGTGGGTCAACCTCCAATCTGACCACCTCAGATAAATTAAGACAACAGCTTTTTTATCCATGCCTGGACAGGATGGTAGAGGAACTCACCTGTCGGTTTTCAGGTCTGGGAGAAGCACTTATGTCAGGTATTCATGCTTGCAACCCAACCACAGAGACCTTTCTCTCTGAAGAAGCCCTCAAAAGCCTTGGTTCCCATTATAAGATTCAGTTGAAGCCAGCAGAACTCCTAGTGGCTAAAAGTTTCATCAACAGAAGAATGGAGAAAGAGACAGTCCCTGACACCTCCACTGTGTTCCAACTACTTGATGAAGACATGTTTCCCACCCTGAAGGCTCTCTTCCAAGTTGCCCTGACGATTCCAGTAAGCAGCTGCAGCTGTGAACTCAACGACTTGGCCATCATGTCAATTGAAAAGGGCAATTTGAATGACATCAACCCAGACAGCGTTATGGACAGATTCGCTCAATTAAAGCCACATCGATACAGCCTTATGTTGCCGCAACAGAAATAGAAGACGACAAAAAATGCTTGATCAAGACAACAATAGGAGAGCAAAGATTTAGAGGGTTTGCAAGAGAAAGAATGGAGGCACGGCAGTTAGAAAGGAATGCAAAGAAGAAATAGAAGAAAGTGTGTAGGAGGAAAAGAATGGAGTATGAAAAGGAGCAAAAGAATGGAGATGACAAGATGAGGAGAGTGAGAAAGAAGTGAAAAGCAGAAGTTAAGAGAAGGAGAGAGGAGAAAAATGTGTGATGAGGAGTGGAGATATAGGAGAGAAGAGGACAAGTGGAAGTCTGGATTTGAGGAGTGGAGAAGAAAGGGATGATCGATGGAGAAAGCAAAGAAAATAAAGAAAGACATAAATGAAGGAGAGAAAATAAAAAGATAATGGTCTGGTGTTGTAAATAAAGTACCGTAACATAATGATATATGGTCATGTTGTTTATCATACTGTGCTATTTCCCAAAGAAAAATGATATAACTTTAGTAAATGTTCTTCTGTTGGCCTGATATTCGATTCAGAGTATTGAAGAGCACATTTATTGGCACTGTAGCATTTGCTGTTTGCTAGAAGAGCAGCCTAAATTATTATGGCATGGATTCTGATGTAGCAAATTTGTCAGCTGAGCACAAACTAAACAGAACTGATTAGTTGAGATTAGTTAACAGATTCTTAAGATTAGTAATGATGTTTACAACAAATTCCAATTTTACCCATGTAGGCTAACTTAAAAATAGTCAGATAATGGTTGCCTCTTTTTAGTTGCCAGGGGTGAATATGAGTCATCCTTAACATTTTTGGTGTTTTGGATTCACTACAGCTGGAGAACAATTAAATAAAAAATATGTTGATCTACTGGGTGATTTTTTTAATTTATTTTTTACTGAGTAACTATCATCAGTTTCCCAGATAGTGTATAGGTTTTTAGACATTATATTATCTCAAACGGCCTGAAAAATAATGCATTTAGCTGACGTAAATGTGAAAAAAAATCTCTCCGGGGGAGCATGCCCCCGGACCCCCCTAGGTTTGGGCTAAGCCCCGAATGTTTACATCGTCTGGCTCCGCCCCGGGTGTTGATGTCATGTTAGTCTGTTACATAATTATATTAAAAATAAAAGTTTACAAACGTTTACACTGAGATTCTGACAACCTGATGTGTGAAATAGCCTAAAGCGGTTTTTAATGTCCATTGATGACTGATTATTGCAGTGTTCGGACATGTTATTTATGGACTGTTATTAACTTTAATTATAGGCCTGTAATTCATTGTATAATCGACCTAGATGTTTTTAGATAGTTTTCAGCCTAAGCAAGCTTATAATATTATTATCCTTGCAGCGTGTCTGTTATGCGGTGATGCGCAGTTATTATTGCGTGGCAAATTAATTATAATAGCCTATCAATTTAACAATAAAAGTAGGCCTTCCCTAATAATAATAATAATACAGTCATAATTACAAGTTAATACATAAATTAGAAATGCTACATCTCTTAACTCAAGGCGATCGAGACACGGCAGGCAAAAACATTGGGTTTTTTTTCTCTCATTAGGTTCAAAATGATTTTTTCATTGTGTTCACATATTAGATGGAGAAATAATTACAGAGGGATTTATGGATATCTACTTTTGTTATCCAATAAATCAAAAATATACTGTCAATAGCCTTAAAAAAAATATTTTCGCCATGTTTTTGGAATAAAATGTTATTTAAATCAGGCTAGGAATAATATATTTACAAATCCCTCTGTAAATGTCTTCATTATATAACTAGGTACAAGACTCGAAAGTTTGGTGTCTATAGGTGCTACTGAAGTGGAGATGTCGGCCTTTTTCTGAGAGAAAAGTCATTTTGAGAAAACGGGCATCAGAAATTTGCATCAGCCAATGAGATTGCGCATTTAGAGTTAAATCCCTCCTTTTACTTTTACGATTGGTTTGGAATAAAAAGGAAATGACCATATTTGGATCCGACAGCACTGTGCATAAGAGACAGGGCGCAGATAGCAATCGCGGAGCAGCGGGATGATTGAGAATACAGTGGACACGGCTAATAACGTACTCGGTTACTAACGTAACCTCGGTTCTCTCTAGAGAGGGAAAGAGTACTGCGTAATAGCTTACGCTATGGGGAAAACCTCTTTTCCACGAGATATTGACGCCAAAAATTATCCTTAATTTTTTATTAATGTAAAACGCTTTGCAGCAGCAAGCAGACATAGGCGAAACAGCTCGCGCGCCTATTGGCTGCTCTTGCGGCAAATGCAGCAGCCTATCGAGAGAGGCGTTGCGTGACACATATCCAATGGGGGCATTTCGCGCCCATTTCGTCACGTCCCGCCAGAAAGGGCGTGGTCTCGCCCTATAAATATAGCTCGATAAGGCTGGTACACTGGTTTTCATCGCCGAAGCGAACCAGCGCTGTTGTATGCACGGCAAGATACGCAGTACTCGTTCCCTCTCTAGAGAGAACCGAGGTTACGTTAGTAACCGAGTACGTTCTCTTACGAGAGTATCTCTCGTACTGCGTAATAGCTTACGCTATGGGGAACACAATGCAACACACCGTGCGTACAGGGATCCAACACCAAAGTCCCCGGGGCCAAAGCCCAGGGGCCCATATAGTGCATAATCACCATAAACTCACATAGAGTGGAGGAAGAGAGGCTGGAAGCGTCATTCCTAATAAAATAGCACCCAGAGGGGCTAATCATGTGACAATTAAACGCGCAGCCAGGGTGAAAGCTTTCAGCCTGATCTGGGTGGCCATACATGTGTCAATACTCATGGGGCTGAAGTAAACTCAGTATCTGGGCCGCACAGCGGGGCAGATAGCACTGAATTCTAGACCGCCAAAAGCTTAGCCTGCAAGGCGGGTTCCTCCAGGTTATAATACTTTATAAATGTAGACGGCGAGGCCCAGCCCGCGGCCGTACAGATATCTTGCAGGGTAACCCCGCTAGACCATGCCCACGAAGAGGCCACGCCTCTCGTGGAGTGCGCTCTGACACCCAAGGAGCACTGCAGGCCCTTTGCAGCGTAAGCGAGCGCAATGGCATCCACTATCCATCTGGATAGGCTCTGCTTTGAGGCGGCAAGTCCCTTGGAACGCCCGCCAAACAAAACGAAAAGCTGCTCAGTCTGTCTGAAACCAGACGAGCGCGACACATAAGCTCTTAATGCCCTGACAGGGCAAAGGAGACTTGCGTCTTTCTCCTCATTGAGAACCGGAAGGGCAGATAGGGAAATTACCTGGGCCCTAAACGGTGTATTGAGGGATTTTGGCACATACCCGTGCTTCGGTTTGAGAATGATTTTCGAGTCATTAGGCCCAAACTCCATACATGAAGCGCTTACTGAAAACGCCTGCAAGTCCCCTATGCGCTTCACTGAAGCGAGAGCCGTGAGAAACACTGTTTTGAACGACAGGTGTTTCATGTCCGACAGTTGGATTGGCTCAAACGGGGCGCCTTTCATGGGCTCCAGGACCATGGAAAGGTCCCACGTCGGGACTGAAGGGGGCCTGGGAGGGTTTAGCCTTCGAGCTCCCCTAAGAAAACGCACGACGAAGTCGTTCTTCCCCAGCGGCTGGCCAGGCACCTGTTTTGCAAACGTTGCTATGGCCGCCACGTATACTTTGAGCGTGGATGGGGTCCTGCCCCTATCCAGTAGCTCTTGAAGGAAGGAAAGCACTTCCGAAACCCCGCAGTCCACAGGTGAAAAGCTCTGGGCTTGACACCACGAAGAGAACACCGACCATTTTGAGGAATAGAGCCGCCTGGTAGACGGCGCTCTAGCCTGCGCGATCGTGTTTAACACTCCCTCTGGGAGGTTAGCGGGTACCCGTTGATGGCCCATGCGTGCAGGGACCACAGCTCCGGGCGAGGATGCCAGATCGAGCCCTCCGCCTGAGAGAGGTCTCTCCTCAATGGTACAGGCCATGGGGCAGTGCTGGTCAACTGCATCAGGGCAGGGAACCACGTCTGGTTCGTCCAGAGCGGAGCTACGAGCAGCACTGGGCATCTCTTTTCCCTGATTCGTTCCAACACTTGAGGCAGGAGCGAGACAGGAGGAAAAGCGTATAGGGGACAGCGGGGCCAAACATGAGCCAGCGCGTCCTTGCTTTTCGAGAAAAACTTCGGGCAATGAGCGTTTTCGTGGGACGCGAATAGGTCCACCTTTGCTCTGCCGAGCGTTTTTCACAGCAGCTGGACCGTCTGCGGGTGCAGCTACCATTCCCCTGCTGGGACATTGTTCCTGGACAGTCTGTCTGGTCCCACATTCAGGTGACCAGGCACATGCGCTGCTCTTAGTGAGAGCAGGTTGTGCTGAGCCCAGACCAGGAGGCGTTCCGTCAGCCTGTGAAGGTTTCGTGACCTGACGCCTCCCTGGCGATTTATGTATGCCACCACTGACATGTTGTCCGACCGGACCAAGACGTGGTGGCCAGTTACCTGGGGACAGAAGTGCCGTAGCGCTTTGTCGACTGCTATCATTTCCAAGCAGTTTATGTGAAGGAGCTTTTCCCGTTCTGACCACAGGTCAGCTAGCGGTCTGCCCTCGAGCAGCGCTCCCCACCCCGAGGTGGAGGCGTCCGTAGACACCACCTTCACACTCGAAGCGGTCCCCAGACTCACACCTGACTGATACCAGTCGGTTATTTTCCAAGGTTCCAGAGCTGAAACGCACTGTAGGTCGACCCTGAGGCGAAACAGACCCGCTGTCCATGCCCTGGGTGGAACCCGCGCTTTCAGCCACATCTGCAGTGGGCGCATGCGAAGCAGACCCAACTGGAGTACAGAGGCTGCTGAGGCCATCAGACCCAGCATTTTCTGAAACCTTTTGAGTGGAACTATCGAGCCGTGGCGGAAGGATTTCGCGACGTGCTGAATATTTAGTCCGCGCTCCGGTGACAGGCGTGACATCATGGATAGCGAGTCTAACACTGTTCCCAGAAAGGAAATTTTCTGACTGGGAGACAGTGAGCTTTTCGCCCAATTGACTGTGAGGCCCAGCTTCTCGAGGTGCTCGAGTAATGCGGCCCTGTGTTCTATGAGCTCCGATCGTGATCGAGCTAGAATCAGCCAATCGTCCAAGTAGTTCAGGACTCGCATGCCCTGAAGTCTCAGGGGTGCGAGCGCCGCGTCCATGCACTTCATGAATGTACGAGGTGCTAGAGACAGGCCGAACGGCAGGACTGTGTATTGATATGCCTGGCCCTCGAAGGCGAATCTCAAGAATCGCCTGTGATGGGACGCTATTTGTATTTGGAAATAGGCGTCTTTCAGATCTATTGACATAAACCAGTCCCCGTGGCGCACTTGCACGAGGATTTTCCTGGTCGTAAGCATTCTGAACTGGCGCTTCACAAGCGCTCTGTTCAGCTGTCGCAGATCTAAAATGGGTCTGAGACCCCCATCTTTTTTCGGTACCAGAAAATATCTCCTGTATAGGCCCCCTTCGCTCTGAGCCTGAGATAAAGGTTCTATAGCCCCTTTGCTCAGTAGTTTCGCTATCTCGGCACGAAGTAGATGAGACACTTCGTTTTTTCACCGCAGTTTCGACACGCGCCGTATAACGGCGAGGGCGTCGAGCGAATTCTAGCGAATAGCCTCTTTATAGTGTTCAGCACCCATTCTGATACCCCGGGAAGCTTTGACCACGCATCTGCGTGAATAGCTAGAGGTAGAATGAAATCCGGGCTCTGGCCGCGGCGCGGTCGAGGCGGGGGCGCGCTGATCACAGCGGGCAGCCTGGCCGCGCTCAGCTTCTCTATGGCAGATTGTGCAGAGAAAGTGAGCGGGGCAGATCCCGTAGGATTCGGTGTGTTTGTGAGAGACTGTGGGCGCGGGACTGCGGGCACATCTACACTGAAAACACTGTCGGTTAGAGCCGACTGAATGTGTGTTGGTTTCGTTTTTACAGAAACCAAGGGACACGCAGCGTGCAGTGTAAGCGGGCATTGTGACATGGGCGCGTTCACTACATTGTCTGCACAATCGACCTGAATCGATTTTATTTGTGCTAGCCCTGCACCGTGGCGGGCCGTGTCTGGGTGTGGGAATGGGCACTGGGGGGTGGGCATTCTTACAACACTCATAACACCATCGGCCGTGGCCGGAACACCAGAAAATGCACTCTTTATTGGATTTATCTGGGTAGCCGTAAAAACGGCTTTTGTGCGCAGGCAAGCGGGCTGAGACACCGGCTGGCTCACTGCGAAATACACTGGGACGGTCACAATGCTTGGAACTGAACGAGCGAGCAGTTTTGGTGGAGTCTGGCCGCGGCCAGACTTAAACACCGTCGGTTTTAGCTGACTGTATGTGTGTTGGTTTCGTTTTACAGAAAACGTGGCACATGCAGTGTGTAGCGTTTGTGGGCACTGGGTTGTGGGCACATTCACTACATTTAATGCACAATGACATGAGTCGATCTCATTTGTGCGTGCCCTGCACTGTGGCGGGCTGCGTTTGTGTGTAGAAATGAACACTGGGCTGTGGGCATTTTTATTACACTCATAACACCATCGGCTGTGGCCGGAATACCAGAAAATACACTGCTTATATGATTTTCCTGGGTCGCCGCGGAAACGGCATTTTTGTGCAGGCAAGCGGGCCATTGTACTGGCTTGTTTACTGCAAAATACACTGGAACAGTCGCATTTTCTTGGAACTGAACGAGCGAAAAATTTAGGTGCAAGTCTGGCCGTGGCGAGACTAAATTTTTTATCTGCTGCGAGACCTGGGATCGAACACGGGTCTCCCGTGCGAAGGCTTTGGGTTTCGCCGCTGAGCCACAGGGGGAGGCGACAAAAGCTTAAAATAGCTCGAGCAGATAAGAGAGCGTCATCACAGTTTGTGTGTGTTGGCGTTTGTTTGCAGACATGCGTGTTATACAACAGGCTCATTGCTGCAATATTGACATTTTCAGCCGCTCAAACTAAGAGGAGCTGAGAAATGTTTGAGAAATGGAGATTAGTCCGGCCTCGGCGGGACTAAAAACAAACTCTTTCCTCATTTCGCCGGTGACGCATGCCCACGGGGGGGCGGGGGCGGGGTAGCTTTCTTATAACGTAAATAAAGCTAGCCGCGGTTGCGCGGGCGCCTCCCAGTCGAGGCCGATGTTTTCCACGGCTTGAGAGAGCAGACGCATCAGCTCAGACTCAATGCCGGCTCTCTTCCCAGTGGTTTGGCGGGAAACGCTAGCGGAGGGGAGATCCACGGAGCTCGCCCAATCCTCGCTATCAGACGCCAGAAGAGAACACGCCTCGGTGGGTTCGTCGAACTCGTGGACGGATGCGGCGGCAGACGGCGGCCGTTGTCCGTCAGTGAGTGGCTCGAGCGAAGCCGGCGAAGCTGGCGGGCGAACCGGCGAGCTTTGGCGGGCTGGAGAGAGCTCGGGAGCGCGCTGGGCGCGGCGCTTCTTGCGGCGCGGCGTCACGGCGTGCTGTGGTGAAGGCTCGGAGAATGACGCCAGGCGAGTCCTCAGAGTCACCATAGGCAGAAGCTCGCAATGAGGGCATCCGCCGTCAGCGAGCGCGATAGCCGCGTGATCCTCACCCAGGCAGGAAACGCAGATGACATGACGGTCCCCGTCTCTGAGTGGGGCGCGGCACGAGCCACCGGATGGCATCTTTAAAAAGACGCAGCTCTTTTGTGATGAGAGGTGTAAGTCGCGTCACGTAAGCGAGCTAACACTCTCAGCAGAGTAAGGATAAAAAGGATAAAAAGGATACTTAGAACGCCGGAAAGCGCAGCAGGTACGGCAGTTGAAGGCGGCGAGGCCAGCGACTCCAGGAGCTCATCCCGCTGAAGGCTTGCGTCGACGGCGCGTCTTCTCACTCCGGATCCAGCAATGCGTGTGCTTCGCTGAAGAGATGAAAATCAGTGTACCAGCCTTATCGAGCTATATTTATAGGGCGAGACCACGCCCTTTCTGGCGGGACGTGACGAAAATGGGCGCGAAATGCCCCCATTGGATATGTGTCACGCAACGCCTCTCTCGATAGGCTGCTGCATTTGCCGCAAGAGCAGCCAATAGGCGCGCGAGCTGTTTCGCCTATGTCTGCTTGCTGCTGCAAAGCGTTTTACATTAATAAAAAATTAAGGATAATTTTTGGCTTCAATATCTCGTGGAAAAGAGGTTTTCCCCATAGCGTAAGCTATTACGCAGTACGAGAGATACTCTCGTAAGAGAACTGCATATTGTTGCTACTTAACAACAAAAACAACACAGCATATCAACTAAGCTACTATTTTTTAAATTAATTAATCAATTGCAGTTTGCAAACAATATGCTCGAACTTTAATTGCCATAGCCACACCCATGACAGAAAACTATCACTTCAAATACTTCAATTCGTTTTTTTTTATATTATATTATATTATATTAGGCCTATATTTTATTATATTATAAGCCTAAATAAAGAATCTCACAAGGGTATTGTTTAGGGCTCATTGCCATTAAAAAGTTTGAAACCACCTGCTAAAGAAAATATAGGCTATAGGAAATTCATAAGCAATAAACAATCATTTAACTTTGATGGTTTAATGCTGCCTGTACAATTAATTGACTGTACAAAAACACTTTATGGTTTTCCTAAACCATCTCAGTGTAACAGCTTAATTTTCTTTCATAATATAGGCCTATTATATTATTGTAAAGAATTGAACTGTCATGCATGTGTAGCACAGAACAAGGTTGAGTTCGTGTGCATAGCAGTGCACATACACTGCTTCGGAGTGTCGCTCTCTGAAGCGGGCTTGGACACCGCCCACTGCTCCACTCATGACAGATGCCCCATCATAGGCTTGTGCAACACATAGTAGGTCACCCAAGTTGTGTGACTGTAACATTGCCTCTATCTCATCTGTAATGGACTTCGCATCAAAGCCCTGTAACTTCCGAAGCCCAAGAAAACACTCTCGCACTACACCCTTTTGCGTAACAAAACGCACACAGACTGCAAGCTGCTCTGTGCATCCGTCTCTGGCCTCGTCTGCCATCACAGAGTACATCTTTGCAATCTTCATTTGCTTGATGATGCTTTCTGTGATTTCTTGTGAAATGCTGGTTATCATTTCATTTTGGGAAAAATGAGAGAGGTAAGTGGTATGAGAAGGGGGAGTATATTCTTGTAGAAATGGGTCAAATTGTTTAAGGAGCTTCATACATTCAATAAAATTGCCTTGATTCTGGCTAGATTCCTGCTCATCATGCCCCCGGAATGGGAAGCCTTGTTGTCCAAAAAAGGTGGTTGCTGCCACAATACGGTGAAGGTACTGGCGCCTCTCTGAGATTTCTGCTGCACTAGCAGTTTTCAGCTGCTCAATTACATCTCCATGAATTTTTGTGCTTTTAAAACTCTGCCAGCATGTCATGGTGGAAATGTGGAGGGCACTTATTTCATGCTCCCGGAAGGATTCCAAAGCCCTCTTCCAATTTGAAAACCCAGAGCAACTGAGTGCACCTTTATTAGCGCGAATGTTTTGCCTTCCGTACAGGCGACATGAAAAACAAAATGTGCAGTTTCTGGTAACAGAGTACTCCAGCCATTTAAATTGCTCAAACCATGTCTTGTTAAATGCTCTTTGTTGAGCTCCAAACTGGCTGAGGGGGTACTGTGGGAGATGAACCTGCTTTGGGCCACTTTCCGGAGTCCCTAGATCACTAACTGCAGTTAATCCACCTGCTGTCCCTTGCTGTGATGCCTGTCCTTCCTCTTCCCTAGCTGACTCATCTGTGTGACAAAATAGTCCCTCAAACACAGTAAAATCAGAAAACATTATCTAGCGAGTAGTGATGGGTGGATATAGCATTATGAAGTTTTGGGGCTTTTTTTTTTTTCAATTTGTGCCGAAAAAAAAAAGAGTGGAAGCTTGGGGGGCTTAAAACTCGGCAAACACAGTGGTATCTGGTGGCGTGTAAAACTTATATAACAGCCCTTTTAGACTAGGGCCAAAACGCCACCATAACTCGCTGATAATAATTTAAGTCTCATGTGTGCAATAAAAGTTCCAAAGACCTGTGTCTTATTATTAAATATGTATACTTTTTGTTCAGAATTGCTGCATTAAATATAGATATTGTGTAATTTTACAGTAAAATAATGATGCGTTGTCAAAAAAGCTTACATATAAAATTGTGGACAGTGATATTCATTTAATTAGCAATACTCTGTTGCTACTATTTATTCATTATTACTGTTCACCATAACAATTCCTTTAATTATGTAAATACTAATACGTTTATTACATTATTACAGGCGCATCTCAAAAATTGTGAATATTGTGGAGGTCATTGTGCTGCACCACCAGAAAAAGAATGACAGATTAAATTCTCAGGAAACCTTTGCATGTGTTTTGAGTTGATTAGCTGATTAGATATATTGTCAGGTCGTATAAAAAAATATTTGTTATAAAATTCGAATACATTTTGAGATAGGCGTACTGGAGTTTTGATTTTCCATGAGCTGTAAGCCCATCATCAAGATTAAAACAATAAAAAGCTTGAAATATTTTACTTTTTATGTAATGAATGTAAAATATATTAAAGATTTACTTTTTAAATCAAAGAATGGAGGAAAAATAATAACTTTTCCATGATATTGATGCATCTGTACTTGGAATTGTTGTCATGGAAATATACTTTCTCGTGTCTTTCTAATCTTCTTTATCACTATATTTCTCAGTTAGTCTCTCTTCTCATTAGGGCTGTCAAAATTGCTCAAAAATGACGTTCGATGTCAATGACGCGCATTACGTCAATAACAGGACAAATGAATACAAAGAGACATAACTACTTGTATAGGTAGTTTATTTAAGTTTAAACATATTTGACAACGTATTAAGTAGGTAGTTCATTTAAGTTTAAACATATTTGACAACGTATTAACTTACCTACACAAAAACAAGTAAATCAACTAATGGCCAAGACCGCAGACCTCACTCTTACGCTCTCTCTCTCTCTCTCTCTCTCTCTCTCACACACATAAATGTTTTATGATTTAAATGAACAACAATAAACAAATGATGTGCTGATCAAGAGTTCTGTGCAAGCCTTGTCCTAAATATAGAAGGCTTTGTTCAATGATTGAAACAAATATTATTAACATTAGCAGCTAATTGAAGTTGTAAAGTATATAGAACCGACATTGAACGCTTCGAGCGAGCGGTGCTGTGGTAAACTGCTGCTATACGACAATTCACCATGACTTCACAACAGTAATAGACGTTCTTCCGGGTGGCAAAAGAACTTGATATCAAACTCTGTAATTTTGAAAATCAATCAAAATTTACAAATAAAATAAAAATAAAAAAGCCGAAGCGTTCCTATGCTGCCCTACAAAGCAAAAAGGCAGTAACTGCATTTTTGGTCAAACATTAGTTATTATCATTTTCATGACATTCAAGGCATCCTTTGTTATGTGACAAATCATCTTATCTCAAATGTGTGTCGTTTTGAAGAAAAATGGTAGTCGTTTGTACTGTAACTGCAAAAAGCCCTAGTTAAAGTCATTTTTCTCAGTTCTGCACTCTGCGTGGTTACTGCCTTTTTGCTTTGTAGGGCAGTATGGCAACGCTAGTAAATTGCTTGGGAGACCCACCGTCGACAGAAAAAATGTAATGAAAATAAAAAGTGTAATTAAATATAATGCTTTTTTTAATCATAATAACAACTGTTTAATGATATAAGTAAAAAATATAATAAATATGTAATATAGTAAACCTACACATAATTAGCAAAATACTCTAGCTCTTTTTTTCTAAGCAAAATAACCCCAAACACAACACGTTTTCATCATCGTTTCAACTGTTATCAACAACAATGTGTTTAACTATGTAACTATTACAGTAACGTTAGCCGGCTGGATCTCTTCAGTTAGTCAGCAGAAGCCGCTCGCGTTCTGCCACCCAGAAGCGGTTTGGGGAAATTAAATCACGCCACCCACCCAGAAGTATCTCGGTTTACAGACATTCTGAAATGGCTATTTTCGGGGCGGGCTCTGACGTGTATGATTTAAAGCTAGCTCATTGGCGCACACGTTGGAGGCGCCCGCGCCATTGGATGTGCAGTTGCCGCAGCAGCCAATGAGTGAGCCAGACACTAGCCACTCGCAAAGCAGACAGCCGCGCTTCTGCTACCGCGGACGTGTTTTTCCACATTCGAATATTAATTTTTACCTTCGAAATTCTGTTTTTTTAAACTATTCGAATATATATAATTTCGAATATTCGTTGACAAATCATCCGCCCATCTCTATTAGCAACTAATTTCTCTTAATAACACCTAACGTTAACTCGCTAGCTAGCCAGCAATACAGTCAACTCAAGTGTCACAACAGATTCACAAACCTGTAACACTTGTCCGCGGTTCGTCTGACGGCCGTTGAGTGTTAGTGTCACTGTTAGTTTTCCGTATAAAAAACTTTGTTATGTCCATAACTTCAGCCGCTTAGTCAGTAAGCTCTCTACGACGCCGGTGAAACATACAAAACCCCGCCAGCCCCTGATGACAACGACATTTAGATTCTTCTTCGTTAGTTTTTGTTGGCAGTTGGCAAACAAGCTGAGTGATGCGCGATGCATTACTCCGCCGCCCACAACGCACGCCCAGAAAGACTGAGAGGAAATTAAACAAAGTTGAATTTATTTTAAAAAACCTAAAAGATTCGGGGCTTCTGACTAAACATTCGGGGCTTAAGCCCAATTAGCCACCCCCCCGCTCCGCCCCTGATCAACACCAGTTTACTTTTATAATGTACTTACTAAATTATACTTGTACAATGCACTTACCAATTAGCAACGACGGTGTAGCCTGCAGTCTTCCACTCTGTCAGCGGGTTTATGCGGGGTGGCGCCCGCGGGTCCGGTCTGCGCAGCTCGCGCGGATCCGGCCCACACCCGCCGGGCGGAGCAAATTCAGTTGTGGCGCGTATGGTCCCCGCAGCTGGCACGGACCCGGCCCTCACCCGCTGGGCGGACTCAATTCAGTTGTGGTAGGGTGACCATATTTTGATTACCAAAAACCTGGACACTCGGTCCGGCAATTAGATACTCAAATGATACTCGAAGTTTACTCAAAGATGCCTTATTAATTTCAATACATTTAAAGGCTATGCCTCCTCTGTGTGGATATAAAAATTGTTGTAGCCTATTACAAAATATAACCAAAGACACAAATTCAGATAGGCTTCTCAAAGGTTCAACATGTTTTATTATGCAGTTTAAAAAAAATAATGAATGAAATAATGATATAAATAATGTCTCTTCTGTATTAGAAAAATAAATAATAAATAAATACTTCCAAATTGAACAAAGAATGCTCTCACAAACTTACAAAAACTCCCTCTTTATCATGTTTTTCTTCCACATCCTCTTTGTTTGCCCATCTTTTGTTGTAGAGCTGATCTTTCCCAGCAGTTTTTTGTTGCTTATCAAATAAGCATGAAAGTATAATGGCCCAATAAAAAATAATGAAAACCAGGACATTTTCATCACTCTATAAAAAACAGCCAACACAGGACGTGAAAACAGGACATGTCCTGGGAAAACAGGACGTCACCCTAAGTTGTGGCGCGTATGGTCTGCGCAGCTGCCCCGGACCGGCGCCGCACCCGCAGGCGGACTGTCACAGTCGAAGCTACAGACAAGTCTGGCGCAGAGTTGGTGCAGATCTGCATATTGAGTGCGACTGCTGCGCGAATCTATTGATTCGAAAACGGACCTGGCACAGATGTAAATGCTGTCTGGGGTGTAAGCCCGCCTTAAGGGAGTATGAATATATAAACAGACGTTTCAGTATTAAATGCATTTTCTGAGAATTTATATTTCAAATTGCACTGCAAATTTTGACTGCAAATGTCACGTCCATAACGCTGGAATTGCCCACTTCTAAAGAATTTATCCTCAAATAGTTTTTTTGGTGTAGGTCTACGTATTTTATTATGTTAACTTAAAATAATACTAATAGTCATTTAAAAATGTGGTAGCCCCATGTCCAACACATCACACTCCACTGATATGGTGGCAATTTCAGTAGATTTACTCACTAACATTGCTGTGGAAACACAATAAGAATGGAAACTAAAATATGGTAGTATCGTACAGCGCACATTATATCAGCTGCAGTTCTGGCGCCTCAGTCCCAATACTGTAAAACTCGACGTACATTCACATCACATGTTAATGCAGCGGTAGAGTAGGACTCACAGGACACTGCACTTATTCGCAATCACAAAAGTTGATTATTTGCTCGTGCTTTAAAGCTTTGCCGGGTAAACATTTCATTGGCGTTTTGTTCTAATGCACTTTTTCTGAGCGCGTCCTGAAGCGCGCGCGCACTGTCAAACAGCGCCAAACTGGATTTTTGTTGGGTCAGACCCATCTGATAGCGATGGGGGGCCGAGACCGAGAGAGCTACATGGATCTACATGGACATTTTACATTGAAATTTAGCTGTTTTGATGAATACAAAAGTTGGGTGACCCTCCCCTATAGACTAAAAAAAGTTGGATGACCCTCCCCTCAACAAAGAATAAGAAGACATGGCCCTCCCCTATTTTCCTCCAGTGGCCCTTTCCATAAATACCGAACGGTCCCTAACTAACCCATGAGTCATTGAAACCCTTGATGGTTTTCCTTGACCTTCTTTGGGTGAGTTAAGGACAAATGTAATTAAGGAAACTATTCCTCTTCACATATGCCTTGATGTACAAAAAAAAAAAAAAAAAAAAATCAAATCAATAAAGGCATTAAAAATGTGTGAACATGAAACATGAACATGTTTTGACTATTTGACACAAAAAACAGTTTCAAGGTAAAGATCAGGGAGTTCATCAGTCCTTTAATGAGGTGTAAAAAGCTTGGTCTTGAGGGCTTGATCTTCGGTGGAGAGTTTGTGTCCATCAAGCTCCAGGAACACTTTTCGCAGGAGTTCAAAGGTGTATCGAGACTCCTTCGGATAACTAAGATTTTGGGTATAAATAACCCCAATCAGCAATGCAACACCATTAGCTACATTACCAAGCCCTTCTAGTGCTGTAACTCCTTCAAGAACTACTCCATCATCCGCAGGTTCATCACCAACTTCACATCCTTCACATCTGATGACAAAAACGGCCATCACCATTTCTTTGAGTGCAGCTTCAGTGTTGGAAAAATCGACATCCTATAAACAGAAACAAAGTACATTAATACTAATGTACTATAAAATGTATTGTTATACACAAAATATTGTCAGAATATTCAGTCAATACCATGTACTCCTTGATGAGATTGTCAGGATCATCATTTAGGTACACAAACAGGGCTTTGAGGACACACTCCCTCTTAACATTAATGCAGGCACACTAGGGAAAATAAAGAAAATTAGCAACATGTACCAATCAACTAATACATTTTCAAGTCACACAAATCATAAGTGAGAAACAAATTATTAATTTATCTAGAAAAACCATTTTCGCAGTTATCATACCTGTGTAAGTGGCACAAGAAGTTTCCTTATCCTTTGTCCCTGAGCTCCACCTCTCTTGGCAAAGATCCTCAGAAGACTTGGAGTGTGTTCATCCAGCTTTGAGAAGGATTTTGAAATTAAGGCAACAGTTGTTACCCGTGCAAATTCAGCACAAACCTAAAACACAAAGAGAAAAACACCAAAACTTGAATGTATGCCCAAAAAAGCTAGCTAGCCTATGTGTTCTAACTTGCTTATATGGTGTTGTTATTATTTTTTTACTTATTGGCATTTTAATACATTTAATTTTATGTTAAATCCCACTTAAAGACATTAGGGTGCATTACCTCATTTTCTTGGAACAAAGCTGGCCATCTGCTCATAAAGTCAGCAATAAGTGGAGATTCTTTGACAACCTCTTGTCTTCTCAATGCAAATGAAAGGTCCATTAATCTTCTCACAGCTTGTTGTTCTTCTTCTTAGCCTCAGAAAGAAGGGAGACTCTGATTTGCTCCATGCTGTCAGGAGTTTCACCAGAAAGAAATGAGGGACAAAAGTTTACTTCAGCCTTGCGTGGCTTCTTGACAACAAAAGCTGGATTCCTTACACCCATAGGTTTGTGCTTCATGGAATTAACGGTCACTTCACTACAACCAAGATTTCGCAGCTTGGTTCTGTAATTTGACATTTTATATTTAAGGCTTCTTTTCCAGCCACTGCAGCCTGTTAAGGGTCCCTGTTCCTTAAGGCTAGGATGCCGTTTTATAAGGGCTTCTGCCACTTCATTGAATTCAGCATCAGAGAGGTAGACTTTGAATTTTACTATTACTTCAGCAAGTCCATCCAAAATGTCTGATTTCAGCTTTGGGTCTGGATTCAGTAGAGAGCCTTTTTTTGGTATTCTGAATTGCCTTGTTCAAGCTTAATTTCTGCATCATAGGAGAAACGGGGCACAACAAAACATGTTGGCCAAGAAGACCTTGTATTCGAAGTCAACTCTTGGGGGTCAAGGGATGAAGAAGATGATGCTTCAGAGGATAATCTTGAAGACAGAATGTCTGTGTCACATGATGAGGGAGATGGAGATACTGCTAAAGAGTCACAAAGTTTCATGACCTTAAGGGTGCTTTTGTTCTGAACATCAGTTGTGGAAGTCAGGTTCACAAATTCATTAAAGTCAGGGTCCATGATTTGAAGTCTGATTTCTCCCAACAAATTACACTGTGTCTGTATCTCATTCTTTAATTCTGCCAAAGAACAAGGGACACCATTCTGAAGTTTCACTTTCTGTACATCGTTCTCTCCCAGAATTACACGCAGGATGATGGTGGAGGTCATATTTACAATCCTGTTGATGAGAAAAAAAGTGTATTGTTAAGACTGTAGGTACATAAGCTTCATTCATACAGTTAAACAAGAAATATTTAAATGGCACCTGTTATGAATGATTTTGTCTTTTCAGTGACACCAAACGAAGACCTCCAACCTTGTAGTCAGCCAATGAATAGCTATCAGCTAATTCACTTAGTTCAAGAAAGAAAATCTCCCGTGATGGAGAAGAGGTCAGTTCAAAGGCCCTAAAATGCTCCCTATACCAACCACACAGACCTTTAAGTACAAAACACAGTCCCTTCTGCACTATTCACATCTGAATCATCTCTGCAAATTCAGGGAGCCCATCTAAAGAGCGACACACAACAATCATCCCATTTCTGTAACTGACGCCTTTGGTGACACTTGTGGTGATCTGGATGAATTCAGTGCCTGGGTACTTGTCTTTGACGACCTGTGTTATTTCTGTTCTCAAAACAGTCAGAGGCACTGTTGACACAGTTGATACGTCTAGTGCAGATATTTCAAGATGGTACGATTTCAAACTGTGAGAAATCATTAGCTGGTGCTTAGCTGCAAGTGTAAGGGGGATATTTTTTAAACAATTGGTAAGCCGAGCAACTTGCTTGAAAAAGCTATGTTTGTAATCGAAGCGCATAGTCCACAGATGCACAAGTGTACCATATGACTTGATAAGTTCAGGATAGTGTTCCAAGAAGTGCTGTTTTGGAATTCACTTCACACTCAAGGTATGCAATTGACTCATCAGTGTGAACTGGTGATACCACAAGTTCAACAATATCTTTGAGATCCATAAGCACCAGCCATGCAGGCTCATCTTCTGGCACCATGTGTCCTACAAGCAACGGAAGCAACCTTATCAGGTTCCAGTTCTCGTGAGCATTGCCTCCAATAGTATTCTGGCTGAACATTGAGCGAGGGATTGCATGAGGTCTGTTTGTCTTGTCCGTCCATTTATAGGGGAAATTAACAACACGCTCATTGCGAAATTCAAAGGTGAAGTACTTCTTTGATAAAAGCATTGACAAACAATGTTTAAGCTCAAATGGTACAACACCTTCAAAAACACCATGCATGACATCTGGGGGATAGCCAGAGAGAACATGAAAATGAGCAAGGTGTGTGGAGAATACACATTCTTTTTTAACACCAAAACAACAGCTGCCGGTCTGTTGTGCAGATTTCAGGTGAGCATCATAGCTCTCTCTCTCTTTCTAAGGCTAAACCTACCTGACCGAACCTCATTAGTCTGAATTTCCGATCTCTTTCCAGTGCAGAATCTGCAGTAATACTCAGAAGAAAAACTCTCAACATAACGTCTCAGGTTACGTATGTAACCCTGGTTCCCTGAGAGGGAACGAGACGCTGCGTTTGAGACGCGGTGGGAACGCTCTGCGTGATTGCGTCATGAAGCACGTGTAAAATCAGTCCAATGGAAGCCCGATACGTCATGGGTGACGTCATAGACCAGGAAACTATAAAGCACCCTTGAAAACAGACCGCGACAGCTTCTGAAAAAGTCTGAAGCAAGTCGATCAGGGCATGCAGGAAGTATGGCAGGCAAACGCAGCGTCTCGTTCCCTCTCAGGGAACCAGGGTTACATACGTAACCTGAGACGTTCCCTTTCAAGGGAACTTCGAGCTGCGTTTGAGACGCGGTGGGAACCCCATACCCACTACGCCATAGTGACAAATGCCCGTTCTGTGTGAAGTCCTTGCGCACACTAGAAGCAAGCAACCTCGCCCCAGGAGTGGAGAGGTCAAGGTCATAAAACCTGACAAATGTATGTGGAGAGGACCAACCTGCCGCATTACAAATGTCAAGAAGGGAAACACCCGAAATTAAGGCCGTAGAGGCCGCCATACTCCTTGTAGAAAGGGCCCGTACAGCCATAGGTGAAGGCTGACCGGCCGCTTCATAAGCTAGTGAAATAGCCTCGACTATCCACTTGCTCATAACCTGTTTAGATGCAGAGCACCCTCTTCTGAGTGACCCAAAACATACAAATAATTGCTCTGACTTACGCCACAGGGCAGCTCTGTGAACGTAGGCATCCAATGCCCGAACTGGACATAACAGGTTCAATTGTTCCTGATATGGGGTATTAAAAGGTGGAGGAAAAAGGCCTGCAGCACTATTGGGCCCCCAACATTGAATGGGACCTTAGGAATATAACCTGGTCTAGGGTATAGAAATGCTTTCACCATACCAGGTGCAAATTCCAAACATGACGGAGCAACCGACAGGGCGTGTAAATCTCCAATTCTCTTGATAGATGAAATAGCAAGGAGAAATAAAGCTTTCAAAGTGAGGAATTTTTCTGAAACCTCTTCAATGGGCTCGAACGGAGCCAGAGCCAGACCCTCAAGTACAATGGCTAAATCCCAAGCCGGTGCTCTGGAGTGCAGTGCAGGTCTCAACCTCAATGTACCACGGAGAAAACGAGTAATCAGAGGATCTCTCCCAATAGATGTACCCCCCAGAGGGGTAGGAGATAATCCAGCAGAGAAACGGTCTTGCAGAAAATCGAGAACTGAACCAACAGGGCAGTTAACAGGATCTAACTGACGCTCACCACACCAGGTGGAGAATAATTTCCATTTCAGCGCATACAGTTTTCTCGTGGAAGGGGCTCTGGAATGGAGAATGGTCTCAACGACCTCAGTCGAGAGACCGGATTCTATGAGCCTGGCCCCCTCAGAGGCCATGCCCACAGTTTCCACAACTCCGGTCGAGGGTGAAATATCGTGCCCTCTACCTGGGACAGCAGGTCCTTCCTGATTGGAATCTCCATAGGAGAGCCGCTCAGAAGACACACCAAGTCCGAGAACCAAACTCGAGTCGGCCAGAAAGGGGCTACTAGTAATAGACGGGCCCCTTCCCGGCGAACCCTTTCCAGAACCTCCGGGAGCATAGATATCGGGGGAAATGCGTACAGGTGCAGCCTCGGCCACACCTGCACCATCGCATCCAGTCCGCGAAGAGCTGGCTGCGTGAGGGGGAACCATATAGAGCAATGCGTTGTACACACGATGTGAAAGGTCGACTTGACTTTAGTTAGACCAAAGTTCTCCCTAAGAAGCTCCACCACCTCGGGGTGAAGTCTCCAATCCCCTGGGCCTCAGCCCCTGCCTCAACAGGATATCTGCTCTGATATACGAGACCATCAGTGTGTTGTCCGCCATTCGCCGAGCAACCACTCATGATCGCCCCCACTTGTGAGGGAAGCATCCGTCAATAGCAATATGCGTCGACAAGAAGCCCCCAACACTGGGCCTGGGCGAGGAACCAAGGTTCTTCCACATGACCGAAGCACGAAGGCATAGCCGCGTGACCTTGATCATGCGAAAACGTATTTCCCCTCGGAGAAAACCCCTTGGTCCTGAGCCACCACTGCAGGGGTCTCATGAACAGTAGGCCAAAAGTAAAACGTTGGACGCAACTGCCATGAGACCCACCCGTCTGAAACTGTTTCACAGTGAGTGACTGGCCTAGATATACCCCATTACGGCTGTAGAATTGCTACACCTAGAAAAGTGGTCCTCAGAGCACACTCTACTTGGCGTTGAGAGGCAACCCCAACATCCTTAATGAGACAGAACGACATCTCGATGCCGAACTGCCATAAACTCAGATTGAGCTAGGAACAACCAATCATTGATGTAGTATAATACGCGAATGCCCTGGAGTCTCAGAAGAGCCAGAGCTGCATCCACGCATACTGTAAAGGTGTGGGGTAATAAACCTAGGCCGAATGGAAGAACCCAAAAATGGTATGCTTCGCCCCCGAAAGCAAACCTCGGGAAACACCTCATCCTCTTTCGGAAACAATGAAGTAATGGCTGTCTGCTGGGAGGAGGAACCCCTTCTACAGCTCCTTTTGCAGAAGTGACAGTACTTCCTGCTCCATAACCAAAGCCTGCTCGGGGTCCACCAATGAAAGGAGGACCCCTAGAAATCTGGGCGAACGAGAACCGAACTGAATTCTGAAACCCTTTTCTATAGTGTGCAGGACCCACTGAGAAATATGTGGCAGTAGTTTCCACGCTGCCAGAAATTTACTAGGGGAACCAGTCTCTCAAGACTGGCCTCTGGATTTATTTGAACAGTCACTACGGCGCCCTGAAGCGGCGAACCGGCAGGGAACAACCGAACTGACCATTCTACGACCCTCCTCGGAGGATCGTATGGGGATGCTGACACCTCGGTGCCCTGAACGGCGAACCGGCAGGGAACAACCGAACTGGCAGCGCTGCAACCCTCCTCAGAGAGTTGCACCCCAGAGGAAAAACGATTTCTCAAAACCGTCCCTTGGTTGAACAGTCACTACGGTGCCCTGAAGCGGCGAACCGGCAGGGAACAACCGAACTGACCGCTCTACGATCCTCCTCGGAGGATCGTATGGGGACGCTGACACCTCGGTGCCCTGAACGGCGAACCGGCAGGGAACAACCGAACTGGCAGCGCTGCGACCCTCCTCAGAGAGTCGCACCCCAGAGGTCGCCGAGGAGAAACGATTTCTCAAAACCGTCCCTGCCCCGGAGGAGCCCTCAGAAGCCTGATAGCCTCGCTTTTTCATGCGACAGGACTTCTTGTCTAAGCTTTATTAGAGATGATGACAGTCTTCAGATCTTGCCTACCTCTAACTAGCTTAGTTCCTACGACCCTCCTCGGAGGATCGTTGAAAAAAGCAGGCACTTCGGCGCCCTGAAACGGCGAACCGGCAGGGAAACCGAACTGACTGCTCTTCTTTTTTCTTATTTGAAGGCTCGTTTGGGGACACTGACACCTTGGTGCCCTGAAACGGCGAACCGGCAGGGAAACCGAACTGGCAGTACTGCGACCCTCCTCAGAGAGTCGCACCCCAAAGGGCGCTGAGGAGAAACGATTTCTCAAAACCGTCCCTACCCCAGAGGGGACCACCCTTAGAAGCCTGATCGCCTCGGCGTCAGGGCTTCTTCTTTGTCAAAGCTATTTTAGAGATAAAACAGTCCTCAGATCTTGCATGTCTCTAACTGGCTAGACTGCGACCGCCACCCAGGTACCCCTCAATTGCGGAGGAGCCCGAATGGCGACGCTCTGTTTTGCACTTTGTGCTGAGAGGAGCTTAATATCTCAGGAACATTAGATTGGTGAGGAAGAATGATGAAAGGTTTATATCTCAGTTTTCTTGAAAGCGGAGCGTCCAGAAGAACAGACATAATTATATCTTTATTTTCCTTTATCTTTATATCAGAAAAACTTATATATATATATATACATACATATATCACTCTGTGGCCACCAGCAGGAAACAACCGAACTGGCAGCGCTGCGACCCTCCTCAGAGAGTCGCCCCTCACATTCATCCATGTCCTTACATACTTTACCCACCAGCGCTGCCTAATAAAAAATGTATTCATTATTTAAGATGGCTGGTGGGTAACGTCGGGGTTAATAACGATGACGCCGACTCGGGAGAGAGAAAGCTCGTAAGCGTCTCTTTAACCCGAGGCAATGTCATACTATGATACTTAATACCCAAACATTACTATAGTCAGACATCTGGGGATTAAACACATAAAATACAAACCGGTTTATTCCACGATCTCGACACCTCAGTGTGGAGATAGGGAAAAACCACAGTCCCCGACGAGGAGGCTGAGATACAGAGTTTTCCCTGTTTAAGATACAGTTCATCTTTAACAAACTCTTCTTTATTTTCAATCTCATAATGTTCAGCTGGCCAGTAAATATTTAACTGGCAACAGCACTAGATAAAACCTCCTTTTTTCTTTAAAAAAGCTCCTCTTTATTCAACAGAGTTATGAGCTGGAAAATGTATTCATTGAAAACTCAAACATCTGCCTTTTTATAAAGATTTGTATTTGTTTTGTTCTCCTTCTTTTAAAACAAAACACTAACGATACCAATTCCTCGGAACTGGAAATCGCAGCACACTAGATCTGGCATGTGAAAGCTGAGAAAGGGCGGAGCCCGTCCCAACCCCCGCTGTCAGATCCGTTTACGAACCCCGAAATACGAGCCGTCTCCGAGCCTCGGCAACAGAGAGACCCGCTCGGGGAACGCGAACCGAACCGTCCTCCTCGAAGAACGCCCGGCGGGAGCGGAGCGTCCTCACGGACAGCTTCTCGCAATGCACAGTCAGATCCCTCGAGAAATGACTGTTGCATGCTCCACTCCCAAACAGCAACAAAAAGCTGATGTGTGTCCCCACCCGTGATGTAACGAGGGCAGGGAACAACACAACGTCTATAATATTGCTTTGCTCGCCATAATGATAGATAGTGATATATATATTGGGCTTGACAAACAACAATAAATAGACAAGGACAGAATCACAGAGAGCGCTTGCTGAAGACTACAGAAGCTGTCGCGGTCTGTTTTCAAGGGTACTTTATAGTTTCCTGGTCTATGACGTCACCCATGACGTATCGGGCTTCCATTGGACTGATTTTACACGTGCTTCATGACGCAATCACGCAGAGCGTTCCCACCGCGTCTCAAACGCAGCTCGAAGTTCCCTTGAAAGGGAACCAGCTATGCTATGGGCCCCAAGGTTGTCTGCAATCACAACATGAACAGTACCCTTCACAAAATGACCAACTGAAGGAATAAAAATTCCAACTTCTTCTAAATGTGCCAGGTCCTGGAGAAGAGGCTCAAGGATTTTACTGAAGCCGTATTCTTTTACCTAAAGGTACCGTAAACATTTGTCTGAAAATCACAACCAGAAAACATACAAGTAATCACTTCATTTTTCTTCAAATGTGTACCGATGTGAGCAAAATAATCCTTTTCACAACAAAGGCCACAGTTTGAACACAAAGGACAGCTGAAGGTAGTCAGTTCTGATTGTGCAGGATCTTGATGATTTGCATGGACTCTACTAAGATGGACCAATAAACCATTCCATGTCTTAAAAGAACAAGGACAACTTGAATGCATGCATGGGAACGAGTGGCTTCGGCCAAAGTGTTTATGCTTTAACTTGTAATGTTTCAACAAGTTTGATCTAGAAGATGCTGAAAACTCACAGGGCTTACACTTCCACATATCTAAATGGGTCTTTCAGTGTTAAGCCAAAGAAAATTTGTCAGACAATCTAGAATTTTTTTTTTTTTTTCATGGTTTGAAACCATACCAACCATAATCATTTCTATCTACAAAAATAAGCTATTAGAGCTGGGCCATATACACAATTATTTGATATCTTGATATTGTCAAATTTCTTAACTATATTCAATATATTTCTCAATATGTTTGCATTTTCTTTTAAATACAAAAAATTGGATTTCCTTGTATCCCCATAAAAAATAACTACTTTAGAACAGCTATTATGGAGTAAAATCAAGCAAACGTATAAAATATTATATATATATAATATATAACAAAATATATAAAACATATACATGAATATAAAAAGGGGCAATACTGGACGCTTGGAACAATGTTTTAGTTAAGCATGCTTGAATCTAAAATATAATAAATTTGTGATATTCCAAAATTCTACATTTAGTCCTTGAGCCAGGGCCCCAAATTTGGTCCATTGGTATCATCTGGGGGGACAAAGTCTCATAGTGATTTTTGGCAAGGTATACACCCCTAGTACCAGAAAAATAATGATAGCAGTGCAGGGGTGGTAGAAAAATCACTTTTTTCAGCTCATGAAGTTACTAACCCCCTAAAATAAATTCTGTTTTTGAAATCTGATGTATATCTGGTTTAGGCCCTGTTTACACGAAAACGATTCCGGGTGAAAACGTAATAATATTTTATCGGATGTGCCTTTCGTTTACACGGCGACGGCGTTTTTGGGGCTTAAAAACGCAAAAAAGTGAAACCACCCTCCAAAGTGGAAATCTTAAAAACGCTCCACCGTCGCGTTTCCGTCTAAACGGGTAAAAACACAAATCTACTAGGGAGAGAAGTAGAAGGAAGGTTGTACGCAGGCGCACGGACTTGTTGTTGTTGTGTGGCAGTGCTTCACATTGCCACCTAGCCGCCTGGAGTGCATACTACATCGCATTTCTAACACTTTTGCGTCTCCATATGCACGCAGATTTCCCCCCCATAACGCTCGTCTAAACGCAGAATAAAAAGTGAAAACGAAACGCCACTTTTGCGTTTTCTCTTCAGATTGTTTCCGTATAAACATGGCCTTAGGCTCATGCTAGGGATATTGTCAATATTCTATAATATGGTGCTTGGTATCGTTGGAAAGGGGACCTTTTAGGCTTTCATTTAAGCCCAGTACTGAATCTGTCTGACAAACACAGAGGTCACATGACTTCTTTAAACCAGAAATAACACATTTTTTTCACAATTTCCGCCTAAACTGTATGCTTTCTTTTATCCCTGTGTCATGAAAGAACACCAGGGATACAAAACTCAACAACTTCAATACTCAAGGCAATCTGATGACTCAGAAAATGTATAATATAGCCATACTATTTATTTGTGAGAGCCTTAAATTAGACTTGTGCAGCCAGCACAGGTCTTCAAAATAGAATAGAGCCAAAAGAATGGACAAATAGAATACCCTATTAGTCCAGGGCCAAATGGCCTATTTATTCATGTACAGTTGTAATAAAAAGTAATTGTTTCAATAGTGTTATCAACATAACACTTGTAAGTGGTTTAACAAAATGTTTCTATCATGTATTTTGATATTCACCCACTTTCAGTTAGAAAGTCAGAAAGTAGCTCATGGACGGAATGTTGGTGGATTTTGACAGTTTGACAAGGTTTTGTCAGTTTTGTTAAAAGATTGTTGGTTCAGTTGACTGGTTATAACAACACTATCAACTATGCCATCTTCAATCAACTTCCATTGAATTCCAGGGGTATTAAATGTAAGTACAAAATACTTTTTCTCTTGTGCTTGTGAATTGGTGGGGAATAGTAGCTAATGTAAGCTTGGTGTTTTTAGCAGGCTAGCTATCTAGCAGGCTAGCTAGCTTGCAGGTTAAACAGTGTAACAGTAACTGCTACAGTGCAGTCATGGCTCTCAAGTGTCACGTGACAGTCACTCATTTCGGTCTTTTGACATAGCCTTTCACCACACATTGTATTTCTCACACGTAAAAACTATTTATAATATATTTAATATGCCGCAGCGCCCAAAATGTCTCTGGCCGAGCCAGTCTCATTATGGAACCGGCAGGAATCAATCGCTGTAAAAATAGAGAGATGAGCAGCGCGCCGTCCGTGGTCTGTGCAGCGTCAGGTTTATAATGGACGCGCACTGCTGTGGAGATGCTGCAGCACTGAGCTCCGTGTATTTCTGCCTTAATTTCGGGTTCCCTTTCGAGAATGTCCACTTCGTATTGCGTAGGGAAACTCATTTTCCTCAAATTCTGAAGGTTAAAATGTAAAACGCATTTTGCAGCTGCACAGCTAGCACAGTGAGTGTCTGGCTCACTCATTGGCTGTGCTGCGGCAACTGCACATCCAATGGCGCGGGCGGCTCCAGCGTGTGCGCCAATGAGCTATCATTACGTCATGCACATCAGAGCCCGCCACAAGGGGCGTGGCCCTAGCCAATAAAAGCCCCCGAAATAGCCATTATAGCAGATTTCATCTCCTTCAGTGACATACTTCACGTCTCTGAGTCCTCTGAAAAAGCTTCGCCTTGGAATCCAGCTCTACAGTTAGAGAGTGTGCATCTCTTAGCGGATTTCGCCTTCGTTCCAGAAGCCGTCTTCCCCTGCTGCCTCTCTGCTGTCGCTATCCAGCGACCAACGCATATCCTTTGTTTGATTTTACTTTTAGGACCTCGAGCGTTGTTACAAATGCCTCGCTCTTCATGCGCCACCTGTGGCTCTCTTCTGCACGAGGCGGACGGGCATGCTAAGTGCGTCGCGTGCCTGGGTTCCGCCCATGCTCAAGCTGCACTTTCCGCCGGCGGATGCTCGGTCTGTGAGGTCATGCAGGTAGCAACGCTACCGTCACGGCTCGCTCTCTCCCAAGATGGCGATTCCGCTTCCCCTGCTCTTCCTTTCCCCGCTCTCCTGCGGCCCAGGAAAAAGAAGCGCTGCAGCCAGCGTCAACTGGAGGTGATGGAGATTAACGAGCCCACCTCGGGCCACGTCCCCCACGTGCCTCATTTTCTCCTACACCGACGCCATTACTGGTTCTATTCGAGGGAGACCAGGAATCAGACCAGAAATCGGTCGACGACAGCCTTTCTATCACTGCTTTTGAGGAGGATTGGTCGGGCTCTGTGGACCTCACAATCTTATCTCAGTCTGGCGCCAGCGCCGCAGCCACCGAGACTAACTTCGATGTGTGAAATGCTTCGGATCCTGACAAAGGCAGTCGCGGTCCTCGGGCTCGAGTGGGAGTCGGCTCGACGGCTGGTTTCTCGGAGTCGTCTCGACACAGGCCTGCTCCGTTCTTCCCCGAGGTCCATCAGGAACTGTCGAAGACGTGGCGGCTCCCTACTCTGCATGCACAGGATCCTCTATCTCCGCAATGCTCTCCTCCGTGGATGGCGCGGCGGAGAAGGGCTATGAGTCTTCACCGCCCCTCGAGGAGGCCGTGGCTGCTCATCTCTGCCCAAGCACCGCGGCTAGTTGGAGAACTAAGGAGGTGCATCCTGTGAAGCCATGCAGATACACCTCAGCTCTTCCTGGACGCGCTTTCGCCGCCTCCGGCTATGCCGCTTCGGCCCTGCACATGATGGCGATGTTGCAGGTCTACCAGGCCAAGCTTCTCCAATCTATGGACGAGACTGGCCCGGAACCCGAGTCCTTCTGGGACCTGAGGAGCGCCACGGACCTTGCTTTGCGGGCTACCAAAGCTAGGGTGCAAGCCATCGGGAGGAGTATGGCGAACATGGCAAGCGTGCCGCACAAGCCCTCAAAAGTGAAGCCAAAACGTCTCGATCGCCCCCCAGAGGCCGGTCCTAGTATAGGTCATAAACCCCGCCTCCCCATGTTATTCAATGGGACGTGAGACCAACTAAACAATTAAATTACACTTCACATATCCTTTTTCCAAAGATAGTTTCTGTCATTTACTGTAGTTTCTATCACGTTGATGTAATTTCAAGTGTTTGTTTTTAAAATAAGTTTGTTTTTAGTTAGTTATTTGATGCTATAAAAACGGTGCTGCGACATCATGATTGACAGCTGTGATTGACAGGTTCTCTGTGCGAAGTAGTCACTGATGCACCAACGGACTTTTTTTCATAATGTTGACTATGTGGTTAGTAGCTGTATTTACCTTATTTTAAAGAGGTACTGCAATCAGCAGACATCATTGGAGAGGAACGGAGCAGACAGAGGCCACTTAAGAAAAGTGCAGGGGCGTGTGCTTGCGATTGATTCTGATTTCGCGGCTTTACTTCCAGCTCACGACTGCGCAGACTCAAGTTCCAAGATGTCAGCGCCATATCGGGACACTGACGGCTTCAGTTCTCTCCTATGGAAAAGAGCGAAGGGGCGTCGTCCATCTTTTTTACAGTCTATGGAACATGGTCGTGCTCGAGCGCCACCTGTGGCTCACGCTCACGGACATCAAGGAGGCGGATAGAACGATGTTCCTCGACGCCCCAGTTTTCAGTTCAGGCCTCTTCGGCCCGGCGGTGAAGGGCTTCTCCGAGATGTTCACTGTGGCTCAGGAGTCATTCCAGGCGATGTGACACTTCCTCCCCAAGCGTTCTAGCTCGTCCTCGAGCAGGCCCAAGTCCGCGCCTTCTCCGTCTCCTCAGCGAGCGAAGCCCGCCAAGCAGGCCACTCACCCCCGCCCTGCGGCTGAAGCCCGCCCGCTAAGCAAGCTAAGCGCCACCCGCAGCCCCAGCACCAGGGTCCTCGTCCCAGCGGCACGTCGGATCCCAGGCCTCCGGTGTCCGGTGTCCCGTCTTACCCACATATTATGTCAATGTCATAAGCACACATTCATTCATTCATTATACAACCCCAAGTCAGAAAAAGTTGGGACATTTTGTAAAATGCAATAAAATCAAGAATCTGTTATTTGTTCATTCTTTTTAACCTTTTTTTTAAGTGACAAAAGTACAAAGAAAAGTTTTCACTGACCAACATAATTGTATTTTGTAAATATGTAAATATGAACAAATTTTGATTTTGATTTTGATGGCTGCAACACACCCCAAAAAAGTTGGGACAGAGACATGTTTACCACTGTGTCACATCACCTTTCCTTTTAATTACACTTTTTAATCATTTGGGAGTTGAGGATACTAATTGTTGGAGTTTTGCTAGTGGAATATTTGCCCAATCGTGTCTGATACAAGAAAGCCGCTCAACAGTCTGGTCATCATTGCCTGATTCTCCTTTTCATGATGGGTCATACATTTTCCATAAGAGACATATCTGGAATGCAGTAAACAGGCAGGCACATCCCTTCTATGGTGCAGAGTGTCTAGAAAGCACTCAGTTGTAGCACGTGCAGAATGAGGCCTGGCATTGTCTTGCTTCCCAGGAAAGATGTCATCTTGATTGCAGTTTATGTCTCTGTACAATCCAAATATATGCCTCCATGTCAATGGTACCTTCACAATAATGCAAGTAACTCATACCGTTTGCAATGATGCACCTCAATACCAGGACAGCTGTTTGCTTTTGCACCTGTCGCTGGTGAAAATCTGGTTGGTCCCTTTCGTCTTTGGGACTGAGAACTCGATTCCATTTTCTCCCAAAAACAAGCTGAAACATAGATTCATCTGACCACAGCAGACATTTCCACTTTCTTCTAGACCATCTGAGATGAGCTCAGGCCCAGAGAACTTGCCGGCATCTCCACATAGAACTGATGTAAAGCTTTCTCCTTGCGTAACAGAGATTCAAGTGGTATTTCTTGATGCAGCGTCAGACTGTGTTCAGTGAAAATGGTTTTCCAAATTACTCCTGAGCACATGTGGCTGTATTTGACAGAGTAGCATGATGGTATCTTGTGCAATGCCAACTGAGGGCTCAAAGGTCACGCACATTCAACAGGTCTACTGCCTTACCCAACACAGACTGAGATTTCTCTGGATTCCCTGAATCTTGTGACAATATTATGTATGGAAGATGATGAAAGGCATAAATGCTTTGCAATTTTGCAGTGAGAAATGTGATTTTTTTAATTGTTTGACAATTCTCTCAAGATATCTGGCACAAAGTGATGAGCCATGACCCATCTTTGCTTAAAAAGACTGAGAAACACTTTTACACCCAAACATGATACCCTCAACTATTACCAGTTCACCTGCTCATTTTGGAATTTTTCAAAATAGTTGGATAATCTAATTTGGATAATCTTTTCACTTTTATTTGGTCTCTGTCCAAATTTTTTTGGGTAGGAGGAGCAGCAAAAAGATCTACAAATCTTCATTCACAGGTTATACAAACAAACAATTATACCAATCCACCAGGCTGAGTCTGCCGGCGGAAGGACAACTTAATGGCTTTTCCAAAAGCGCAATCCTACTCACGCACACACACACGTCACCGTGCACTAGATCACACACACAGGCACTTCAAAAAGTGTCACCCACTGCAACACCACTATCACCATGCACGAGAAGGTCCTTCTGCCTGGCCACCTCAGTTCCTGAGAAAACAAATACACTGAGTTTAGTCAAAACCCAAAAATAACCACAGAAAATATCACAAACAACAGAAAATAAAAATATACCATCAAGGTCGATGACGACACACACCCTTAGATAACAGCAAAATCTAAACAATATCTACACGATAGAACTAAAGAAAAGATGTACAGAAAAATCGAGCTAATGCAGCACACACACCCACATACTGGCTCTCATCCAAATAAAAGTCAGGTTATAACTTTGCGATTATTCTAGAAGGAAAGGAAGTTGACGATACAAATCCTGCTGCTGGCCCACGGCGCGATCGCAGCGTAAACACGTGGTTCTCAAATGCACTCAGGATATACTAAGCGCAATTCACTGCAAAAACAGGAGGAAGCTCGTGCTGAAGACGAGAGCGAAGAACGGTCCGGAGCATGAGAGAGAAGACCCACGCCACAAGAGAATCTTCCTCACATATAATTCCCTCTGGCTACTGCTTACAGCAATCATCAAGACCGCTGATTAACTGGGGTACAGGAAGCAACACATTAATAGTAACATAGCGACCCACTATTACCGCACCCCAGTACTCAATACAGAGACAGAACATACCTGAAGGGTGAACAGACACTCAATCCGAACTGATAACGTGCACCGTCGGAAAAGTGCTGATGGACAGCTACAATTTGAAGGGATGACAACACATCAGTAGTGTTCTAAACACCTGATTTAAACCAGACGCTATCAACACATACCTGAGACTCCAGTGAATGACGCACGCGGGGCGGAGCAAAGACGTGACGTATCTCCGGATACAGCCAACCCGCATTAAATAGATCATACTCTCCCCTGATAGGACACCACAACTGTCAATCATTTAACTGATTATGTCACACATTGTACAAAATGTCCCAACTTTTTCTGATTTGGGGTTGTAAAACCTGCCTCTGGCCGGTTATCATTCCCTAGTCTTATGTTAGGGGGTTAAAAAAAAAGAATATTTGAACATTACATTATAGAAAGGTATAGGTAACAGGGTTTGTTGTTATAGGAAGAAGGAGGCGGGAAACGGCGAACTTTCAACAAGTTAAATAATTAAAAATAAACAAATACAAAATGAAAGTATAAGCCAGGAGCCCCTCACGGACGACTACTGTCACACAAAAACAAAACACAATATAAGTTCAGGCCTGTTCCTCTCTCGATCTGCACTGTCGTCGCTCCTCCTTTATGCCTCCGCTCCACCGTGAGAGATGTGAGACTGGTGCGTCTCACAGGTGTCGCTCATTACCACTCACGCCACCGTCCTTGCGCCGTCCTCTAATGTCCCTCGACCTCGTCCTGCTCGCTACAGTATATTATGAGGCCCAACGGTGTCTGGTCTTATTTTTATACACTGGTTTCTGGCTGGCTCTGTAAGTTCAGAGTTCTAGAGCTGCAGTTCAACCAGCTACTCGGTGCGGCGTTTTGCATGGCGTCCCCACTGCGTATAGCTACGCAATATGAAGTGGACGTTCTCGAAAGGGAACGTACTTGATTACTAACGTAACCTCGGTTCTCTGAGAGTAAGGGAACGAGTATTGCGTTGCCGGCCGCACTGAGTAGCATGGCAATATGTTGAATACCAAGTTTACATTAGCTACTATTCCCCACCAATTCACAAGCACAAGAGAAAGTATTTTGTACTTACATTTAATAGAGAGAGTTATAAGGGCACAAACCATCAAACTGACAGTTTTATTGCCCAATAAAATGTTTCCCACGCTCAAGCCACGCCCCCTTGCTACCCACCCATCCACTTCCGGTTTGAACACCTGGACCGTGGTTTTTTTTCCACCGGCTCCCCCCTCCTCCTCCTCTTTCCCCCCGGCCCCCCCCTCCTCCTCCTTTTTCCACCTCTCTTAGGGTTGTGGGGGGAGTTTTATGATTTTAAAATGAACATCTGGACCGGGGGGGGTTTTTTCACCGCCCCCCCCCCCCCCCCTCCTCCTCCTCTTCCAGCCCCCCCCCCACCCCCACCTCCTCCTCCTCCTCCTCCTCTTTTTTCCACCTCTCTTAGGGTTGTGGGGTGAGTTTTATGATTTTAAAATAAACACCTGGACCGTGGGTTTTTTCCACCGGCCCTCCCCATCCTCCTCTTTCCACCCTTCCCCTTAGGGTTGTGAGGATTTGAAGTGTGTCAGAGAAAGTTTTATGATTTTAAAAATGTAAAACGTTCAAAAATGTTGAAAAACATTCAAACAATGTGTTTTCAAAGCTTTTTTAAGAAGGTTGACCGTAAGGTTGACGAGGTAAGTTCAGTGTTTTATCAGAGTCCGTTGTACATTCAAAACCAGCTTTAAAACAGTGTATAAATGTTAAAAGTATAAATTGTATTTCTTATAAGTGTTTAGTGTAAAAATGTCATCAGACAAATATTCGTTTGTACAAAACGTTGAAAGAGGAAGATAAGTTTAACCAGTTTTTGTGTTTAAACATGTGTGAAAGAGCACAGAGTGTAATCTCCGAAATGCACGATAAAAACACATCTGATCGTTCAGGAGGTCTGTCTGCAATGATGCCAGCAAACTTCACACATCATCCCACACGCTGACTCCTCCTACGACACACTCCACATGTGACGTGTGTGGGAAAACACCGTACAGGAGGGGTCTCAAACGTCATACACAAACCACACCCCACTGTGTGGTGTCACATGAGATTTAAAAAAACGAGCGCGAGCTCAGAGCGTAATACTTGTGATTTTTTATTCAAGTAGAAAGCTATGGCCGCTGCACCACCCAAGACTCCTGAAATAAGTATTGATGAGGTTATGGAGGATCTGACTTTAGCACCGCGGAAAAAACACGGCCCCTCATTAACGAGGTTTCTCCATGAGCCAGCGGAGCGTGTGGAATATGCATTTCGTCTGTCAGGCGGACGTGCGTGCATGTACAATTTTGACAAAAACAATCGTGAAGTCAGATTGAGCAACGTGGACGGTGATGAGAAATTTACAACGAATATGACAGAAGACCCTGACTTGGTGTTCACGGAGCGAGATTGGGTTTTATTTTATACAAAAGTCTGGAGAGACTTGAAAGAAGGAGGAGACGATCCTCTTTTCATTGCTGAGTGGAGTGGGTTAACAATGGGCACCCAATTCAGACTACTCGCAGATCATGTGCACAAATATGCTGAGGATTACATATATATACTGTCCAGTGATTTCGGAAAGGATGCACCCGAGTGTTCATGGCCTATTACCGAGAGTGAGCATTTAGAATACTACAATTTAAAATTTATGTTTCAATGGAAGGATTTACCCGTGCTGGAAGACATTTTTTCTAAAATACATAAGCTTTTTCAATGGTCCGACGCTTATGAGAGATACAAAAATATCAAAGTCAAACTGTTTCACCCTGAATGGTGCACGCCCAGCAGGCGCGGTGTTCATATAGCTCCTCCCACACTCTACAAACATTAAATACAACCCCATTCTGACAGCCTGCCTCACACTCACAACATGTCTCAGGAAGATGTCACCTCATCATTCTCGCCTCTTGGAGCTATTGATGGATATCCATCAATAGGGTTATCACCGGTTTTGGGAGTATCAGATGCATCGAATGGATGTACACAGAGAAACATCGACTGGCTGAATAAATTTTGTACAGATTTTGGATACCACAACCTCGCATTCCTCACAAGTCATGGTTCTGGTGCATCCTCTGCGGCTCCACCTCCAGCAGTCTGCGAGAGCCCTGACGTCATATCCAGTGACGAACCGGATGCGTGTATAGGAGATGTCGGTCATAGGATTATTAAGGCGGTTGTAGCCGTCATATTGGAATTTTTAATAGACAAACGAATGAAACAGGAGTGCGATGGCTGCACAGTGGATCATCCGTCCCAGACAAGACATTCCTGTTTATTAGAGCCGTGTCCCTATTACTTTTATGGATGTTTTGACGAGATCAGACAGAAGGTCCTCAGTCATGGTTTAAAAAATATCCTGGCTCATTCTCTGACTCTGTGTGGAGCTACACCGCACCTGCAGAGAATTCAGGGGTCTATCGAGACGATTTTGCTCGAGCTCCGGGATGAGGTGTACTTCGTGGAACACCTAGGATCTATCAGACAGAAACTTGTGGATGAAAGTTGCGAGGAGATTATCTACTCTGCGGTCGATAGTTGGAAGGTCATCGCACTCGAAAACCCTGAGTCTACCGCTGTGTGAAAATGTGGAATCTCTGCACATGCTGGATCATCAAGTATTTCTTTAAATCGCATGTTAAACAAGGGGTGTCAACCCTGCTCTACAGGATTATCGATGGTAATCATGCAACAATTGCCAACGTGACTACGGATGATACGGGTATAGCGAAATTAATGAGTCATATGAACACTGCACGGAAGTCATCGAACGATTGGAATGACATGGTGAACATATCAGTCAACCATAATTGCAACCCTTACGCGACTGTCAAAAACATTCTCGAACTAATGCCTGAATGTCAGAATTCTCTTAGAATAGGAAACATTGTATGTCTTTGTGCGTATGTAACTGATGTCTGCAAATTGTTGAGAAAGACGCGGCCGGACGCCCCGCAAATTATTGACCTGCTACTTGAACATATCATGGAGAGAAATATTGAAATGTGTGTGAAATTTATTTTGATGTATGGATGATCGACATATATTTCATTATACATGTTTGTAACTGTTGTTTTTTTTTATTCCCTCCCAAAAAAAAAAAAAAAAGTATGCTTTTTGTAAAACTAATTGGTAAATCCTGAAATAAAAAAATAAAAAATGTATTGATATTCCTGAAATAAAAAATTATGTATGTGAAAAACACCCATTGTTTGATGATATATACATGTGTGTGTGTGTGATTGTAAAAAAATAAAAATAAAAATAAATAAAATCTTGACAACTTCGGCACCTGACTCATTATTCTCTGAAAACTCACAGTGGTGACATGGCTAACATGGATCTTATGAAAAAGATTTACTATGACCCTGCAAATTCCAGTGCTTTGGGGGGTAAAAACAGATTAAAACAGGCTGTTTTACAGGAATACGGTGTGAAATTATCTGATAAAGAAGTGTCTGAATGGCTTTCAAGTCAGGACACATACACGCTCCATCGAACGGCGCCGGTAAAATATAAGCGCAACCGTGTAGTGGTGTATGGGAAAGACAATCAGTTTCAAATGGATTTAGTTGATTTATCATCTCTCTCTAAACATAATCAGGGTATTAAATATATAATTACGGTTAAAGATGTTTTTAGTAAGTACGCGTGGACCAGGCCCTTGAAAAATAAGACTGGACCGGAAGTGGTTAAAGCTTTTACGTCTATTTTGAGAGAAGGCCGGATACCACTCAAGTTACAGACAGATAAGGGTACAGAGTTTTTCAATAAACATTTTCAGCAGCTGATAAAAAAATATAACATACATCATTTTGCAACAGCCAGCGATTTAAAAGCGAGTGTGGTCGAAAGATTTAATAGAACTTTAAAAGGACGAATGTGGCGTTATTTGACAGCTGTAAATTCCAAGCGCTACTGTGACATATTGCAAGACCTGACAGAGGGGTATAATTCAAGCTATCACAAATCAATTAAAATGAGACCAGTGGATGTGAATAAAGAAAATGAAAATGTGGTGTTTAATAATTTATATGGAAAAAAACGTAAAGAGACACCCAAGTTTAAATTCTCGATTGGAGATGTTGTACGAGTATCTAAAACCCGTAATATTTTCGCAAAGGGGTACGAACAGAATTATACTGAAGAATACTTCACCATAACGGCCTGTATACCCCGAAATCCGGTCGTGTATCGGATACAGGACTATGATGGGGAGTTGATTCAAGGCTGTTTTTATGAACAAGAATTGCAGAGGATCATAGTTAGTAATGATTCGGCTTTCAAAGTTGAAAAAATACTGGACAAGCAACGTCGTGGGAAAGTCATGTACGTTCTCGTCAAGTGGTTTGGATGGCCTACAAAATTCAACAGCTGGGTCCCCGAAAAGCAGGTGGTGGATCTGCAAACCGTCTTAAAGTCGTAGTGAATTCACGACAGGTGTCATTTATGTAAACCATGTCTGATGTGGGGTTCTACATCACGCTACCGTGCAATGCTTCGACTAACATCTATCCTGAGAATTGTATATCTAATTACAGAACTAGACTGGCTAGAAGTATAGTTTTAAAAGGCCTGTGGGAGGTGGCATTGGTCGAATTTGAATATCCATTGACATGGTATACATTTAATGAGGATGACGCGTTTTTCATTATTGTTTGTGATTACTGTCTGCTGCAGGATAACCATGAACTACCTGATGTAAGGGGTGATGCGTTTCAGAAACCTCCAAAATGATCAACAAGTCGGTATACGCTGAAATGCGGGTATTTTGAGGACGTACCCATTTTACTCAGAGATATAAATGTCTCTCTCCCCCCGGCGGTACGTCTCGCTTACGACCGTATAAAGAATAAGGTATTTCTGAAAGCACCTCACGGGACGGCGCTGACATTTTATGGCAAGCTGGCGATCATCCTGGGCTTAAAACCAGGGGTTTCTATAGAAACTGTAAACAGTTCGGATGAATATCGAGAGACACACATCGCATATGCTCCGTTCCAGGCAGATATAAGTGGGGGTTTTTACACATTATATGTATACACGGATATAATCGAGTGTCAGACAGTTGGAGATGCCCATGTACCTTTACTAGGCACAGTACATATCGAAGGTGAAACTAACAAAATTGTTAGCGTCAGGTACGACAAGTCACACTACGTACGACTTAATAAAAACAGTATTAACGAGATTACTATAGAGATTAAAGACGACTTAAACAGAGACGTCCCATTCACCTACGGGAAGGTTGTATCTAAACTACACTTTAGACCCGTGAAACAACACCTGTTTTAAAATGGCTTATCTAACGCCATACCAGCCGGATCCCGAGCGTTACGTTTCGTAATACCGAGCACAAACTGGTAACGGCATCCCCGGATACGCAGGTGGAGGGGTTATGTACGGTGGTGGTTTTTTATCAGGGATCGGCGGTTTGTTTAGAGGCTTGTATAGATTGGCTGTCCCACTTATTAGGAGGGGATTCAGTATAGCAAAACCGCACATGAAAGCTGCAGCAAAAAATATAGTGAGTGACGTCGTTAGCACAGCCCTAACAAAGTCATATAACAATGATGACGGTCAGAGTGGGCATGGTCTGATGGTGATGGGGCGTAGACGATTAAAACCACCAGGGACCCGTATGAGAAAGGGGCGTGGTCATGGCATAAAGAAAAGTAGGAGCATCACCAAAAAACGCTCAGTCGCAAAAATCAAAAGAAGAACTCGTGTGAAGCGTGTTAAAAGAACCACAAAATTAAAAAGACGAATCAATTCTAGCACGAAAAAAATAAATAAAAAAATAATAATAATAATAAAAAAATAAAAAAAATAAGATAAAAAAATGTCTCTGCTACATTGCATGTCTGACGAATGTGTCAAATCCGAGCTGGATCTGTTTACCGTACCTTTGACACAAACAGCTATTGAGAAGAACACTTACATCGAATACCCCCCGATTTCAGCTATTTCTGATTTATCTCCGATTGAATTCTTCATAGCAGGGACGGGTGAAGATTACACAGATTTGAATAACACATTATTATTTACCCGCATCAAAATAACTATGCCTGACGGTTCCGACTGCCCCGAGGGAGCTCCGGTAACCGTTTTAAATTACGCTGGAGCGACTATCTTCTCACAGGTTGATGTGTCTTTGGGGGACCGTCTAGTTTCACAACCGTCCAGCACCTACCCTTATAGATGCATTATCGAAACGCTCATTAATTATGGGAGAGACACGTTAGAAAGCAACTTTTCAGCAGGTCTTTTCTACTGGGATACAGCCGGTAGTATGGAATCGACAATACCTGGGGGAGGAAACAATGGCCTGATGAAAAGAGCAGCATTCACCAATGCCAGCAATGTGATGGAGTTATTAGCACCGATACACTGTGATATGTTCTTTCAACCGAAACTATTATTGAACGGGGTTGATATCCGTATTCGCTTAACCAGAGCAAAAGACGCATTCTGTTTGATGAGTGGCGACGCAATCGAATATAAACTAAAAATTCTCTCAGCGTCCCTCTTTGTCAAGAGAGTCAGTGTGTCACCTGCTGTACGGTTGGGGCACGCACAAGCCCTTCTCGCGGCCACAGCCAAATACCCCATAGACCGTGTCTGTGTGAAAAATTTCTCCATACCGGCAGGGGCGCGTGTCTCAAATCACGAGAATCTCTTCCTCGGTACTCTTCCAAAATCTATCATTTTAGCTATGACTGATAACTCAGCCTTCACAGGGACTTACGATAAAAACCCCTTTGCCTTTAAACACTTTAATTTAGAGCATCTCAATCTCACCTCAGATGGAGTGTCGATACCCAATAGACCTTTTCAACCGCAATATAATTTAGGTAACGCCGTTAGGGAATTTTACCAGTTGGTGTCTGCGACCGGTAGACATTTGAAGAATCAATCGCTGGCCATAGACAGAGAGGATTTTCTCAACGGATACACACTCTACGCTTTCAACCTTACCCCGGACGATGAGTGTAGTCATCATGTGTCACTAATTAGATCGGGAAATATTAGATTAGAAGTACGTTTTAGAGAGCCGCTCGAACACACCGTCAATCTTTTAATTTATGCAACCTACGATTCTCTTCTTGAAATATCAAACCGGAGGCAGGTGCTCGCTGAACACCACTGACAGGGCCTGAAATGAACACGGTACAGTTGACTGAAATCATGGATAACATCTGTGACATCAATTTTCTAGGTGTGTTTCCTAGCGATTACCTCCCCAAAACACCATTGATAGATACACCGGTCCTGTTAACCCTTTAGGTGCCAGAGGTTTTTTCCTAAAACGTTCGATTTTGACATCTTAATTTCAAAAGGCTATATCTTAAAAGTGATAAAATATAGAGACTTTCTGTAAATTAGAGAAATATTAAGGATGACCCAAAGTTTATGTAGGGATTACATTTTCCCATCTAATTTGCATATTATGACGTCATATGGTGGTGGCAATCTTGGATTATAGAATTTTCATGAAAAGTCACATGTTTAAATGATAAAATGCAGCACTTATTTCCCCCCAAAATGTCCATTACCTTCTGTATGCTATATTACACAATACTGAATGCTCAGGTATATAGTAAGTAGTAAACAAACTGTGTAAATCATTACTAATAAATGATAGAAACAAACCGAATGCATGTAGTGGTAGAGATTTTCCATTTACTAAATACAGTAGGCACTCTTATTCCATGTATGGGGCACATATATATTATTCATATGACATACAAACACAAATAGACAAGACCTGTTTAGTTCAAACGCTCACTCGCACAGATCATGAGTGACATGATACGAGCAGCGCGGCCAGATCTGCCTCGCGCGCGCGCGCGCGCCGAGTGTGCACAGCTCGGACTACTGTCGTTGTCATTGCGACTCCTCACCCTGCCTCCACGTTGCCTCCTAACTGTCCTATGAATACTTCGACCTCGTCTAACATAGCCAGTGGCATTAGACAAAGTCTCCACCACAATACTGTCGCCGCGATTGCGGAGAGGCTCTGATAACATGGCTCACTCGCACACTAGCTCCGATTTTGATCGCACTGATTCAATGCGCTCTAACTCGAACATTTTGTATAGAAACATGACGTTTTTTTGATTCGGGGATGAAGTATGACATGTCTGCCATCCAGTGGAGGGGAGGTCGAATGAAATTTGACACCCAATTTGACAAAATCGGCCGTTTTATTCAGTGCGTCATCTTGTCGAGTAAACTCGACCGTGGCGCCTAGAGGGTTAATTTCTAATACAGATGCTTCGGGAGACCCGGGCCAGCATTGGCTTGCGATGTACGTAGGCCGAAATGGTGCCGCGTGTTTCTTTGACAGCTTCGGCAACCCACCAAATGCAGACTGTTTTCCTAGATCTATTCAAGATTTTCTAAAAAATAATTCTACACAAGTTCATTATTCTACCAGACAAGTGCAAGATTATACTTCTGTTAACTGTGGACAGCATTGTGTTTTTTTTCTGTATCATATTTCTCGAGGTTTTGAGTATGAGAATATAATGAAATTTTACCATAATGATAATCTGTTAAAAAATGACTCTATGGTATCTCTTTTTATGAAAAAATTGAAGCCCCGTGTCTGTGATAGGAAATCATTCAAGTGTATACAGTGTGTACAGACTGGACATATCAAAACATATCAGACGCATTAACTAGTGATGTATGCATATATGTATCGAATAAAATGACACGTAAACGAATGATGTGTTTCTCTCCTTTTTTATTTTTTTTATTTTATTTTTTTATTTTTTTATTTGACATCACAAAAGCAACAACACAATATACATCTTTTAAAATAAAAAATATGAATTTCATAGACTTATGAAATAGGATAAGTCACACACATAGATAAAACCCCCACCCCCGACCCACTATATCAACACTATTTTTTTTTTTTTAAATCCAGCTATTGTTTACTATCTAATTTAGAAGAATTAAATACATCTGCATCAGGGGTGTGCAGTGGTGTTTTACGATATCTTCGTTTTTTCAATGATTTCGACGGTGCATTTCCAAAGCTATCATCTGTTGTTTTTCTTTTAAGCGATTCGATCATGTGTCTAACATGATGATTGGCTACAGTCGAATAAGGTATGTGCAGACTGGCAAAAGCCTCCAGAAATGCATGCCATCCCACTGGCCGCCTGTTATCACGCATCATCTGTGGTGGCGTCACACTTTTCACCAGATCAAACACGTGGGACCCGGGGATGATTACCCCTTTATAAACAAACTCCCCGTTATCCGTCCATGAAGACAGGTGTTTGGCCTTGGACATTTTATCCATAATATATCTTACATTTCTAACTTCTCTGTGGTACATTGTTTAATACTTCAGATACGATTGCATCGTCATGACCTTCGTCATCTCTATCTGATGCATGAGCGATCTCACTGGTCTCGGTCTCAACGGATGGGTGTGTGAAGGTCAGCGTGCTACTCTCCTTATCATTGTGCTTCACCACACTAAGATATCGCTGTAAAGCATTGGTGTACAGTTTTGCCTTCTCGTACGTGTTCAGATCGTGTTTCTGCAATATCTCTCTAATAGTTGAATCCAGATGATCCTCCACAAGGTTATGGATATTTTCGCGAGGTGTTTGTGCAGTCCTTAGTCTGTCCAATTGATGCTTTGGCACTAGATACATTTTTTCAGTATGCTCCATTCCCTTCAGATTTAGCTTCTAGTTATCAGACTAGATATGAAAGGTAAAGCTATGCTTAGAAGAGGTAGTAGAAACCCTCCTTTTTGATTAATCATACGCCTCTTTCTGCTTATGTTGATCTTTTTATTAGCGACGTACTTTATCTCAGTCTTTCTCCTTTTTAAAGATCCATGTTGTTTCGCAGTTAGAGGGATCTTACCGTGAAGAATATTGAGAGCGACCTCGCAGAGAGCCAGTATAAGCTCGTCAGGTGCTGAATGGAGAATAGCGTTTCGCTGTCTGGGTGAGCTCTTGTATAATAACTTTAAAAGGTACAGATTTCTGGAAAGTCTCGAACTCATGTTAAACTCCTTTCTGGACGTAGACCGCCGGATAGTCAGACAGTAAATCTGTTCTGAGACGAAATCTTTCAGGTGTTTGCGGTTTATAATCTATCAGTAAATAGCTGTAAGGCCTCTCGGTTGCATCCTGGTACGCTTCGATGAAAAAATGTGTATTACCCGGAAACATCTGACGACCCAAAACACCGATCTGTTGCTTATCTCGAGGGTTTTTAAATATTATTAAATAATTTGCGTTAAGCCCTATTGTTCTGGTAGATTTACCCTGGAAAAAAAGATTCTGCACCAATAATAAGCAACTAATCCCATTGTGATGTGTGTACTGCGTAAAAACCCTCTCGACTTCAGAATTGCACGCTGCTTGAGACATGACGTCATCCAGGATTAAAAGAGATCTTTTTTCGCGAGGAAATAAAGATTCGTCAGACAGCTTCTTAGGAATGTTTTCAATTAATTTAATATCAAAAGCATGCAACAATTCATCGTATAAAGGCTGCCAGGATGTATATATGTACACAAAATTATCAAACTTCACAGAACACATTCTGTCTGAGTTATACATTAGAGTCTTCACAAAA
Organism: Tiaroga cobitis; assembly: GCA_030578255.1. Lineage (NCBI taxonomy): Eukaryota > Metazoa > Chordata > Actinopteri > Cypriniformes > Leuciscidae > Tiaroga > Tiaroga cobitis. The sequence goes on along the minus strand of CM060605.1, from coordinate 6,282,174 downwards.
AAAGTCTTGCCACTATTACTGGGGCCGCTAATAACCCCGGAGAAAGGATGGCTGAGTCTATGGTCAAAAACAACTGTTTCACACATATTCACAAATATTGTTAAAATCCGTAAGGCAATGTTGTGTAGTCTGGTAGAATGACACGCTTGTCATACACGATTCTGAAGGTCTTCACAACTGTTTTATTATGCAGCGTGAAGCGTGACTTATTGCGTGTGATGGTGTCCATGCTAGCGAGCAGGTGCGCACTGACACCTGACGCAACATACGAGCGCACGAGACCTATCAGACTCTCCAATGTAACTATCTGAGCATTCTTTGCATGAAGCGTTATCCCCTTCGCCTTAAGACACGTATGACCATTTTTAGTTGCAAAACCATAAGATTTTGGCCCTGATGCCGAAAATACAACCAGATAGTCTGACGGTTCTAATTCGCTCGTGAGTTCCCCCAGATATGCTCCTGTTTCGGGAATCCAATCCCCGCTTTTCGATACAAAAATAATGCTGTCTGTATCTGAATAAAGGACTCTCTTATCTAATTTATCCAGAAGATTATAGAGCTCGAGTCGTGCGTATGCTGTGGTGAATGCCCTGATAAACACATTAACATCACGAGTCGGGGAGGGGTCTTGCTGTGCGTAAGACCATTGGATTAAAGCCACGGAGTCAGATACAAAAGAGAAATGCTTTATCACATACGCATTGCTAAAAAGACGCTGTGTGAACTCTTCAGGCTCTGTCAGAAGCTCAGCGGTGGGGAGATGACTGCGAAGCGTGAAGCGACCCCACAAAGTGTTCATAATTAGCTTCGTTATGGATCTTTTTGCAGAATTGTGTGAAATATTAGAAATGTCCAGTTGAACCCCTTGTTTTTCAAGATAATCGTCGACATAAGACTGCTTGTGGGTCTGTCACCACGTGTGGGGGAAAGCCTGAGGCTTCCTGTTTGAATTTTAGAAATGTATTTACATAACCACTGAACAAGGTGTCAGATGTCTGTTCAAAATGCCAGATTTCATCTATTTTCAACACCTCATATCCATGTTGAATAGCTCGCTGTAATTCGACGGATACCCACGAGCCTGTCATACACCTGTCCTCATCTGTGTGACAGCACTGAGGGGTCTGAATCTGGTTCTCGGCACAAGTCCTACACAAGGGAAACATTAGCTTACCACCGCATCTGTAAGGTAGTACCGGATGATACAGGTTGCGCGGAGGGAGGACGGTGGCTTTGACAAGCCCAAAATAATTCTCTATAGGTTCGAAATCCTTGAAAATTATTTTAGGATGCCCAATAGGATAAGTTTTACACGATTGCACGTACGGATACAAGGATGTGAAATCATAATAATCCACCCGCTCATCCTCGGCTGTTTTGTGGTATAGTTTGTACGCATTTGTACGCCCGCCGTAAAGACATTCACGAGGGGCCAATCTCTCGGGTGCTTCGTAAGATTTCATAAATTCTATCACTGCCGGATCTGTTTGTTTTGCAGCCTCCCATTCACATTCCCAGATAGAAATAACGCGCAAGGAATACACTTTACGAAGGGCTTCTAGTTTATCATCCGACTGTCTTCTGAGAGCCCCGAAAGACACCCTTGATAAGGGATTAATCTCTTCAGCTTTAAATCTGCAACAATGCCCGTGAAAAAAACATCCTAAATACTCTAAAGCTGTCTTGACACCCTCACTAGACACATAAAATCCATCAGTATGGTAAGGCCCAAACCTAACTTCACCGTTATTTAATGCGTGTTTTACGTCTGCGTTCTGTTTCATCTTGTGAAACTCCAACCATTGTATACTCGCGTTAGAGAAGGTTTTATACTGATTAATGTATGCGTGACTGTGTGTGAGAGCCAGAGTGTCACGTGTAAGGAAATTAGTTTTGAATACTTTCATGCAAGTTCCGGCGAGTGTTACTGATTTAAACGGATCAATGTTTGTACATTCGATGAACTCTTCACGATATTTTATAGATGCTTGGCGTAAAATAATCACATCGTTCCGACAGTAAAAAGCAAGCTCCTTTTTGAAGTCAAAAACCCCTGATACACCTGCGTACCAGTGATCAAATCTAGAGCGCTCGACTTGACTCATGGTGTCATATCCGTAAGACACTTTTGCCGGGTAAGGTCCCACGTAATTTGCATTCTCTAACCTATTGAAGTGATGGGGGAAAAAGCCCTTGTCACACACGTCTAGATTTAACGCAGCGGGTATTTTTGCCAGAGCCATAGGGATAAATTGAAAAGAGTCAATAAATCGCTGTCTAAACACAGGATCGTACATGTATAATATACGACATCCTTGCATAATAATTTTCGGTGTTAAGCCTTCGTTTGCGAGGTGTTCCACCAGTATAAAATTGTCAAAGCCTGACGAGTTGTGTCCTATGAATGTAAAGCCTGCGTATTTGGTACGTCGAAAATGCTTAATCAGAAGTTCTACACATTCTGTGCCGCCTGCTTCAAACGTCTCACCGTCGTGTGTCATCGCACATACATAATTAGCGGTATGCCTACCATTTTCAAACATAGTTTCAAAATCGTAATAAATGTATTTTTTATCATGTGTTTCAGGCTTAAGGGGTTGAATATAGCATTCGTGGCTGCCATCATCAGGCAAGACCTCTTTGCAATGTACGCAACACTTTGGAGAACAGGTATGGGGTTTTATCTTATCATCGCTTCTCACAACCCTATAAATAGAGTGACATTTTAAGCAGAAACGCAGGGTGTCACACTGCGATCTTTCATTAGGTACTCGTGATTTTTTATGCGTATTGTAGCAGAAGGTATTGCTACAATATCTGAGACATTGTCTGGAGTTTGTAGCATGTGTTCGGCTTTCGGCCGTATTGCACACTTTACATACATATTTACACCTGTGCGTGCGTATATTGTTGTGTCCTTTGTTGCAGAATTGACAGACATAGCTATTCCCTATAAAACCTTTCAAATTTTTTATTAGATGGTAATGGCCCTCATGATTATACAAATGCACAGTCTTTGGATGAATTTCATCCATGTTTTTGTACACTTGTAGCGACCCTGAACAGTCTCGATGAAATACCTCAATTTTTAGATCATATTTTCTTTCGAAAACAGCCAAATTGTGATACCCTATTTTATCATGTGGTGTGAAGCCACAACTTGTATGGATTTCGTACGCCGGTTTTTGTAATTGTTGATCGGTAAGCGACGGGTTAAGAAAATAGGCTAGACAAAAACTCAAACACATATTATTTTCGAGATTTGATGGGCTGAATAAATGCATTTTATTTCTCTCTACACTCTCACTGATCGCAAGAGTTGTAATTCTTCTGCGGCCCCCTCCAGCTCTATCTATGGCTACTGAGATCTGTAGTGATAGTGATGTGTCTGTACAGATTTCACTGTTACTCTGTGTTGCTTGTTCTAGTTGTTCGATAAATAATGACGGATCATGGTTATTCTCGGGTGTTAAAACGGTATTTATGGACGTGGGTAAACTTTCTTCAGACAATGCAATGTTGATATATCCTGTTTCACCGGCCATCAGTTGAGAAAAATCTACAATCTCATTTAAAATGTTATGCAGATGAATATTAAAGGCAGCTAAATCATTTGTGTCTATCTCGCTGAGATTAAGCGTTCTATTAATTTCTACCCCATTGAAACGAGGTCTCGGGATAATAGTAAAATCACCCACACGACCACCCTCAGTAGCAAGACTGCGTATTTCTGTCTGGCTCAAACGCATCTCAGGGGTGTGCAGGTTCGCTCGTGCAGACACACCAGCGCCTGTCTGTGCACTTTCATTATCGTCATGTACGGGTATTTCCCCCAAATTTTCTTGCTCTGCTATTATATTTCGCAATAGCTCAGTTGTGGTTAGGTCATCTGTGTTTATCATTCGTAGCTGTTCATTTATTAAAAGACGTAAGCTGTTAGTGTGACGTCTAGATCTTTCGGCTTCTTCGGCTTCAGAGTCTGAGTCTGTGCGCGCTCTTTTAGAAAGCATTCTGGTATGTTTTATTTAAATCGTGTAAAACAGAACATGTGTGCTACCACCACATAAACAATAATACCCATTAACATGTAGACTACTGACAGCAAATCGTGACAGAAATACAATGATATCGATAACTAGTCACCACTACGTTTTAAAACAGATAAAATAACAACCATATGAAACAAAATAACACAACTCGTTTGAATAAAAAAAAAATCATCACCTTCTCATGAATACTTCATGTAACTCCCGTAATAGTCTTTGAAGAATATTTAGTCTTTCTGAGAATAGTGACAATGCAATTGTCTGTCGCTGCAGGTCTTCCCTCGCCTGCGTAATTTCCCCGCGCACTGCTAAAACCTCACTGCGTAATTGCCGGTTTTCGTTCAAAGTCTGTTCGTGACAAACGCCAAAAAAATGAACAGCCGTCCTTAAATCAGTCGTATGACAATTCTGCTGGTCTATCACTCTGTGTAGAAGCGTGACAACCTCGCTTTGGGAATCGTACACGATGGCCTCGGTTTGTTGAAACGATAAAGGTTGATTAGCAACTTCTAAAATCCGTAAAAAATTCCGGTTGATGCTTCGGAGCATATCATGACTCAGGTTCTGAGCATCACAGCACAAGTACGGGGGTCTGAAATACTCTGTAGAGTCCTCAGAACTGTCGCTATCTGATGAATCCTGGTCAGATTCGAAGGCTTCCAGCATTGCATCCTGGGATTGTAAGAAAAACTCTAAACCCCTCTCGTCGTATTCTTGTGCTAGATGAAACATAATATTACATTATTATATGAATTATTTGTTAGATAAAACATAATGTAAGAAAAAAAAAAATGTAACTCACCGTTATCCGGAGAATTCACAATCAATTCGTTTTCGTGATGGACCTCATCGTAATTTTGTACTAGATGAACCATAATAATACGTTATTATATGAAATATTTGTTAGATAAAATATGTAAAAAAAAAAAAATGCAACTCACAATTGTCATTTGGAGAGTTCGCCACCGATTCGGGTCCGTGATATACCTCTAAAAAACGCTTTCTACATGGTGTTGATGTGGACGTAGGCATACATTGTACCTCACAGCTTTGATCTGGAAAATAAAAAACATTTAAATTATTATTTTAGATTTTCTAGGAAATATAAAATAATTCTAGGAAATATAAAATAATTCTAGGAAATATAAAATATGATAAGGTAAAAACATTGTCGCTCACCTCCGTATGGATATTCTAACTCTTCACCGTTGTCAGAATTATAGTCCCCATAAACTTCTCGAAGACGCTTAATTACACGTCCGGAACCTCTGAGATCCCCCCGACCATCAGATCGTGTTACCCCGTCACTGGATGAAGGCTCCTGATGTGTATCCTCATCCGAAGTCGTATCGCTTTCGTGGGGCATGTGTGTCGACGCATTACTGGATAAGCCTGGTGTTCCCCAAGGCGTGACGTTATCGTACGACCCACTAGACTCATCCAATGGCGCGTTCGCTTCATCCGCCAATACCTCCCCTGAGCACTCTAGCATGTGACTAGGGATGGGTGATAATATGTTTTCGAAGTTATTCACTTCTAGCGAATTTTCATTATAAGTAAGTAAAAAATCACCAGGTGAAACACCGTCTGGAAAGGACTCCACATCTAAAATCAGACAGGTGTATATTAACAACACTAATATTTTTCAATAAAATGTATAACGTTTGGAAAATTTACTCACAAAGCTCGTTCAAAATCTCCATCAAATCTTCGTCAAAATATGCACCCTCGGACCCCTCTGCTGCTTCATGTTTAAAAGGAGAGAAGAAAAAATAAAAACAACAACAACAACAACAAACAATATATATATATACATACACCTCTAACACATTCATCGTGTTACAATATTTTTGTAAAAAACAAAATAGACTATATCCCTACCGTATTGATCTTCGGCCATGTTTTCCAGGATATCGAATCTGTAGACGATCTCGTGCAGTGGATATCAAACGAATGAGCTAGTCTGGCTTATTCGTGAGATCCCAAATTCAAAAATACGCCTTTTCCCCCTCAATCCCTAAGTAAAACGACCCCCGAAACACGTCTTTCTCGAAACGCGTCTTTCAACTCAGCATGCGATCTGATAGTTGATTTTACAACTAGAAAAACATATGGTGAATCTCACGATAGAACGGTCAAACATCGCTGATAAGCCACGTAATAAATAAAATAACCCCTGCTATAAAATAAAGCCACACTTCACCATAAAACTTCAAAAGAGCAAAATAAAAACAGACCCCTCATGGTTACAAACACACCATAGTGGGGTCAGACATTATGGAGCCAATAGTTTGTGATAGTGTGTGCGTGCGTGTGTGTGTGTGTGTGTGTGTGTGTGTGTGCGTGTGTGGGATGATGTGTGAAGTTTGCTGGCATCATTGCAGACAGACCTCCTGAACGATCAGATGTGTTTTTATCGTGCATTTCGGAGATTACACTCTGTGCTCTTTCACACATGTTTAAACACAAAAACTGGTTAAACTTATCTTCCTCTTTCAACGTTTTGTACAAACGAATATTTGTCTGATGACATTTTTTGTCATGACTATACGAATGACAGGAAGCAAAAGCAGGTACAACTCTTTATTAAAGTGGAAGTCCAAACAGAAAGACACGGGCGTGGAAGGTGACACAGGGACGTTGATGGTCAGCGTGGTGAATCCCCAGTGGTGCAGTGTAGACAGACGAGACACGATCCACAAACGGTGATAATCCACAAACGACGGTAATCCACGAACAAGACGAAATCCACTGGAACACACGATGAGAGACTCAGGAACACAAGACTGGAACACGGATACATCCAACAACGATCTGACAATGGAGATGGGAAAACTGTGAGCATTTATAGTGAATTGAGATCGGCTGCAGCTGGTGATGATATGATGATCAGCTGGAGCGGATCAAGGAATGACACACACTCACGCCCACCACACACGTGCTTTCATGCAACAACAATAACACGAGACGAGAAGGAAGCAAATGGATTTGTATACCGTGACAGTACCCCTTCTCCTAAGAACGCCTCCCGACGTTCTCAGAACTCCTTACCTGTCGATTGTAATCATCGATCAGAGAGTGATCCAGAATGTCTCTAGCAGGAACCCAACTTCTCTCCTCTGGACCGTAACCTTCCCAGTCCACCAAGTACTGAAATCCGCGTCCCCTCCGCCTCGAATCCAGAATACGATTAACCGAATAGGTGGTATCCCCATTTACGAGACGCGGCGGGGGGGGAACCGGGACTGGCGGATTAATGTGTGAACGAAACACAGGCTTAATTTTGGAAACGTGAAAAACGGGGTGTACCCTCCTGTACGCTGGAGGTAAACTAAGGCGGACTGCCACCGGACTAATGATCTTGGTGACAGAGAACGGGCCAATAAATTTGGGAGCAAGCTTATTAGAGACGGAACGGAGAGGAATGTTCTTAGTAGAAAGCCACACTTTTTGACCGACGACGTATATGGGAGGCTTAGACCGGTGGCGATCGGCCCTCGCCTTGGTGCGCGCCCCCACTTGGAGTAAAGTCTCACGGGCTCTAGTCCAAGTGCGGTGACACCTCTGGATTAAGGCGTGTGCGGAGGAAACCGCGACTTCGGATTCCAGACTGGGAAAAATAGGTGGCTGGTAACCTAAACTACATTCAAACGGAGATAGGCCCGTGGCCGACACTGGTAACGTGTTGTGGGCGTACTCCACCATGGAGAGTTGCTGGCTCCATGAGGAAGGATTCTTGGAGACTAAACATCGCAACACCCTTTCCAGATCTTGGTTGGCTCTCTCGGTTTGACCATTGCTCTGGGGATGAAACCCTGAGGATAAACTAACCGTCGCCCCCAGTAATTTACAAAATTCTTGCCAAAATTTGGACACAAACTGGGGTCCTCTGTCAGAGACCACGTCCATCGGGAGGCCATGTAAACGAAAGACGTGGTCAATGACTGTCAACGCTGTCTCCTTAGCTGAGGGTAATTTGGGTAAGGGAATGAAATGAGCCGCCTTCGAAAACCGGTCCACCACGGTCAAAACGACTGTATTACCCTGGGAGGGTGGGAGGGCGGTAATAAAATCGAGAGCGATATGGGACCAGGGTCTCGAAGGAACTGGCAGCGGTTGAAGGAGCCCATCTGGGGGTCGATTGGAAGTTTTACCAGTGGCACAAACCGAGCAAGCCAAAACAAAACTGTGGATGTCACGAGCCATGAGTGGCCACCAGAATCGTTGCTTGACTAGAAACTTAGTACGATAAACTCCTGGATGACAAGCCACGTTGGAGCAATGACCCCACTGAATGACGTCAGACCTTAATCCCTCCGGCACGAATAAGCGATTCGGTGGGCAACCGGGCGGAGGCGTTACCCCTTCTAAGGCCGTCTTGACCTTCGATTCGACCTCCCATACGAGTGTGGAGACAAATAGACTCTCCGGTAAAATGCACTCGGGAGTAGACGGGCGTTCGGAAGGATCAAAAATGCGAGATAAAGAGTCGGGTTTGATGTTTTTAGACCCCGGGCGGTACGAGAGAGAAAAATCAAAACGTCCGAAAAAAAGTGCCCACCGAGCTTGCCTGGAGTTCAATCTTTTGGCAGTTCTGATGTATTCTAAATTCTTGTGATCAGTCCAGACTAAAAAGGGTACCCCAGAACCCTCTAACCAATGACGCCATTCCTCCAACGCTAACTTGACTGCCAACAACTCCCTGTTACCAATGTCATAATTGCGTTCAGCTGAGGATAACCGATGGGAAAAAAACGCGCAAGGATGCATCCTGTCGTCTGTGGGAGAACGCTGGGACAGGACTGCTCCTACCCCCACCTCTGACGCATCGACCTCCACCACGAACTGCCGTGAATAGTCAGGGGCAACGAGGATGGGAGCTGAAACAAAGCGGCTCTTGAGTTTGGCAAATACAGCCTCGGCTGTATCTGACCACCTGAACGGAGTGCTGGGGGAGGTCAAGGCGGTCAGAGGCGCGGCTAGCTGGCTGTAATTACGAATGAAACGTCGATAGAAATTGGCGAACCCCAGAAACCTCTGTAGGGCCTTACGGGAATCTGGACTTGGCCATTCTACCACAGCCTTAACCTTCTCAGGATCCACACGCATTCCCTCAGACGAGATGATGTATCCTAAGAAAGGAACAGACTGTGCATGAAAATCGCATTTCTCCGCCTTGACAAAAAGCCCATTCTCTAACAACCTCTGAAGCACTCGTCGGACGTGTTGCATATGTTCCTGGAGAGACGAGGAAAATATCAATATGTCATCCAGGTAAACATATATGAACTGATCTATCATGTCTCGTAACACGTCATTGACCAGTGCCTGGAAGACTGCTGGAGCGTTGGACAGCCCAAAAGGCATGACCAAATATTCAAAGTGCCCCCTGGGGGTGTTAAAAGCAGTCTTCCACTCATCCCCCTCCCTGATGCGAACCAAATGATAAGTGTTACGCAAGTCCAATTTCGTGAAGACGGACGCTCCCTGCAACCTCTCGAAAGCTGAAGACATCAACGGCAAAGGATAAGTATTCTTTACCGTGATGTTATTCAACCCCCGGTAATCAATACAAGGTCGCAGAGACCCGTCCTTCTTCCCCACAAAAAAGAACCCCGCCCCCGCTGGAGAAGAGGAAGGGCGGATGAACTTGGTTGCCAGAGAATCAGAAATATATTTCTCCATAGCCTCCCTTTCAGGAACAGAAAGTGAGTATAGCTTGCCCTTAGGCGGAGACTTACCTGGCATTAAATCTATGGCACAGTCATAGGGACGATGAGGAGGAAGAGAAGCAGCACGAGACTTACTGAACACTTCCTTCAGATCATGGTACTCCTCGGGCACGTTAGACAAATCCCCTACTTCCTCCTGAAACACACAAACAGGCACAGACGGACAAGCAGACACGAGACAAGACTTATGACATTCCTTGCTCCACTCCAGTATAGCTTTATGTTGCCAGTCCACTCGGGGGTTGTGATGGATGAGCCAGGGATGTCCAAGAACAATGGGTGCCAGGGGTGAATCCAGAACGTAAAAACTAATAGTCTCGGAGTGATTGCCTGAAGTGATGAGGGTAATGTTTTCCGTGATAAATGAAATGGTGGGGAGTTCTTGGCCGTTGAGTGCGTGAACATCAATCCTTTGTGTGAGTGGTTTGAGGGGAATCTGAAATCGGTGTGCAAAAGTGCTGTCCATAAAGTTACCTTCAGCCCCGGAATCCAAAAGTGCTCGACAATCGTGCTGGTGAGCTGACCATCTCAGTCTTACAGGAAGGAGAGTAGATGTGGATGAGGTCTTCTTGGCGGAGATCCCACCCGATAGTAGCCTCATGCTTACTATCGGGCTTGGCCTTTTACCGGGCAGTTGTAAGCGAAGTGTCCCGTGCCTCCACAGTATAGGCAAAGGCCCTGGGATCTCCGCCTTTCCTTCTCCTCCCTGGAAAGCCGAGCTCGACCCACCTGCATGGGTTCGTGATCGACGACTGGGCTGACCGCGTCCCTGCCGCTGGACCGTTGTTCCTCGACTCCTCCTGAAGAACGGGTGAACAAAGCTCTGCCCCCGACCCTAGCCAGCCGAGCATCCACCCGTAGAGCCAGTTCGATGAGGCCGTTGAGGGTTGTTGGTAGGTCCAGGGCGTAGATCTCCCTCTGGACACGGTCAGCCAACCCATGCAGGAACATGTCCCACTGCGCCTCCTCGTTCCACCGACATTCGGCCGCCAGGGTTCGGAACTCGATCGAAAAATCCGAGACCGACCTCTCACCTTGACGGAGGTCGGCCAGCACCCTAGCGGCCTCTCTCCCCGCGAAGGCACGATCGAAAACCCGTCTCATCTCCGCGGAGAGTGCCGGGAACGAGGCACAGCAGGGATCTTGATTTTCCCACACCGCCGTCCCCCACAGCGCTGCTTTACCGGTCAGTAGAGTCAACACGAACGCCACTTTCGCCTGCTCATCTTGAAAGGTTCTGGGCTGTAGAGCAAAATGCATGGCACATCTGGTCAAGAATGCTCTACAGTATGCCGACTCACCCGCGTAGCTCCCTGGAACAGGTAGGCGTGGTTCGCTGTGCGCTGGGACCTCAGGTGGAATGGGGGGAACGGCTGGTGTGGGCGGCGCAGTGGGAGCTCGAAGAAGTAGAATCTGCTGGGTCAGCTCGGACACCTGTGTCACCAAAGTTTGAACCGCACGACCCGTGTCATTCAGATTCTTTTCCTGCGAATCCATTCTTCTCATACTGTGTTGCACAAAGTCCTCCAATCTGAATGTTGACGTACCCGCTGCTTCCATGGTTGCGTCAGATCGTTCTGTCATGACTATACGAATGACAGGAAGCAAAAGCAGGTACAACTCTTTATTAAAGTGGAAGTCCAAACAGAAAGACACGGGCGTGGAAGGTGACACAGGGACGTTGATGGTCAGCGTGGTGAATCCCCAGTGGTGCAGTGTAGACAGACGAGACACGATCCACAAACGGTGATAATCCACAAACGACGGTAATCCACGAACAAGACGAAATCCACTGGAACACACGATGAGAGACTCAGGAACACAAGACTGGAACACGGATACATCCAACAACCATCTGACAATGGAGATGGGAAAACTGTGAGCATTTATAGTGAATTGAGATCGGCTGCAGCTGGTGATGATATGATGATCAGCTGGAGCGGATCAAGGAATGACACACACTCACGCCCACCACACACGTGCTTTCATGCAACAACAATAACACGAGACGAGAAGGAAGCAAATGGATTTGTATACCGTGACATTTTTACACTAAACACTTATAAGAAATACAATTTATACTTTTAACATTTATACACTGTTTTAAAGCTGGTTTTGAATGTACAACGGCCTCTGATAAAACACTGAACTTACCGGGGGGGGGGCTGGAAGAGGAGGAGGAGGGGGGGGGGCCGGTGAAAAAAAAACCCCCGGTCCAGATGTTCATTTTAAAATCATAAAACTCCCCCCACAACCCTAAGAGAGGTGGAAAAAGGAGGAGGAGGGGGGGCCGGGGGGAAAGAGGAGGAGGAGGGGGGAGCCGGTGGAAAAAAACCAAAACACCCACGGTCCAGGTGTTCAAACCGGAAGTGGATGGGTGGGTAGCAAGGGGGCGTGGCTTGAGCGTGGGAAACATTTTATTGGGCAATAAAACTGTCAGTTTGATGGTTTGTGCCCTTATAACTCTCTCTTTTAATACCCCTGGAACTCAATGGAAGTTGATTGAAGATGGCATAGTTGGTAGTGTTGTTAAAACCAGTCAACTGAACCAACAATCTTTTAACAAAACTGACAAAACCTTGTCAAACTGTCAAAATCCATCGACATTCCGTCCATGAGCTATTTTCTGACTTTCTAACTGAAAGTGGGTGAATATCAAAATACATGTTAGAAACATTTTGTTAAACCATTTACAAGTCTTATGTTGACAACACTATTGAAACAATTACTTTTTATTACAACTGTACATTAATAAATAGGCCATTTGGCCCTGGACTAATAGGGTATTCTATTTGTCCATTCTATTGGCTCTATTCTATTTTGAAGACCTGTGCTGGCTGCACAAGTCTAATTTAAGGCTCTCACAAATAAATAGTATGGGTATATTATACATTTTATGAGTCATCAGATTGCCTTGAGTATTGAAGTTGTTAAGTTTTGTGTCCCTGGTGTTCTTTCATGACACATGGATAAAAGAAAGCATACAGTTTAGGCCGAAATTGTGAAAAAATGTGTGTTATTTCCAGTGGTGGAAAGAGTACTGAAAAAGCATACTCAAGTAAAAGTACTGTTACTTGTCAAAAAATGTAGTGAGAGTAGAGTAAAAGTACCGGTCCTAAAAACTACTCAAAGTAGGAGTAAAAAGTAGCCCTTTTAAAAGTACTCAAGAGTAGTGAGTAGTGAGTATTATGCTATGAATGTTAGTCCACCTTATACCCTGCAAATTGAAAATGTAGCTTACTCTTTTATCACAGATTCATAGAAAAAAAGAAACAGTATTTCAATATTTCTCCAACAGTTTTATTTTTGACTGCTAGCACTAAAAATACAGCGTTTCCCCTACCATTGTTTTGGACGACCCCCGCCCCCCCTAAAATGCTGACAAAATCCAGTCATAAAAAAGGAATTTATAATTTGGAATTTCACGGAATTTGTAAATTTTTTGAGGAAAAATAGAAAGCAGTTCAGTACACTTGAAATCAAATCGCGATATAGTGTGAATATTAAACCACAAAGACAATTTAAATACGAATCCTGCATGTTCTGTGTGAATGAATGGTGCAGCCGACGCGCAGTTTCATTTACCACACACACACACACACACTGAAGCACGTGTGAGGTGTGACGCTTGCGCTGTTTTTTTGCCTATATGAAGACACAAATGCATGAACTTCCTCCAGGCTCAAGATCCACTCCGAAAGTCACTTTGTGAAAAACATAAATTGGCGCCAGGTGTCTCGAAGTCTGTTGATGCTGGTTTGATGCAAAGTTTTCCGCGCGCGATTTGATTTGACGGGAATCACGCATGGAGTCCCATATGGAAAAGATATAGATAAATTTTACTAAATGTTTATATATTTTATCTGAAACTTGTAAGTAATATATATAACAGTCAAAAAGACACAAAATCCTTAGTAAAATTGTGTAATATGAGATTTAAGATAATTTGGGAACTTATAATTACTATATATGACAGTAAATCCACATACAATATTCTTAGTAGATACACGTAACATCAAAGTTATATGAGTTGGGCAATCATTAGTGAAACCAAAATCTTGGTATATTGTATAAAAACCTTACAAGACAATAGACATATGTAAGATGTCACATATATGAGACATTAAAGTACATGGAAAAGCATATGATGAGATGACCAAAAATCATGTATGGCATTTCTAAGATTTTATGACACTAGCATTGTCTCAGGTTTTTAGATCACTCTTCTCAATTAGTGATTTTTTCCAAAAATTATGGCATGGGTTATATTTGTTGTTATTTAAGATTTTATGAGTAATTCTATCCAATAAAATAGTCAAAAAGTAATTTTTATTTACAGTTAGATTTTCAAGTTCTTGTGTATGCAGCAAATATTCAAAATTGCCATGTAAAAATAAAAAAGACCCAGTCACTCATTTCTTGCCGTAGAAAGATTTAATTTTGCACTTAATTAGTATATGACATTATACAAGTTGGATATTTACATTTTAAATTTAGGTGGCAATTCATCTTTTTAAATTAGCTAAGTTTATTAAGATGCTACTTTAATAATTGTTTTAAAACCATACCTTACACTTGTGACCTTTTGGATGTTACAATGAAATACATAAATGTTGATGACATGCATTGCAAAATGTATTAAAGAAGAATACATTTACATTTTGTAGTAAACTTTTCACACTGCTGTGTGCTTTTTCATTATAATTTTGACAGATTCTCACATTAGATTACAGTAACAGTAGAACCAATTAGTTACTTTCCAGCTCAGCAACCCTGAATGAATAAGTGACCATCTTCACATTTAGTTCATTTACAGTAATATGTCTTAAGTAGCCGACAAACAATTGAGCTGGACTGTGGACACTGAATATACATACATGGTCTAACTACCTGAGCAGTGTTTATGGCTTTGTGAAAGCCTGTGGGAAAGTGGACAGTTGACATGTAGCTCAGTGGAGTTTTGATAAGAGAACCTCTGGCTAACTTCTGCACTGTGCAATTACCATAGTTTCCTATGGCATATAAACACTGATCACCCATGTCAACAAAGTGGGAGACTCTAAAAATACTCCCATCCTTCAAAAGCACAATAGAGTTGTTTCTTTGTTTTGTTTTGCTGTAGGTATGACCATGAACAACCTCTCCATTTACAGCAATTCTCTTGTAGTAATTTACCACAGAGTTTGGGGAAACCTCTCTCACTGTGTGGAGGGCAGCTTGATCACTAACAGACATTAATCTTACATTTGGTGGACCAAGGGCAGTTACCTCAGTGAACTTCGCAAACTTCTTGACATGATGCTTTTCGGTTCTCATTTCATTACAGAAATCTGTAACTTCTGCAGGTGCATTTGTTAAAAATTGCTTTGCTAAACGGGGAAAAGCTCGGGAAAACAGCACTCGTTTGCATATTTGTTGTGGTACAGCTTGGCTACTTTTTACTTGTTTCAGGAGGTATCCATTGAAATCTTCAAACATAAAGGCTGAGTGGGCCCACAAAGGACCACAATGCACAACAGTTTTGCTCAAATGCAGAAGTGAATGAACATTGAATGTCATGTTCTCTTCCCCATACAGCGACTGCACACCTCCAACAAAGTACACTAATGCCTCATGGGCATGATTTATCTGTTCTGTATTTATTTCAGATCCCAACAGAATGCTTATGCCCTCTATCAGTAATGCCCAATGACAGTGATACTTCTGTGGAAGTATGCCTTTTAGAACTGGCAAGCTATAGTACAGAAGCCAGTGTTGCCACTCATGGGCTTTCCAGAATTTGCGTTCAGTCAGAGATCTTGGAACTCGAGCAACAATACCTGGAGGTTTTATAGACAAGAGGTGTCTGTCCAAGATAGCTGTTTGTGTGCCAATGTACCATGGCTCAGAATAGCTTTTGGAATCGATCCATAAAGTTGCCATTTGTCTGCACACGCCAAGCAACACACAATGCATATAGTCAGGGACCATCCCATTGATTACATCAAACTTTGGTAAATCTACAATGGCAGATGGGCCCTTTATGCTCAATATTGTTTTCCCTTCTCTTTCAGCAATTTGTCCTATCTCTACTGTGGTTTTATGATTTCTGTCACTTGGTTTTTCATCTGCACATGTGTAAACCCTTGACTTTCCTTTTTCTTTCCTCATCTGCACCCCAGGGTGAAGGCAGACTCCGCAGCCATATTCACCATTAAATTGCTTAAAATTTTGTAGTAATGGCCTTGCTACTGCATCACACACACAACACAATGAGTGCACCTTCACGTGTCTCCATGACTGATCACTAGGATGTTGCCACTCAAAGCCAGCTTGTGAAAGATTGGCACATTCCTCTACAAATGGTTGGAAGTAGCAGGTCATGTCTGGCTTTTTTGCTCCAAACCATAAAGCACATAAAAGCACATGCTTATCTCTACTCTCAGGGGGTATCTCATTAACACAACACAGTATAGGCCAAATACTAAATTTAGAGGACTGAAAGACTGGTACACCATCACAATTAAATGTAAGGGAGAGGAAATCCTCTTCACTGTTTGATTTCAAGGTCTGATATAAGGTGCCATCACATATATCACTTATTACATGCCTACTACTGTCATGAGGACGAAAACAGAGATCGTGCATACCTTGATTCTCAAGAACATCCTTCAGTTGATCCTTTAATGGAATACTGATAAAGAAATGTCCTTCCTGTAAACTGTCTTTTACTGTTATGGACGAGGAACATGACACACAGGTAAGTGTTTCTTCTTGTGATTGTGAAGTGCCAAGGTACTTAGTACATACTCTGCAGTAATGATGGCGTTTTAATTGATCTATAATACCAGCTAATGGTTTCTCCAAAAAATACTTGCTTGCTGGTACTGCATTTGTCCCAGCAGAATGTAACTTTAGAAGTTTCAGCAGGTCTTCCGTCAATACACCTGTAGTGTTGTGTCTCAATGCAAAGGAGAGAATAGAGATGCAACTTTGCCCTTCCGTTAGTCCATGAGAGTGGATATCATCACGTATTTCTTGAGGGGCATTTTCCTAAAATTACAGAAAAAGAAGCACCATATTAAAAATTATAAGGTTGTGCAATACCATAAAGGTAACCTTGTTTTGCTCTACTGTACTTAGCACAAAAAATGTAATGGAAGCCACAACACATGCAAGACACAAACAAAAAGAGGAAAGACAGACAGTGTCTGTACACATCTAAAGCCCTCTTTAGATGCCTCTGTTTTAAATAATTTAGACCCATTTCCAAGCTGCGATTTTTATCTAAAATTTTAGAAAAAATTGTTTCAACTCAGTTAATCTCCTTTTTGAACAATAATGACATTTTTTAAAAATTTCAATCTGGTTTCCATTCCCTGCATAGTACTGAGACTGCTCTGATCAAGGTCACCAATGATTTACTGCATGCAGCTGACTCAGGAATGTTCTCTATTTTAATTCTTCTTGACCTCAGCTCAGCTTTTGACACTGTGGACCATGATTTTTTAATTAGCCATCTGAAAAACTATGTTGGTATCAGTGATGTGGCCCTGGATTGGTATGGCAAAAAATCATTCAAACTTATAATATTGATTTCCATTTTTATGCAGATCACACCCAGTTGTATGTCCCGTTAAGGCCTGGTTCTTTCAATGTCTCTGTCATTCTCTCTAGCCTCACTGAAATAAAAGCCTGGATGTCTAACAACTTCCTGCAGTTAAACGACACAAAATCAGAAATAATTGTATTTACCTCCATCGGAACCAGCAGTGGCTACACCATAAAAACCTCACCACTAGCCTGGGTGTCTTCTCAGACAACATTCAGAAAGAAGCTTGCACCCTTGGTGTCGTTTTTGATTCAGAGCTGTCTTTTGATGCCCAGTTGACATAAGTAGTGCAGTCCTGTTTTGTCCAGCTGAGACAGCTAACTAAGATTAGAACATGTCTCTCCTCTGCTGACTTATGGGCCTTTCAGACAGACTGCGACGACCGCACTCCTGCGCTGTGAAACCCATTATTTTCAATGGCTTGCGCCGGGCAACAGCGGTTTGTTGTTGCGTTCAGCAAAGCACAGCGCACTGCTCGGCGACCTCGCGCACACGCCGCGGTCAAAGTTCAAAATAGTTGAACTTTTGCGCTGAACTCGGCGGTTTTGCGCTGAGCCCTGCAGCCAGCAAATCGCTTCCTATCTGAAAGGGCCAGAAGGTCATCCATGCTTTTATTTCCTCAAGACTCGATTACTGCAATGCTCTGTACTCTGGTATCAGTAAGGAAAGTATTCATAGATTACAGCTCATTCAAAATGCTGCAGCCAACTAGCACTAAGAGGAGTGACCACATCACACCAATTGTCACCGCCCTTCACTGGTTACCTGTGAGTATTAGTAGGGATGGCCCGATACCGATACTGGCATCGGGGATCGGGTCGATACTGTCCTCATATACTCGTACTCGTACTCATAAAAATTTGCCGATACCACGTACATTTTGCGAAACGAAACTGGCCGCCTCGAGTGCTTTGTCGAGGTGAACTGAGGCATAGGTGCGTGCACAGTGCACTCCCAACGCAATAGAGTGCGGCACGGCACTAGATTTGATGGCCGAATGCGAGCGCGGGCGGTAATGCACTCACTCTGTGTGTGCGGGTTGCGGGAGAATAAAACGATTCGCGGGACTCCCGCAAACTAGAATACAACATATTAAAACTAATAGATTTTTATTAATCTGTTGCAGAAAAGCAAGAAGAACAACTAAAACAAAATAGAAACGATGTACAGGCCAGAGTTTCTATTCATAACATGTTTGCAGTTGAGCGATGTAGCCAATCACAGATGTGTTGATTTCTTGAACGCAATGGCCAATCAGAAGCATTTAAGATAGACTCCCCTCACCGCTCAAAACTTTTTTGTTCAGTGCTGAATTCTGTATGCTGGCAAATCCTCTAATTATAACAAACAAAGTGTGGATATTATAAAAGATTCATTGTGCAGTCAGCATCACTGATAATAACAGAGATGTGTGAGATCGCGGTGAACTGTCAGCTTTTTAGGAATTATTAAGGGAGCGCACTTTGCGCGCATTCAGTCATGCCAGACTATGCACGCAGTAATTGCTTTTATGTTAAATTAACAGTGGTTTGTGTGTTAATACATTTATTATTTTACTCAATATTATTTAGACTTGTTAAAACAAGCAGAGAAGAAAATAAAAACAGTTTTCTAACCTGTGTTCTAAAATAGTCTTCTGTCTTCTTTTCTGGGAGCCTAGTTACTTTTGCGGTAGAAATATCGGTATCGGCAAGTACACAAATGTAAATATTCGTACTCATATCGGTTTGAAAAAAAATGGTATCGGGCCATCTCTAAGTATTAGAATTAATTTTAAGATTTTACTACTCGTTTTTAAAGCCCTGAACGGACAGGCTCCTGCCTACTCTCTGATTTGATAACTCCCTACAAGCCGGACCGATGCCTGAGATCCTCTGGCAGGGTACTACTAGTGGTTCCAAAGTCTAGTGTTGTCACTAAAGGGGGCCGAGCCTTTGCTGTATGGCATTTTTATAAACATTATATTATTGTTGTTATTGTATTTTCTTATTTTATTGTTGATTTTTCATTTTCATTTACATTAAGTATGGATCATGTTTGTTTCACTGTACAGCACTTTGTAACTTGTTTTTGAAAAGTGCTATACAAATAAAGTTAAGATTATTATTATTACTATTATTATTATTACTTCCATGAGCTGCAGAGATAATCTGTGCATTTTGTCATAGCATTGTTTGTCTCGTGATTATTTAATGTCATATCAAATTATGTAATTAACTTCATAAATGTATTTACTGTAGTTTTGTCTCACCTGTTCCAATGTGAAAGGTTCTGCACTCTGCTCTTCTCCTTGGGCATCTTCATCACTTTCCTAGGAAAGACACAAATCAACAACTTGTTAGATAGATAGATAGATAGATAGATAGATAGATAGATAGATAGATAGATAGATAAATAGATAGAGTGATAGAGTGAGAGAATATTGTAGTTTTGTCTCACCTGTTCCAATGTGAAAGGTTCTGCACTCTGCTCTTCTCCTTGAGCATCTTCATCACTTTCCTAGGAAAGACACAAATCAACAACTTGTTAGATAGATAGATAAATAGATAGAGTGAGAGAATATTGTAGTTTTGTCTCACCTGTTCCAATGTGAAAGGTTCTGCACTCTGCTCTTCTCCTTGGGCATCTTCATTACTTTCCTAGGAAGGATACAAATTAACAGCTTATTATGCAAATGTATTTTAAATGCAAAGGTAATATAGTTAGTAATAAGTATCATCGTATAAGCTACATAACTTTTACAATGTAACGATCAATAATAAGATCAAGAGGACATGAACCGGATAACACTTACATGTTGTTGCGCAGTATGTTTTTCGATGTCAGTCAAAGTTCTGTTGATTTTCCTAAAGAAACAGTGGACAGTAACGTTACGGTAACTAACGTTAACTGGGAACGAATCACTGCAACCTTAATCAGAAGTTACGAGCTGGATTAGGAAACAGGTGTAATTTAGCACAAACCTTTTCTTCCATCTTGTCAAAGTACGTATAGGAACATTTTCTCTCAACCAAACCTTTTCTTTCGTGTTAGCAGTAACGTTGTGCTTTCTTTTCGACATAGCTATCAGGATTAATGTCTATTAGGGTTGCTGGTGAAGCTAGCTAATGTCCTTGTCAACACGATGTGACCATTTTACCGCTAGAAAGCTACCGGAAACTTCATCTAGCTACGTTCCTTCCCGCGCGGTCCTCGAAATGTCTACAGAGCAGTGCGAGGTTGTGGGTAATGCGCATGCGCAGGCCCGCCATTAATCCTAGAAAAGAAGAAGAAGAAGAAGAGAGAGAGAGCGCGCGCGCGCGTACACTGCTGCAGAACACCGTAGAGGACATGGGAAAAAAGTAGAAGGTTGAAAAAGAAGGCATCTTTTGAATCCCGACTGACGAACGGCCAACAGACGACATAGTTTGGTGAGTCTGGAGTTAACATTACGATTTAAGTTTCAATGTTTGAGCTTAAATTTGAAATACATTTATTTATGTAACAACTGATTTTTTAATGGCGAACGTTAACTTAACTGGTTTAACATTAACTTACATGTTACAGTTGTAGCTAAGGTTAGCTAAATAAAGTTAGCTCACAGTCACTTTCAGCTTATATTACCCAAAGTGGTGCATTTTAGCAAGATTAGTTAAGTTAACGTTATCCTTATTTTTAATAATATTTATATGATAATAACACAAGTGTAACGTTGGATGGTACAGGACATGTCAGATCCAGTAACATTATATTGGCAGAAGGCAAAGATAACATGGCAAAGTTAAAATATTTTCAATGTCTGCATACATATTTGGTCTCCACCATTTTATTTCCATGTCAATATTACAGAACCTTTGGTTTTGATTATAAGGTTTTTAAAACAGTAAATGATTATTTATATGTTTACTACATTTGGTTGCACAGCCTTTGGCCAAAATAATCATGTTCAAGAACATCTTGTTGTCAGTAAGTTAACGTTAATGTGCGTTCTGTATTTCTCTAACGTTACTGTCTGTTAATAGGAAACACCGGACCCTTTCTGGTTGGTTGTAGGCTATAGAGGCACCTGTCAGGTAGGACTGGGCTAACGTTATATGAAAGAAATTAATATCACAATAATCATAAAGACATATCACATTATCTGCTCACCTCTATTAAATCACTTAACCTATCAATAACCTAATCTGCAATTTTCTGATTATATTCCTTTGGATATTTCAGATCAAATTTAGAAAGAAATGTGTTTAATATGTGCTTGATATTATCAATTTAGACAACAGAATTGTGTATCACAATATATTCAAAATGGGTCTTAAATTTCATTTTGAGTGGCAATAAAGTCTTAAATATAACTTGCCTAACCCTGCAGATACCTAATATTAGAAGTGTTTTTTGTCAGAATACTGATGTTAAATGTTAGCTTAATAACGGTTTCTGTCTGGCAGTCATTTATTGATTGCTAAGCCAAACAATGATTTTTATTTATTTGATAATTTTAGAACACATGGAGAGGAAGTTTGCAGTGGTGCGGTGGAGTGAAGGGGAGGATTTTGGGAAGCTCAGTGACATAAAAACTGATGCCATAAGGCGGTATGATGATTCCAAGATGGACCAGGATGGGAATCCCTTTGCCACCTACTCAGCCGTAATTGAATGGCGCCATGGGAGGAAACAACGAGGAGGCTGGCCTCACTACAGAGGCACTGTCATTTTTGTTAGTGGTAAGTTAAGAGTTACTAACTTACTCTAATTCACACAAATACAAGTACTATGTGGTTTTGATGCTGTAAGTGCCACAATCAGTATGTCATCTGACAACTATGTCAAAAATGAACTAAAAATTTTACTATGTTAAAAATGAGATGAGATAATAACACTTTGACAGTTGAAACCAGGTTGAATAAAGCTTTTTGAATAGTTGTTTATGTCAGGTGTCATGTATACCTTATGCATAACCCCCTGAATATTTGCGTAGAGTATACATAGGGTATGCAAGTATACAAGTATATGAGCAATGCATACAGAGCATGCATGCAGTGCTTGCACTTATTTTGGAGCACACATCACTAACTTCAAGTATATTTTCAGTAGGGATGGCCCGATACCGATACTGGCATCGGGGATCGGGCCGATACTGTCCTAATATACTCGTACTCGTACTCATAAAAATTCGCCGATACCACGTACATTTTGCAAAACGAAACTGGCCGCCGCGAGTGCTTTGTCGAGGTGAACTGAGGCATAGGAAAGTATAATGTCGGCGGTTTGGGCTCATTTCAAGATAAGGGATGATGACAACAGCAAGGCAGACTGTGAGTTATGTTCAGCTAAGGTGTCTAGAGGAGGGAAAGAAAGTACATCGTTTAACACCAGCAATCTAATTAAACATCTGAAGACGCATCATAGATGGCCGAGCGCGCGCGCGGGCGGTAATGCACTCACTCTGTGTGTGCGGGTGCGGGAGAATAAAACGATTCGCGGGACTCCCGCAAACTAGAAATATCTATGAATAAAACATAAAAACGAAAAGATTTTTATTCATCTCTTGCAGAAAAGCAACAAGAACAACTACAACAAAATAGAAACGATTTACAGGACAGAGTTTCTATTCATAACATGGTTACAGCGTTGAGCGATGTAGCCAATCACAGACATATGTGTTGATTTCTGGAACGCAATGGCCAATCAGAATCATTTAAGATAGACTCCCCTCACCGTTCA
The DNA here is from genome assembly GCA_030578255.1 of Tiaroga cobitis. Classification (NCBI taxonomy): domain Eukaryota; kingdom Metazoa; phylum Chordata; class Actinopteri; order Cypriniformes; family Leuciscidae; genus Tiaroga; species Tiaroga cobitis. Next base: position 6,259,102 of record CM060605.1, on the reverse strand, counting down.
AAACTGACTTTTTTGTTCAGTGCTGAATTCTGTATGCTGGCAAATCCTCTAATTATAACAAACAAAGTGTGGATATTATGAAAGATTGATTGTGCAGTCAGCATCACTGATAATAACAGAGATGTGTGAGATCGCGATGAACTGTCAGCTTTTAGGATTTATTAAGGGAGCGCACTTTGCGCGCATTCAGTCATGCCAGACCATGCACGCAGTAGCCTGCTTGCTTTTATGTTAAATTAACAGTGGTTTGTGTGTTAATACATTTATTATTTTACTAATTTTTATTTATTTTTAGACTTGTTAAAACAAGCAGAGAAGAAAATAAAAACAGTCTTCTAACCTGTGTTCTAAAATAGTCGTCTTCTTTTCTGGGAGATTACTTTTGCGGTAGAAATATCGGTATCGGTACTCGGTATCGGCAAGTACACAAATGTAAATACTCGTACTCGTATCGGTTTGAAAAAAAATGGTATCGGGCCATCCCTAATTTTCAGTCTTAGTGTTACAAGAGGGTGATCTGGTGTAATCAGCTGTTTGAGTATAACTCTGGTCTATTTGCTTTTGTTTTCTAGCTACTCGTTTTGAGACAATCCGTAAACTGAACTCACTGCTGAAGGAAGAAGAAGAACCTACAGAGCTGACAAAGAGGGCCTCAGTGGCCCCCCAAAAATATGGGGACGATTCAGATTCCTCAACTGATATTGAAACTCAGTCTCAGCAAGCAAAGGTGAAGTTAATTTACTTTTAGCTCCTATGCAATGACCATATTTCCCAGTGGTACATTGTACATAGAATGTGAGTTGGCACTATTGTGTAATAGGCATTACTATCTAGCTAAATCTGTAAGGAGTCTTTATTCTTGATATTGATTCTCTTGTACATAATGGCTGCTCAAGTCCAGCAATAGCTGTCTTTTTATTTTGGTTTTGTTTTTTTCCTATCTCTTGACACCCAGAAGTCAAAGGCTCCCAGGAGGACAGACCCTGCAGAAGAGTTTCTTAAGCTATACGGTCAATCACAGCCTTCTTCAGATAATCACAACAGTCCGACTCAGACTGTGGTTGAATTAAAGCAGGAGATCAAGAACCTGAAAGAAGAGAACGCGAAGTTGAAGGAGATTGTTCTTCAAGGTATCATTGATTCATATCAAATATTGAACCATCAGACAAGTAATAACCCTTTCTCTAAATGACTGTAGGATGAATTGGCTGTATTGTCCTAAAGGAGTGATAATAATAAATTATTTGTTTTTGATGTACTGTGTCTAGATGTGCCAGGACTCCTACTGAGCTTGAGGAATATAATAGATTCGGCTGCACCTCCTAAGAGATCCAGGGTGGAGCCTACCACAGCATTACCGGCCCTTCCAGGGTCTCCGCAGTCCAGGTCCAGTTCTTCATGTGCCACTTCGCTGTCCCTCCCCAGATCTACGCTGTCCAGTTCCTCATCTGTGTCTCCATCCCTGACTGCCTCCCAGTCTTCTAAGGTATTGTTTTTTAAAGAATAAATAAATACAGCATATGAAATAGATCTACTGCTTGCCAGACTTGCTTTTAATTCAATTAAATTCAATTCAAACTTGCTTTATTGGCATGAATGTAACAACAATATTGAAGCCGGATATACTGGTATTTTAAAGGGGGGGTGAAATGCTGTTTCATGCATAGTGAGTTTTTTACACTGTTAAAGAGTTGGATTCCCATGCTAAACATGGACAAAGTTTCAAAAATGAAGTTGTAAGTTTGATGGAGTAATTCTGTTCCAAAAATACTCCTTCCGGTTTGTCACAAGTTTCGGAAAGTTTTTTTCGAATACGGGCCTGTGTGACGTCAGAGTGGCCGGAATTTCCTTATACGGGTCTTAAGGGCACTTCTCCCGGAAGGGCGCTCGCGCGCATCTGTAGCCTAGTGCATGCGAGAGTACGCCTATGCCCATCAGAGCGTTGGGCTCGGCTGCGCTGCAATTAAAAAAATGGCACCAAAAAAGTGTGTTTTTGGTTGCCAGGGCAAGACAACACTGCACAAATTTCCAAAGAACCCAGCGTTAAGGGACCTGTGGATGGATTTTGTTTTTCCAGAGCAGCAACGGAGTTGTGCAAGTGTTTTTGTTTGTTCCCTTCATTTCGACGGTAATAGTTTTATAAACAAGGCCCAGTTCAACGCCGGATTTGCAGATCGCCTAATACTTAAAGATGGAGCAGTCCCAACGATAAAGGTTCACGGTCGTGCGTTGGAACCGCAGGCGGTGAGTAAAACTGCTTCAAATGTCTGTGAGTTGTTAACTATCGGCGTGTAAGCACAGCAAGTAAACAACATGATCACATACAGTTAATGTATTGAGATTGAGGAGTCACGTGCCGATGTGGGCGGGGTCTGAGCCGGTCGGCCATGATGGAAGGAGACGCTATCGGTTGCCAGGGGCAACGCCATCAGAACTTCACAGAAGCGCGACAAAACATTCAAGAGCTCTTTAATTTTTTGCGCATTTATTATTTTCGCGCATTTATTATTTCGCCGGGACAGAGACGGATCTACGAACACGAGAAAGTAAAGTAATGCAAAAAGATAAGGCGAAAGAAAAGGGACCTTACAGGAACAAGCTCACACCAAGCGCAAAACAGCGGTATTTGGAGAAGCTCTCAGGCATCCAAAATATCGACCCATACGAGCTCCCTGCAGCGGAATGGCACAGAGACCTGGACCATTTACCTCCATGCACATATATGGACATCGTGAATTATCTTGTTTTTGGTGTAAGTTACTACACAATGCAGGAGTTTAAAAGCCACAAGTCTTTGGAAAGTTACGAGGCTTTCTGCTGTGGCTGGGTGCAGGACTTGGCCATCTACAAGCCTCCAGGTGGTGAAAACAGCATTGTACTGGCAAAGGTACGTTTCTTCACATGCGTTTTAGTGTTTTAATTACATTGCATTTAGCAGACACTTCTTGACCAAAATGACAAAGTAATTAACTGCGACTGTTTCGTAAACACTAGATTGTAACGAGATGTTCAATGTACACAAACGTTTCCAACATGTTTTGATGTAGGCTAAAGCTGTGTATGTTAAGGTATTTCGTTTTAATAATTAAAATAGTAATTTAGTCATTTGATTTTAGCCCAATGACACATACTGTACCTGGTTTTTGGGTTGGGTGTTGGGGGCTGCAAAGTGGACAAACCAGTTCTGGGTTGGCTTGAAAAGGTTTTGGATTTTTTATCATATGTTAATTTGAAAATATATATTGTATAATTTGACTTGTTGTTTATATGATATTTGTACTTTTGTAATTTAATTTTTGCCATGAAAATAGCTTTGACTGCCAATGGCATTAAATAAAATAATCTGAATCTGGGTTGGCTAGGCTAGTTAAATGTGTGATTGCAAGATGTAAATGTCCTTGTTAGATTAAAGCCATTAACAGTGTGAATGCAAGGTGTATGAGATTCAGACGAGGCTGCAGACAGATGGTAATCTAAAGTGTAGAATGTAACTTGAAATAAAAATGGGCACTTTCTGTCTTAAATGCTTTTTACTGTTTCCCTAATTTATTTACCTTTATTTATTTAACAGGTCCTGCATTCACGGCGGCTCAGTGAGCCTCCTCTTACTCCATGGGTGATCTTAACACCATCGGGGCAAGTGTGTTCAGCCCACTGCACCTGTATGGCCGGCGTAGCGGAGTCGTGCACCCACGTTGGAGCTCTGCTCTTCATGGTCGATGCCTGTGTCCGGCTAAAGGAGAAGGCCACGGTCACAGATGAGCCGGCGTACTGGAAGCTCCCAAGCAGCATCAACAAGGTGCAACCAGAGGTTGGTCACCAGATCAATTTTATATCTGCAGCAGCCAAACGCAGATCTCTGGACAGACAAATTGATGGTGAGACCAACGATATTCCAGCGCAGAGAACACGTATGGCCAAAACAACACCACCACCAACACCAACACCAGAAAAGCTGGCAATATTCTACCGGCGAATCAGCATGACAGGCACAGGATCTGCCATTCTGAGTGTGCTCCCTGACTACTGTGAGCTGTTTAGAGATCCTGTTCTGCCCATTCGGAGCCTACAGTCTCTGGTTAATGGAACTGGCCTTAATAGGAGTGACCTACCTGCGCTGCAACAGCACTGTCAGACCATAAAGATTGTTGCAGATGTGTCTGAGGAACAGGCAGTGCAGATGGAGAGACGGACAAGGGGACAGCACACGTCATCCCTTTGGTTTGCTGCACGGGCAGGGAGAGTCACGGCCTCCTCGATGCATAGCGTCTATGGAACAGACCTCAGTTCTCCAGCACTCTCCATCATAAAAAGGGTGTGTTACCCAACTCGTGGGCCAGGAACAGCTGCCACCAGTTGGGGAATCAGACACGAGGAGACAGCGAGGCAGGCATACACTGCCCAAACAGCACACCAGCACACCGATCGACAAGTGCAAACCTGTGGTTTTTTTGTCAACCCGGCCTTCCCACAGGTAGGAGCCTCGCCAGATGCCATTGTAACCTGCACCTGTTGTGGGAAAGGCTGCGTGGAGGTGAAATGCCCAGCAAAATACAAGGACTGCACAATCCTTCAAGCTTGTTCATCAGATGACCGCAACTTCTGCTTACATGTAGTTGATGGTCAGGTGCACCTTAAAAAAAATCACCAGTATTACACACAAGTCCAGACCCAGCTGTTTGTGACAGAGAGCTCCTACTGCGACTTTGTAGTGTGGACCATGAAGGATACTGTGATTCTGTGCATAGCTCCAGATAGTGCTTTTTGGAATGCACGACTACAAAAGGCACAGGACTTCTTTGTGATGGTGGCTCTCCCTGAACTTGCTGTGCAATATTTCACTATCCCACCTACCTCTCAACCATCATCTGGTCACAGCGTGCTACGAGAACTACAACAGCAACAGCCACAAAAAGTAGTTAGGAAGAGGCCGAGAAAGAAGCCTGCCAAAAAAGCAGCCGAGAGAACAAAGGAAGTGTGGTGTCTATGTGCCGGACCAGAGGAGGGTGAAATGGTGGCCTGTGAAAACGAGAACTGCACAGTCCAGTGATATCACTTCAGTTGTGTGGGGCTTGTGGACAGACCCTCTGCTGACACGCCATGGTTTTGCCATTCTTGTGCTGAATAGTGTTTTTTTGTTCTTTTGCACTAATAACAGTATTATTATTTTATTGTCCATGTTTACATGCTGGAAATATTTATACTTTGAATGCACACGTTCTTTTGCAAACAGGCATGTATAATTTTAAGAAAAAAATCTATATATTGTTTATAATATAAATTATATTTAAATATAAAAATTGTAAATATTTTTTTAAATATAAACATGCATGTGTGTATTTATAAATACATAATTATATTACACAGTACACACATATATGATGTAAACAAAAACTTTTATTCTGCAAACGATTAGTCGTGATTAATCATTATGCAGCCCTAGTTCTTTTGCACAGCTGTTTTAGTGTTATTTTGCACTGTTAACTTTTCCAAGAGATTACACCCCCCCCCCCCCCCAAAAAAAAATCAGTTCTCAATAAATATTGTTAAGCCATATCAAGTTGTTTCAAGCATTTATTTCAAAGAAATTAAAAAATAATGAACAAGGCACTCAAACAACACTTTTGCACATGTTCGTTAAGGCACAGCAAACAGTGACAATATCTAAAGGCATTAGGTTTTCACCCTCACATTAAAAAGTAATGAACAAGGCACTCAAACAACACTTTTGCACATGTTCGTTAAGGCACAGCAAACAGTGACAATATCTAAAGGCATTAGGTTTTCACCCTCACATTAAAAAGTAACGAACAAGGCACTCAAACAACACTTTTGCACATGTTCGTTAAGGCACAGCAAACAGTGACAATATCTAAAGGCATTAGGTTTTCACCCTCACATTAAAAAGTAATGAACAAGGCACTCAAACAACACTTTTGCACATGTTCGTTAAGGCACAGCAAACAGTGACAATCTTATCTAAAGGCATTAGGTTTTCACCCTCACATTTGACAAGCATGTGCACGGGTACAGTTGTGTGTAAGAATTTGAATTTGTTGCGCACAACACCAATCACCCTCTCAACGTGAATTCTGAGATGTGCTATGGCCCTAGTCTCCTCCACATTTAGGAATGTAGGTATTTTTACTTCAGCACACATCATGCCCACACTTTCTCTTATATTAAAGCCCCTATCTGCCAGCACAATGTCACCTGGTAAAAGTTTGTTCAGGAAACCACTGTGCTCAGTTATATGCTTGTCACTTGTGCGCCCACCCCACCCGTTCGATATGAAGGAAATGACACCCTGGGGCGTGATCACAATCAGGTACTTCATTGTGTATGCGTGTTTGTATTGAGAGAAAGTCTGTGCCCTTGCCAGTACATTTGAGGGTTTCTCGATGAACACCTCGAAGCAGTCCACAATGGCAGCCACATTTTTCCCAAATGACTCCACAAACTGGTGTGGCATACTGGTCAATAAGCATTCCCTGCTTGGCCAGTGCACCAATGGACACAGCTGTGCGTACATCACTCCAAGGGTATGGTGAAAGGCATCGGCGACTGTTGTCCTATGTACTCTAAACAGATGGCTGAGGTGCTGTATTGGAAGGTCTAGTCTGAGGCGCATTAAAGTCAATAGGACAAGCTGGAAAGGTGAGAGCTTCTTCATCCTACCTTGAGGCAGATATGGAGTGAGGGTGAGTAGAAGTGTCTGGAACAATGCAAAGTTTGGAAGCCCCGTGTAATACTTTACTGTGTTATCATCACCACTCAGAAAGTTCTCATTCATCCTGTAGTCATCAAGCTCCCGCTTCAGCTCTCTGTTTTCTTCCAAAAGATGGTTAATAACTTCACGTCTAGATGTGCAGAGTCCACATTCCATGTCCTGGGCTGGCGATGGCTGCTGGTGGTCCTGGGCTGGCGATGGCGGCGGCTGCTGGTGGTCCTGGGCTGGCGATGGCGGCGGCTGCTGGTGGTCCTGGGCTGGCGATGGCGGCGGCTGCTGGTGGTCCTGGGCTGGCGATGGCGGCGGCTGCTGGTGGTCCTGGGCTGGCGATGGCGGCGGCTGCTGGTGGTCCTGGGCTGGCGATGGCGGCGGCTGCTGGTGGTCCTGGGCTGGCGATGGCGGCTGCTGCTGGTGGTCCTGGGCTGGCGATGGCGGCGGCTGCTGGTGGTCCTGGGCTGGCGATGGCGCCGGCTGCTGGTGGTCCTGGGCTGGCGATGGCGGCGGCTGCTGGTGGTCCTGGGCTGGCGATGGCGGCGGCTGCTGGTGGTCCTGGGCTGGCGATGGCGGCGGCTGCTGGTGGTCCTGGGCTGGCGATGGCGGCGGCTGCTGGTGGTCCTGGGCTGGCGATGGCGGCGGCTGCTGGTGGTCCTGGGCTGGCGATGGCGGCTGCTGCTGGTGGTCCTGGGCTGGCGATGGCGGCTGCTGCTGGTGGTCCTGGGCTGGCGATGGCGGCGGCTGCTGGTGGTCCTGGGCTGGCGATGGCGGCTGCTGCTGGTGGTCCTGGGCTGGCGATGGCGGCTGCTGCTGGTGGTCCTGGGCTGGCGATGGCGGCTGCTGCTGGTGGTCCTGGGCTGGCGATGGCGGCTGCTGCTGGTGGTCCTTGGCTGGCGATGGCGGCTGCTGCTGGTGGTCCTGGGCTGGCGATGGCGGCGGCTGCTGGTGGTCCTGGGCTGGCGATGGCGGCTGCTGCTGGTGGTCCTGGGCTGGCTGTGATAGCCGCTCCAGATGCTGGGTCCTTCGCTTTACTTGCCGCTGATATCTCGCTCCATCTGTTTCTTTAACGTCATTGTGGCCTAACCGCAGGGATGGTGTCCAGTCAGGGTGGTTCTCCAACATCTCATATGATGGTTTACCTACAACAGAATAATTAGATTATGAAAAATATATGTAATCAATGCTTTAAAATGGCAACAAGGTAGCATAATGTCATGAACATAATCTCAACTATTTTTTAGTCATTTCATAAATAATCTCATATAATGGTTTACTACAACAGAATAATTAGATTATGAAAAAAATATATGTAATCAATGCTTGCTTTACACTGCCAAATCCATCGCAGAACACATGCAAAATAAAGACAAATCCTGAGAGGGTAACGCGACTCATGGTATGACAAAAGAGCTCAAGGGGTAACTTACACAAGACAAAAAAAGGTTAGCGAAATTGTGGTGTAGAGAACACTACAGCGACCACATTCCACCAACAAGGTGGCATAATGTCATGAGCAGAATCTCAATACTTTTTAGTTAACATTAATGGTTGGCCATTGAGCATTTTTGAAGAGGCAACAGTTTGTTAGATAGTTAGCTAGGCAGCAACTTCGGATGCACTTCAGGGTTTGCAACAACATTAGGTAACCTAAGTTACTTTAAGAGACAACAAAGACATTTTTTAGAGAACGTAACTTACCCGAGTGAAAATGCAGAGAACACACTCTCATCGACTGGGGGGTGAGATCGAAAGTAAGGTCCTTTCTTCTTATTGCAGCCAACCAAGCAATCCGGCGTCTCCTCGTCAGGTCAGAGACTTGCTCTCCCTGATGCTGTGTCCATTTCGGTAACCTAAAAAACTGTATTCCATTCTTCCTATGTTTTCCAAATGTATCGTGTGAGGTACTGGAGCAGTTTTTAACGCAGCAGTGATTTCCAGGCATGGTAAAACAGTGTGGAATTGCGAGAACCTCCTGTAGTGGCAATTTTAATGATATTCATTGATCTTTAGTAGATGATTCAAAGAATGTCACATGTGTGTCTCTCACTTGTAGTGAGAGGATTCTGTTTATGTACCTGGGGAGGCAGAAGAGGGAGACACTCCAGAGAACAGACGAACAAGGACCTCTGACCTAGATGTCAGAAGGCCATTTGGTGCAGGGGAGCTTAGTGGGCCAACTAGTGACGTCTATGGAAAACTACTGGGAGGAAGGCTCTGGGGGGAAGAAGGCCTTGAAACTAAGATAAAAGCTAGTTCAGTCTGTCTGGGGGGTGTGTCACTCTTCTGCACAGGGTAACAACTGTGTATTAGACTGCTCCTATTCTTGCAAGAATAAATACTTCTATTTTATATAATTTGACTCTGAGTGTCTCTTACGCAGTGATGTTTGTTTGAGAATTTTTGCCACAACAGTTTTGGTGTCAGAAGTGATATTCCTTGAACGTGTTCCCTGGACCTGAGATCGGACGGTGTTTGGCCACCTGGACTAAGTAAGTTCCAGCTCTACCTCGTAAACTTGAGAGAGAGGGGCCGACCGATATCAGGGCCGGGAGAATCGACCACTGGAATCTAAAGAACCCGCAAGTGGCACGGAACAGCATCTCTGGGTAAGCAAAGCAAATTCAGTTTAATAGAGGGGAAAGAGAGAAATTGAACCATATTGGCTGAGGGCTGTCTCTGTGGTGCGTAATCTGGATTTTAACTGAGATCTATAGATAGATCAAGAAGGTTTTAAACAGATACGAGAGAAAATTATCTGAGATGAACTGGGATTTGTAGCGGATCAAGAGGTTTCAAACAGATACGAAAGTATCTGAGATTAACTGAGATTTGTAGCGGATCAAGAAGTTTGCAAACAGATAGGTAACCTGAAAATCAGTTGTTCCACCACGGAGCAAATGGTTTTTTAGGTGCTGAAGCTAGTTAGGGGGAGCCAGAAAAGATTTTTTTTGGTAAACCTTAATTAGGAGGGCACTAACGAGTGCAACCCGACCGATTTGGGTTAAAAGAAAAAATCGGGTCTGTAACGGGGACGCCTGACAGATAAAGAGAACGCGCGGTGAGAAATCCACAGAGAACAGAGAGAAAAGCAGCCAGTATGGGGAAGTCTCAGAGCAAGCTTGCGAAATTTGGTACACCGGTGTTTTGTCAAATGAGGTATTGAGCGCCACAACATTAAAGATGGTGCGGGAATCAGTTGAACAGAGCAGTGAGAAACAAAAGTTGTGTCTGTGTTCAACATGTGTGTAAAAAAAATGTGAACAGATAATGGATTGTTGGCTTGAAGATAAAATGTCAAACTGCCAGGAGAAATAATGTTTTTTTTACTTCTTCATCCAGTAAATGGATGCATGACATTAGATGTCTATAGAACTTAAATTTATATGACAAGGATTGTAGCAAGAAGCAATAAGGCTGTCTGTGTGAAATAGAGGGAACTGTAAGTGAGACTTGGTGGAAGAGGGAAGTGAAAAAACAAAAAGGTTGGTGTGTGAGATATGTGTGTGTGGGGATTGTTCAAACAATCATGTACTGGTTAGATAATGAAGGAACTGGCATGTTTGAGAAAAGAAAGGAGAGGATAATGAGGGAACTGGCATGTAGGGAAAAGAAAGGAGAAATATAGCAGAAAACTATATGTGATGAAAATAGACATGGTCTGACAGAATTTATGGAAGTCAAATTAACTGTTTAAATGGTGAAATGAAAAGTCAGTTTTAGAATAAAATAAGGCATTGTATGATTGACAGGGATTAACATGATATGAGGAATGTTTTAAGCAGAATGGGGAACAATTCTAGATTTTGATAAAAAAATGATTGAAATGATGATATATCTGCTTTATTTTATTAATGTTAAGAAAATAAGGGTATTGAAGCAAGTAGCTATAATGGTTGTCTGTGTAATTTACGGACTGAGTAATATAATCTGTTTTGGAGAAACAGTAGAGATAAGACTGAGACAACAATGTGATGGAAGAGGAAAGGCTTCAAACCAGTTGTAATGAAAATAATGATGTACAAATTGTTACACTTTATGAAGAGTAACGGAACAGTCCGGGAAAATAAATAAATAAATAGTGAGACAGAAGAGAGCAAATGCTGTAAACAGCTCTGCTCAGAAGATCTCACTTTGAAGAGATTTGCAGATGATGTTTTGTAAAAGATAAGCTGGGAGAAATGTGTAAAGACAGAAAACAAATTCGAATATTTTGAGCATTTTCTGTGCTGCTCATGAAATTATGTTCCGCCAATAAAATGATGAAGAGTATGATTTGGCTATTGTGATTAAATCCGCGACTGGTGGACTGTAAAAGAATAGAGAGGACTGATTATCAGTGGCTCTGTTTACATTCCTGAAATGGGACACACACTGCTTCAAGAGTGTGCAGTAAGTTGGAGCCGTTTGCAAGCTCACAGTGATCAAACTATAGTCAAGGACAGGTGTCTGATGCTGAAGTTGAGGCTGAAACAAATTCACTAGATGACAGAGAGTGTTTTAATGGTGGTCATCAGGACAATTTAATAGGTAACTAAATGCCCACCAAGGTGTTTGAAAATGTGATAGTGACACATTTCTGATAATAATGTGGGTTTGAAAGTAGATCAGTGTTTAAATGACGACAGTAACATTTTTCGTCTGAGAAATAAGAGATAAAAACAAGGTCGAAAGATTGAAGTCTTAAAGTGAATCCTATAAGAAAGAAAAGATCTATAAAAGTGAACTGATGAATACAGGTTGATGTAAAATTAATGACTCCAACAAATGTGAGTTGCAAAATATATCAAAGTAACTAACAGGATGATTGTGTTTTAATTAAACATTTTAGAAAGGGTTTAGATTAAGGAGAGAGACTAATCTCACGAATGATTTATAATAATTGCAAAAGATGTATCAAGCAGAGAGTGCTAGCCTTGTCAAAGTTAACGTAATTGAGAACTTGACAACTAAAATGCTGATTGAGAAATGTGAAACGTTATTGAGAACTGGAATAATTATTTTTATTTAAGATCAAGTAAGCAGAAGCAATACTGGATTAACAGTTGCTGAATGCTGATTAAACAAACAGCTTGAAAAGTTGACCATGAAAGAACTAGAAGCTGATGTTTTGCTTTCAAAAGATAAGTTTATTATTGGCTGTAATGAAACAGTTTGCTTATCTAAATCTGATGTGTACTGTGGCTGAAAACTGCCAGTGCAACAGAGACTCAATCTGAGTGGAAATTTGTAATGTCTAAATAAAGACAACTATAAAAATTATGTTTATTTGGAAACACATGTAATTTCTGGCAAATATGCCTTAAGCTGGGATAAAGCTATAGGATGGTAGATAAAAGTTTGATGTTAGAAGTTTATGAGAGTGCAGTGTGCCAGTCCTGAATGTCTCAGAGTCTCTCTCATTCAATGAGGTTGTATCGTGCACAAGACGCAATATGAAGAAAAAAAAAGAAGAAAAAGCTTTCCTTTTAATACTTTGTGAAATGAGATTTAAAAAGAAAAGAATTCTGAAACTGTAAATATTATTCTGTTCACTGCATCAAACTGTTTCTGAGAGAGAACCATATTTTTGTGACGGTGTCATAGTCAGCTCAAAGCTGTTATCTGTGATAAGCTATTTGTAGTAAAGCACAGTTTCAGTTGAAGAATCATAGAGACAGAGATGTTTAAAGAAACAATTGCCATAAAGGGCAATTTGTATTTGTAAATGTAAAACTGAATGACTTTAAAGAAGTCTTTAAAATAATAATGCAGAACTTGAAGACATTTTATTTTATTTTAGGACCAGTAACTTCTTTGTCTCATTTAGTCTCCACCATTCAGGACCGATGGCTCCGTCTACAGGTAAAGTTCACTGAACGTACGGATGATCCAAATTCGCTGAGTATAGTCTAAGCAGCTAGGGTTTCTGCTTTTAAGATAAAATAATGGATTTAAGTGATTAAATACTGTTGTTATTGACCTGTCTCCCTGTGTGAACAATATTAGGCAATGAGAATGGCTCTGGTGACTCTTGAACGTGCATTTTCCTAAGCTCCAGAAAGCAGCTGAGTTCTGTTGAAGAAAACCGATTGTGTGATGGGAAAAAAAAAGCGGTCACCAGTGGGCACGAGTGACCACCTCCATGACGGGTAAGACCTTCTTTGGCCAGACAGGGGGCAACCCAAGCCAGAGGGCTCATGTAAAGTCACTGGGCATTTCCTGAATGGGGGTGTTTTATGTGAGACAGGTATGAGAGTTGAGCAGGAGCTGTGAGGCCAGCAGCGTCCTTATACCGTTAGGGGGAGATGAAGCTATGACGAGTCACGCCAGTCTTCCCCATGATGCAAAAGCTCCTCTATACCACTCACCAGAAGAAACCGCATTAGTTGTATGGCTTGTTTTTCATTGTGACAAGTGTCTGCAACTAAACCGGGGGGAAAACACCCTGAGAAGAAAATTATAGACAAAGAGCTAATGGCAATGGGCTTTCAAGAGCCAGCTGAGACCGTAAGGGGGATTGCCATTATTAATTGTTGTGGAGACAGTAATAAAACTTTTTGATGTCGGTTGCCTTATGGGCAAGGAAAATGTATAGAAGTTGATTTAGAACTAGTCTATAACATAGTTCTAACTCCTGAAGGTCGTTAGACATGGTGGTGACTAAAGATGAAGACAGCTTTGTAGATTTAAGTCTGGATAACAAAGGTGGATGGTCAAAGGTTATTGTAATGAATTTAATATTACATTTTGTATAAGAAATGGATTTATAGTGAGAGAGACTGCTTGAGCGGAGGTCGTGCCACTTCCTTTCTTTTGGAGGAATGGTAACTGTGTCTGTCTTTCTGTTATCGGCCTGCTAGAGCAAGCTGAAGAAAAATAATGATAATGAATCCAAAACAACCCAGCTGACTTGTCTAAAAATCTAATGAATAATGAACAAGACATGCTTTGAAAGTGGTTAAGAGACCATGTAAAATTAGGGAAAGGCTACAGGAAAATGTGAAGTTAAAATCTTATTTAAAATTTAAATCCTTTTAACGATGATATAAGGAAAGGGCAAACATTGAGAATGAGCAGTTAACATATGTGTGTCTAGTATGAGTGTGTGTGTGATGGTGACAGCACTTTGTGTCTTGTATGTATTAGTTTGGGGTACTAATATTAGAACAGTATTGAAATTAGAACAGAACAGTTTTATCATTACAGATGGGTTAAGGCAAATGACAAATTTTAAAGAAGCCGATAATTCTGAGTGGAACGGTTGAAAAGACAATACAGAACATGGGACGAGCTTTAAGTTGATTGGACATCAAGCTCTGTCTGGTAGTAATACTTTTGTCATGCAGGATGTCGATTTGAATTATGTTCTGGATCAGTTTAAGTATTTGTGTAAATTGGAATTGTGTAGTTGTAGATCACCATCTGGCATGGGCTGAGATCAATGAAAATATTGTAGATTTGATGGCAACAACAAAATGACATATTGGCTAAGTCAATTTCGAAGTATCAAGAGAGCCCTTAACATTTATGATAATTGTGAACAAAGGGGGAGAAATGATTGACTGACATTGACCAAGTCTGTACAGCACGACCTGACCTGAAAATTGATGACTTTAGAAATGTTTGTAGATGACTGACTTGAGAGACCAAACAACAGGCCTGAAAAGCAAGATTCGCTGTGAGACTCAGGGACGTTGCCCGTCAAATACTTCGATAAGAAGATGAGATTGGGCTTTAAGTGAAGAATGTAATATTTTTGTTTCAGAGGCAGAGAAGGATGTCTGGGAAAAATTTGGCTGAAGGACGCCGTTTGGGTTAGTGTTGATGGCAAACTTTATAAAAAACACTATGTTAAATGTTATGTTAAATTGATGCTCGAGTTGTGTCGTGCATCAAGAGGGAGATGGTATAACAATTGCCAAATATGGTTTACTTGGGTCCCAAACAAAATTTGCTGTCTGTACATGTATTTGCAGGACTGTTTCAACAGGAAACGCTAGGGCAGATGCAGCAGTGAAGGCCATGCACAGCAGACAAAAGAAACTACGTATTTTACTATCGGAAAATAACCTCGACATTTGTTTTTCTTTACAGAGCATGCAGACTTTTGGATACAGGGGAGAATGTCCCCTATAAAATGATGGCTATGGATGAATTTGACTAACTATCCTGGCCTGGATTGTTTTTGTAGAAAGGTGCCACACCTGCGCAGCGCATAACTTAAATTTTCCTTTTACAGAATGTCAGGATGGGTTGCAGAAAACAGAACTGATTCTGTTCCAAATGTATAAATATTGTTTTTCAGGGGAAAAGGATCCTGAGTGCTATTAAGTGAGCGAGAAATTATCCGGTGATAATGTTTCAGGTTGATTCCACAGGTCACACCAAAGGGGACGAGCGGCTAGACAAGCGGTCACTAACAAAATACTTAAGGTCTCCATTCACAGGTGACAGTTCACTCCAGTGGGGGTGCGGTCGTGATATAAGGGAAAACCTTATAAGGATCAGAAAATGGTTGGAGTGTGACACCTGGGTCCAAGCCTCTCACCTTAGACAACACCAACAGGCCACAACCATCCCATAGTCCATGGGGCGAACGAGATTATCAACACGCCTGGAGGAGGATGTGAACCGACTAATGGTTTAAGAATGTGGTTTTGTGATTATTTTGAGGATTTGATTTGATTAAATCAAAATAGGGCTTAGTATTGATATACAGTAGATCAAAAGATTTGATTGGTTACTTATTCATTAGGAAATATTTAAGGAAAATGTTTTTGGGAAGAGATCTATTAAATTAATGTAAATTATAGGGATAATTGTTGAAGCGTATTAAGTAGAACCACAGCATGTTTGAATTAAAAGTATTGATTTGATTGTAAATGTAGAAAATATATTGATTGTGTCCGTAATGGAAATATTAGAGTTAATATTGAACAACTGCATTGGTTATTCTAATAATTTTGTTATTCATGGGTGAATATGATTACAGTGACAGGGGAAACATGCTGTCTGTTCAATTGGTGAAAATGACAGTCTATCCCAAGGATGAACAAAATTGTGACGACACAGGTAGTGGGAGCTACAGTGAGATATGTGTTAAATGTATGTTCTGTTTGTTTTTCTTCTATTTGTTTATTTTCTGAGAAAGATTAAGGGCAAAGATTTAAAGAGGGTTAAAAGCAGCAGTCATCCGTGTTACGAGATGGCGTACAAAGATAGGGTTTGAAACTGAGGGATTTTTTTATTTTACTTTTATCTGGTTGTTTCCTTGCTATGTTATAACTACCTTTTCCTTACTGTCGTGACTGAGGGTCTGTTTACAGGAGCGCAGAAACAGAGATTTCTCGCTTAGCCCAACGCAGTGAAATGTTTACTTGCTTGCTAAAATATTACGGGGCATTTCCCCCACAAAAACAGCCTTATGCTTCTTCATTCTAAACTTTTCTTCACAGGTTCAAGGAGAGTGATCATTTTATGCAAAAATCAGAGATGAAAAGTATAAGTGTGATGATATGACTTAAAATTTGTCTTATTGTTTATTATTGTGATTATGGGTAATCAGAATGATAAAAAGTGAGGAGTTGTAGTGGCAATTTTAATGATATTCATTGATCTTTAGTAGATGATTCAAAGAATGTCACATGTGTGTCTCTCACTTGTAGTGAGAGGATTCTGTTTATGTACCTGGGGAGGCAGAAGAGGGAGACACTCCAGAGAACAGACGAACAAGGACCTCTGACCTAGATGTCAGAAGGCCATTTGGTGCAGGGGAGCTTAGTGGGCCAACTAGTGACGTCTATGGAAAACTACTGGGAGGAAGGCTCTGGGGGGAAGAAGGCCTTGAAACTAAGATAAAAGCTAGTTCAGTCTGTCTGGGGGGTGTGTCACTCTTCTGCACAGGGTAACAACTGTGTATTAGACTGCTCCTATTCTTGCAAGAATAAATACTTCTATTTTATATAATTTGACTCTGAGTGTCTCTTACGCAGTGATGTTTGTTTGAGAATTTTTGCCACAACACTCCTCTACTACCGAGTTAACAACACACGTAAACAATCTTGTTTTACCGCCGGAATCCTGCCAACATGGCGGAGAGGGTGAGAATCCCGCGAGATCCAGCGAGATCCCGTGCTATCGAGGGGAGGGGCTCTGTACCATGACGACAACTCCTCACTCTCAATATCTATGGAGCATGCGTTGTATGGTGTGTGTGCGTGTTTAAATACATTTGTTTAGCTGGCCACTGTAGGTGTCAGTTTGTTTATTGTAAAAATAAATCATGTCCTCATAAACCACGAGTCTGTCTGTTTACAACACACAAATGTTGTAAAACTCGCGCATGACATGGTGTTCTAAAAACACTGCGCTCAAGTTCAAATCACTTCTATTTTTTAAAAAACGCTCGAGACCTTATGTTTTTCACCCATTTCAATGCCCATCTCACGTTTTTGTGAGCAAAAACGCGTTCTGTATGAACGAGCCCTTAGATCCTTGTTCTGCATGGGATTACTATCTGATTGTTAGCCATGGTTTATTTTCGGATGTCACTCACAGCTTCCAGATGCTCTCAACGCAAAAGCTTCGCGAGCTCATGTCGTGATTATTTAGCTCCGCCCACACGGCACGCCTCCACCCGCTCGGGTTTTTCCGGAAAGACTCGGTACAGCCTATCTTTCTTTTATAAATATAATAAAACTAAAGACTTTTTGGAGATATGAAGGATGCAATATTACTCTATAGGTACTCAAGATTAACATGAGATTGAGTGAAACTGAGTGTTTCACCCCCCCTTTAAACTTTAATGCTCACCTTGTGTCCAGGTTGAGATCCATCCTGGGACCGGAGTCATGGTTGAGAAACTGGCGTGGGCCTATGCCCTCAATGCCAATTCGGCAACAGTCTTTGTGAGGCATCTGCTCACCGCAGTCTTTCCAGTGGAAATACTGCTGGTGAGCAATCTTCGGGGGAACAAACGAGGCGGAGGAGAGGCTCGTCAACCATTAGACAAAAATAAATTGGATGCCATTTACAGTATGTTTTCTTCTTTTTAATGGGTGTTTGACCAAAAGTCTCTGCTTTTGTGTGTTTCCTGATTCCAGCCTACTGTAATAATCTTTGCATTGTTTTTTTTGTTCATGTTTAGGTGCAACTCTTGAGAAGTGGCCAGGGACCCAGCTTTCCAGCATTGGAAGTACGATCAATGCCAAGATTACAGAACTCCGGTCAAAAAGTAAAAATGTTGGTGTGTACACAGCTCCACATTAAACTGTTTTGTTTGCTCTGAGTTTCACACAGGTGTGTCACATAGTCCTTGGCCCTGGGGCAAAACAGGTTCTGACTACTGTCTACTGAAAGTATTTACTGCTTAGTGCCTGTTTATTCTGAGGTATCCATTGTGCAGAAGAACAAAACTGGCATATATGTAAGCCATTAAGGCATTTTAAGTTTAAATTCTAAAATGTTTTTGTTTGTGTACTTTGCAATTTCAAAATCGAGTATACTCAAAATATCTAAGTAAACAGTAGTATGCAGTATTAGCATTATGCTCAGAGCAATTGATTGCACTTAAGCCCCATGCCTCGTTCCTTGAATGTGAATACACCTGTTTGTATTGACAATGTTTAGTTGTTGGTGACACTGTCCCTATGTTAGAATAGGAATAGGATAAGCATGTGCTCCTCAGGTTTGTATGCAGGCTTGTAGTGTGTAAAAATATCAAATTTTGAAAGATATTCCTAGTCACAAGTTCATTTAAATGTAATATTTGAAAACATTGTTCTTAGGATTAGGGTTTACTGCTGTCAGCACTGTAATCCCAGAAGTGTTTAACTGTTAATAAAGACTATTGAAAAGATATCTTAGCAGCTTTGTTTTTAATACAGATGTATTCGGACAGCATTTAGTCATTGTGTGGTAGAAAGTAGTTGATCTGGGTGTTGACCAAACCATGCCTTGCCAGTTTTAACTCCGCTTCATCAAATGTTTTTGACTGTAGAAACTCATATAAAATTATATAATTTCATACATAAAAAGTATGTTTTTAATGCTGCTATGTTCATTGGCTGACGTAAGAATTTTATTTAAAAAACATAAAGACAGCATAGTTTACATGAAAATATTAATAGACATTACATAAAAAAAACCTATAAAGAATGGTATATATTCATATATAAAAAGTATATGCTTTTATACATAAATGGACATGTTACTGGGCTGACATATAACAAACTTATAAAAAACATATAAAGAAAGCATAGTTTGCGTTTAAATTAGATATACTTTACACACAAGAAAGATATATGTAATTGTAAATATTAATATATAAAATGTATATGTCTTTATAACTAAGACATGTTTTACATAGTAATTAAAAATGCAAAAATGATATGGAACATATATGAAAAACATACTTTGCCATGTACTATCCTTATAAACAGCATATACATTGTTTGTTTGATTCATACTTAATTAATATAATTACGTTGTATGAGAAAAATGCAAAAGTGGCCACTTTCATGAGTAAATCATAATATGAGACATATAACTCTCATAAGACATATAATGCATATAAAACATAAACATTTACTATTGTAGGCAATATGAAATTCTTACAAGTTTTTTCTGTTTCTTTTCCATATGGGGTCACATGATGACTTATTATAAAAATAAATATTAATATAAATGTAGCGACGGCAGGTTCAGGGAAAATAGCGCAGTAAAAGTAACGATACAGCACTTAAAATGTACTCAAGTAAAAGTAAAAGTACACTGTTTTTAAACTACTTAAAAAAGTACAATTCCTAAAAAAAACTACTCAATTACAGTAACGAGAGTATTTGTAATTCGTTACTTTACACCACTGGTTATTTCTGATTTAAAGAAGTCATGTGACCTCTGTGTTTGTCAGACAGATTCTTTACTGGGCTTAAATGAAAGCCTAAAAGGTCCCCTTTCCAACGATACCAAGCACCATATTATAGAATATTGACAATATCCCTAGCATGAGCCTAAACCAGATATACACCAGATTTCAGAAACGGAATTTATTTTAGGGGGTTAGTAACTTCATGAGCTGGAAAAAGTGATTTCGCTACCACCCCTGCACTGCTATTGTGATTTTTTTAATACTAGGGGTGTATACCTTGCCAAACAACAATGATGGCATTTGTCCCCCCGATGATACTGATCAACCCCCCTGGCTCATGGACTAATTGTCCTTACAATTACTGCAATATTATCTCTAATATGCATTTTATCTCCCAGCCCTAATGGCTATTCTATCATAAAAGCAGTAGTATCAACAGACATGAAATCACAATGATGCAAATGGATGGATATACAAGTTACCTGTTTGTTTGAGGTTTGATTTGAGTTGTTTGCGTGGTGATCTCTTTCAGGCATAAAAAAAATTGTGCATTCTGTCATAAATACATTAGTATAAACCTACATAATAAAGCAGTTGGCTAATATTGTTTTTAATAACACCAATGCAAATAGATGGGACACATACCTGTTTGTTTGCCGTTTAATTCAGCTGATAACACGGCGATCTCTTTCAGGCATTAAAGCTGGCATTCTGTCAAATACATTAGTGTCAACAAGGCGTGTGCATCATCAGCGTTGTCATATTATAATAATCACAATACATGTGTTATGATACAATATTATTGCAGTATTAATTATATTGCAATACATTACCCGTTTTTGGAAATAGACTAATTTTACAACCCCTCTAGAGAAAAGCAGATGATCTTTTTTTTTATTTTTTTTTTTATGTTCAGACCATCTCTGGGTCTGGCGGAGGCACTTTTAGTTTAGCTTAGCACAGATCACTGAATCGTATTAGTCCAGTAGCATCTTGCGCTTAAATGACCAAATAGTTTCAATAATTTTCCTATTTAAAGCTTCACTCTTCTGTAGTTACATTGTGTTCAAAAACATTTTTGAGCAAGATGCTACTAGACCAATTGGATTTATCGAAAACTAAAAGTGCCCCCACCAGACCTAGAGATTAGCTGAACAGATTCAAAAATGGTCAACATGTTTTTCTCTATGGGAGCTGTAAAATGAGACCATTTAAAAAAAAAAAAACACTATACTGTTGTCATGAAACTGCAGATGGAACATGGACAGAGGTGATCCAAACGCAGGCTTTATTAAGAGAATCCAGAGACCAGGGGCGTCGCCAGCCGATTTTGCCGGGGCTTCAGCCCCGAATGTTTTGAGTTAAGCCCCGAATGTAATGATGACTATCACTGAGCAAATATGAAACTGGACAAACAATAGCCTATGTAAACGCCCGAAATCATAAGTTGCTTTATTTCATTGCGCTTTGGCTTTGCATGCATACAGCCTGTAAAAAATAGATCTAAAAAATAATCTAGCCTATAGAATACATTTCTTTGCTGTCGGTAGCCTATGGGCTACTCCGTTTCTTCCTCTCTGTTAAATATGCAGCAGCAGCAGGGAGGGGAGGAGCTAGCACAGTCAACCGCAAGAGCGCGAGTTAACAACTGAGGCAGTCAGCGAGCAGGAAAGAAACAATTAAAGAAAAATTAAGCAAACGAGACTTTGGGGATTTTTCGGAAAGAAGTCAGTGGGTAAGAATTCAGTTTTTTTATCCTTAAAGTCTGAAGATAGATCATCATCTGGCTGGCTTTCACTGTAGGCCTATTTGTTTAACTAGCTAGTTATTACCATAGGCTAACATTATAACGTTAGCACTTAACGGGCCTACTGGCATTTTATAGTACAGAATCTCTTCCGGATAAAAACACAGGAGAAGAAGCTGAAACAAGTGATAGAAGATTGCTCACTCACTCAAATATAAAATAACGTGATCATCATCAAACATTAAACGTAAATCAAAAATCCGCTTAATTTTATCAAAGGTGGACCACCTGTCCTGCATTTTGTGAAGCTGTGAAGAATGTGAAGCTTTGTTGTCCCGCGTCACACAAGTCATAAGCAGTGTGCCTCATTTTAATTTTGTCTGCATCATTTTATTTAATCCTTTTAATTCCAATTCTAATGTTGCCTTTCTTTATGAAACTTACCAACATTCAAGTGCATGAAGTGCATGAAGCTAATGAAATGTCTTTAAAATTAAAGTACAGTTAAAGGTATTTTTTAATAAAAAAAATATCTACATTTGAACATAATAGTATACTGCAAGTGCAAAAATAATTAATAAATACTGAACTATAACAAGTATAAGTTTGTTAACTTAAAGAAAACTGGCAAGTATAATTGCAGTATAAACTATAGTTTACTGACAGTACACTTCAGTGTGTACTTTCATAAACTAAAAAAATACTAATTGTATTAAAATAGTAAACTTCTACTAGTATACTTATAAGTTCACTTGTAGTACAGATGCATTACAAATGAGAAACCTAGTTGTGTACTTAAAGTTTACTACTCTTACACTTATAATACATTTAAACGAATAATACTTCTTCATAAAATGAACTTGAAGTATACTTCTTTTTCGTAAGGGTAGCCAGAAACATTAGTTTTATCCCACTGCACTGAATACTTTCCTTGTTTATCAGGTGTTGTTTTCTCTAAGGATAACCAATAAGCATTAACATAAAATGTATGTGTGACTTGTTTTGTGTTTGTAGTTTGTAGTGTAAGGGGTATACAGTTAAAGACCCAGAACCAGATATGAAGAATGAAGACCCGGAGTCAGAATTATAAAAAATTAAAGAAAAGTTTTACTGAAGATAGTTTGCAGTTTCATCTGCAGAAGTCAGCTTCAAGACTCACACAGGAGTTCGTAGGCCGCCTTCCTTACAGTTACAAAGATCACAGCAGTTATACCATTTCCAAGGTCTAAGCTACGTCATTGCTTACAGGTTGAATGATTCTCATTGGCTAAGAAACATTAAGCCTAATTGGCCTAAACAATTTAACACATGTGAGGAGATAGGGGTGCCTATCGCCATTAGTAAAGATAGTTGTCGTCCACTCAATAGATTTAGGTCTGTGGTGGCCTCGCAGGTTAGAGAAGGGCGCCGGGTTGTCTGGTCCGAACGTCCAGAACCTACATAGAATGTCATACGCACACACACAAATAGCAGACACTAGCAAATAACAGCTCCCATCAAGGCTGAAGAGAGTCTGAGCTCCTTATTATCAGTTAAGTATACCAAAACATAATGCTAAAACATTCACTCGTTTGGGAGAAAAACAGATAACTGGCATTTACTCCCAAGGAAGGAAATATACTGGAAAGAATACACTTTAATACAACAATTAAAGTTCAATAGTAACGCTCAATATAGCTTGACCATCTGTCCAGCGAAGGATCATATGTGTCCATGCTGCCTTTAGGACCCTCTAACCTTTCTTCTGATACCAGAGAAAGAGACAAACGGCCTTGTGGGTTACATGGCCTTCGTGTCCTGCGTGTACTACTTGCAATCTCAAAGTAAGATTGGAATGCACCTAAAAGAAACTGGTTACTTCCATCACATGCATTTAAGAAAATATAATTTCACAAGCACAAAGAATATAAAAATGAGTATGTGATAATGAATATATTTGATTATTGATTTTTTATAAGGAAGTATATAAGCATCCAAAAGGATTTATGATTATAGATGTATTTGAAGAGGCAAGGGATTTTGACCAACCCTTCAGTAGTAAATATACACTTTGATTTGATTAAATGGTTTTGTAGAGGGTAGCAAAGATGAGCTGCAGACTGGGGAGGAGCCAGCAGCAGCAGTAGCAGCTGTGCCAGGATCAGACATGGAAACTGGTAACAATTAATCAGTCATTTTACTTTGGAGAAAGATAAAAGTGAAACATTGTTTATCCCAATGCTCCTAATGAAAAGTTTTTGACAGATGTACATTGAGAATTATATACAGTTCGATGCCATGGTGTGTCAATGAACGTAGACTAAAGTCATCCATGTATAGAGGGAATGCATTAACGTCACTTTCCCGCCGGAACACGCCCCCCTCAGCCGGACTGAGTGGCAAAAGAGCTGCTGCGTGACTGGAGTTAATAGGGGAAACTGCGAAAACGCGAGTAAAACAAACTATTATCAGTTTAAACTAAAAGTTGGACTCGATATAGTGTTCCTTACAACTTATCAAAGATCCAGTGATCCATGGATTTTGACATGCAGCCAGGAATCGTGTTTCCTGACATTTATATGTGGGGACGCCGGGGAAATAAATGAAGAAAATTTGCCTGTAAACGTTCTATATAAATACAATATAGATAGGTCTAAATCCGAGTGATCACTTACATTAATGTTATACTGTATATCATCATATCGTCCAGCCCTAAAACTTGTATAGTTTTTTGTCAGTGTTTATTTAAAAGCATCCAATTATGCAGAATATAGTCTGTTCTGTAGCTTTTTGCAGTCTGTAAAAATATACAGTACCTCAGATTTCTGGTCAAATCTAGTTGTACAGTCAATCGCAAAGCTCTTTCCCGTTTTAGATGTGTTTTTTTTTTAAAAATTGTTACTGTAATAAAATAAAAAAAACCTCTTCGAGTGATCCCTGTATTTACACAAAATGGTCTGGGCTAAGCCCCGGATGTCCTTCAATGCTGGAAACGCCCCTGCCAGAGACAGGTACAGGGAAACATGCAGGGGTCAAAACCAGGTAAGCAGTCCAGATCAGCAATAATACAATGCAGGGATAAGGCAAACGGGAAGACCAGATAAAGGCAGGGAGTCCAGGAACCGTGAAACTGTCATGATCCTGTCCTTGAGTTCTCTAGTTTTGTGACAGGATCATGGCAGACCCATGTTTGTGTACAACATGGTCCTTGGTTTGGGCCATGTGCTTGTGTGTCTCGTTACTTAACCCCGCCCCCTTGTTTCCTCGTTTGTCATGATTGTCTAGTTCAGGGGTCTCCAACCTTTTTTCAATTGAGAGCTACTTTTTAAAAATAAAAGTGGCCGAGAGCTACTCATGTAATACAATACTTAAATCTCTTAAATAATGTCTCATAACTCTCATATTACCAGCTATCCAAACTGTTTTAGACCTAAAAGAGTTTTTGTAGGCCTATATATGTCACCCTTAAATGTCAGAGAAAAGAACAGAATCAGAGATTATTTTTTTATAGAAAATTGTACTTTGCATATTATACTGTAAACACATAATTATAGTTGATTTTATAGTGGATCATAACTAGAGATGAAATGGCATGAAAATTTCATTTCATGATTATAGTGACCAAAATGATCACGGTTATCACAGAATCCTGTTCAAAAAGTACTAATACTACTAAATAAAATCAATTCACCAAGTTTTATGTCGAAAACCAGCAAATAACAAAAAAATAGTATTAATATGCACTTTTTGTTTGCATAAATATTAAAATAATAACATTAAAAATGATGGCCAGATTTTAAAGGAGTGTCTTGCAACATGTTATCTACTAACATGTACAAGTTCAAATAAAGTTTTGACAAAAAAGGTTTTATAAAAAGATAAACCTCACATATTTTAGCCTTTAAATCAGTTTTATACAAAGAATGAGTCAAAAAAGATAAATTACTGACATTTACAATGCACATTAGCTTATCTTTTATTATTAATAGTAAAATTCGGTCCGATTTTCCCGTGGCGTCTGTCGTTGCACTGCGCTCTCCACAACGACAAAGAAGTTTTAGTAGCTAATGGATTTCCACGACCGAAAAACGCTTGCTGTAAGATTTATTTACGGAGAAGAGAAAAACACCCGTAGTGTTTGGGTGCGCCCCATCCTTCATGTTGACTGAGCTTTCAATGTTGTTACGGAAAGGGTGAAGCTGATTGGTTGGTTCTTGTCACATGACCTGCGGTGTGCTTGTGGCATTCTGAAAAGTTGAGATTTTCTCATCTCGCTGCGCCTGGAAAAAATGAGTGTGTCGCTTCAATTATGAGCGCGCTTGCCCACGCGCATACATTTGAAATAACGAACAGTTAATGTGAACGGACCCTTGGCGAGCTACTTCCAATCAGGCCACGAGCTACTGGTAGCTCGCGAGCGACGTGTTGGAGACCCCTGGTCTAGTTAGTATCACCTGTTCCCTTTATTGGGTCCCTATTTAATCTCCTTGTGTTTGCGGTTTCGTGTCGGTTCATTGTGATCCTTACCTCTGTGTGATCATTGTGAGTGTTTGAGACCTTGTAATATCTTGTGAGTATCCTGTTCCAGAGTATTGTCTAGTTATTGTTAGTTAGTCTAGTTTATTCTCTTCGTGTCCGGTCTATGTTTTGCCCCCTCGTGGGTTTTGTTTTTCCTGTTTTTGTAAATAAACTATTTGTCAAACATCCTGTTTGCGATTGGGTTCATCTTCTGTATCCGAACGTGACAGAAACTAGAAAACACTCGGAAACACTAAGAAACCAGGAAAACGCTCGATGCAGTAAGACACTTACAATACTGAACCCCGAACAAAGGGAAAACTCAGGCTTAAATCAGGGCTGTCAATCTAAAACAGGTGCAACAAATGAACCATAATCAGTCCAGGGTAAAACATGAAGGAAACAATAAACTAGGAAGGAGTGCCCCCTAGAGGCTCAATTGGGCACTCCAACCGCAGATCGTCACAACTGTACTGGACACAATAACAAATATGAATAACTAAAAATTATTAGCCATACATACCATTCTAGCAACCAAAGGCGCAAATACCCATTATTGATATTATTATTAACAATATTCAGTAGCTAATAATAATTGTCATTAATGCTTTAAAAACGCACTGA
This sequence comes from Tiaroga cobitis, assembly GCA_030578255.1. Classification (NCBI taxonomy): domain Eukaryota; kingdom Metazoa; phylum Chordata; class Actinopteri; order Cypriniformes; family Leuciscidae; genus Tiaroga; species Tiaroga cobitis. The sequence goes on along the minus strand of CM060605.1, from coordinate 6,232,663 downwards.
ACCATCAACCACACAACACAACATTGTTATAATATCTTTGATCGATGCCATGAAAATGAACAGAATGCAAAGATAGATGATTAAACTAACAAACATGTGCAAACTTAAGACACATACCTTTTCGTTTGATGTTTAATTCTGTTAAATTCTGCGCGGTGATCTCTTTCAGGCATAAAATCGTGGATTCTGTCATAAATTCATCCGTATCAGTCGACATAATAAAACAGTTGTTAAAATTGTTTCTAATCAGACTGATGCAAATGGACGAAAAAGTTACCTGTTTGTTTGCCGTTTAATTCAGTTGATGGCGCGGTCATCTAGGCTTAAAATAGTGCAATCAGGCCATAAATACATAACGTTCAACCAATATAATAAAACTGTTGGCTAATATTTTTTCTAACAACACTGATGCAAATGGATAGATGAGTTAAGTTAACAGTTACCTGTTCGTGTGCTGTTTAATACAGTTTATGGCGCGGCCATCTCATTTAGGCTTACAATCGTGCATTCTGTCATAATAACACATTAGTATCAACCGACATCATAAAACAGTTTGATAATATTGTTTCTAATAACAGTGATGGAAATGGATGAACACGTACCTGTTTGTTTTAAACTTATATTCCAGTTAATGGCGTGGCGATTTATTTCAAGGGGGTAATCCATCAGCCAGAAGTTAAAGCCTCGCGGGAGCCGCCATTGTAGCAGAACTTCACCTGCTGTTAGCATCCCATTGACTCCCATTCATTTTGGCGTCACTTTGACAGGGAATAACTTTACATCTGAGGCCTCCAAAGACTCCATTTGTCCATTATTTATTTCTAAAGAAACACGACAATATATAAAAGGCTCCATTACTTTGTATCTTACGTTACGGCCCCGTAGAAGCCGTTTTTGTAAAAATAGGCTAACGATTGCGTCATAACCGCGCAACTTTCTGTCGCACAATAGAGGCATTACCGTATAGACAGGAGGAGAAGCTCGCGGCAATCTTTTACTGTCTATGAGGCAATCGGGGGGACATGAAGGCACAAAGTCAATGGAGAAGCCCATTAATAGAGAGTCCATAAAAGCAACGGGATAAAATATTTCAACGTTTTTGAGGAATTAGGTGATTCAGATTTGTCTTGGCACAGCCACTAGAAGATTTACAAATGTCAGACTGTCGTCAAGCTCAGTTTGAGCCTGGGCAGTCGCTCAGACATCAGGCAGGAAGTGCAATAATCGGGCTCAAGTCTTCTCCGTTGAAATCAATGGGGTCGCTGTGTCCATTTCTTTTACTGTCTATGATTTATTTGAGACATGCGCAGCATTAACGTATTTTATGAATGTTGCCGCCAGGATATGCAAATTGCGTCACAAGTTCCGCTTCCTTTAGGTTGAGAATGTGGTTTGTTCCCTTTCAAGGGAACTCGAGCTGCGTTTGAGACGCGGTGGGAACGCTCTGCGTGATTGCGTCATGAAGCACGTGTAAAATCAGTCCAATGGAAGCCCGATACGTCAAAGGTGACGTCATAGACCAGGAAACTATAAAGCACCCTTGCAAACAGACCGCGCCAGCTTCTGTTGTCTTCAGCAAGTGCTCTCTGTGATTCTGTCCTTGTCTATTTATTGTTGTCTGTCCGTTCATAATATCTATATACATCTCATGATGGCGAGCAAGCAAGATTTCAAACGTTGTGTTGTTCCCTGCCCTCGTTTCATTACGGGTGGGGACACACATCAGATGTGTGTTGCTTGTTTGGGAGTAAAGCATGCCCAGTCCGTCCTCGAGGGGGCTGACTGTGAGCATTGCTTGAGTTTGTCCATGAAAACTCTCCGCTCTCGCCGGGCATTCTTTGAGGAGGATGGTTCGTGTTCCCCGAGGTGCGGGTCTGCCGAGCTGCCGAGGCACAGCGGCGGCGTGCATCTTGGGGTTCACAGATGGATCTAGTAGCGAGGTTTGAGACGGGCCCAGCCCTTTCTCAGCCCTTACCTGCTGGTTCCGGTGTCCCAGCCCAGGAAGGAGCCCGCTCTGCGGTTTCTCCTCCCCAGGTTGAGGTACCAATGTTGCGGCTATCCAGTTCTGAGGAACTGGATGTCGTTGATATGGGGGAATTTGAGTTTTCGCCAGCTCATACCCCTGCTGATGAGGAGCTTATGGAGGTTTTATCTCGTGCTGTTACTAAATTAAATATTGAGTGGCCAGCTGATGATATTGATGTTGAATCAAGAAAGAGTCTTCTGGATGAACGTTATTTACCATCTAGATCACGACCTCCTCGTCGGGAACTCCCGTTTTTTCCTGATCTCCACACTGAGGTGTCCAGATCATGGAATAAACCGGCGTCTTTCAGAGTTCATAATCCTCAAACTAGCAATTACAGTAAAGTTAGAGGTATTGATAATTATGGTTATTTGACGATGCCTCGTGCGGAAGAGACGCTTGCGAGCTATCTCTCCCCCGAGTCAGTGTCATCACTGAAAGCCCCGACGTTACCCACCAGACCATTAAAAAATACATCAGTGCTGGTGGGTAAAGCGTATTCGGAAGCAGGTCAGGCTGCGGCATGCTTACATACAATGTCGATATTACAAGCTTATCAGGCTGACCTGCTGTGGGACATGGATGAATGTGAGGAAGTTAGTGCTGATATAATTCGAGAATTACGTCGCACAACAGATTTATCTCTCCGGGCCACCAAGGAGACGGACAAATCTGTGGGCCGTTCTATGGCAGCCTGGTGGCCACGGAACATCATTTATGGTTAAATCTTTCTGAGATCAAAGATAAAGATAGATCTGTTCTTCTGGACGCACCGCTTTCTCCTACAAGTCTGTTCGGCGATGCTATAAATTGTGTTGTCGATAGGTTTCAAGAAAATAAAAAACAAGCGGCTGCGTTTCAGAGGTTTCTTCCTCGCCGGTCCAGTGTCCCCGAGGCTGCACGTAATATAAAGATTGAGCAGCCTCGTCCGTCTACGAGCTCCGCACATAGATTCCAGCAGAAACAGAGCGTCGCTGCTCGGGCTCCTCCACAATCCGGGGTTCCCGAGTGGCGTTCGCAGTCCAGGCCTGTTGGGGGCAGACAGGATCTGAGGACTGTCATCTCCAAGAGAGCCTGGACTAAGAAGAAGTCCTGACGCCAAGTGTGCCAGACTTCTTAGGGTGGTCCCCTCCAGGGAGGAACGATTCCGAGGAACCGTTTCTCTTTGGCGCCCTCCGGGGGGCGATTCTCCGAGGAGAGTCGCAGCGTTGCCTGTGTCAGCGTCCCCGTGCAATCCTCTGAGGAGGGTTGTAGAACGGTCAGTTCGGTTGTTCCCTGCCGGTTCGCCGCTTCAGGGCGCCGAAATGATTGTTCAATCAAATCCAGAGGCCAGTCTCGAGAGACTGGTTCCCTTATCAGAATTTCTGGCAGCGTGGAAACTTCTGCCAAATATTTCTTTATGGGTCCTGCACATAATAGAAAAGAGTTACAGAATTCAGTTCGGTTCTCGTCCGCCCAGATTTCAAGGGGTCCTTCCCACAGTGGTGGACTCACAGCAGGCTCTGGTTATGGAGCAGGAAGTTCTGACACTTCTTCAAAAAGGAGCGATAGAGGGGGTGCCTCCTCCCAGCAGAGAGTCAGGGTTTTACAGCCGTTACTTCATTGTTCCGAAAAAGGATGGAGGGTTGCGTCCTATTCTAGATCTGCGCCAGTTAAACAGCAGAGTTCAGAAACTCAACTTCAGGATGCTCACACTCAAGCAAATTGTATCACAGATTCAGTCCGAGGACTGGTTTGTCACAATAGACCTGAAAGACACTTACTTCCATGTATCTATCCATCCTCATCACAGGAAGTTCCTGAGGTTCGCTTTCGGGGGCGAAGCTTATCAGTATTGGGTTCTACCGTTTGGCCTAGGTTTATCACCCCGCACCTTTACAAAATGCGTGGATGCAGCTCTGGCTCCCTTGAGACTCCTGGGCATTCGCGTATTAAATTATATCGACGATTGGTTGATTTTAGCTCAGTCAGAGCAGTTGGCAGTTCAGCATCGAGATGTCGTTCTGTCTCACATAAAGGAGTTGGGGTTGCGGCTCAACATCAAGAAGAGTGTTCTCCTCCCTGCTCAGAGGACCACTTTTTTAGGTGTAATTTGGGATTCGACCACAATGCAGGCACGTCTATCTCCTGCTCGGATTTCTGCGATTCTCACAGCCGTAAAAAATGTAAAACTAGGCCAGTCACTCACTGTGAAACGGCTTCAGAGACTGTTGGGGCTCATGGCAGCAGCGTCCAACGTGATTACTTTTGGCCTGCTGTACATGAGACCCCTGCAGTGGTGGCTCAGAACCAAGGGGTTTTCTCCGAGGGGAAATCCGTTCCGCAAGATCAAGGTCACGCGGCTATGCCTTCGTGCCTTGGTCATGTGGAAGAAACCTTGGTTCCTCGCCCAGGGCCCAGTGCTGGGGGCTTCATGTCGACGCTTCACGCTTTCGACGGATGCTTCCCTCACGGGATGGGGGGCGGTCATGAGTGGCCGCTCGGCGCAAGGTCTTTGGCAGGACCATCAACTGTCATGGCACATAAATCGCTTGGAGATGATGGCGGTATTTCGAGCTCTCAAATATTTCCTGCCAGACCTGAGAGGCCATCATGTGTTGGTCCGTACGGACAACACGTCGGTGGTGTCATATATCAACCATCAGGGGGGTTTGAGGTCACGTCACCTTTGCAAGCAGGCCCATCAGATCCTCCTATGGGCCCAGGGAAAGTTGCTATCTCTCAGAGCAGTTTACATTCCGGGGCGTCAGAATGTGGGAGCAGATATACTGTCAAGGCAGGGGCTGAGGCCCGGGGAGTGGAGACTTCACCCCGAGGTGGTGGAGCTCCTGTGGGAGAAATTTGGTCGTGCTCAGATAGACCTTTTCGCATCCTCAGATACAACCCATTGTCCCATGTGGTTCTCTCTCACGCACCCAGCTCCTCTCGGACTGGATGCGATGGTGCAGGTGTGGCCGAGGCTGCACCTGTATGCATTTCCCCCGATATCGTTGCTCCCGGGGGTTCTGGAGAGGGTTCGCCGGGAAGGGGCCCGTCTGCTACTAATAGCCCCTTACTGGCCGACTCGAGTTTGGTTCTCGGACTTGGTGTCTCTTTTGAACGGCTCTCCCATGGAGATTCCAATCAGGAGGGACCTGCTGTCCCAGGTAGAGGGCACGATTTTTCACCCTCGGCCGGAGTTGTGGGAACTGTGGGCCTGGCCTCTGAGGGGGCCAGGCTCATAGAATCCGGTCTCTCGACTGAGGTCGTTGAGACCATTCTCCATTCCAGAGCCCCTTCCACGAGAAGACTGTATGCGCTGAAATGGAAATTATTCTCCACCTGGTGTGGTGAGCGTCAGTTAGATCCTGTTAACTGCCCTGTTGGTTCAGTTCTCGATTTTCTGCAAGACCGTTTCTCTGCTGGATTATCTCCTTCCACCTTAAAAGTTTATGTGGCGGCTATATCGGCCTACCATACCCCTCTGGGGGGTACTTCTATTGGGAGAGATCCTCTGATTACTCGTTTTCTCCGTGGTACATTGAGGTTGAGACCTGCACTGCACTCTAAAGCACCGGCTTGGGATTTAGCCATTGTACTTAAGGGTCTGGCTCTGGCTCCCTTCGAGCCTATTGAAGAGGTTTCAGAAAAATTCCTCACTTTGAAAGCGTTATTTCTCCTTGCTATTTCATCTATCAAGAGAATTGGAGATTTGCATGCCCTGTCGGTTGCTCCTTCATGTCTGGAATTTGCACCTGGTATGGTGAAAGCATTTCTATACCCTAGACCGGGTTATATTCCTAAGGTCCCAGTTAATTTTGGGGGCCCAATAGTGCTGCAGGCCTTTTATCCACCTTTTAATACCCCAGATCAGGAACAACTGAACCTGTTATGTCCAGTTCGGGCATTGGATGCCTACGTTCACAGAGCTGCCCTGTGGTGTAAGTCAGAGCAATTATTTGTATGTTTTGGGTCACTCAGAAGAGGGTGCCCTGCATCTAAACAGGTTATGAGCAAATGGATAGTCGAGGCTATTTCATTAGCTTATGAAGTGGCCGGTCAGCCTTCACCTATGGCTGTACGGGCCCATTCTACTAGGAGTATGGCGGCCTCTACGGCCTTAATTTCGGGGGTTTCCCTTCCTGATATTTGTAATGCTGCAGGATGGTCCTCTCCGCATACATTTGTCAGGTTTTATGACCTTGACCTCTCCACTCCAGGGGCGAGGTTGCTTGCTTCTTAGTGTGCGCTGGACTTCATACAGAACGGGCATTTGTCACTATGGCGTAGTGGGTATGGAGTTCCCACCTCGTCTCAAACGCAGCTCGAGTTCCCTTGAAAGGGAACATCTCAGGTTACGTATGTAACCCTGGTTCCCTGATAGGGAACGAGACGCTGCGTTTGCCTGCCATACTTCCTGCATACCCTGATCGACTTGCTTCAGACTTTTCAGAAGCTGGCGCGGTCTGTTTGCAAGGGTGCTTTATAGTTTCCTGGTCTATGACGTCACCTATGACGTATCGGGCTTCCATTGGACTGATTTTACACGTGCTTCATGACGCAATCACGCAGAGCGTTACCACCGCGTCTCAAACGCAGCGTCTCGTTCCCTATCAGGGAACCAGGGTTACATACGTAACCTGAGACGTTTTCAGGCTGTTTTGACATTCAGTCCGGCTGACTTTATAAAATTACACATTTTATATGTGTGATTGACTTTTACTAAACATTATTTGTATCAGTCTGATTCAACAGAAATTTAAGACAAATAACAAACCTAAAAACACCAATAACCATTTAATTGCACTTCTATAATTATAATCAAGCTGTAAATTAATAAACAAAAACATTTCAAATAAATTATAAATATTAAGTTATTATATATTTTTTTTAATTCAGTCAACAGTTTGACTGAGCTAAGTGATTGATACATGTACTTTTAAAATGAAAACTTTATGTTAAACCAACGAGTGACAGTTTTAAGTCAGTTTAACATGACACAATCATGTAGAAATGAAAAATAGCCAAAATGGCATTAATTCAACATGAATAGTTCAGGTAAAGTGAACAAAACTGAAAAATAATTTTTTTGAGTGCAGAGAGTAAGGAGAAAAGAGAACGATAAAGAACAAACAATGGAGCAGGACACTTAATGGAAGAAATGGAAATATCGGACAGTTTTAAAAGTTATCTGGATGCCGTGGAGAAAGATGGACATGGAAGGAAGGATCAAAGTAAAGAGACGGCAAGTTAAGAAGAAACAATGGACAATATGGACAAAGACAGAGAGGGGAGAGGACAAATAAGAAGGAGATCATTAAAGGTAAAACCAAATTTGGAAAATGCAAGAAAAAAAGAATACAAGGGGCCTGAATAAAAGTTCAAAAATAGATATGAAGTGTTAAAGGGCCTGGGGGAGAGAATAGAGGATAATGTTTTTAGGTATTTATTTTGCTTTCTTTTAATGGTTTTAATTTGTGTTACTTTTAATGCAAGGGGACCGATGGACATGGGGAAATTTGAAAGAGTGAAAGAAAAGTTGAAGGGAATTGTAGAAGGGAATGAAAAAATTTTAGAAGAAATAAGGAATTTTTATAAAGATCTTTTTAGAAGGAGAAAACGAAAAAAGGGAATTGTTGAATCAGATAAAAGCAAAATTAGCGAGGAAGATAAAAAATAATGCAATCAAGAAATCAGAGAGAAAGAGATAGAAAGAGCAATACAGCAGCTGAATAAAAAGAAAAGTCCAGGGATAGATGGTTTGGGAAGTGAATTTTATATATGTTTTAAAGAGATTTTAAAGTTAATGAAAGAATGGGGATGGGGATATCAAAACTGATATATAAAAGGAAAGGAGAAAAAAATAGATTTAAAAAACTACAGGCTGATCACAATGCTAAAAACAGATCTGAAGATTTTAGCGAAAGTTTTAGCAAACAGGTTAAAGGAAGTAATGGTAATGCCAAGTATAATCGAAACAAACCAAGCGTACGAAGTAAAAGAAAGGGATATAGCGGACACGACAATGAGCATAAGTGACACAAAATGGTAAGAAAAGAATTAAGATGGATACGTAATTAGTCTAGATTTTGAAAAAGCGTTTGATAGGGTTGAACACGGGTATTTGTTTGATGTTTTAAAGAACTTTGGTTTTGGGGGAGATTTTATCAAATGGATTGAGATTTTATATAAGGGTGCTTTAACAAGAATAAAATGTAATGGTTTTTTAACAGAATGTTTTAAAATCACACGATCAATAAGACATGGTTCTCCACTTTCAGCGTTATGCACTTGTATCGGAACCGTTAGGATTGGCTATAAAACAAAAAGTAGAGTTGAAATTGAGGAAAACAAGGCTGAAGGGAAAGTTTTTTAATATGCTGATGACACAACGATAATAGTAAAAGGAAAGGAGAGCGTCAAAGAAGTTATGAAGATTGTAGAAGAATATTGTAAAGGATCTGGTAGTAAAGTAAATGAGGATAAGACAGTATATGTGAGATTTGGTAAAGCAATGGTTTTAAGGGATTGTTTTTATTTCAAGGAACTGGAAGAAATTAGGATTTTAGGAATTTTAATGGGAAAAAATGAGAGAAAAGTAAGAGATGAAATGTTGGAGCAACTAGTAACAGAAACAGAAAGAAGGTAAAACTTTTGGAAATTGAGAGCTTTAAACTTGAAAGGGAAGGTTTTAATATTGAATGTTTTGATGGTTTCTAAGCTATGGTAAAAAATAGTTTGAGAGTGAAAATAGTGAAGAAATACCTACAAGATGAGGGCAAACCAGAGTGGAAAAAGTCGATGCAATATTTTTTAAACTAATTTAAAAAAAGTTACTTAGGGACTGTTCGTTATTTATTTAAGGGGCCACCGGAGGAGATTTGAGATCTGTAGTCAAAAAAGACTTGAGCCTCCCTTCGCCAGCAATATTTTTTTTCTATGACCCTCCAAAATGATTGTGAAAAAAGGCATGACCCTCCCCGATAATTTATTGATTACTTCTGTACTGGTTTGAGCTTGGCAAAGATGTTCAGATAGCCATTCCACGATAAACGACTAAACTCCTGCTTTCTCATCTTGCTAGGGCTGTAACGATAGACCAAACCTATTCGAATTCGGTTCGTATCACGATTTTTGATTAAAAAAAATAAAATAAAAATAATTATGTTTTCGGTGCTGATGCAGTGGTGACGCGTTCATGTAAAATGTAAGGGTGGCGCTGCCAATACAGTATCTTAAAGCTGCCACAAAGAACCGGCAAAAGTAATGATTATGAATAATTTCAAGGGGACAATTTAATTGTTTATTAATAAACAAGTCTTTGTCAGTGTGGCTGCAAATATAAAGGTGATGATGCTGACTCGCGATCTTCGCAGTGAACTCGCCAGAGAGAAATGCACATTTCTTACGGATTACAGAAGCAGAGTTTGTAGTCTGTTTTCTTTCGTTTTAAATTATTCTGTTAAAAAGTAGACATGTCAAGCTTTCTATATATTTATCAGGTCTGTGAGGCAAGTAGCCTATAGGCTATATGCTTGCTGAGTTTCGGTTCATTTATTAGACGAGAGTCCAGTTCACGCGCAGGCGCCTCTGTGTCATGATGATTTTCTACTATATTTACTTAAATCCAGGCAATTGGTTGATGAAACATTGATTAAAATTAAGATACAATTAATAAAAAACGAAATTCACTTTAAAGAAAGGCGTTGTGCTTTCTGTTTAAGGTCACTGTAAAAGTTTTAAAGTCACTTTCAGAGCGGTCATGTCCAACGGAGAACTGTCACGTCCATAAAAAAAAATGTTCCCTCAAATGCGAACACGAAAAAAATAAAAAGAATATTTTTGTGTTGACAATGACAATGACAATGACAATTTATTTGTATAGCACTATTAAAAACAACAGCTGTTGACCAATGTGCTTTCCACATAGAATCACAAATCAATAAGGAACTTTATATTTAAGAAACATGTAGGCACAAATACACAGTTTTTAATCAAAAGCTTTTGAAAATAAATATGTTTTAAGTTTGGATTTAAAAATAGTAAGAGATGGAGCCTGTCTTAAGCTAATTGGGAGAGCATTCCAAAGTTTAGGTGCAGCGATGCAAAACGCTTGATCTCCTCTGCGCTTTAGCCGCGATTTTGGGGTAGACAGTAAGGCCAGATTTGAAGAGCGCAGAGACCTTGCAGGCTTTTGTTCTATTAATCATTCCACTAGATACGTTGGTGCTAATCCATTCAAAGATTTATAAACTAAAAGTAGGCCTAATACTTTAAATTCTACTCTGTAACACACCGGTAACCAGTGCAATGATCTTAGAATTGGTGTAATATGCTCTCTCTTTTTTTTCCGCACAGAAAACGGGCCGTAGCATTTTGGACAAATTGTAAACGAGATAGTGTTTGCTGACAAATTCCCAGATATAATGAGTTACAATAGTCCAATCTCGTAGAAATAAATACATGAATTAATTTTTCAAGATCTTTGAATGAGAGAAACGGTTTTGCTTTAACGAGCAGACGTAGCTGATAGAAACACGATTTTACCACAGAGTTTATTTGACGATCAAATTTTAGATTGTCATCTAAAACAAAACCCAAATCTTTCACCCAGGGTTTTAAATACACGGACATCTCACCCAGATTTAAGTGTACAGGTTTTGATTGCTCAGATGGGCTGAACATAATGATTTCGGTTTTCTTTTCGTTAAAAATTAAAAAATTTAAAGAAAGCCATGCCTTTACCTCCTCTAGGCATGCTGTAAGAGACGTTAGGCTTAAAAAAATCTCGTTTCACGGGCAAATAAACCTGTGTGTCGTCTGCGTAGCAGTGAAATGACAGCCCGTGTTTTTTTTTTAAATGGACCCAAGAGGAAGCATATAAAGAAAATAATAATGGAGCTAAAATAGAGCCCTGCGGAACTCCATAGTGTAGGTGTGCTGTAGGCCTGAAAAACTCCTATTTGTTAAAAATGATATTAACCATTTCAAAGCTGTACCTCCTATACCAACATAATGCCTTAAACGGTCAATTAGGATGGTATGATCAATAGTATCAAACGCTGCTGTTAAATCGAGAAGGACAAGTACTGTAAAATTACCAGAGTAATTAAAATATCATTAAGAACTCTGACCAATGCAGTCTCTGTGGAGTGACATTTTCGAAAGCCAGACTGAAATATTTCAAATAATGAGTTCTCAGCTAAATAACTCTGTAACTGTAATAGAATATTTTTTTCAAGAAATTTAGAAACAAATGGCAAATTAGAAATTGGCGTAAAATTTGTCAGAACAGATGAATCCAGGTTCGATTTTTGAATCATTGGACGGATCACTGCATGCTTTAAGCAGTCAGGCATAATCCCGGATTCTAGATTGCGATTTATTATAATCAGTAAAAATGGAGCCATATCTGCAATGAGTTGTTTGAATAAAAAAGGAGGAAGACTATCCAGTGGTGTTATGTTTATTGACAGTCTCAAACCAGGACAATTCGATGATTGTTGTTTTTATGTTATTTCGACATATGTGTGCACTGTGCATGCAACAATCAAGATGTGCATTTGTAAATCCAGCTATATTTGCTTCTTATTAATTAAATCCAGGCAATTGGTTGATGAAAAATTTATTAAAATTAAGATACAATTTATACAAAACGAAATTCACTTTAAAGAAAGGCTTTCTACAAAACAACACTTAATGAAGTGGTCAAAATCATGTCTGGCCATGTCTCCCGATATATTGGCCAGAGGTGGAAAGTAAGGAATTACATTTACTCGCGTTACGTAATTAAGTAGTTTTTTTGTGTACTTCTACTTTTTAAAGTAGTTTTTAAAATCTGTACTTTTACTTTTACTTAAGTAAGTTTTGTTTGAAGTATTTTACTTCGCTACGTTTGAAATCATATCCGTTACTGAGTAAAAAATAATAATACAAGGGAGAAAAAAAAAATCACACTCCGGAAACTACTGCATTGGTTAAAGGGCGGGAGAACAAAAGCGCAAGAAAGGTGACAGAGACCCAGCTGAAGCTGAAAGCGAAGCGCCCTCGAATTCTTATGAAGCGCATTATGGCCAGTACGAAAATACTTTGTAGAAAAAAAACGTGGTTGTCCTCGAGGATAAATATCCAATTTGCAAAAAATGTGGACGCAAAGTGGCTGCAAAAGGAGGATATACATAGGACACACCATCCCTCCTGCAGATAAAGGTATGTCCCGATTATAATTTAAGGCCGAATGATTTACGTGATGCAGAGGGAATCCCAGAATCCAGTCATGAAAATGGAATTCACATAACGCAGATGTCACGTAAAACACGCAAAATAATGGATGCATGAATACATGGAAAGTAGAACTGTGCAATAAATCCAATCGCGACATGGTCTTTGAATATTTAAGCACAAAAATACTGCATGTAAATATATCCCTATTTGTTCTGCTGAGCTGCGCCGCTTTTTCTACTAACTTACATACTCAAGTAGGCGTGACGTTTCATGGTGTTTTCAGCGTCTCACAAACAATTTGAGGATATGAATACATGAACATTTCCAGAGCTGCTCTGAGAGAACGCCTAATGAGCATTTTCATCATTTTATTTGAGAAAAACAAAACCATTGTCAACTACACTTTGAAATACTTTTCTACATTTTTGGTCTTCACTACAACCCGTCAAAATAAATGTTCGGTTTTACTAGGCGAAATTATGACAGAAATATATTACTATTCTACTTCTCAAAACAATAATAATAACAACAACAATAATAATACATTTTCTTTAAACATTAAAGAAATATATTTGTTGTCCATGGTTTAATTTAGTAAATCCGTTTTTGCAGCGCTTCCCCAAAAGGACACAAGTTTAAATTTAAATTTGATTACCACCGTTTTTGATAATATATTTGGATTAAATCATAAAAAGAAACATTCATTTTCTGAATAAATACATTTCATAGGACAATATTATTCTTAAACATTTTAATAAATTATTAACGTTAAAAATAAGTTGTTAATCTAATTCATTATCAATTATCAAATTTAATTGATTAGACATGTTTTATTGAAATTGAAATTTTTTAATTAACAAAACAAACAAATGGTTTCAAGTTTGTTATAATAAAAGCAAAAAAAAAAAAAAAAACCTGTTTTCATTAATTTAACTGTCATTTTAACTGATGATAATAATAATAATAATTATAATAATAACCATAATTTAATACAATTTATTTATTTAATAATTGATTAATACTGTAAACCGTGATATTTTCTGAGACTTTATCATAGGCCTACTGTGAAAATCTCCTACCATTACCACCATACACGGGAGAGTCCCCCACCCCCGCTGTTAAAAAAGTAACTCAGTAACTTTTACTCTGAGTACATTTTAAATAAGCTACTTTTTACTTTTACTTGAGTAGATTTTTTGACCGGTAATTTTACTTGTACTTAAGTAAAATTTCATTGAAGTAGTAGTACTTTTACTTGAGTAGAATATTTTATTACTCTTTCCACCTCTGATATTGGCTATACTTTTCATAATCAACATAGATGGAAAAAAAACATTATAATAAATATGAAACTAAATGCGCTTATTATGGCTACAACACATATAGGCTACAGACTCTATTTGTACAAATTGCTGCACATTCATTTAATTCAGAATTGTGCACACAAGTTGAAAGGCATTTGTTTGTGCATAGTAAAACATATCATTTATGCAACATTTATCAAGTTCACTGAATTGTGCATGCATTTATTAATCAATATGATACTAAAATCATAAGTAGGCTAGTAGGCTTCCCTTTCAATAGTCCAAATTCCTGCGCTGCCATTTTCGTCTTTCTTCTGTGGATTTCTTCAGCTCCTGATTGGTCCAATTCAGATACATCGACAAATTGGCTCATTCAACTGCACAGCGCACACACCTCACGAATTCAAGCCTACAGCTCCCGAACTTTTTAGACATGTTTAAAAATTATCGTGAGGTCGAGAGGTTCGGCTCGGCTCGTATCTTCCTAGCACACGACACGAGCCGCAACAAAACAGCAAAAAATCGCACCGTAAGCCCGCAAGGGAGTATATAGGCCTATAAACAGACGTTTCAGTATTAAATGCATTTTCGGAGAATTTATATTTCAAGTTTTGACTGTCACGTCACGTCCATAACGCTGGAATTGCCCAATTTTAAAGAATTTATCCTCAAGTTTTTTTTGGGTGTATGTCTACGTATTTTATTATGTTAACTTCAAATAATACAAATAGTATTTTAAAAATGTGGTAGCCCTATGTCCAACACATCACACTCCACTGTTATTGTGGCAATTTCAGTAGATTTGCTCACTAACATTGTTGTGGAGACACAATAAGAATGGAAACTAAAATAGTATCGTGCTACAGCGCACATCAGCTGCAGTTCTGGCGCCTCAGTCCCAATACTGTAAAACTCGATGTACATTCACATCACATAATGCAGCGGTAGAGTTACACTCACATGCACTTATTCGCAATCACAAAAGTTAATTATTTGCTCGTGCTTTAAAGCTTTGCCGGGTAAACATTTCATTGGCGTTCTGTTCTAATGCACTTTTTCTGAGCGCGTACTGAAGCGCGCGCGCACTGTCAGACAGCGCCAAACTGGATTTTTGTTGGGTCAGATCCATCTGATAGCGATGGGGGGCCGAGACCGAGAGAGCTGTAGCTACATGGAAAAAAATATGCACCAAACAAGCCACTTTTAAATTTAGCTGTTTTGATGAATACAAAAGTTGGGTGACCCTCCCCTATAGACTAAAAAAAGTTGAATGACCCTCCCCTCAACAAAGAATAAAAAGACATGACCCTCCCCTATTTTCCTCCGGTGGCCCTTTCCATAAATTCCGAACGGTCCCTTATAGTTAGTAGAATGTCTGAAGTGGACTATCGAAATAAAGTTTAATCATAGATAGAAATGTTTTTAAAGAAATGGATGGAAGTGGGGATAACGAGAGTGAGAGACGTTTTAATTCAAAGAAAGGTTTTTACCGACACAATTTATTGTGGATGCAATGGAGGAGGCAAAAGAGAATTACAGTAAACAAGAAATAATAAACAAATATGAAATAATTAAAAGTGCAATACCCGAAGAGTGGATTAAAAGAATAGACTGTATGGAAGGAGAGCCAAAAGAGGAAATTTGGGGGGAAACTGAATGATTTTAAGGAATGTACTGTGAAAATGATTTATTGTTCTTTTAGAGTTTGTTTTTATAGAGCAGATTGCAAATGGACACTGGGTGCAGAAATTCAAAGATTTAAAAAAAGAGTGGATATGGAGAAACATGAGGGGGAGGTGTGTGGAAACAATGGAATGTTTAAGGCATAAAGTTTTTTTACTGAGGCAATTTTAAATAAAATGGGAATTGAGCAAAACGCTGTGTGTAAAGTGTGCCAGGAAAAGGAAGAGTGGATCTATTTTTATATTGTAAGGAACTGGAGGAATTTTTAAGTAAATGTAAATGTTTGATTAAAGATTTGACTGAGGAGTGGGATGAAAATGGAATGGAATGGAACAGAGTTGTGATGTTTGGGTGGGAAAAGAAGTGTCAAAACAAAAGTTTTATAAATCTGTGTAATGTTAATGAAAAGTGCAATATGGGAGAGAAGAACTGTGGCTAAAAAGGAAAATAATTGTGTTGGATGTTTGGACTGTGTTTAAAAGGAAAATTGAATTATATATTTAAAGATTGTGTGTGTGTTTTAAATGTGAAATTATGTTGGGATGCTTTTGTATGATGTATTTACCATAAAAGTTTGTTGTGTGTCAAAAGACCTAATGTGGAAGCTGCTGGGAAGTGAAGGAGTTTTTTTAAATTATGTATGTAAAATGAACAATATGTGATGTAGAGATGTTTGTAGAAGAAAATATGTATTTTTTTATTGTATTTAGTTTTATTGTATTTTATACATTTAAATTTCTTAATAAATAAAACAATTATTTTTAAAAAGCGCCTTTCTAGTAAACAGGAGATCCTGGGTTCGAATCCCAGCAGTGGCTTCTAAGATTAGTCGTTCAACCTTTTCAGATATTAAAGTCTCCGTAGGACAGTCATTCTGGGCTTATCTGTTGCAAATGAAGGCTTTATAAAGGGTGTTGGTTTTTAACCTTAGGTTGGTTTTTGGCTTAGGCCAAAATCTGCATTCTCCAATTGCTGAGATCAAGCCTCTTGATATGGCTTCAAAACAGTCTTTGAAAATCTTTCTGGATTTTGGCTGTCAGATCAGCTGAAAGGAGATCCTGGGTTCAAATCCCACCAGTGCCTATGCTACAGAATGCGGGACTGCTCACTTAAAACTTTTGCATATGAAAATGTTTGCATACTGAACAGTGTTAACCCAAAAAAAGGTTGTCTTTTTGTGGTTCTGTGGCGCAATGGATAGCACATTGGACTTCTAGGTTGCGCAAAGCTTACCGATCGTTCTTCTCTGTTTTCGCGCATGCGCAGTAGCCCCTTCGCGCATGCCCAGTCGCAGAAACGCGGTACAAACGAGCCACCCTAAAAAAGTAGGTTCGAATCCCGACCGAAGCACAAATATTAAACATTATATTATACACTATTATATTCATATTATGCCTATTTCATGAATATACATAAAAGTAACATGCCGTGTATGTATTATTTGTTTCACCGTTTTCTACATATATATTAAAATCAGTTATGTTAAATATTGTTTCACCCTTTTCTGCATAGATATTATGTTAAACATTATATTGTATTTAGAATATTTCACCTTTTTCTGCATACACTCAAAAAAAAAATTTGTTGAACGAACTTAATTAAATTAAGGAAAGGTTTTCCACGAAATTTAATTACATTGTTCCAACAAGATCTAATTTGTTTGATATGATTTGTTGTAATCTTGTTGTATGAACTTGAATTCATTTAGTCAAGACTTCTAAAAAAACTGTGTCATTCCTACTAGATAAAGTTTTGCCATCCCTAATAGAGAAAATCTTTTCAGGTTAACTATGTCTAATTTTGCCATGCCTACTCTAAAAAATAACGCCCTGTTAACTACATTTAATTGTGTCATGTCTAATATATCTAACAAAGCCATGTCAACAACATACATTTTTGTCCTGCCTACTAGATAAAATTAGCCAACATTATAATTTTAGCTAGCTTGACTCTAGTTACTTCCAATGAAAGTGAAATACTTCTGTTCAATTAAATTAAAACCATTTTTTACATAGTAACAATAAATATTACTTGTCTACGTGAGGTTAGTGTACTATGAAGAAAGTCAATATATTCAATATGTTTTGCAAACAAGGCAATAGAATCGTTCACTAAGTTAAAAAATGACAATGTAAATAAAACATGCATGGGCACATATATAACATAATTTCCTTTTGTTTATTACTGTAAACATTAACAATTAAAACAGTAGCAATTAAATGAGTGAGAGACTTGATCACCTCTGCTCACAGTGCAAAAATGCCAAAGCAACAAGAACATGAGTATGCTAAAGAATATAATCCAGCATTTTCTTGTTTATTACTGTAAACATGAGATTGTAAGTAATTAAATGAGTGATAGAGACTTGAAAACCTCTGCTCACAGTGCAAAAAATGCCAATGCAACAAGAACACGATGCTAAAGAATGTAATCCAGCATTTCCTTTTGTTCCTAACTGCCAGTTACATGAGTGATCAAGAAGAAACAAAATCACAGTGCTCTGCTTACAGTGCAAAAATGCCAATACAACATACAATCAAGTATAAACCAGCATTTCCATTTGTTCATATCGGTACATGAGAATGTCAATTAAATGAATTGAAATCCAATTGAGAAACTTAAAATCACGTCTGCTCAAAAAATGTTCAATGAAACATGAGCAATTACAAATTTAGAAAAATAAAATACTTCTGCTCAGAAAAATTAAAACATTCACATATAACTTAACCATGAACACAAATGTAAACATCTAAGTGAAGAGTTTTGTCTTCAGCGCCTGTGCTTTTGCAGACAACTTATTTGAGTCTAGCTCCAGGATTACCTTCTGGAGCACTTCAAATGTATAACGGAGCTCTTTTGGGTAGGTAAGATTTAAAGAGTAAATCAGTCCAAGTAGCATGGCTGTAGCCATTGCTACATTACCTAAACAAGAGAGTACCTCCACACCTTCCAGCACAATGCCGACATCTTCAGGGTCTTCTGTTGCCTCTGCAAATTCATGCTTTACCACATAAATTCCCATTACTGTCTTCTTGATGTCCTCCTCTGCGTCCTCAAAGTTAACATCCTTCGGGAATAAAAAATAAATACAATTAAATTATATTACATATAAAAAAATGAAGACTTCCAGAAAAAAATGCTGTATACAGTATGTGACTCATATTCTAATTGGCCAATCTGTCCTTTAAAATAATCAAATGCACAAGCATTAAAGGGATAGTTCACCAAAAAATAAATTCTGTCACTAATTCCTCTCCCTCATGTCATTCCAAACACACCTTTCAATCATCTTCAGAACACAAATTAATATTTTTTTGATGAAATTCAAAAGGATATCTGAACCATCAATATACAGCAACATGATTGCAACTTTCAAGGCCCAAAGGTAGTAAAGGTAAACATCTAAGTGAAGAGTTTTGTCTTCAGCGCCTGTGCTGGAAAGCATCTTTTGCAGCGATTTTCGTGTAAGCTTATCAGTGAACACCCCAGACCACTCGGTGAGTTTCACGTCTTTGTAAACTAAAGTTTAATGCGTTTTATGAAGGATTGTTCCAGTGCACCTATGCAACCATTGTGGAGGTCGGGGTGGGGTATGTTGTATGCATTTCTGGATAAAATATTTATCAAAAGAAAGAACAACCAAACAAACCAAACCATTTTAGGCTCTGTTCACGTTGCGTCTTTTGCACGTTCAAATTCGTTATTAGTGATTATTTGCTTTTGATGAAAAATAACTCCAACTCACCAAATACTCCTTCACCAGATTATGTGGATCTTCATTCAGGTAGATGCATAGCCCCTTGAGAATGCACTCTCGCTTGGTCTCTATGGTGCCATTCTGAGAATACAGACATAATGATACATTTTATTAAAGATTTGTTTAGTGTTGGTTATGTACATTTAATTTACATAACACCCTCCTATACAATACACATCAGCCCTTATGGACTACAGAGCACTATACAAATAGCTTGTTGTAGAAGAAAGCAATTTAGTAAAACAAACAAATAAAAACAATATAACCTGAGACATTGGCACCATCACATCCTGAATCCTTTTTTTGACTACTCCACCCCTTTTGGTAAACACCTTTAGCAGATCATCAGAAAACCGATCCAGTTGTGACAGGAACTTGGATTGTAAAGGAACGGTTGTGATCCGACGAAATTCAGCATTTATCTAAAGACATAAGTTAGAGAGGTCTTGTTTATGGGCAATTCAACATAGACTACAGGACAGCTCTGATAGAAAGGAAACAAATCAAATCACTTACCTCACGCACTTGAAAAAGAGCAGGTCATTTGCTTTTGAAGACTGCGACTAAAGGGGAATCATGGACAATCTCATGCCTTCTGCAAGCGAAAGTCATGTCCATCATCTTCCTCACGGTTTCATCATTGTTTTTTTTCTTCAGTTCAGCAAGAAGATCCACCCTCATCTTTTCCTGGCTTTCTGCTGTTTCACCGGCAGGAAATCCTGGACAGTAGTTCACTTCTGCCTTCTTAGGCTTTTTTATCCCATAGGCAGGGCTGGACGTTCCTTCTGGTTTGTGCTTAAGGGCATTTACTGTAACTTCAGGGCATCCCAGGCTTCTCAATCTGCTCCTGTAGTTTGCAAGTTTATACTTTAAACTCATCTTCCATCCACTGTAGCCGCTGACAGAACCTTGCTCTTTAAGGCATGGATGTTTGGCTACCAATGCTTCAGCCACATCACTGAACTCGCTGTCAGATGGATATGCCTTGTAGTTAATTATTTCCTCTGCCAAAGCATCAAGGATACCTGACTTGAGTTTGGGGTCAGGAATGCAAAATTTGCCATCACTCCTAAATGCTGAGTTGCCCTGATCCAGTTCCAATTGCACATCATAAGGGAAACGAGGTAGAATGAAAGGAGTTGGCCATAATGATGACCTAGCTGATGTGGACTCAGATGAAGACAAAATGTCAGTGTCTGCAGATGAGTTCTCAGTATCAGCATCACAGGAGTCAGATGAAAGAGAATGGGCAAGAGGAGTGGACTCAGCAGGCATATGGCTGAAGGAACTGGAGCTAGAGGTAAAAAAAACAACCCTGACCGTGTCTTTATCATTGAGGTCAGAGACTGTTGTCAAGTTCATGAACTCATTGAAGTCTTTATCCATATATTGAAGTCGAAATTCCTGCCCTTGGAGGCCACATTCATTTTCAATCTTTTTGGAGAGTGCATTTAGAGATGCTGGCATGCCATCACTGAAAATGAGCCTCTGTGAATTGTCATTTCCCCATATTATCCGGAGTTTGAATGATGCCATTTCCTTTCTTACCTAATCTGTAAAAGACAAGACCATGTTTTAGTGTCAACCACATATATGAAACCATTTTAGTAACATAATTTAAATCTGAACAATACATAGAAAAATTACAATGTTTATAACATCATTACATGGCCACGCACAGGCCACAAAAAAGGAAATGTTTTGCAGAGCCATCGACATTTTTTACACAATGATTATGTATAGCAGCCCATAAAGTAGAACCTAACAAAAAGGTGAATCGCCCATTAGCATTGCTTGTGTAGAACAAACATGTAGTACTACAAGGGAAAACTATGACTGCTGGACAACAAACCTGTCACGGTCAGGAACCGTTTCAAAGTAACCATCCTCATAGATTCAATGGAGTAAGCTGCCAAAGGATATGGATCAGGTAAATCAGCAACTTCAAGCAAGGTGATATCACGTGTATCATGTATTTCAAAGGCACGGTAGTGTTCTCTGTACCATGATGACAGCCTTTTCACGATGAAGCACAACCTTTCCTGAACCAAGCAGATCTGAAGGATCTCACAAAAGTCTGGCAGCCCACTTGTAGAGCCTTGTGCAACTATCATTCCATTTCTGAGCTCAACACCCTTACTGATCACTTTTTTGGTCAGGTGTACTTCACTTGTACTTGGATACTTCAACTTAATTCTCTCAGCAGCTGCTTGATTCAAAATATCAACTGAAACAGTTGATACATCATGGACTTCAAAGTCAGGCTTCTGTAGGCTACAAGGTCTCATGTAGTAAGAAATCATCAGCTGGTGTTTCACTGCTAATGACAGTGGCACATTCTTGAAGCATTTTGTATGGCGTGAGACCTGCTTGAAGAAGCTGTGCTTAGCTTCAAAACGCATGGTCCACTGCCCTACAAGTGGACCATATAGCTTTGTGAGCTCAGGGTAGTGCTCCACAAAATGATGTTTGGGTCGCAACAGAATTCCTGGAAAAAGTTCTGTGTACTTCTGTCTATGTTCAGTAATTTTGCATTGAAAGTATGCAAGTGTGTCATCTGCGTGAAACCTAGCAACAGAAAGTTCCACAATGTCCTTTAAATCAACATGACATCATGACTTTTGAGTAAACAGACACGCCACTTTCAAGTCAAGTGGCGTGTTATCTATACGCATTTTGAGATATCCGCGTGTATGCGTGTATGTCTACGCCGTTAAATGTCCAAGTGATTCCGCGTATATGTACACGCCATTAAATTTCCGAGCGAAACGAAGCTAAATGTAGATCTACATCTGGGGAGCGATATTTTTTTCCCTAGGATGGTAGGGGGAAGACTCATAAATGGTATTAACCCCAGTTACGGGTAGGTTTAGGGACGGGGTGGAGGTAGGTCATATATTTATATATACAGTAATAACGTTAAGTCAACTGCGTTCATAAACACGCTGAAAAGCGATTGTGCGTGTTGATAGCACGCCAAAAATGGAAATACGAATTGGCGTGTCATACACACGCAATTTTATGAGATCAGTCTGTTTAAATCCAAAAGAACTTGCCATGCCAATTCGTCCTCTGGAATCAAATGACCTACCATCAATGGTAGCAACCTTAACAATGTCCAATTTTCATGCCCATTGCCTCCTATGTTTTTTTTGCTTGAAATGTTATGTGGTAACACGTTTGGTTTGTTTGTCTTATCTGTTCCTGTATAAGGAAATTTAACAATGATTTTGTTCAGATTTTCTACAGTGAAATATTTTTTGGATACAAGAACAGCAAGGCACTGTGCAAGCTCAATTGGCACGATTCCCTCCAAAAGATCGTGCAAAATATCTGGTGGATACCCAGAGGTAACACAGAAGTGTTCAAGATGCTTTGTGAATACACACTCTTTTTTAACACCAAAGGAGGGAGCATTTGTCTGCTGAGCCAGCTTCACATGAGATTCATGAACTTCTTTTGACCTTTGTACAAAAGAACCAGAGCGGACCTCATTTGTCTGAATATCTGAGCGTTTCGCTAAGCAAAATCGACAGAAATATTCTCCAGAAAAGTTTTCAATAAAGCCTGCTATCCCATGCACTCCAAGGTTATCTGCTACTACAAAATGAAGATCACCTTTGATGAATTTACCCAACTGAGAGACAAAGACTCCATGTTGCTCAAGAGTACACAAACCTTCAATGAGAGGTTCCAGAACTCTGTGGTACCCAAATTTCTTCACATCATCAGTTTTACAAAGCACTGCTAAGTAAATATTAGACAAAGCTGAATGTGATCCAGGAGGTAGATTGTTTAAAATCCAATAAATAGCACAAAGTTTGTGTATTTTCCTAGAGGTACCAAGGGGATTGCAAATTTCAAAATCGTCCACATATAAACTTAAAGACAGTCTCAACTCCTCCCCTGAGATTTTTTTCTCTTTGTAAACTTTGCCGTCCTGAAAAGTTCTGTACTCTTTACAATTTTCACTGTGCAGCTGAACTCTGTGGTTCTGTACAATGCTGTCCACTACATCTTTTTTTTTCAAGATCTGCTGCAAAGATTGTAGAATGGGGATATACTGATAGGTTTTGTTTCCTTTTAAACCAAGAATGTATTCAATTGGTTCTACAACATGAAAATTGTCTCTGTAAAACTTCTTGCGGTGGAATGCAGAGTTAAGAGGTCCACCCTTGCCAATAGCATTGAACAAACTGTTAGATGCTGTAGCTGCTGAAGCAATTTCCTGTACAACTGCTTTATTAACAATAATGTTATGGCTCTGCAACACGTCCTGAATACTTTTAATCGAGAGGGGCACCGATGCAGATGTATGCAAAAAATGCAATTCCTCTAAAAATTCATTGACTACAGTAGCTGGCACATGACTAATATGCTCTAATTTCAACAATGCTGTAGCAAGATTTGTCAGAATTATTTTTGACAAGTCTAATACTTCAGAATCACTGCTTTGATTAACACTGACTGTTGCATCTACAGTACACGTATCGTCATCCTCCAAAATGTCATCTTGCAAGTCCTGAGATTCCCCTGCAGGTTTAACTACACCAGGCTTGAAATCTTTGACTGAATGTGGATTATGCTTTCTGTTCTTGTGAGACTGATAAGTTGCATATATATTTGTCTGAAAGCTACAACCAATACATACACACTGGACTGTCTCGTTACTCCGTAAATGGGTATTCAAATGCAGAAAAAATTCCCTTTCAGATGCAAGATCACTACGTGCACATACAGGGCAATTAAATGTTGACAAGGGAATTTGTTCTTGTGATGTGTGTGTTTTGTGGTCTCTACTTAAATGTATGTAAAGGCTATTCCATGTTTTGAAGGTATTAGGGCAAGTCAAATATGGACATGGATAGGCATGTGCCGGTATCAAATTTTCGTGCTGCGATTAATTGAATGAGCTTTTATCACGGTATACGGTATTATCACGATATTTTAATTGCTCAAGAGAAACAGATGGATTGCGGGTATCTAAAAAAACAACTTGCATCATAATGTGTAATTGTGATTTTCAAAACATGGTAACTAAACAGAATTTTATTAAGTTTAGTGACAACGTGTTACAATGTTTACATGGTACAATGACTGGTAGGTTACTGTTTGTATTATTCAAATAAATTATTGTATTTGATTTTAATCTTAATTCAATATTGACTCATTTGGATAAATATTAGGTAGGCTACAGTCTGCATGTTAATTTTTCTCAAGAAAAAAATATATCTCACATAATGCTGTAAACAGAGAGAAATTAAATATAATGCGGTTTTCATTATAATAACAATTATGTAATGACAAGTAAACATATAATTAATATGTAATAAAGTGCACATATTTAGCAAAATGACAATTTTTTCTAGTCAACTAAAGTGCTGGTCATTAAATGGCTTTCCTGAGGTAAATGTAACGTTCTGTGACATAACTGTTCTCCTGCAGTTTTATTGACCTCTTTCCGTGAAAAACACTGATTGATCGACATTTTGTATGAGGCATAAACCTTAAGGTAAGTTGTACTGTATCTTTAAATAAAAAGTAACTGATGATTGGTTAACTTGAACTGAGGCGCAGCGATCTGTCACAATGGACAGAACCTTTTTTTTTCATATCAAAAGTAATCTGCTCTGTCTAGTCTGTCGGTGTCAGTGTCCTCTTTGCTCCGCGATTTTTCTTTGCGTGAGAGCGTGTGAAAAGTGTCAATTCCGTAAAGCGGCTTTCAGACAGAACGCGATTTGCTATTTTGCAAATAAAAAGTTAAACTATTTTTAACTTTGACCCCGCCATGCTTTGGTCGACGCAGCAACAAAACGTCCCCGCGAGTATTCTGCGTCCTGTCTGAAAGGCGCTTGAGTCTCAAGTTGAATGCGTGAGAGTTGGCAGCCCTGCGGGGGGTAAATCGTCGGCAGCGTTCCTCCTTCCGCCATGCTTCTACTCCATGTGATGATTGTTTACATTAGACTAGAGTGCGCTCTGCGCCGCGTGCACACAGTGCTTATACAGAGGGTATGCGCATGACGTCACCGTCGGCCGGAGTGAATGCGGTCACGCCCACAAGTGGCAAAAAGACTGAGCGGCAGCATTTGTTTTCAGCGTGAATGCCGTGAAAAACACACAAAACACATCTAAAACGGGAAAGAGCTTTGCGATTGACTGTACAACTAGATTTGACCAGAAATCTGAGTTACTGTATATTTTTACAGACTGCAAAAAGCTACAGAACAGACTATATTCTGCATAATTGGATGTTTTTAAATAAACACTGACAAAAAACTATACAAGTTTTAGGGCTGGACGATATGATGATATACAGTATAACATTAATGTAAGTGATCACTCGGATTTAGACCTATCTATATTGTATTTATATAAAACGTTTACAGGCAAATTTTCTTCATTTATTTCCCCGGCGTCGAAATCAGGCACATATAAATGTCAGGAAACACGATTCCTGGCTGCATGTCAATATCCATGGATCACTGGATCTTTGATAAGTTGTAAGGAACACTATATCGAGTCCAACTTTTAGTTTAAACTGATAATAGTTTGTTTTACTCGCGTTAACGCAGTTTCCCCTATTAACTCCAGTCACGCAGCAGCTCTTCTGCCACTCAGTCCGGCTGAGGGGGGCGTGTTCCGGCGGGGAAGTGACGTTAATGCATTCCCTCTACATGTGGGGATTGTTTACATCAGAGTGCGCACGTGTTTTGCGGAGCATATACGCAGTGTTTAAGCGGTTGATAGAAAATTAGCTAATGCGTGTTCTAAAAGTCTAAATTCAAATCTATTATTTTTCACGGTATTTTGAAGTGGCCGCGATAACAATATCGTGCATATTCATTACCGCGATTTATCGCATTACCGAATACCGGCACATGTCTAGACATGGATAACGCCTGCTACAACTATAATGCCTATGATTTAGTCTATAATGTTTAAGCAACCGAGACCTACTGGACTCTACAACAGTACACTCTCTACACTTCCACATGCACTGAAAAAGAAGAGAACAAAAAAATATACATACATATATATATATATATTAGAAAAAAATAGATAGTTTTGGACTAACTACATAATGAATTTGCACTTACCTCTAGTCAATTACAAATCGTTGGTTATAACAATGGTTTGTGATGATGACAGTGTACTCAAATCTAAAATAGAAAAACAGGAAACAAGTCATAACCAGGGTTGGGGGATTGTAGGCTACTGTTTTCAAATGCCGTTTGAACTGACGCGCTACAGCGATCTGTCACATTTAAAAGCGCCAAAACGTTATTTATTGTGTGAATCTCGTAAAAAATATTGACAGAATCTGACAGCTGAGAATTTGTTCCATATCAAAAGTAACCTTCTCTGTCTTGTCTGTCGGTGTCAGTGTCCTCTTAGTCCGTGATTTTTCTCTGCGTGAGAAAATGGATGTGTGGCGTGAGAGCGTGTGAAAAGGGTCGATTGCGTGAGTCTCACGGTGAATGCGTGAGAGTTGGCAGCTCTGTGTTTATTCATGATGTGCGGTATTTTTTTATGATTTATGGTTAGTTTGATTATGAACATAAGATTAAGCATGGAAAACCAAATCTATATTTATTGTATTTATATGAAAATTTAAACTAATGTCATGGTGTATGTATAAACTATAGTCATACAGTTAAGTATTTCTAATATAATCGATGTAAAGTTAGGATAAATGCGTGTGACAATGTTTCTGCGACAGCTCTCTGACGCGGTGAAATATATACGCCAGGGACGTGCACAGACATTTTGAGGGGCAGGGGCTCAAGTGAAAAAAGGGCACTTCTCATAATTACGTTTTTTTTTTTTTTTTTTTTTTTTACTTTTTTTAAACAAAAAAGTATATATAACACAACTCTGACTTTTTAAAAAAAATATTTAAAAAGTTAATTAATTTTATCTTCCTAAAACTCACGCAATTGTTTCATTTTCAAAAGATGTCTACAAAATAGGCTAATCAGTTCACACAGAAACCATGGTCTCCTTAGTATTCATAGGTTTAAAGGAAACCATGCCACAATCTGCATGTTTTCTGTCATGAGGTAAGAGAGCCAGACAACAGGTGCGGAGAAATAGTGTAATTTAATAAGAGCTTGCCAGGAGAATGATAAACACAAATATTCTCAGTAAGAACTTAGGGCCTCTTGAAGAAGGGTAACATTCAATAAAAGTCTCTGCTTGAAGCAACAACTTAAACAGTACACATCCTAGTAGACGATTGTAGGATGAGATCTCCGAAAAGAGAGTGGAAGCGCTAGTTGAAGGCGCTCGAGGAGACTTGAGGCAAGCGGCGAATCTCCGGCTCAGATCAGCGGCTCTCTTGTAATTATTAGCTCTCCGACAGGACTAAGACAAGATAGGAGACAAGACTGTTAAATGGCACAAAGCACTCACACAGTAACGCAATACTCAGGCAAAGACAGGAAGGAAGAGAGGGGAGAAATAGAGACGCTAATCAAGAGAAAAGAGATTCAGGTGCAAGGAGGCGAGAGCCCCAACTAGTGAATGAGTAACAGCTGACAAGAAAAAGATGAGGATAACGAGGGGTGTGTGAGACATAGAGAAAACAGCGTAATGTGAGAGAAATAATCAGGAGAAAACCAGGATCATGACAGTGCCCCCCCCTCAACGAGCGCCTCCTGGCGCTCCCGATGGGGAGAGTTGGCGGGACCGAAGGAAATCGTCAATGAGGGACTGATCAAGGATGTCACGAGAGGGGACCCAACTCCTCTCCTCAGGACCATAACCCTCCCAGTCCACAAGGAACTGTTGACCTCGACCCCGGCGGCGAACGTCTAACAGTCTACGGACTGTGTAAACAGGAGAACCCTCGACACGAACAGGAGGAGAAGAGTAACGTGGAGGGGAACGAATAACTGGTTTAATACATGAAACGTGAAAAACAGGATGGATGCGACGAAGATGATTAGGGAGCTTTAGTTGGACCGCGACAGGACTAATGATCTTAGATACACGAAAAGGACCAATAAAACGAGGAGCAAGCTTGCGAGAGACAGATTGGAGAGGTAGATTAGAAGTTGACAACCAGACCTTCTGCCCGCATACGTATCTAGGGCTCTTGATACGGCGGCGGTTTGCAGCCCTACGAGTACGTCTACGGGAACGGCAAAGAGCGGTTCGAACTCTCAACCAGGTGTGCTTACAGCGTTGAACGAATTTCTGAACAGAGGGGACGTTCGAAACAGGACCCTGAGACGGAAAGAGCGGGGGTTGATAACCGAGGCTGGCTTGAAACGGCGAGAGACCGGTTGCGGAGGAGGGGAGCGAATTATGAGCGTACTCAGCCCAGGGAAGCTGTTCAGCCCAAGAAGAGGGATTACGAAAGGCAAGAGAGCGTAAAATTCGACCAACAGTCTGATTGGCCCGTTCGGCTTGACCGTTCGTCTGAGGGTGGAAGCCGGACGAGAGACTGGCGGACGCACCGATCGACCGGCAAAACTCCTTCCAAAATTGTGACGAAAATTGAGGACCCCTATCTCACACAACGTCAGAGGGGAGCCCATGGAGCTTGAAAACATGTTCGGTAACGATCTGGGCGGTCTCCTTGGCAGAGGGGAGCTTAGGAAGTGGAACAAAATGAGCAGCCTTGGAAAAGCCGTCTATAATGGTCAAAATAACGGTGTTGCCTAACGACATAGGGAGCCCAGTAATAAAATCAAGTGCTACATGAGACCAGGGGCGCGAAGGAATGGGTAACGGTCTCAAGAGTCCAGCAGGTGGACTGTTGCTAGTCTTAGTCTGAGCGCACTCAGAACAAGAGGCAACGAATCGACGAGTATCACGTTCGCAAGAGGGCCACCAAAAACGCTGGCGAACGGACGCTAACGTTCCTCTTACACCGGGATGAGCAGCGAGTCTAGACGAGTGAGCCCAATGAAGAACGGCACGACGCACAGGGACTGGAACAAAAAGTAAGTTATTAGGACAGGACTGCGGGGAAACCGTACGCGAGAGAGCGCGTTTAACAAGTCTTTCAATACCCCAGACAACCGCCCCGATAACGCGCTTCTCAGGGACTATAGGAGTGGGGGTGTCCTCAGCCTCAGAGGGACCAAAAAGACGTGACTGTGCGTCTGGCTTTACATTCTTAGTTCCAGGGCGATAGGAAATCGTGAAATCGAAACGGGTAAAAAATAAAGCCCAACGCGCCTGACGAGCATTGAGTCGCTTAGCCGAGCGAATAAATTCGAGGTTCTTGTGGTCGGTCCACACGACAGACGGAAACGACCCTCTAACCATTGTCGCCATTCTTCAAGAGCAAGACGAATGGCAAGTAGCTCGCGGTTTCCCACATCATAGTTGCGCTCGGAGGGAGACAACTTGTGTGAGAAAAACGCGCAGGGGTGGACCTTATTATCGACAGAGGAGCGCTGGGAGAGAACGGCTCCGACACCTAGTTCGGACGCGTCCACCTCTACGATAAATTGCCTGGTAACGTCGGGGAACAATAGGATTGGAGCTGAGGTGAACAAAGATTTCAGACGATCGAACGCGTCTTGGGCGGACTCGGACCAAAGAAAGCGAGACTTGGAAGACGTTAACGAAGTCAAGGGGGCGACAATCTGACTGAAATTACAAATGAAACGCCGATAAAAATTGGCGAAACCGAGAAATCGTTGAAGGGCGTTTCGAGAATCTGGAATAGGCCAATCAGTGACTGCTTTCACCTTGTCAGGATCCAAACTAACCCCCTCTGACGAGATTACCGAGCCCAGAAAGGAAACTGATTGGGCGTGAAACTTACACTTCTCAGCCTTAACAAACAGTTTATTCTCGAGAAGACGCTGAAGGACCCGTCGAACGTGCTGCACGTGCACCTGGAGAGATGGAGAAAAAATAAGGATATCATCGAGATAAACGAAAACGAAAACATTCAGCATGTCCCGAAGGACATCATTGACCAAAGCCTGAAAAACTGCGGGGGCGTTGACCAACCCGAACGGAAGAACGCGATATTCAAAGTGCCCCAGAGGAGTATTGAACGCAGTTTTCCATTCATCCCCTTGCTTAATACGGATTAGGTGATAAGCGTTACGAAGGTCGAGCTTAGTAAAAAACTTGGCTCCCTGTAAAATCTCAAAGGCCGATGACATAAGCGGTAAAGGATAACGATTCTTTATGGTTATGTCATTCAAACCACGATAATCAATGCACGGACGCAATGACCCATCCTTCTTCTTCACAAAGAAAAACCCTGCACCGGCAGGGGACGTGGAGGCAACTATAGTACCAGCGTTTAACCCTCTGAGGTCTAAGGATTTTTGGGGTCCTTGAGGTGTTCTGAGATGCTCTGACATTTGTGCTTTTTTCAGTTATTTATAAACATGTTAATGGCAAAGGTGTAAATTCACTCAATAAAGCACAAACTGGACTACCGTAATTTGTCAGCAACAATTATGAAACATGTTTGTATTTTTGAGAGAATATTGCTTATGCATGGTTATTGAAAAAATTAAAACTTAAAGTGTCTGAAATAAGGCCACAAAACACATACTAAATATGTGTCCACAAGACTTGTGACTAATCAGTGTTGTTGCCTAGAATTTTTGCTTCAAAATGATCTGAAAATCCTCCTGCCTAATCATTTACACAAACACATACACTGATTTAAATTTTATTAGAGACCTTTTGTTTGGAAAGGCAATATGCGTGGAGGCGTGTTCACACCTGAGAAGACAAAGGCCGGATAATGTGCCGCATAATGAGCTGCATATTAATTAGCCCTTTCACACAGGTGTGTCACAAGATCCCAAAGAATGCAAGGACAAAAGAAATGATCTATATAGCCTATACATATTTTACAATTAGAAATTGTAACCAATTACAAATAGGTTACAATTACAACAACAATTACAATTTTAACAATATTTCAAGTGTATTTCTTTGTAAAAACTATACATTTTATCATACGTATTAAAAAAGGGTAAGGATTCATTAGTTTGAATATTGGAACAAACACCATAATAACATCTTAGTTGATAATTCAATATACCTACTTTATTTTTGACAAAACATCATACTATAGTATATTTAACTATGAGCAGAAA
Source organism: Tiaroga cobitis (assembly GCA_030578255.1). NCBI lineage: Eukaryota > Metazoa > Chordata > Actinopteri > Cypriniformes > Leuciscidae > Tiaroga > Tiaroga cobitis. The sequence continues at coordinate 6,201,604 of CM060605.1, read as the reverse complement.
TTGGTGAACAAAAGCGTACCTATTTAATGTGACAGTAGTCTTTTTTTACAGTCAAAACTTTATAAGCTATCCAAAACTAATCACAAAATCGTGTCTAAACATTCATATTTAGTCTGTAATATATTGTGTATGATATATTAGTATATACATGTGAATTTGCAGCTTGTTGCTTATACAGACATTTTATTTCAACATATTTCAGTCTATTTTTACTCATACAAACTATATTGCTATAGCCTACTAAGATGTGTTTATGTAAACATAACGTTTACTAATGTAGGTGCGAGAGTGAATGAACAAGGCACAGACACGCGCTGTATAACTGTAGTAAACAAAGCGCGCGCACCTATGCCGTTCACTCATCATTTAGCCTACACACATACACGCAATTCATATTTAAACAGTCTTTTTGCGGTTTACAGTCCGACACTTCAATATCACGATTAGAACAAAGCACTAGAATAAATGACTTACTACATCAGCTGGATCCGTTGCTCCTCGAAATGAAACTACCAGCACTTCTGGTACATTTTCCAGGGTTAGATATTCCTCACAGTGAAAGGATACGCTGTGTCCACAGCTGTACAAGATAGCCTACTTACTAAACACGATGTGTTTTATAATCCAGCTGGTGGGCGTTGGCATGTTTGAACGGCTTCTCTAAAATCATTTGCGTTTGAATAGCGCGCGCTCTCCGTGGGCGTGGCACATTAACGCGTAATTAGGTATAATGAGCTGGAAAGAAAAATACTGACATCTCTCTCTTTTTATACAGATTACATAAGCTAAGAATATTTGTTTTTTTATATAAATTAACTCATTTAAAAGAAGAGAGTTCAAGCTTCATTATGGAAAAACACTCGTGCCTGTATGACAAGTATTCGCGGAATTAAAAATAATCTTAGGACGCGTTTCAGAATGGACTTCACTGACAGAGAGAAGGCAGAACGCGCATCATGTTTGTTTTTCTTTATTTGGCGAAAAGCACAACACTTTGTTTTTATTGTGAGTATCCACAAAAAAAATAGACACTTATCAGGATCTAATGATGTACAACACTTAATATGTAAGATCAAAATCAACAGAGTATTTTGAGTTTCTTTTGCACTGATAAGAAAAAAGCGAGACTATCGCGCCGGCGCGATAGCCGACCTCAGAGGGTTAAGCACTCAGACAAATACTTCTTGAGAGCTTCATGTTCCAGCGCGGACAGAGAGTACAAGCGTCCGCGAGGGGGCGTGGTATCGGGGCGGAGATCAATACTACAGTCATATGGACGGTGAGGAGGGAGTGAGGCTGCCCGCGACCGACTAAAAACCATCCATAGATCGTGATATTCCTTCGGTACACCAGACAAATCCCCTGGCTCTTCCTGTAACACAGAGACAGAGGAGACAGGAGGAAGGGCAGAAGTTAAACACTCAACATGACACGAAACACTCCATGAAACAACAGAACCCTCCACCCAATTTATCTGAGGATTGTGTTTAACAAGCCAAGGATGGCCCAAGACTACAGGATAATAGGGGGAACAAAAAATCAAAAAAGAAATGGTCTCATGGTGGTTACCAGAGACCGTGAGAGTCAAAGAGGAAGTCTCTCGTTTGACCCTCGGTAGGGAACTTCCATCCAGAGCAAAAAGGGGAGTGGTTTCATCTAACTCCCTCAGGGGAATACCCTGTTCACGTGCCCACCTCTCATCGACAAAGTTTCCCTCCGCGCCCGAGTCAATGAGCGCCCTGCAACGAACGGAAGAGCCGGGCCAGCGAAGATGAACCTCAAAGGTGGTACCGGAGATAGGAGGAGAGTCCAGAGAAATCGCGCTCGCCAGTAGCCCCCCCCTCACTGACGAGCTCTGGCTTTTAACGGACATGACGAGACGAAATGGGCGGCGGAGGCACAGTAGAGACAGAGATGATTTACAATTCTTCGTTCCCGTTCCGATGGTGTGATACGGATGCCACCCAGCTGCATGGGTTCTGGGCCAGAGGTATCAGAGGGAGAAACGGGCAAGGTAGCTGGTACCGAAGAGAAAAGAGCCGATTCCCTTCCACGAGCCCTCCGGCGGAGGTCGAAGCGCTTCTCTATCCGTATGGCCAGCTCAATGAGAGAGTCGAGACGAGTCGGAACCTCACGCGCCAATATCTCATCCTTGACTTGAGCGTTAAGACCCTCGAGAAAGCGAGCCAACAGAGAAGGCTCGGTCCATGCGCTGGTGGTGGCCAGGGTACGAAACTCTATGGAAAAGTCTGCAACTGAGCGCTTACCCTGGCGCAGTGAAGAGAGAAGGCGAGAGGCTTCCTCCCCGTAAATAGAACGGTCGAACACCTTGATCATCTCCTCTTTAAAGTGAGAGAAACGCTTAACACACTCGGCATCCGATTCCCAAACAGCTGTTCCCCATTCGCGAGCCCTTCCGGAGAGGAGTGAGATGACGAACGCCACACGAGCGGAGTCCTTGGAATAAGTGGAGGGCTGGAGGGAGAACACAATCTCGCATTGGGTCAAAAATGAACGGCATTGAGTGGGCTCACCGAAATAACAGGGAGGATTATTGACGCGAGGTTCAGAGGGGTTCTGCGAAGCGTGAGAAGCAGGTGGATCATGACAGAGCCGGTGAAGCTGAAGCGTGAGATCATTAACTTGAGCGGCCAGGGAATCAACGACGCGTCGCGAAGCGGCGAGTTCCTCCTCGTGTCTTCCCAGAAGAACTCCTTGGATCTCTATTGCTGACCGGACAGGATTCTCCGCAGCTGGATCGTGTTGGCCTGAGTATTCTGTCATGAGGTAAGAGAGCCAGACAACAGGTGCGGAGAAATAGTGTAATTTAATAAGAGCTTGCCAGGAGAATGATAAACACAAATATTCTCAGTAAGAACTTAGGGCCTCTTGAAGAAGGGTAACATTCAATAAAAGTCTCTGCTTGAAGCAACAACTTAAACAGTACACATCCTAGTAGACGATTGTAGGATGAGATCTCCGAAAAGAGAGTGGAAGCGCTAGTTGAAGGCGCTCGAGGAGACTTGAGGCAAGCGGCGAATCTCCGGCTCAGATCAGCGGCTCTCTTGTAATTATTAGCTCTCCGACAGGACTAAGACAAGATAGGAGACAAGACTGTTAAATGGCACAAAGCACTCACACAGTAACGCAATACTCAGGCAAAGACAGGAAGGAAGAGAGGGGAGAAATAGAGACGCTAATCAAGAGAAAAGAGATTCAGGTGCAAGGAGGCGAGAGCCCCAACTAGTGAATGAGTAACAGCTGACAAGAAAAAGATGAGGATAACGAGGGGTGTGTGAGACATAGAGAAAACAGCGTAATGTGAGAGAAATAATCAGGAGAAAACCAGGATCATGACAGTTTTCAATGCCACTAGTTTCAATCAAGCATATATTTGATACACCTGATGGTGACATGGACTTAGTTTCACATTTCAGGGAGGACTGTATCATCATCATCAAATAAAACCATCAAAATCCACATTTAGACGGAGTTTTTTTTTTAAACCTGCTATCCTCCATCTGTTTGCATCTGTAGATTTCTTCTAAATTCACCAATTTAGATTTCTACATTTCAGAGAGAAAGACTCTTGATGTATGCAAGTCATAGAGTGCCGAAGTGATGACGTCACTCTGTAGGCCAAAACACGGAAGTGAGTTAGCATTTTAGCACTCCCGGTTCCCTCGCTCTAAAGTCTATGGGATTTTTGAATGGGTTTTTGCTAAATCGCCTGAAATAAGGTCTGTGGTGAACAAAGCCTCTAAATATTTTCACGTTTTGATCTATGACATAGAACACACAGTTATAACCTGCTTGTGGTTTTTTAAACTTTATTGTGTCTGCTTGTGTTTTTTAAAAACTTTATATAAGCTTCAAAATGTATAAATTTTGGATTAACTTGTAAAGATGATCTTGATAGACAAAACGTGTAAGGGTCACAACTCTTTGTTAAACACAGATCTTATTTTTTGCGATTTTCCAAAAGTCTATGGGGAAAATGCATAGCTTTTCGGTCGAGGGAACCCATGCGCCGCTAGCTTCCGAGTTGTCCTACAAAGTGACGTCATCACTTCGGCACTCTATTAACTTTAATAATAAGAATTTTAGGCCATAAAAAGTCATAACAACGTCCGGATTTTCCATACAAGGTCATAGCCACGTCTTAAATTGATATGCTCATTCATTCATTATCGCGATATAATTTTTCTCGATAAAACGATATCAAGTTCGAGTCAATGTCGTCAATACACGATATCAATATCGAGTCAATACTCGATGTCAATATCGAGTTCGATAAATGTTCGATAATGTTTATGTGCCAAAAGCGGAACCAAACTCACTTGAACCGCGCGCGCCTCACGGACTGTTTATCCGCTCGGCTCAAAGTCCAAACGGCAGCGCGCGCGAGCTCACAGACGCGTTTACTCTGATCAGCGCTTCGGAACTCCTGACCTGATATTTAGATACACTATTCAATAAATATATTTGTTTGACAGGGAAGCTGTGCGCAAACAGTAGTATATATTATTTTTAAAAAATTAAAAAAGCACCCCAGAAAAAAGGGCACTTTCTCTCCAGGAATAAAAAGGGCAGGTGCTCAAGCCCCTTTTGATGTCTATGTGTGCACGTGCCTGATATACGCCAATGTCTAAATTCCTCGCTTCATTTATTTCTGACACAGCAACAGAGCCGACAGCGCGAGTCGATTCCTGTGCTGGAATCGATCCTGACTCTGAGACTATTCAGAGTCGAGGAATCGACTCTTTTGGAGTAAATTCCTCGATTCCAAACTCTGCACGAAAACACACACAAACATAAACGTGTGCAGATCTAAATATAATGCCGTGAATTAACATCAATCACGTCTCATTTCATTTTAATCGCAAACAACTGTAACGTTAGTTTCATTTGTGTGGGGAATGTTTTTCCCCTTTCCCTTTAATTTGTGATGCATTTGTTTAATTAGGTGGATTTTTTGCTACAACCCCCGTTCATTTCTGACCCTGTGTAGTTTGCATTACGATACGTTATCATATCAAATGCTTCGATACGTCAATCTGACCTCGGTTTCTTTCAACGTTCACTGGAATGAGCTCTGTCTGCTTTAATTTGATTGGTCATCTCAATCATTTTGACATTGACGAGCAATAAGTTATAGGTTTGAGTCAGTCTAAAAAATAACTTTCAAACCTTTTTGTCATCCTAATAACAGCTGAATGCAGAGCAAGAATTTCAAATATCGGGGAGAGAATTTGGCTATTTTTAATTAACGTATCTGTGGCGGTTATGGCTTTGCCCTTGATAGCATAAGTTACATTATCACGGCACTAAATATATAAACAGGGTTTTCTGTCCACTGTTCCTATTATACATCGAGATTCATCATGCTATATGTTACTTTTATTAAAAAAAATAATGATTGAATTTGAATATTGCATATGAATGACTGCACCACATGTAACGTTAGCTGAAACTAACGTCATCCACAAAACGACACTATTACCAGATATTTTTCATACTGAAAGTACATTTTCTTTCTGGTATGCAACAATATAACAATAAAGCACATTTATTTGTTAAATAATTTACAAAAGCATATGGATGGTGATAGATTAAAATTACCACTTACCTGTCACTCTTCTGCTTCTGATGATCTGCGCATGCGTCAAAGTTTTCGTTCCGTTGATGACGTATATCCGGTTTAAGACGAACGAAAAATAAACATGTTGACTCAATTAAATTTTTTTTGGTAAATCTAATTTTTTAAAAATTACATTAATTACACTTAATGAAATTATGCTGGAATGATTTCTATGAAGAGTTGTGTCGTATGTGCTCATTTTAATTAAAGAAATTGAACAAGGAGCTAAAATCATTTTTTTGAGTGTAGATATTAAAATTTGTTATGTTAAATATATTGTATTTATATTGGTTCACCTTTTTCTGCATAGATATTAAAATTTGTTATTAAACATTATATTACATTTATATTATGTCAATAATTTTGTCAATGTATAAATAAAAGTTACATGCCGTGTATTATTCGTTTCACCTTTTTCTTCAGTAAAGAAAAATATCAATTAAATATCAGTTGTTGTTGTTGTTGTTGTTGTTGTTTGATGATGATGATGATGTATAGATGCAGAAAACACCAAAAACAGCAGCAGTAGACTACAGTGTGAAATAGATTATTTATTTCAAACTACAATACAATAAAACATGATGATGATGATTTTGATGATAATGATGATGATAGTAATAATAATAAAAATAGAGCATCAGAGCAGACACATGGCATAAATGTTCTGGGGCGAGATGCAGAACAGTGGTATTGATGCAGAACAGTGGCACAAGGCTTCATTCCTCTTATTTTAAACCACATCAATCACAGCAGACAGACGCATAGTATAAGGGCTCATTACAGACATGCATGGATACATAACGCAGCAGCATACAGTGTGAAGTACCAATGCGGCGGCAACAGAGCCAGTGGCAACTGGACGTTACTCCAAAGACAGTGACCACATTATTGAACACACCCACATGTCCAAAAGGCCTATATAACTTGTCAGCGCATAAATTCAGAACAGCACAAATGCATGACAATGTGTTATACAGGTGTGAATGTGTTATACAGGTGTGAATGGGACAGACAATGTTTTCTTTTCTTTTTCTTAAGCCATATGATAGGCAGCAGACACACAGTATAGGCCTATATAACTTGTCAGTGCAAAGAATCAGAATAGTACAACGGCATGGAAATGTTATACAGGTGTGAATGGGATACACAATGTTGTTTTTTGCTGTAGAAAAGTTGTGGCAGGTGTGGACCGGTGTTTGTAGAAAGCCTCCACACCGCGGCAAGGTCCCGGTCCTTGTGGAGGGTAAAGTCAATATCTTTGAAAAACAAACAAACACTGAAACAACTATATACACCTGCCCCAGCGAGAATGCAAAATCAGTCCGGGGCTCGACCCTGGTCCTTCATCTCCCTCAGCCAGTCCTCCACACTCTTACCCGCCGCGGCAGCAAAGCAAAGATGTACATTGCCGTAGCGGGTGTGGCTGGTCTGCCTCCGCTTTGGCTGGCCGCATCTCCTGCACTTTTGTTCTTGTGGCACGCCGGCCCGGGCAGCGACGACTGCTCCTGCCGTTGCCCTCTGCTCAGCCCTCTTCCTCCTCAGCCATTCAGTTTTGTACGCAGAGCGAGGCTGAGGAGGGGGAGCAACTGCTTGTTGTCCTTGCTGTCCTGGCAGCAGCTGCAGTGCAGGCAGCCGAGGTACCGGCGTGATGTGCGGCAGCCAGTGGCAGAGGGAGGACGTGTGGGGCTGGCGTTGTCCGAGGGAGCGTTGGTATGGGGAGCACCCTCACACTCTTCTGGGGCCGTGAGAGGTCCAGAAAGAGAGGCTGTGTTGCTGGAAAAGGTCCTGTTGCAGCTGCAGCAGCCGGTGGTATAGCCAGGACAACAGCTGAGGGGGCAGGCGGTAAAGGCACCAGTGGGCGCACTGGCGCTGGCAGAACAGGCACCGGTGCTGCCACAGCCGGTGCTGCTGCCAGAGGTCCCACCGCCCTTAGTCTCGCGTAGCCAGACCTTCAGACTGACGGCTGAAGGTCTGGAATTCATAGCAGCTTTCTTTGGCCAAGGCCCGCCCATAAGGCCGTTTGACCGACATGTAAAACAACCAATTACAGTTCGTTTCGTTCAGCGTCACGTTTCGGTGCGTGGAAATGTCCCTACAACAACAGACCTGCGTGCAACAAGTCAGTCAGCATAGAAAATCAAAGAAGGAGAAGAAAACTTCAAGAGTCTTTCCCGTGAACCTCGCATACTTTTGAGAATTCTACGTTTAGCTGATCTTGATAAATGCTCATTGTCACTCATGTAAACACAACAGTTTTTCTTCCGCAATCACACGTCTGCGCTTTGTTTCCCGGCGGACCGAAAATAAACGCGACACTTGCGCCCACCGGAAATCCGATAAAATTCAACCAATCAGATGACGACTTCGACATTCCTGAAGTGTTTCCAGTTAAGTGTACCATATGCATCAGACGTTTAGCCAACGTTCCGTGGGCGTGACGTCTGAGGCTGAGACTACACCGCCCTTGGCGCTGCTGTTGTCACGATCCGCCGCTCCCGCTGGTGGTTGTCCCTCTGCTGCAACGCCTGAAGCTAGCACAGCCCTCCGCTGCATCCTGGTGAACCTGAGAACGGATTTCAACGTAGTATTTTAGTTACATGTACAATTTTGAGAGCATGCCATTCAAGCATATCATTACCATAACATCAAAAGCATCAAACATACCACAGCGAGAGGGTCCTGGGGTTCAGCTCAAAGAGCTGTATGGGCACCCGAGCCATCAGCCTCTGGTGGCCCAGCACAAGGTCCCTGATGTGCTGGTACCGAAGCAGTATGCTGTCCCACCGCGACCTCCGGGCACCGCGCGCACGGCTGCCCGAGGGGATCAAGCGGCAGAGCTGGGTGCATACTGCCTCTACCAGCCAGCTTGCGCTGGGACTGCTGGCAGGTCCAGAGGTCTGTCCGACCAGGCAGCTGCGGACAATGGACAAAAACAATGACAGATATGAGCATGATAATGGGCAACATTACATAAAGCAGCTTGTTTGTACACCAGGGAAATGTATGATGGAAGTGTAGCCTTTCCGTCTCAAGCTTTCCACACCAGGTATACTGGTGTGGCTTGGCTTCGCTGCCATGAAGTGCCCCTGAGCTGGCCTGTCCCTGTAGCGGGGAGGGTAAACTACTCGGGCCCTGTCGTACGGTGACAGGGCCTCGTAGAGCCTGATAAGTTCATCTACCCTCCCCTCGGACAAGGCAGGGTCGTGACGCAACCCCACCAAGGCCGTGGCCAACTGGACCACGGCCAGGTACCCCGGCTGGTCATCTGGTCCTCTGTAGTCCTGCAGACACACAAGGAGAGATGGAAAACAATAAGTCAGTTGGATGGAACAGAGCGAGCGCAGTTTTTGGTGATGCGAGATGCACTGCAGTCGCAGACTACAAAGAGGTGGCGTGCTTACCTCAGCAGCCTGCTGAGGCTCTGGCGAGGACCGGCCGGGGAGTGGGGTGCGGGCTCGGGGGCACCGGTCGGACTGGATGGCTCGGGCGCGGGTGCGTCAACCGGTCGCCCTGACCGCGGGTCCGTCTGAGGAGCTGGGAACTCGCCAGGCGTGGAGGGTGAGGTCCTCCACCTCCTGCTGGCCGTCGGCGAGCTCGTCATCCTCGACGAGTTGGGGAACGTCCCCCCCCCCCCCCCCCCCGCGTCCGGAATGTCAGGGTCCAAGCTGACGTCCTGCAGCCCTCTGCCCGTCTGGGAGTACAGGTACTCGATGCCGATGAGTTCCCCTGAAGTACAACAACAGTCAGTCAGGTACAAATATCATTCAGTGTGGAGACGTGTAAGCGCGGTGGCTTGAGTGTTCTTACCAGTGTACTCCCTGGGCTTGGTGTAATCCTTGACCACACTCATGCCAAGCACCCTTTGGCTGAGCTGGTCAAGGGAGTGCTGCAGGGGGCCATTGTAGGAGCGGAGCAGCGGCCGTCCCTCCTGTGCCACGGACGCCGCCCTGTCCGCGTTCCACCGCGTCAACCCCTCCAGGAGAAATGCCTGGAAGTGCCAGGGATTGGCACTTTCTCCTGAGGAGGAACACAGATCTGTTTAGCAGTTTATTCAGTGCACACAATGTGAATGACAGCGAGTCGATGACAGTGAAAGATTGACATGACAGTGAAACATGTGAAACATACCTGGAATGAAGCGGTTGAGATGCAGGTGGAACGACTCCAGGGACGTGGAGCCTCGTGCACAACGGTATACCGGCAGGCTGATCCCCCCCTTGGTCACCCTGCCGGTCATCCGTGTACAGCTCCACGCGCGGCGGGTCCTGGATGCAATGGAGGTGGCGCCGCTGCTCCGTCCAGATCTTCTGGATGTGGTCTTGGTCCAGCAGGGAAATCCCCATGGTGTCTCATCCGTTGGCACCGCCGAAGGTTTCCAGGAGGTCACCAATTAGCCGCTCCAATGGAGAGCCATATTCTTGCGGCTGACGTGCCTCCACACTCCGGCGCCGGACGAGAAGGTCATCCCCTGCGCCTCAAGCATCCTCTTCTTTACGTTGAGCAACCGGGCTGCGTCCTCTGGGTCCCACAGGAAGATGCACGAAGACAGCTGCTGCAGGAAGGGTTTATACAGCTGGTGGCTCTCGGTGGTGACACCTGTTATGGAAAAATGCATGTTATATCAAGATATAGAACCTTGACGTCTCTTACTGTGATGCTATTTGTTTAATTATTGTTTTTGCCACAACACACCTGATGCGAACCGCCGCATCAGGTGCCAGATGTCCAGCCGGACCACCAGCTTGTCCCACTTCCTGAACATGTCAGCTGTCTTGGATCCCCCGTGGGACGAACAACAGTCCCGGTCAACGTAGAGGAGCACGGACATGAGCACCTGTCCGTGCTCGTTGCCAACGTTCGTTGCCCACGCTGCGGTCTGGGCGGCAGCACCGGAGAGCTTCCGGGTCACCTGTTTGAAAGGATAAAGCATCTCAGTAAGGGTGCACGCACATAGCCAGAGCATGATACTCCGCACCACACTTATATACATATATATTTATACATATATAGCACCACATTTACCTTCTTGGTCGAATCCATCTTCAAAACCGTTCCAAAGATGGAGGTGACCCGGGCCCGGGCCCGGGCCCAGACTCTCTTCTGCTGTCATCAATTGGAGAGCTGCCAAGAGCTGCCAAGTCTTCCATGACCCTTTTAAGGTGTTTCCGACGTAGCCTGCCAGCTCTCTTCTTGGCCCCTTTTCTCTTTGCCCTTCTTTTCTTCGTCTGTAAAATATACCTTATCTACAGCATTACATCTTTCTTAAAAGCAATTTTTATCTAATACATACATGCTCTCTACTCTAAGTATCTACTCTTTGTATATGGTTAAATATACATGCATATTATCATAGTAAGTGGTATTATTTTTTTGTATATAATTTTCCAATACATTTTTATGCAGCATTACTACTTGGGTTACATAAGCAAGGTGCTACTAAGCAAAACAGCTTTAAACAAGACAGAGTAATTGCATACTCGTCATCTTCATCAACACACTATATGAAAATAAGTGTCTTACAATGAAGATAAATCTCTCTCATGCTATTTGTATATTATTAGGAAGTTTTTTTTTCTTCGTTTTTGTTATTTCACACCATAAGACACATTTACGGTACAGTTCAGTAAGAATGTAACTAAAACAAACAAACAAACAAAAAACACTGAAAGAATTGACAAAGTTAGTTATGTTTCTCAAATATGAGACTTCACTGAATAAATATGTTATTTTTAAATGGTGTTTAACAAAAAACAAGCAGCTGCTTGTGACTAAACACAGCTGTGCAGATCAGTAGAAGAACCAACAGGAGTAGAGAAGGAACAATTAAAACTAACACCAGAAACATCAGGCTGAAATGGCCATGAATAATAACTGGTAAGAATCAATCAATAATCAATCATAATGGTAATAGTAATAACCACAGGGTGGATACTCACAATAAAAACAAAGTGTTCTGCTTTTTGTCAAATAAAGAAAAATAAACATAATGCGAATTTTGCCTTCTCTCTGTCAGTGAAGTCCATTCTGAAACGCGTCTGAAAATGAACTGTAACTAAGTAAATACTTGTCACACAGGCACGAAAGATTTTTCATTATGAAGCTGAAATTCTCTTCTTTTAAATGAAGTAATTTATATAAAAACAAATATTCTCAGTTTATGTAATCTGTATGAAAAGAGAGAGATGTCAGTCTTTTTCCTTTCACCTAATTATAGCATATGGTGTGTTAATGTGACCACGCCCACTGAGAACGCGCGCTATTCAAACGCAAATGTTGAGGCAAGCCATGAAAACGCCCACATCAGCTGAATAAAACATCCAGTTTAATAAGAATCTTGTACTTTACCTCGTCTTGCTGCGCTGTGAGGAATAATACTATCGTAATAATCCTGGAAAAGTTACCTCAGGAGTGCTGGTAGTTTCATTTCGAGGAGCACGGATTCAGCTGATGAAGTAAGTTTATTCTTAAGTGCTTTGTTCTAATCGCGTTATTGAATAAGTGTCTGTAAACTGCACAAAGACTGTTTAAATATGAATTGCGTGTCTGTAAATGAATGAACGGCACAGACGCGCGCGCAATGTTGTTTACTACAGATGTACATCGCATCTGTGCCTTCATTCACTCTCACTCCTACATTAGTAAACGTTATTTTTACATGAACACATCCAAACTATATTGCTATAGCCTACTGAGATTTGTTCTAATCGCTAGATAGAATAGTGTCTGTAATGACAACATTTCGTTGACTAGTTTTGGATAGATTATAAAGTTTTTACTCTAAAATAGACATCACATAAGCCTTTGTTAGACAGTTTCTGCTCATATGTTAAATATATAGTATGTTTTGTCAAAAATAAACTAATCAACTGTTATAGTGTTTGTTCCAATGCAAGCTAGGCTATATCAAAATAATGAATCCTTAACTTTGAAATATGTATGATAAAATGTATTGGCCTACTTTAAAAAATAATACTTTATAAGACATTTATGTAAAAAGACTATTTTCTTTTCAAGATGTTTCCAACTCTAACTTTGAACCAATTCTATAGAATGGCCCATATAACCTATTTGACCAGGATTTGTTTCCAGGTATGACTAAAAATGTGCTTTTGACTTTCATTTATATATATACATATATATATATATATATATATATATCCTATGTGTATGTATGTATGCATGTATGTATGTGTATATATATATATATATATATATATATATATATACACACACATATACATATATGTATGTGTGTGTGTGTATGCATATATATATATATATATATGTTTGTGTGTGTGTGTGTGTGTGTGTGTGTGTATGTATGCATATATATATATGACACACCTGAATAAAAGGCTCATTATTATGCGGGTCTTTGTCTTTTCAGGTGTGAATCACCTAATTATTCACAATGGGATTGGGCCGTTCACAACCATCAGCATATTGCCTTTCCAAACAAACAAATGTTTTTCACAATTTAAAACAATCTATTGTTTTATGTGAATGATTAGGCAGGATGATTTTCATTTTGAAGCAAAAACTCTAGGTGACAAAATCCATTAGTCAAAAGTCTTGTGGACACATATTTAGTATGTGTTTTGTGGCCTTATTTCAGAAACTTTAATTTTTATTTTTTTCAATAACCATGCATAAACAATATTCTCTCAAAAATACAAACCTGTACATATATGTCCCTCACATATTATGGTAGCCCTGTTTGTGCTAAATAGAGTGTAATTTCACCTGTGCCATTAATATGTTTATAAGCAACTGAAAAAAGCACAAATGTCAGGGCATGTCAAAACATCTCAAGGACCCCAAAAACACCTTAGACCCCAGAGGGTTAAAGGGTTAGTTCACCCAAAAATGAAAATTAAGTCATTAATTACTCACCCCCATGCTGTACCAACCCCGTAAGACCTTCGTTCGTCTTCGGAACACAAATGAAGATATTTATGATTAAATCTGAGAGGTTTATCACTCCTCCATAGGCTCCCTAAGGGAACGAAACCTGACGGCCCAGAGAGTCATTAAAGAAAATGTTTAAATATTCCATGTCGCAACAGTGGCTCAACTATAAGTTTATCAAGCGACGAGAATACTTTTTGTGCGAAAAAACAAACAAAAATAACGACTTTATTCGACTATTCCTTTTCTTCCTTGTAGGCCTGAAACGAGACTTCAAGAGATTTCCACGACGCGCACGCGCGAGAACTGAACTGAAGTAGTTGAAGGAGATCGCAATTCTCGCGCATGCGTCGTGGAAATCTCTTGAAGTCCCGTTTCAGGCCTACAAGGAAGAAAAGGAATTGTTCTGACTATTTAAGTAGTCATTTAATTTTGGGTTTATTTAATTGGTTAAGATGCATCATGTGACTTAGGTTAGAGGTCATGGTGGCCATCTTAGTTTTCACTTCACAACAGCAGTGATGCAGCAGCAGATGTCACTCTGATAAAAGCTATATTCTTCTGTTATTTCATGCCAAAGAGGCCATTGTCTGTGGCTGCATTCTAAACCGCATACTTCCCTACTATTTAGTATGGGAAAAAGAGTAGGCGAGCGAAAAAGTATGTATGAATCCAAAAGAGTAGGCGAGAATTACCTGGGTGACGTAGTAATTATCGCGAGATTCGGACTTAAGTGCGTTCGAATATGCCTACTTTCCTACTATATAGTAGGCGAAAACAGTACGTGAAGGAAGCAGTACGTTCGAAACATCAGTATTCATAAAAGAGTAGGTGAGAAGTTCCCGGATGGCTTACTGCTTGTGCCCAGATTTTTGAGTGCTCGTCCGATGGATACTATTCTATCCCAGGAGGCCACGTGAGAGGATACGTCATTATCAAACATCACGGAGATCAGCGACGCGGGGGTTTTCAAATGTGAGTAAACACGGTTCCTTGTGTCGTATGTGTTAAACTACTAAAGAGTAAACGTTTTAACTGTTCAAGGTGTAAAGGAGTTAGACAGTATAGTATAGTTGTGATTTAGCTGTGAAAACATGTTTTATTATGTATAGCTAACAGGGGAGCTCCAGTAAGCACACGTAACGTTATAAGTTACGTCTCTAAACTGAATTTAAATAACCATATACATCTTAAACACTCTTATTTAAAATGTCTATTTACATCTGAAAGAAAAATATTGTATAAGTATTGCAGATGAGCACATCCCAATATGAATAAGACATCTGAGTGATGAATATGTGCTATTATGTAGGATAATTCACTGTTGTCAACACTGTTTACATTAGACAAATGTGCAATAAATAAGGTAAATAAACAAATCTATAAAGTAACTAAACATGTTATATATTTTATTTGTCCCTTATTACTGTTGATAAATTGAGGAACATTTAAGTTGGATAAAAAGTGAGTTAACACATCAGCTACAACCTCAGCATGTAAATGCAGTATTGAGCTTATAAATCACAGAGGTAACGTTAATGTGAATCTTGTCTGTATGTTACAGGGATGGAAGAACATCATGTGTTTATCCAGTGGAGAGAGGCTTATGATGCTGAATGCTGTCATCAAAGGCTTTGAGTGAGTATACTACACTGCCCTGCAAAGGCAAAAGACTTTAACTTGCTAGAGTGTGAAACTGAGAAAAATGACTTTAAAGTTTCTGTTTTGTCCAGACAAAACTATTATAGGTAGGACTCCCAAAATTTGACAACTAGTTGCTATAATGAAGAAATGTTTGTATGCAAAAAATCTTGAGCTCAAAATTGACCTTTGACCCTTGTTTGGCAGTTACTGTACTCTGCCTTTGTATCATGTGCCAAAAATAAGGAGTCGTGCAAAGGCAAAAGGCAGTAACTGACATACAATCAATATTTGCTTGCTGTTCCCCATACTTACATCCATTATAAGAACACCTAACCAAGGTCTAGTCATCATGGTATGTGTTTTAAATTATATAGAAGACCTTTGGTTGTTCCTATTTAGTGCTATAATGATCATGATAGTCCGGCAACACTAACACAGTTAAACAGTATGACAGATAAGTTACTTTGCAGTACAGTATGTATGAATAGCCTAAATACAATAAATATTTCCACAATAAAGATAATTTAATTATAATTGAATACAAAGGTATATTTATTTAAATGCAAGATATAGAGTAATAATTAATTAAACATAATTTATCAATTTGCAACAAGAATATTTCATATTCATTAGACGTCTTTGGCCTTTATTTTGAAAAAGCAATAAACATGAAAAATCATGAAATTGGTAGAAAGCTTAGTTTGTTTTCATACCAAGAGTTCAAAAAATAACACAATTAAATTTTATTTAAAAAAAAAGTCAGAAATCTTTTTTATATATATAAACAAAAATATTATGGATTCTCGATTTGTGATGCAGCTGCCAGCTGTAAAGCACATATATGCTTGTTTTATGCGTTTATTAGAGGTTGAATTCAAATCAAATACTGCCAAACAACTCATACTACTTCTGAATAGGATTTCTACTTCATAAATTGTATGCAAATTATGAAAATACTTGGTTCAGATCACTCAAAGCATATATGAAAATGGAGGCATCCTTATATGGTCAGTAAGGAAGCTTGGCTGTCCATCTAGTGACAAAGTTTGTTACTGCGCCCAAATAAAATCTTACTGAAAGCTCATTTTTTTTAGATATCAACCTAAAATTTGGAACACAATTTGTCCATAGGTCTATTACAAAGCATTATTATATTACAACCATTTAAGTTTGGATAGTGATTTTCATGTCTATGCGAAAAAAGGGAGGGGAGGGGAGAAGGGGAGGGGTGTGGTGACAGTTACTGCTTTTTAATTCTGAGATAATATAGACAGAGTCAACCGAAAAAAAGCTGGAATTACTTTTACCATTTAGGTTAGCCTACTTTGTACGGACTTTAGTGATAACTAGCTTAGTGCTATATGGATTTGAGTAAGATCTGATATGGAACACCTGCAAGAAGGAATATGGCTTAAACACGTATGAATTGTTGTGGATACAGCAAATGACGTGCATTGCTATATGGATTATGGATTTTCCATGGATTATATCGGATTGCATGGAAAGGTAGGATGCCTGTGTATTTAATAATTCGTTTTTGGCGTCTCTGAACGTTAGCGCTAATTTACGTGACACAGATTAAATTTAGCTAGCTCCGGGCTGTCACTGACATTGACAGATCTGAACCAATCGCCCTGAACGAAAAACAACATTTATGACAACCTATTAGCTTGCATCTAAGTATGGCTTGTTCACCTTGCTTTGTTTCTGATTGCATACTTAGCAGTTTGTCTGGCCAGCAAAGTTGGTGGTATGTTGTTTTAGCAAACTGAATTAAGCAGAATGCAATCGAAAATGTATCATGTTTATAATAAAATTTTTGGTATGTTCTTAACAAAGATGTGTCGTGTGTATGTTACGTGGTTTGAGAGCGGCAAAATTTGACAGTATGACAAAGCCAGAGTACAGTAACATCACAGCGGCACCGTAACATCTCTCTTGATGCCAGGCTAAACAAAGCCAGAACACCTTAACTCAACTTAAGCGTGCTGGAACAAAGGCAAAGAGCCTTAACAGCTGTTACGGCGTTCTGCTGTGGTTTCTCACATGGTTTTGGATGTTACGGTTGTCATATCCCTTTATTTTCTCGTTAAAACAATCAAATTGACTCACGATATTTATTCACATGATAAAGGAGGTCTCAAATACCACAAAAATGACACTAACTCATTTTTGACGAAACATGATGTTACGGCGTTTTGCCTTTGTAGGGCAGTACAGAAATGGATAACAACATCTATTAAATCTTAAGTTGTAGTTTATTTGAATTATTGTAATTTCATGGAGAAATTGCAGCACTTTTCTGATTCTTGATTTCTGTGCATTTGCTGCAGAGCTTTTGTGGTGGAGCAGGACCTGCAAGGAAAGATGATGGCAGCATTTGTTGGGAAAAAAGGTTTTAGGGATTTTACTCAAATATAAAGGTCATTTTTGTTATTTTGAATACATAAATCAAATGACATTGTGCTGTTAAAATGACTGCTTTTGTATAATGTTTGTGAATTTTTGTAGGATCTGAAGTCTCAAGACTGGTGTGAGCACTGAGGATGAGGAGCCCAGAGCTGAATCCTGGAAGTGGTGCCATGGATGAGTCCCTCCATCACTCCATCTGCCTTTACGAGCCCCTCCATCACTCCACCTGCCCTTACGAGCCCCTCCATCACTCCATCTGCCCTTACGAGCCCCTCCATCTCTCCACCTGCCCTTATGAGTCCCTCCATCACTCCACCTGCCCTTATGAGTCCCTCCATCACTCCACCTGCCCTTATGAGTCCCTCCATCACTCCATCTGCCCTTATGAGACCCTCCATCACTCCACCTGCCCTTACGAGACCTTCCATCACTCCATCTGCCCTTATGAGACCCTGCATCACTCCACCTGCCCTTATGAGACCCTCCATCACTCCACCTGCCCTTATGACACCCTCCATCACTCCACCTGCCCTTATGAGACCCTCCATCACTCCACCTGCCCTTACGAGACCTTCCATCACTCCATCTGCCCTTATGAGACCCTCCATCACTCCATCTGCCCTTATGAGACCTTCCATCACTCCATCTGCCCTTATGAGACCCTCCATCACTCCATCTGCCCTTACGAGACCCTCCATCACTCCATCTGCCCTTATGAGACCTTCCATCACTCCATCTGCCCTTACGAGACCCTCCATCACTCCATCTGCCCTTATGAGTCCTTCCATCACTCCATCTGCCCTTATGAGACCCTCCATCCCTTCACCTGCTCCACAAGCTCCGGCACGAAGGCACGGTCACCTCTGGTGAATTCATCAGAATAAAGCTGCAGAATGGGAACCGCTGTGTTGAGATGGCAGTAGGATTTGGGGTTCAGCGCCTGTAAATACATGCTTGTAGTTTGAATAAAGCTTTGTTCCATGTGTTGTTGACTTGTATATGCATTTGTTTATTGTGATGGTTACTTTTATTTGTTCTTTTACTCATTTATTCATGTTTTTTATTGTTGTCAGTATATAAAATATAATTATTTAATTGATGTATGCATTAATTCATTGTTTGACTGACAATTGAGATGTTTCACTGCATTTATCAATATAAATGTATTCATGCATAAGTATGTCAAATGACAAAACAAATAACATTTAGCTTGTTTTATTCAATTATATCATTTTTAGTATGTAAAAAAAGTAATATAATTAAGTATTGGTCAGCATTTAATATTATTATTTTGTTTATGTTTTGAGGTGGGCTAACAATGCAATTCATTCTGAGGTAATATTAATTTTTAAGGAGTGATACTTAAATTTTTCGAGTAAAAAATCAACAGTTTTCTTCAAAGGAGAGATCTTCGAGCAGCGGCCCGTCTCCTTTGTGCAGACATTACAAACGCCGAGGAAAACTGTTCTAGGTTGTGCTGTCGAGTTACTGATGTTATGAAGTGTTAGTGCACCTGTCACTCATATAATTTAAAATTATTACATACAAGATCATGGAAAGATACCATAGTTGTATCTAACAATGAACAATCATGATGACAAAACAGAAAACATAAAGATCATTGGTTTGTAATAATAATAATAATAATAATAATAAATTTTATTTATAAAGCACTTTTCATAAAAGAATCTCAAAGTGCTACAGAAACCACAGTAAAACAATCTAAAATCAGTAACCAATAAAATACATAAAAAGAAAGAAAAAATAATAATAAAGCCTAAGGACCACTTAGGAAAGCCTGCCTGAACAAAACAGTTTTTAGCTCTTTTTTAAAATTGTCCACCGACTGGGGTTTTCTCAGATGTTCAGGGAGGGAATTCCAGATGCGAGGGGCAGCACAGCAGAAAGCTCGGTCTCCCATGGTACATAGTCTTGAGCGTGGCTGATGGAGAAGGTTTGCGGTTAGGGACCGGAGGTTACGGGTGGAAGATTGAGGGGTAAGGAGATCTTTGAGGTATTGCGGGGCCTTGTTATGGATGCAAAGATGGGTAATGAGGGCGATTTTGTATTGAATTCTTGAGGTTATGGGGAGCCAGTGAAGGTTCTGAAGAATGGGAGTAATGTGTTCGTATTTGCGTGCCTTCATCAGAGTTCGGGCAGCACAGTTCTGAATAAATTGGAGTTTTTGGAGGTGTTTACTTGATACACCAATAAGTAAGCTGTTACAGTAATCAAGCCTGGAGGAAATTAAGGCATGGACGAGTTTTTCTGCATCAGAGAAAGTGAGAAAGGGGCGGAGTTTTGAAATGTTTTTGATATGAAAAAAACAGGTTTTATACAGATGTTTGACATGATTTGCAAAGGTCAGTTGAGGGTCAAACTTCACGCCGAGGTTGGTAACAATAGCTGAGAGGGAGATGTCTTGACCAGAGAAAGAGATAGTGGTAATAGGTGATGACTTTACCTGATGAGGGGTGCCGAGTAGTATGGCTTCGGTTTTTGAGCTGTTTAACTGGAGAAAATTTTTACTCATCCATGCCTTAATGTCCTGCAGGCAGTTAGAAAGGGCTAAAGATGTAGATGAAGCAGAAGTTGAAGGGAGAGCAGATAATGATGAAAGGTCCGGAGTAGCACATAGGTTTGAGTCAGTTCGCAGGTATAACTGAGTGTCATCAGCATAACAGTGAAAAGAGATACCGTATTGGCTGATGACACGACCCAATGGCAGCATGTATAGAATGAAAAGTAAAGGACCTAGGATAGATCCTTGGGGGACACCACAAGTGACCGGGGCTGTTCTGGACCTAGCAGATCCCAAGCGAACCTGCTCTGTCCTGTCAGCGAGGTAAGAGGTAAACCAGTCCAGTGTGGAATGACGGAGACCAATGTCAGAGTGGAGACGACTTAGGAGGATGTGGTGATCTACAGTATCAAAAGCCGCTGAAAGGTCAAGGAGAATGAGCAAAGAGGGGGAACCAGAATCTGCAGAAATAAGAAGGTCATTAGTTACCCTCAACAGTGCTGTCTCTGAGCTATGGGCAGTACGAAAACCAGATTGAAATGTTTCAAACAATGAGTGACATTGTAGATGTTCCTGTAACTGCACAGAAACAGCTTTTTCTAGCACCTTAGACAAAAATGGAAGATGAGAAATAGGCCGATAATTGGTGAGACATTCTGGGTCGAGGTTGGGTTTCTTCAGAAGAGGTTTGATAATGGCGGTTTTAAGTGGGGGTGGGACATGGCCAGAATTTAATGAATGGTTTATTATTTGTGTAAGAAGGGGACTAATGGCCGACAGATTTGATTTGATGAGTGCTGTAGGGGATCCAGGGGAGAGGTGGAAGGCTTCATCTTTTTGATGAGACCCTCGACTTCAATCTGCGTGACTGTAGTGAAAGTGTTTAAAAAAGGCGGTTGTGAACCTGCGGGAGGTAAGGATGGAGCTGGGGAACCAGAAAGCTGAGACCGGATGGAGTTGATCTTATCTTGAAAAAATGCAAGAAACCTGTTGCAGAGTACTGCTGTTGGTTCAGTCTGGATTTGATTTTTGTGATTGAGGAGATGATTTATAGTGGCAAAAAGTTGTTTGGAATTTCCTGGACTGTTATTAATAATGTTAGAGTAGTAGATGGACCTGGCTTGTTTAAGGGCCGCTGCGTAGGCCGTCTGGTGATGTTTATAGGCTAGCTTGTGGACCACCAAGCCAGATGATTTGACACGCCTCTCAATGGCACGGCCACCAGCCTTCATCTTGCGCAGTTCATCCGTGAACCATGGGGCAGAACGAGAAAAAAACACAGTTCTTGTTTTGAGTGGAGCATGTATATCCAGAAGGCAATGGAGTGAAACGTTATAATGTTCAACTAATTCGTTGACTGATGGAAGATTGACTGTAGCCAGCAGTTTAAGATCAGAGTACAAGATGGCAGGGTCAATGTTTTTTATATTTCGAAAATGAATCTCACGTTTAGGCTTTGGGAGGGGTGACGGGCAGGAAATATCCATGGAGATGATGCTGTGATCGGAGACGCCCAGGTCATACACCAACACATTTTTGATGGAAGGAAAGTCCGAGATAACCAAGTCTAAAGTGCGCCCCCTGATGTGGGTGGGAGCATCAACGTGCTGTATAAGATTTAGACAGTCCAGAACATTTAAAAATTCAGCTGTCAGCAGAGAGGAGGGATTTTCAATATGCACGTTCAAATCGCCCAGTATAATATTATTAGAGGATAGAGAGCAGAAAGAAGTGAAGAGATCATGAACCTCTGCAATAAAAGATGGGTGAGGTTTTGGCGGCCGGTAGATCAGAACTGCATTTATCTTGAAAGGATGTTTTGATTTAAAAGCCAGATATTCAAACGAAGACACATCAGGGGCCTGTTCTTCGTACGTCGCTAACTCAGTTAGCTGGATTTGATTGTTGGCGATTTGGCATGATCTTGGATTGTTTGGTTCTTCGAAGCTCATCCTAGACTTGCTGTCATAGCAACAGGTGCGCAAGCTTGAACCTGCTCGCGAGCAGGCTTATTTCATGTAAACAGGATTAGATCGCGGCTTTATAAGCGGAGGTGATACGAGAAGTCTTTTAACGCAGCGCGATAGTGTACTTTTTGAGAGATATAATTTTTCTCATGACTCGTGAGGATGTCGTTTACATCAATTATTTTTTGGAAACGCACATTAAATGTTCGACTCGTCGGAGTAGGCCTTTAATAACAGCACAAACTGTGTGCATTGTCCTGATATTATTTGCGAGTGGCTCTTTCCTTTAAACTATGGGGATGCGGAGAACTTGATAAGTGCTGTCATTCACAAAGTTTACCCTGGCGCTCAAGCAGTTTTTAGGGTGTTTTTTGTGGCATTTCCAAGCCAGTTTAGACCCAAGGTTGTAGGATATAGCAGGGTTTTTTTTTTACCAACGCAGGTATATTATACATTTTAATGAAGATCATGCAATCATGAACATGCCGATTAATATGACACAGAAATGTCCCCCAGGCTTCACTTAATGTGATTGGTCAATAGACTGCACACATGTACCCATCAAGCCCTCTATGAAGGGGATTTTGTGAACAGAAAGGGGGACCACAATGTAAATGTGCAGCCAAGTTACTATTACAATTCTTAATATTCCAGATTAGTAATATTAGGCCTATATCAAATTTAAAAAAAGGCAGTTGACAGACTAAAATCTCTAGATGGTGTGTGACTGTTCCATATCACAAATGTGGAAGCACAGAGATTCACATTTATGCACATTACTTGAAAATGGTAAGGAAACATATAAATATCAAGCTCACTGTATTACATACACAGTTACAATGCAGCTCTAGCTAGGACAAGGTCACACAATGAAATGAACTTTGGCCAACTAAAGGGAAGATTTCAGTGTCTGAAAAGCCTGAGGGTTGCACTTCACAGGGCCTGTGACATTACATGTGCCATATTACACAACATTTCCACCATCAGCAAAAACATGAAACATTTCAATAAATGTTTAATAAAAGACAAGACAAATATGCTTAGTTCTTTGATTTTTTTATTTATATTGTTCTTTGTAAAGAAAAGCCAGTGATCAAGTCATATTTTACCTGCAATAAGAGATACTATGCAAGGTCAGCAATAGTACCCTGTGTGAAATAATATATTAGCACTTACTCTGAAGTTCCTTTGAAGCAACTCTATCTCTAACTCTATAGTGCCAGTTTTTTTTCTTTAAGTTGTCCCCCCCAAAATACTCTATTTTCTAGGGTCAGGGGGGCTTGGGTTAAACCTGTCAACACAAGCCTTATGCAACAAAAAATAAAAGGAAAATTATACACTGCCCACCTCTGTATAACTGCTTTGTGCAGACTCTTCTGTAGGCCTTTCTGTAGATGTGGACTCCTGCAACACATATTGCATTCAGAAATAATAGGTACTCAAGTGTAAATTAAGTAAAGTTATTTAAAGATACTTTTTTCAAAAGACAGTCATCTGAGAGAGTTTCTTCACTGTCCTGTGCATTGGGGGGAGGGATGGGCATTAGAAAGTGTTGTACTTTCTTCCCTTTTGATGTAAAGTTTGGAAAAGTCCACTTACTGCACATGCTTCAGCCACTTGCTTGGGAACAGATAAAAGTGTTGGTGTTTAAAACTGCAAAAAAGAGGAAAACACAATTTCATTACAATGAAGTACACTGGGGGAAATGTGATCAATAACTCATGGCAACAGATTTTTTTTTACATTAACTAGGCTACATGTAGTTTCACGCATGCACACTTTCACAAGTAAGCAATTCATCACTAGGCCTACTCAAGACTGGACCAGCCATTGGGATCATAGGCCTATAGTGCAGCAAAAAATTATTTTACAGTGTAAGATCATTTAAAGTTCATTTACCAGTAATGAAGGAGTTGCTGCTACTGGTCCCTGCTGTGTGTCTGAGGAAGAGCTGAACCCAGGACGGGTCGGTTCACATTTAACCCAAGGGCCAGCTCTTCTGCCGGGGTATAATGTGGGGGTGCAGGACCACCTCCTGTTTGTTTTTCTTTTCTTTTTTTTTTCTCAGCCTTTTTCTTGGTTGCTTTTATAAACAACCAACTATTTATTAACAGTGCCTTTTTAAAAGAGACTATAGTAGCCTATAGTACAAATTGCCATTATGTAGAATATTCTAGTACTTCACTTTTACTTGTTCCCATGTTCTAGTAGTGGGTGGTGACTGACATTACAATGAACAAAGTTATTAATTATTTAGAAATGATTAAAATAAAAATATATATACTGTAATGAGTGATAAAAACATCTAAATGGTCACTACAAACTTAATTAGCTACTTTTTGCCAGCCCTCTACTGGCTTTTGCACATTTTAGGTGAAAACTTGTAATTAAGTTTTCAAATTCAGCATGTCCTTCAAGCAATAACTCTTGCTCTGCTGCAGAGTAAAACTGAGCGCGCTCTTTGGACACGGTGAGCAGCCAATAGCAGCGTTGCTGATCAATGTTTCTACTATCGATACATATCCCCTTTTAACCCAGCGCATGCACGCGCAATTATCTCAGATAACTCAATCCAGCTATACTAATCATAAACAACAGGAGTGTTCGAAGAACCTAATTAGCCGGATCATGATTAGCACGATGATATCATCTTGGATGTCTCATTTGATCTCGGATATTTTAAGCAACGTACGAAGAACGAGCCCCAGGAAGAGACAGAGTAGAAAGTCTGAGAGCATCGCGGTAAATAACCGCCAGGCCCCCACCTCGTCCAGTGCAGCGAGCCCTGTGCAAATAACTGTATCCAGAGGGGCAAGCTTCGTTTAATGATGAAAAGACCTCCGGTTGATGCCAGGTCTCAGTGAGGCACATCAGGTCAATATTATTCTCAAGAATGTGATCATGTATCAGGCTAGATTTATTTGACAGAGACTGTACATTAAAAAGTTCAGTTTTGATGTAGGATTTCTGGTCTGGAGACCTCTGGATGGGGTGGAGCAGGCAGAGATCCACTCCTCGCCTTCCA
Source organism: Tiaroga cobitis (assembly GCA_030578255.1). Classification (NCBI taxonomy): domain Eukaryota; kingdom Metazoa; phylum Chordata; class Actinopteri; order Cypriniformes; family Leuciscidae; genus Tiaroga; species Tiaroga cobitis. The sequence continues at coordinate 6,176,486 of CM060605.1, read as the reverse complement.
TCATACACATCATGTCGCAATCTCGCGATTTTCCCAGCGGTATTTTTTTCCTTGATGGCGGCGCTCTGATGACGCGTCCGCGATGCGACAGGAAGGGCAGCGGACCAAACGGACGGGACAGGGCCGGCGTCGGGAGGCAGAATGTGAGTAGACTTATCCCGCAAGTTTCCAGCTTTAAACTGCATTAACGTAGCAGGTCCAATCGCTGGAGCAAGCATCAGCGATGGCTCTGGAAAGACAGTGCGGAGCCATCGGCTGAAAACGAACCGGGGGCGCGATTCAGCTAAAAAGGAGGCTCTCAAGTGTGCTTTGAGTCGGGCAATCATACCAGCACGTTTCCCACGTCTTTTAGAACGCTTTCTCGGGGGTGGTGGGCACGATGGCGATCGTTGGTATTTGAATCCGTAAAATCCATTTGGTCCATTAGAGCGAAACTTTTGGTCGCGGTCCCTCCGAGGAGAGACTGTAGGCATATGGCGCAGATAATCAGGAATATCCGCCAGCACCAGTGTTTGCTGGTTGAACAGAGGGTGATCAGATGGCAATAGGGTCTCTGACCAAGCCCTGAGGTCAAGGAGGGTTTGGCGATCATATGCCAACAGAGCGGATACAAAACGGAAAGAAACAAAGAGTAGAAACAAAACAAACTCGACAAAATAGGAGCGAGACAGGCGGCTTGCCAGCACGGGCGCCATCACTGTGTCCTGTCAATTTGTATACATTATAATATGATATTTATACACAGGAAAAAAGAACAATAACAAGGCTAAATATCTTTAAATAGTTCTTCATAATACATTAAAACAAATTGTTGTTATAAGTCTGAGGGATAAAACGAGAGGTTTTATCAAGAAAAAGGAAAACTTAAAGGAGAAACTTTTTGGGTATAAAATAAAGAAATTAACAACATATTCAAGAGATGACGATTTGGGGGTTTCTTAATAAATAAATATATCGTTATAGTCTAAGGATAAAACTGGGTCACAACATTAGTTAAATTAAATCAACTATTCACAAAATAAATGGGCAGCTGTTTCTTCAACAATACTACCACAAAATGAGCAAGTTTCATCAATATCAAGATATTTACAGATAGATCAGATGAATTAAACGTGTCGTTCATATATTTTAAGTTGTCGCGCTTGTGATAACGCGTCGTAGGTCACATGATAACGTCAACATGGCAGATGTCCGGATCGCATTCATACTCAACGAGATTTGGCTATAAAGTACCTACTCTTTTCGAGCTCGTTAAGTAAGTACTTATTGAAATTAAGTACCTACTCGTTGAGTATGCGGTTTGGAACGCAGCCTGTAAGTTTGTTTATTTAATATAATTTATGTTAAAAAAGGAGAATTTCATATGATCTAAGAAAGATTTGCTATACATTTTCAAAGAAGATAGTTTTCTCTATTTCATATATTAACACTAGATTGTTTTCAATCTTAAAATTTACTTTTATTCATACTTAATACTTAATGTACATTTTCTGTTTGTATTGTAGTTTCACAAATAATTACGTTGTGGGACTGAAGATTTCAAAGTAAAACACCGAAAAATAACTTCTTTGGTTTCGACTTTTTCTTCAACCCTCATCCTGTTTAACTATCTGTTGAAGTGCAACCTACTTGCATCAGGGACAGAATAGTGAAAAGACGGAGCTTCAATCCAATGGAAAGACGGAATCTCTTCATTCAAGCTACAGAGTCTGCTCTCAAGTGAATGATCTCCTCATATCTCATTTCTTCTGCATCATTTCAGTCTTGAACTGCGAGGTAATATCTATGCATTATATGTCATGGAGGGTGAGAGAAAATCAGAGACTGAGGAGATACTGAAAACTAGATCTGTTGTTACACGTTTGACAACGTCATCTAAAAGGTCTAGTAGGACATCAGCTATCATGGCTGTGGCTAAAGCACGAGCTAGAGCTGAGGCAGAGCGTACACGTGCATATTATGTCAAAAAAGAAACTGAAATGAAAGTAGAAAAAGTTCGCATGGAAGGCAGTCTTTCAGCATTAGAACATGACAAGGAGGCTGCTGCCGCTATGGCAGAGGCAAGAATATTAGAGGAGGCTGTAGAGAGCATGGAGGAAGGCAGTTATCGTTCACATAGCCCAATCGCTCCTGCTGCAGACCCTGTGCAGTGCACCAGTGATTATGTGGAGAAGCACTCAAATCACTCCATTGTTGTTCCTCCTGAGGAAATAAGTTTAGCCACTCCACCTGTTGATTTCATAAACATTTACGAAAGTGAAAACAATCAGTTAACGGAAAGTTCTCAAAGGAGTGTGCCACCTGATTTTGTTGAACAGGTCAATGATTCAGTCTCAAAGCCTAACGCTATCAAGATTGAAAAGCCTCAGTCTGCCACGTACAGTCCAGTCAATTACTGGCCCCTTCCACAGACATATAATGCCGGCGCTCCTACGCAGTCTCCTTCCCACGGAGAAGTTGAAATGAGTGATTTAGCAAGGTTTCTTGCCCGTCGTGAGATCATTAGTTCCGGGCTCACAAAATTTGACGATCACCCAGAAAACTACTGGGCTTGGAAATCTTCTTTCTCAAATGCCACCAGTGGGCTCAAACTCACTTCCAGTGAACAGTTGGACTTATTGGTTAAGTGGTTAGGCAGTCGGTCATCAGAATATGTGAGACGCATCAGGTCAGTGAATATAAGGTATCCTGACGCAGGGCTTAAAATGGCTTGGGATCGTCTAGAGGAGATGTATGGATCCCCTGAGGTGGTTGAGAAAGCACTTTTTGACAAAATTGAGAAATTTCCAAAAATCCATAAACAAGATCCTCTGAAATTACAAGAGCTCGGAGATCTGCTACGTGAGATTCAGTCTGCTAAAGCTGAAGGGTACTTGACAGGACTTTCTTATCTGGACACCTCCAGAGGAGTCAATCCCATCATGGAGAAGCTGCCTTACCACCTTCAAGAAAAATGGATTTATCAGGGTTCTGAGTACAAAAGGATGTACAAGGTTACCTTCCCTCCATTCTCCTTTCTTACTAACTTTGTCTGTCAGGAAGCACGTTAGTGCAGTCAGTACAACCCAGATCAAAGCAGAGCCGTTGGTTAAAAGACAATTGCAAAGAAGGATGGCTGTGTCTACCCACAAGACGGGTGTAACATCGTCAATCGGATTTCTTTCCACAAGAAATTACGATAATGAACCTATTGATGTAGAAAAGCAGTGTCCTATACATAAAAACAAACCTCATCCTCTGAGACGTTGCCGTGGTTTTAGAGCAAAGACTCTAGAAGAAAGGCAAACCCTGCTAAGAGAAAACGTTGTGTGCTACAGGTGCTGTGCTTCGACGGTTCACTTGGCAAAGAACTGCAAGGCAGTAATCAAATGCAATGAATGTGAGAGCGACCGACATGTGTCCGCACTACATCCTGGTCCTCCACCGTGGGCCATCAAAGACCCCTCATCAGATCATGGCGGGGAGGAGGATAAAAACCCTTCTCCTAATGTAACTTCACAATGCACAGAGATTTGTGGAGACAGTCCAATACCCAAATCATGCTCTAAGATATGCCTGATAGGAGTATAGGAGAAGGGTGCTTGTAAGGAGCTGGGAATGCTTGCAGAGGAGCCTAGTTTTAGGAGCTACTTGAATGAGGAAGGGTGTCGTTGGATCTTTAATCCCCCGCATTCATCCCATATGGGAGGAGCTTGGGAGCGACTTATCGGAGTTGCACGTCGCATACTAGACTCCATGCTGCTTCAAAACAGTCACTTTCATCTCACTCATGAAATGCTGGCAACATTCTTGGCAGAAGTTTCTGCAATTATGAATGCAAGACCTCTCGCACCAATCTCAAGTGACCCAAATTCACCCGCCCTGTTGACTCCAGCCACTCTTTTGACTCAGAAACTTGGTGTCTTGTCTCCTCCTCCAGGGGACTTTGAAAATGATCTTTGCCGCCAGAAATGGAAGCAAGTTCAACAACTTGCCAGCAACTTCTGGGAAAGGTGGCGACGTGAGTACCTAGTCCATCTTCAAAGTCGCCGCAAATGGCACACCAACCAGCCTAACATCAGGGAAGGAGATATTGTTCTTATGAAAGATGCTCAAGTGAAGAGGAATGACTGGCCGATGGCTCTTGTCACTAAGGTCTTTCCAGGCGATGATGAAAAGGTCAGAAAAATTGAAATCAAGGTCACCAAGGATGGGAAGTGTAAAACTTATCTGAGACCTGTGTCTCAAGTGATTCTTCTTCTGTCGTCAGAAGAACAGAAGGAATAATGTTCTACAGAACTGTTGCATTGTTAGAAACGATTTTTTTAAATACCAGACGGGGAGTGTTCTGACTATTTAAGTAGTCATTTAATTTTGGGTTTATTTAATTGGTTAAGATGCATCATGTGACTTAGGTTAGAGGTCATGGTGGCCATCTTAGTTTTCACTTCACAACAGCAGTGATGCAGCACCAGATGTCTCTCTGATAAAAGCTATATTCTTCTGTTATTTCATGCCAAAGAGGCCATCGTCTGTAAGTTTGTTTATTTAATATCATTTATGTTAAAAAAGGAGAATTTCATATGATCTAAGAAAGATTTGCTGTACATTTTCAAAGAAGATAGTTTTCTCTATTTCATATATTAACACTAGATTGTTTTCAATCTTAAAATTTACTTTTATTCATACTTAATACTTAATGTACATTTTCTGTTTGTATTGTAGTTTCACAAATAATTACGTTGTGGGACTGAAGATTTCAAAGTAAAACACCGAAAAATAACTTCTTTGGTTTCGACTTTTTCTTCAACCCTCATCCTGTTTAACTATCTGTTGAAGTGCAACCTACTTGCATCAGGGACAGAATAGGAATAGTCGAATAAAGTCGTTATTTTTGTTTTATTTCCACACAAAAAGTATTCTCGTCGCTTGATAAACTTATAGTTGAGCCACTGTTGTCACATAGAATATTTAAACATTTTCTTCATTGACTTTCTGGGCCGTCAAGTTTAATTCCCTTAGGCAGCCTATGTAGCAGTCATCCACCTCTCAAATTTAATAAAAAATATCTTCATTTGTGTTCCGAAGATGAACGAAGGTCTTACGGGGTTGGTACAGCATGGGGGTGAGTAATTAATGACTTAATTTTCATTTTTGGGTGAACTAACCCTTTAAAATAAAACAAAACAACAATTGTTACACTGACTTTTATGACAGTTGTCTTGGTCTGAATGGTGTAAACGTAGCATAACAAAAGAAATTACTTTAATTTTGTTTAGTTTCCATTTAAACTAAATAGAAATAAATTGCAATGCAAGGAGAAAGCAGTCTGTTAGTTTACCTCACCTCCCGATCTTCACCACGTGACAGCCACATAACCTGAGCTATGCAGTCGGTACCGGATACACAATTGATCAGTTCATCACGAGTCTTTGGATTCGTCATACGTTCATCACGTGACAGCCACATAGGCCATAAGGTTATGCAGTCGAGAAGGGCATTCCTGCACAACCATCACAGGTTAGAATACTGCACAATGGTGGCGCCCTGACGGCGAAAGATATAAAGTTTTTTCTTTTGTACGTTTACACTTGTCATGTTTCTTATATAATTGTTATAGTGGAAATCCATCTAGTAAATCATGTAAACTTGATTGACTGCTTCATTTCCCTTTTAAGATTGAGCCACTTAGAATATTTTCACAATGTCTTTAACTTTTCTGGGCCGACAAGTTTCAATCCGTTAGAAGCCTATGGAGGAATGATCCAGCGCTCAGATTAAATCAAAAATAACTTAATTTGTGTTCCGAAAATGAACGAAGTCTTATGGGGTTGGAACAACATGAGGGTGAGTAATTACTGACAGAATTTAAATTTTGGGGTGAACTTGTCATGATCCGGCCTTCTTGTCCTTGATTTTCCCTAGTCTTGAGGCTGGATCATGTCAGACCCATGTTTTTTGCACAAGCACATGGCCTTTTGTTTGGGCCATGTGCTTGTATTGTCTCGTTACGTTACCCCGCCCCCTTGTTATCCTCGTCTTGTCATTATTGTCTAGTCGGCTTCACCTGTTCTTGTCATTAGTGTCTCCCTTTATAAGTCCCTTGTGTTTGTTGTCCTGTGTTGGTTCATTGTGATTTCTACCTGTGTGTTAACTTACCTGTGAGTACCTTGTGAGAGTTTTGTCTGGAGAATTATTGATCCTGTTTCTGTAGTTAGTTTATGGTCTAGTTTGTCAGTCCTAGTCTAGTCTAGTCTAGTCTAGTCTAGTCTTGTCTTGTCCTTTCTTTTGCTGTTCATGTTTTGCCCCCTCATGGGTTTTGTTTTCTCGGTTTTCTGTCTACAATAAACTTTGTGTCACTGCATCCTGTCTGCGCCTGGGTTCACCTTCCACCGTCATTAGTGATGGCCAAATGAGGCTTCCTGAACCACTGAGGCTTTCCAGCCCATTGGTTCACCAAAAGGTTCGTTTACCTGAAGCCTCATGAAACAGTGTGCTCCCTAGTGACACCTGCTGTGCAAAGCAATGTATCGCACACAAATCTATTCATCCTGAGCAACCAAATTGTCATGGTGTGGGCACACCCTTTTTCTATTGCCTGTGTATTAAATAAAGTTTTTTACTCTGCTTGTGTTTACCTATGCACACACAACTCACACACACATAACTTTGTATTCAGTAGTTCTTTGGGTTAGTGATGACAGTGAATGCCCCAAATGAGTGTAAAGAAATCACTGAGTGCAGTGCTGACTGAGTGCAATAGTGTAGTGATTATGGAACTGGGAGTACAATTATGTAGTGCTTATGGAACTGGGAGTGGAACAGCAAACTGCAACAGGGATGGGAACATTTTTACTGATTTTTATTTAAAAACAAAAGTTTTTTTACAGTATTTGGATTGAGGCGGTTTCTCTTTTTGGAAACCACCTCTCCAGCCTTAGAAAACACCCTTTCACAGGGCACCGATGATGCCGGACAACATAAGAACGTAAGTGCCAGCTTATATAAATTGGGATGTTGGAGCTTCTGTTTGTTCCAATAACCCAGCGGATCCTCAGTCCTTGCCAGATTTGTCTCTGACAAATAACGGTCCACCTCAATAGTAGCATCTGCGGTCACACTGGAGCTCCGTCTGCTGTTATCCACTGTGCTGTCCAGTAGATGCCAAAGGTCACCTATAATTATACAAGGGAAAACACTCACTTCTCAATGGTTCACATTACATGACATTACAAATGTGAAAATTCACATAAGACATAGACTACTTACCACAGGTTGTAGATGGCCCAGCTTGTGAGGCAGGTACTTGAGCTGGGGGTGTTGTTTCAGAATTTCTGATAACATTGGCACATTCTGACTTTAGTCTTGTAATGGCTTCTTGGAGCTTCCCTGGACTTAGGAACCCTAGTTTTTTGAACCTAGGGTCCAGCAATGTAGGCATCGTCATCACACTAATGGATTCCATTTGTAACGCATGCTCTCTGACGCGACGGACAAGGTTGTCAGCCAGCTGCCTTGCCATATTTGATGTTAAGCCCTCGGATTTTCTTACTATTGTGTGGTTCAGCATCTTCATTAGGGGAATAACCTTTGAAGCAGACACTCTTTTTTCTGCAGAAAGCTCTACTGTGGCCTGGTGGAATGGGGCCAGTAGGTCGAGAGCATCCTTCATTGTTTCATACTCCAATGAAGTAGGAGGGCTTACATCTGTCCTCAAAGAGGCTAGAGCTGCCCCCACTGGCTCTCTCAGGTCATAGAGCCTTTCCAGCATGCTGTAAGTGCTGTTCCATCTAGTGTCCACCTCAATAATCATTTTCAGAGCAGGCCTCCCCATCTGCACCTGCACTTGGGCCAGTCTTTCTTTTCCTGTTGTGCTGGTCCTGAAGTAGGTTACAAGCTTCCTACATTTGGTGCGAAGCTCATTTAAGCCTGGCACATCATCGAAAGATTTCTTGACAATTAAATTCAATGCATGTGCAATGCATATCGCATGCCTAATATTCAATGCCCTCACACAGGCAATCATATTGGCAGCAGCATCCGTGACAAGGCACCTCACCTTATCCTTTATGCCCCACTCCTCCATGGCCATGGTATGGGCAATAGCCAAGTTGTCTGCCGTATGGGTGTTTGGGAAATGTTGCACCCCAAGCAAGATTGTCCCAAGCTGGTCATTGGCATCAATAAAATGACAAGTCACAGCCAGGTAAGCCTCCATGTTGATGGACGTCCACATGTCGGACGTAAGGCTAACAGCAACAACATTGTCCAATTTTTCTTTGGCCTTCTCCTTAGCCTCCTCATACCGGGTGTCAACCATGGACTTCAAAGCCTGAGAATGAAAATATTAATTGTTACTATTCATTCTGACTTTATAACAATAAACTACTTTAGTCTATTCACATACATACCTTTCTTGTTGGGAGAACATAGGATGGATCCAGCACATGCACAAGCTCCCTAAACCCCACGTCATCCACAACAGAAAAGGGTTGGGAGTCTTTGATGACCATGTTGACCAAAGCCTCATCCACCATTTTCTTTCTGTAATCTATAACACAGTACAATGCTGGTGTATTGTAGGAGCCTAACACATTATTTACATAATAAAAAAATTAAGATTAAATATTACTTTGACTAGTGGCTGGTCTGTTTGCAGCAGGTTGTGCATCCTCATGCATTGCACGATAATGCCTAAGCATTGAAGAGGTGTTGTTGCTGTAAGTCAGCTCTTTATGGCACAGCAAACATTTCACCTTCAACATGCAGATAATACACATTGTGATTATACAGCGATATGGTGAGGATTATGTGATGTTATGATAATAAATTATATAAATGTATACAAACCTTGTTATGAGCAATCAATTCAAAATGCTCCCAGACAGGAGAAGTTCTCCTCTTTCTTGCTGGCTCCATTGTAAGGGCTCTAGGTTTGCCTTTAACGTTTGCACTCTAAGGCTTTCCCTACAGTCTAGTCTTAGAATAATAATAATAGCAATAATATATATATATATATATATATATATATATATATATATATATATATACAATAATAACACTACTACCAATATATGTATATATATATTGCAACTAGAACTAGATATAGGCTAATTTACTCTAATAATCTACTGAACTATGTATACTTTACTCTAATAATCTAATAATCTACTAAACTAAGTATAATGTAATATAATATATAATACAGGCTATGATATATAATGATAACTATGCTACTACAAACTCGCTACTACAACTCGCTACTCACTACTTCGTACAACCAACACTTCAACACCAATGCAAACGCCTACTGCAAAACCCACGAGAGGCGCGAGGTTTCGAACCACTTTTATCCGGAAGCGATACTCAGAATGAAGCAATGACGTATTCAACACAATCCGAGGCCTCGTTTGTTATCGTCACGTGATTTTCACGGAAACGACACAAGCCTCGAATCGGGGCTTCATCTGGAACGCCCCTTTTTGCTCGACACAAGCTCCGGAGCCTCGCTTCAGATGTCACATCACTAACCGTCATAACAGAACTATCCCTTTAAGATAATAGGTGGATCTTACAAACTAAACACCTGGGTCCTGAAACTGCAGCCTCCGGTTGTGCAGGAACATACTACTGATGCAGTCAGTACCGATACAGATTAGATTAGTTCACCTCTCGAGTCCTCAGTTATGAGTCATTCTGTCTTTTGTCACGTTACTATGTTGTTATTATAGGTATCTTTGCTTTATCAAAGTGATTCTTCCCATCATACTGATAAAGTTTTTGCATTAGGCCTACTAACTATTTCTTACCACATTCAATTTTGGAAAAGAACATGACAGACATTCAAAAAGTTATACATTGTAAGAAATAAAAAAGCTACAAGTTGAGACAAGAAACGCAGCATATGTAACTGACTATGCGCTTGTTTGTAAGAAAGTTTGGGAACTAATTTCAAATCACTCTCTGAGAAAACTCGGTATCATACTCATGACGACACATACTCACTATCAGTGAAACAGCACGAAATAAACCTAAACACAGAATTAATTCAAGGAAAACATAAAACATACAGAATAACACTATACTCGGTACTTTATCTCCGCATTTTATCTCTGCATAGCGCGCGCTAATCACAGCACTTTGCTAACAATGTGCACAGATCGTTAACGCCAAACTGTTTACAGACACAACACTCTCATATACATAGGGAAACAATACAGTTAACAGTCCTTATGAAGATCTAAAACATTTATGGTGTGCATTTTATATTCGTTACCTGTAAAGGATGGTATTAATGAACAAGTTCAAGCAATGCGTTCATCAGTGTTGCTTTATCTTGAATGAAGCGTACCGCGAGAACTCCTATAAGTGCACACCCACGCCCGTGCAACCAATCACACGCATCCATCTTAACTATAATAATATATTTAATTAATTCGAACCAATAGTGCTTATTTTAGAACCCAAAATATATGCAACAAATATTTAAATTAAAACAATAATGATAAAAATCGAATATAAATCTGTAAATAATCCCTTAGCAGAAACAAATGAAAATACATAGGAAAACTGATAGTGATAATTATTAAGCACTTATCACAGAGGATTATTCAGCATACCATACCTACACTGTTTCTCTCTCTCTCGGTGAAGGCCCTTATTGTAAGCATGGATACCTCCTTACAAAAATGATTTCACTATATATTTTTAATATATGTATATTTTTAAGTTAATCTCAAGCTGTGAACCTTTCTAATTGCAATTTAATGCATAAATGCAGTTTTTTTAAATAACGTTAATAGGTTTTTTGATTTATGTAAAGAAAATATTGTTTCTTTTTTGTTCTAAAATATCCCTAGTAATGTTTTCAGCAAAACATTATGTGAATGTAACAATGTTCAGGGAAGAAGGAGGCGGGAACCGGCGAAGAATCAAATAAAACAAACAAACAAACAAACCAAAATACCGCCAGGAGCCCCTCGCGGACGACTGCTGGATACCGAAAATAAACATAAAGAACTGCCAGCAGCCCCTCGCGGACGACTGCAGGCTAAAATAAAATACAAGTACAAAAACTAAAACACAGGCCTGTTCCTCTCTCGATCATCAACGTCGTCGCTCCTCCTTTATGCTTCCGCTCCTCCGTGAGAGATGCGAGTCCGGTGTGCTTCACAGGTGTTGCTCATTAGCAATCGCACCACTGGCCTCGCGCCGTTCTCTCACGTCCCTCGGCCGTCCTGTTCGCCACATACCCCCATCGCCCCTCACAGGCCGGGGGGTACCCACGAGCCTGTGCCTACTCCCCCCCCCGGCAGCGGCGATCCCTGGGGGGTATGGACCAACAAGCCGATGGAAACGGAGACGGAAGCATGAGGAGCGACAGATCGAGAGAGGGGAGAGAGGAAAAAAAATTGGGCCGGTTCCCACAACGCGCTGCCATCTGGTCCCTCACCAGCTGTGTGATGTCCTCCGCGGTGCCTGGCAGTGACGCTGGGTAGCCCTCGGTGGACGGCTCGACGCTCCTCCGCCGCCCGGTGGACGGCGACGGCTCCTCGGGTGCCTTGGACAGACGGCAGGAGTCCCCCGCTCCCTGCTCCTCCGCTTCGCTGGTGGGCGGCAGCAGGCTCCGGCCCACGGCGAGCGGCGGCGACTCCTCTCCCCCACGGATGGCAGCCGCCCCTCCAATACCCAGGCGGCCGGCAGCGAGCTCGACCGTCCCACCGGCAACTCACTCCAGCGCACTGCCTCGAGCGTCCATGGCCGCTCCTCCCCCCGCTCCCTGCTCCTCCCCTCGTTCGGCGGATGGCAGCAAGCTCCAGCCCACGGCGACCGGCGGCGACTCGCGCACCATGCTCGATGCCACCGCGGATTCCCCACAGCGGCGAGGACTCTCTGACAGCGCGTTCCTCCCTCTTCCCGGGTTTCGGCACCAGTGTAACAATGTTCAGGGAAGAAGGAGGCGGGAACCGGCGAAGAATCAAATAAACTTTATTCAAATAAAACAAACAAACCAAAATACCGCCAGGAGCCCCTCGCGGACGACTGCTGGATACCGAAAATAAACATAAAGAACTGCCAGCAGCCCCTCGCGGACGACTGCAGGCTAAAATAAAATACAAGTACAAAAACTAAAACACAGGCCTGTTCCTCTCTCGATCATCAACGTCGTCGCTCCTCCTTTATGCTTCCGCTCCTCCGTGAGAGATGCGAGTCCGGTGTGCTTCACAGGTCATTGCTCATTAGCAATCGCACCACTGGCCTCACGCCGTTCTCTCACGTCCCTCGGCCGTCCTGTTCGCCACAGTGAACGACAAATCTTCATTTGTTTAACTCACCATTGAAAACCGTCAAGATGTCTCGTTTTCTTCATTCTCATATTATGGCCACATCTTGAGCACTTTACTCTCCTCGCTAGTAACTGTTTACTTTGACACCATTTAATGAGCTAATATTTCCTTGTTGTCGAGGGTTTTTGAATGGCAAAAAGCAATAATTTTGAATGTAACATTGCTGCTACTCTTCATCAAGACGAGTTCATTAGCGTGCTAGCGAATTAACCCTCTGAGGTCTAAGGGTTTTTGGGGTCCTTGAGGTGTTCTGACATGCTCTGACATTTGTGCTTTTTTCAGTTATTTATAAACATGTTAATGGCAAAGGTGTAAATTCACTAAATATAGCACAAACTGGGCTACCGGAATTTCTGAGCAACAATTATGAAACATGTTAGTATTTTTGAGAGAATATTGCTTATGCATGGTTATTGAAAAAACTAAAACTTAAAGTGTCTAAAATAAGGCCACAAAACACATACTAAATATGTGTCCACAAGACTTTTGACTAATGAGTGTTGTTGCCTAGAATTTTTGCTTCAAAATGATCTGAAAATCATCCTGCCTAATAATGTATACAAACACATACACTGATTTAAATTTTATTAGAGACCTTTTGTTTGGAAAGGCAATATGCGTGGAGGCGTGTTCACACCTGAGAAGACAAAGGCCGGATAATGTGCCGCATAATGAGCTGCATATTAATTAGCCCTTTCACACAGGTGTGTCACAGGATCCCAAAGAATGCAAGGACAAAAGAAATTATCTATATAGCCTATACATATTTTACAATTAGAAATTGTAACCAATTACAAATAGGTTACAATTACAACAACAATTACAATTTTAACAATATTTCAAGTGTATTTCTTTGTAAAAAGTATACATTTTATCATACGTATTAAAAAAAGGTAAGGATTCATTAGTTTGAATATTGGAACAAACACTATAATAACATCTTAGTTGATAATTCAATATACCTACTTTATTTTTGACAAAACATCATACTATAGTATATTTAACTATGAGCAGAAATTGGTGAACAAAAGCGTACCTATTTAATGTGACAGTAGTCTTTTTTTACAGTCAAAACTTTATAATCTATCCAAAACTAATCACAAAATCGTGTCTAAACATTCATATTTAGTCTGTAATATATTGTGTATGATATATTAGTATATACATGTGAATTTGCAGCTTGTTGCTTATACAGACATTTTATTTCAACATATTTCAGTCTATTTTTACTCATCTTAGGCTATAGCAATATAGTTTGTATGTGTTGTTCATGTAAACATAACGTTTACTAATATAGGTGCGAGAGTGAATGAACAAGGCACGCGCTGTATAACTGTAGTAAACAAAGCGCGCGTGCCTATGCCGTTCACTCATCATTTAGCCTACACACAGACACGCAATTCATATTTAAACAGTCTTTTTGCGGTTTACAGTCAGACAAATTCAATATCACGATTAGAACAAAGCACTAGAATAAATGACTTACTACATCAGCTGCATCCGTTGCTCCTCGAAATGAAACTACCAGCACTTCTGGTACATTTTCCAGGGTTAGATAGTATTCCTCACAGCGAAAGGATACGCTGTGTACACAGCTGTACAAGATACTTACTAAACACGATGTGTTTTATAATCCAGCTGGTGGGCGTTGGGATGTTTGAACGGCTTGCCTTAGATCATTTGCGTTTGAATAGCGCGCGCTCTCCGTGGGCGTGGCACATTAACGTGTAATTAGGTGTAATGAGCTGGAAAGACAAATACTGACATCTCTCACTTTTCATACAGATTACATAAGCTGAGAATATTTGTTTTTTTATATAAATTCATTCATTTAAAAGAAGAGAGTTCAAGCTTCATTATGGAAAAACACTCGTGCCTGTATGACAAGTATTCGCGGAATTAAAAATAATCTTAGGACGCGTTTCAGAATGGACTTCACTGACAGAGAGAAGGAGGAACGCGCATCATGTTTGTTTTTCTTTATTTGGTGAAAAGCACAACACTTTGTTTTTATTGTGAGTATCCACAAAAAAAATAGACACTTATCAGGATCTAATGATGTACAACACTTAATATGTAAGATCAAAATCAACAGAGTATTTTGAGTTTCTTTTGCACTGATAAGAAAAAAGCGAGACTATCGCGCCGGCGCGATAGCCGACCTCAGAGGGTTAAACTCAGGGTGGCGCGAAAATTACCAGAGATTGCCCCGCCTATTTCCGGTGCAATAAAGTGTATTAATCATGCAGAGAATAATACATACGTTAACCCAAGTGAAAGTTTATGGAATAGCACCGTCTTTACAAGTATATACAAACTGGGATAACTGTAAAGACATCCAAGACGCACCAGAACTTCACGTAGGGTTTAGAGGAGGAATTTCAATATTAAAGATCCAAACTATGTCAGATGAGGACGATGGGGTGGCGCCAACCGCGCCATTAACCGTAGCTTCGCGCCTAGACCTCGATGTCGATTATTTGAGTAAGATGGAGGAGAAGAGAAAGGCAACACAGAGTGGGAGGAAAATTTCAAACAAAACCCGCAAATACAGCTCTGATGAATATGGTAAGTACTTGTATCATGTTTGTGGTTTGATTGTGGTATTTTGTCAGGGTTGTATGGCTGAAGTGAGATTTTAATAACTCATTGTCCCGGTTTCACAGACGCTTAAGCCTCAGACTAAAATTCATGTTTGAGCTGTTTTAACTGAAAACAACTCGCAGTGACATATCTTAAAATATGCCAGTGTAATTGTTTTGTACACCAGTAATGTTTATAAAAAAAACTTAAACATCCTATTTGAGATTAGGTCAATTGGCTTAATCTAAGCCCTGTCTGTGAAACTAGGCCATTATTTAGCCTGCTGTAAATTAGATGCACTTTTTAGAAAATGTCTTTATTAACATTCCCTATGCTGATTAGATAATAACGTTTCCTAATACTACCTAATATTACCTTGGATTTAATTAGTTTGTGTACAGGGCAGGGTACAAGGCATTTTTACTGTCAGCTCCCTTCACTAGGCCAGGGCACTGGTCAGGAAATCGGTTATCCTCTCAATCGTAAAACCATTATTTCCACTGCACTTGCTCCGTAAAAAGCTGTGTATCATTCGTTAAGTCTTTTATATATATATATATATATATATATTATATTTAAAATAGAAAAATTAGAACGGTAACACTATATAACTTGCTCATATTCAAGTAATCGAAAATCGTTTCTGCTGCTGCTGTGTTTAGATCCAGAGATTCTGTACTATTTCAGAAGATGCATATTGGTGCACCCTAACGTATAACAGTGAAAACATGTAACGTTACTGACAGAAAATTCCAACAATGGTGGATGACAGATCAGTTCTGTATTGTTCACGTTTCGAAGTACAGGAAGAAAATTGTTTGTTAAAGAAATTGTCAGAATTTTTGCCGCCTTATATCAGTTAAATCAATTCAAGAATATCTGTGTTTTGGAGAAGTGTACTCCCGTGCTGGTGGGAAAATTACTATGAGTAGGTTTTGTGTTGTCTTATGATGTTAGATTTAGTTAGGCAGCCTGTGAGAGTGAGACAAAGCCAAATGTGTGAGTTGGTTTATGTACACATTTTCAGGGGTTTCTTTAATGCTGAACTACGCTTGCTTCCCCTAGTTTTATCTACACGCAAGAATGTTCAGACTGGAAATACAGCTGCTGGTCCATCAGAAGGTTAGTAAATTAATCAAATGGCTGAGACATGCATGAAGTGGGAAGAAATTCATTGGTACTCTCCTGTCCTGAGATCTGAGAGTGAGACAAAGCCAAATGTGTGAGAGTTGGCTTATGTACACATTTTCAGGGGTTTCTTTAATGCTGAACTATCCTTGCTTCCCCCTATAGTTTTATCTACACGCAAGAATATTCAGACTGGAAATACAGCTGCTGGTCCATCAGAAGGTTAGTAAATTATAGGGCTGTACTCAATCAGAATTTTGGTCGAACCAGAGCGTATCGACCAATTGATCGACTAATCGACTGGGATAGTACAGCCCTAGTAAATTAATAAAATGGCTGAGACATGCGCAAAGTGGTAAGAAATTCATCGGTTCTCTCCTGTCCTAAGATCTGAGAGTGAGACAAAGCCAAATGTGTGAGAGTTGGCAACCCTGTTTATGTACACATTTTCAGGGGTTTCTTTAATGCTGAACTACGCTTGCTTCCCCCCAAGAATGTTCAGACTGGAAATACAGCTGCTGGTCCATCAGAAGGTTAGTAAAGTAATCAAATGGCTGAGACATGTGCGAAGTGGGAAGAAATTCATTGGTACTCTCCTGTCCTAAGATCTCAAACAGAATTTTGTCATTTAGATTGTAAGCGCAGAGATGTAAAAATTACTCTTAAGTATACTTGGGTGAAAGTGTTCATACTGTATCTGCACATTTTCAAAATAAATTAAACTCAGACCTAGTGTGAGACCATATAATCATATTTTGGTTTTGCAAAAAAATAACATGTAGATTTACCACAATAATTGTGGTACATGTAGCTTTTTTTTCTTACAAATATCAACATTAAATGTATAGATATAACGTAAATGCAGAGTATTATTTACGTTATATCTATACATTTAATGTTGATATTTTTAAATGTCAATTTGTATAAAGACAAAATACAAAGTAAAATTAAGGGCTTTTAATTTTACAAGGAGAAAATTTGGGGCTTTAAAAAATATATAATGGCTTGCTCGTCAAAGTTTACCCAACTACAGTACCTATCATGTTATACATATACAAAACCCTCATACATATTTTTTTTCTTCTTTTTTTAGTTCAAGTCCTCCTATGATGGGTTAATAAATAAAATAAAATAAATAAACGGCGTTTGACGGCCGTATCATGTGCCGTTTGAACTGACGCGCTACAGCGATCTGTCACATCTAAAAGCGCAAAAACGTTGGAAATATTGACAGAATCTGACAGCTGAGAATTTGTTCCATATCAAAAGTAACCTTCTCTGTCAAGTCTGTCGGTGTCAGTGTCCTCTTTGTCCGCGATTTTTCTCTGCGTGAGAAAATGCAATGGTCAAAACAGTAGGTAAGAGCCTGAACTTGCTTATAGTAATTCGGAAATTAGTGAACATGAGTGAAAAAAAAATACAGCACAGAAGAATGTCTAATTTAGCGTGAGATTTCTTTGCTGAGCGTGAGATCGTGAGATTGAGGCTAAATGCGTGAGTGTCACGCCAGATGCGTGAGAGTTGCCAACCCTGTAATATGGTTTACATAAATGTGGCTGGTGATTTGTATCTTGATTTAAGCCTAATTCATGTAGGCCACATTTTTCTTATTTTGCTTCCAGCCAAGTTACATATTTTTAGGGCCCAAGCCCTGAAAGGGTGTAGTGTGAGAGTGTGTGTGATGTCCTTTATGATGGAGTATGTTTTTATAAATGTATATTTTTTATTTTATAAGGTGCACCTACTTTACTGATTGCTCTTGACAAAGCAAAACGCACAATAGAGATTCAAAAGGAGAAGATTCTTCATCTTCAGGAAAAAGTTGACTCTCTGACAGATGACAAAAATTTTCTCAAATCAAGATTGGAGGATGGTATGTAATGGGGTCATTAAAGGGTTAGTTCACCCAAAAATTAAAATTAAGTCATTAATTACTCACCCCCATGCTGTACCAACCCCGTAAGGCCTTCGTTCGTCTTCGGAACACAAATGAAGATATTTATGATTAAATCTGAGAGGTGGATGACCGACCGCTACATAGGCTCCCTAAGGGAATGAAACTTGACGGCCCAGAAAGTCATTAAAGAAAATGTTTAAATATTCCATGTCGCAACAGTGGCTCAACTATAAGTTTATCAAGCGACGAGAATACTTTTTGTGCGAAAAAACAAAAAAAAATAACGACTTTATTCGACTATTCCTTTTCTTCCTTGTAGGCCTGAAACGAGACTTCAAGAGATTTCCACGACGCATGTATAATCCGGGGTATAATAATTTATTGTGACGGTTAGTATTGCCCATTGATGTGTGTGTGTGTGTTATCAATCAAATTGACGGTTAGTTGTGCCCTATTGAGCCTTCTATGACACATCATTTTGACAGTTAATTTTGTCCCTATTGACCCCCTTTGGGAAATAACTCCGGAAGATTAGGTTACGGAATTCCCCATCCCTACCATCTGTGGCATTGCTGGGAGAGTGGCCAAATAATTTTCTAATGTCCCATATCGTATATAGATTAGAATAAAACATACAGGTTATGAAGGGGTGTAAAATAAAACCATCTTACTTTATCAGGCGTTCCCAAAGATGTTGAAAAGGCCCCTTAAGTGATTCTCTCTCTCCAGGGTTTTTGACAGCAGCCTCCAAGCTAAGCGTCTGTGTGTGTGTGTGTGTGTGTGTGTGTGTGTGTTACATGATACCCCTCCGAATTCCTGAAGCAGGGGGTTATAAAATGGGTGGGGTGTGTTCTACAGAACTCACAAAGACAAACATGAGCTACATGAATATGGACGGTTTATCCTCCCCTAAAACCCCCGAGACGGATCTGAGCCGCGTGATGATGGAAAGTCTGACTATGGCACCGAAAAAGCCCATGGGTCACATGCATTTGACAAACTTTCTCCACGAAAATACGGAATGGACTAAAGCTGAATACACAATGTGTAGTAACCGTGTATTCGGGTACAAATTTCACAAACCTTCGCGTTTTGTGATGCTCTACACCACCGACGGTGTGGACGAGTTTCAGCCTGGGGAAGACGCCTGCGTTGTATTTCCTGAAAAAGACTGGTCTCTATTTTACAAATTTGTCTGGAAGGATCTGCACGACGTCGGCGAAGAGCCTTTGTACACCGCCGAGTGGGACGGGGTAACTCCAAACGTCCGGTAACGTGTGGTTGGTGACCATACTAAAAAGAATTCGGATGATTCCGTCTACATATTCTGCTGTAAAGACAAGACAAAGCTCAACAGCACACGGTCAGGAGTCAACCTGCCTAACGAGCATCACGATCTGTACGAATTGCAATTTTTGTTCAATTGGTGTGATCTGGATCTGCTGAGTAGTGTTTTTTCAACCATTAACAAATTGTTCAAATGGTGTGACATGCATGACGGATACAACAAGATCAAAGTGCAGCTGTTCCACCCCGAGAGATGCGCGCAGAGCAGTTCGTTTACTAGGCCGTCCACGGCCATTCACTACAGTCATTGCAAAGCTCAGCTTTCAGACCATCCCCAGTGTCTTTACAAACCGTGGTTGAAAGGATAGAACGACTCCGCCCCTCTTCTACATCCCCATAAATTCCGGCGACCAGACCCACACGAACAGCATATATAAACCATGGCTGAAGACAACGCTACAGAAGCAGCTCATGTGTGCAGCTGTGGCATCTCTTTCGGCAGCATTCTCGATGACAACGCGCTCGACCATATTCTGACTGACGACGGCGGCTTACCATCGGACCCGCACAAGGACTGGAGCTATAATTTGGGTGCAGACTACGGACCTTACATGCCTACTATACCGTCTGATGCGGTTGCTAAACCCAGTTTCGACACTACAGACGGATGTTTCAGCGACGTTGGATTCAAAATCGTAAAAGCCGCTATCGTTCTGCTGTTGGAACATCTCATCGGCGACAAGATCAAGAAGGAATGTGAGGGGTGTGCGATCGACCATCCTAGCCAACTGCAACATTCGTGCCTGTTTGACCCACCTAACTACTTCTTCGACACACACTTTGATGAACTGACAGCCAAGCTGTTTAAACCTCATTTTCACTCCATCATCGCTATCATCCTCAACCGGTGCGGGTTAAAATCTCGACCCCACCGAATTCAAGGAACAGTCGGGGCAATACTGCGCGAATTAAAAGAAAAGCCATTCATCGTACCTAAGCTGGAAGAAATCAGGGGGAGACTTTTGGACAAACCCTGTAAGGAAATAGTCCACGACGTTGTTGATCTCTGGGAATTACTCTCAATCGTCAATGGCCAGTGATCAAACCCCCACCAGCATGGCGGCTGCCTTTAGCCGAAGGAGTTACATGGAATTCATGTTTAAAGGGCATTACAGAACCGAACTGATTTCATTAATGGAAAGAGTCAGAGTATTCAAGTGAATCGGATGATGATGATGATGATGATGACGACGTTAATGTTGAAACCAAGCGTGTAAGAAATCTCAAGAAACATATGACATTGATAAGAGGTACGCCTAATTCTTGGGGTGAATTATCAAACATATGTGTCAACGGTATTGAGCCGCCGTCTGTACTGGTAAAAGATGCTCTGTTTATGATGCTTGAATGCAGCTGTGAGTTTGAAATCCCTGATGTACTCTCTATGTGTACGTATGTGGCCGATGTATGTAAGCTAATGACACCAAAACTAAAAGACAATGACAAGGATAACGCGTCCAGAGTAATCTAATTTTTTTTCAATTACATCATTGATCGTAACATGATAGCATGCAGAAATTTCATCTACTGGTTAGACTATCAATGATGTTATTGTTACCCCTTTTTTTTCACTAGCCTCTAACGTCGCTATATCATTTACAGTTTTGTACGACCATTAATTATTTTATTAATTCTTTTATTATATTACTTATAACATGTAGTCATTATATAACCATTTTTACTTAATGTTTTGTATTATATAAATTTTTTACTTAGATTGTAGTTGTCAATGAACTTACCCTGTTCTATTATATCCATTTTTACTTAGCGTGTGCAGACATGTTATTATAACCATTTTTACTCAGCTTGTGTATTATGTAATGTCAGTATTTTTTTAATAAAAGATTGATTCAAATCATCCGTACCTCTCATTCTTTCACAGCGGCTGAAACATCATCATGTCCGAGCTCATGAAAAAGGCTTATTATACACCGTCCAACCCAGGGGGTAAAAAAACGATTAAAAGATGCTGTCTTAAAAGATAGCGGAGTCCGTCTAAGCAATAAACAGGTTTCAGAATGGCTGGCTGGTGAGGATGCTTACACATTACACAAAACAGCGCCGATAAAGTACAAACGAAATAGGGTGGTTGTATACGGAATCGATACTCAATTTCAGGCCGATCTGGTCGACATGTCCGCTTATGCCAAGGATAATCACGGTCATAAATATCTGCTGACCTGGGTAGACGTTTTCAGCAAACGCGTGGACGAGGGTGTTGAAGAATAAGAGTAGGGTTGAGGTTACTAAAGCGTTCGAGTCTATACTCGAAGAGGGCCGTGTCCCGCAGAAATTGCAGGCGGATCAGGGAAAGGAATTTTTTAACAAACATTTTCAAAATCTAATGAAAAAGCATGACATTAATCATTTCGCTACCGCTACCGATTTGAAAGCCAGCGTCGTCGAACGATTTAATAGAACGTTAAAAAGTCGCATGTGGAGATTTTTAACGGCTACCAATTAACGACGATACATAGATGTTTTACAGGACATTATGCAGGGGTACAATACCAGTTATCATCGCAGTATCAGAATGAGACCCGTGGACGTCAGCAGAGTCAATGAGGGTCAAGTGTTTCAAAACTTGTACGGGGATGTAAAGAAGAATAAGACCGAGAAACACGTTTTAAAGTTCAAAGCCGGCGACGTCGTCAGGATTTCTAAAGTGAGAGGTCGGTTCGTCAAAGGTTACGAGCAGAACATGGAAGAGTTTTTCACCGTATCGTCATCTATTCCGCGGCACCCCCCCGGTCTACAGACTTAGCGATTATGATGGCGAAGTCCTCGAAGAGTTTTTTTTAAGAAAAAGAGCTGCAAAAAATAATTGTGAATAAAAACACATCTTTTAAGGTGGAAAAGATTTTAGGTCCGAAAAAACAAAGTACATCTACGCTTGTTTTAGTGAAATGGCTTGGATGGCCTTCAAAATTTAACAGCTATGTAGATAAAAAAACTGTGGTGGACCTGCAATCTCCTTGAAATTATATGCACTGGCTGATCGCTGATCGATTGCTCCTGTCTGCCTCGCTGCCTGCTGTGTGTTTTTTTGCTTCGAGGCTGTAAGCTCCGCCTGAGCCTCGTATTTCTTTATGTTTTGAGCCATCATTTACTATCTAGTTGTTTATACTACTAAATACAGCTTACCCAACATCTCAGATTAACCTTACATCTCTAGCTTCCGTTATTGTTAACACAACACACTAGTAACTCGCTAACGTTAGCCTGCTAACGCGCCACCCGTGCGCCCATTTATTTATTTTCTCTCGCGCGCCCGCGCCTTTAAGTTCATAAAGTCCAGGTAAGTAAGAATCAGTCAACAAACACGGTGAGTAATGTCTTCTTGTCCTGTTATTGTCACCTGTGTCACATGTCATATGTTTAGTATAGCCTTCTCCGATGGCAATATAGGATTTATATGTGATAAATGCAAGGAGACAGTCAGGCTGACGGAGAAGATTTCAGAACTAGAGACACGCATCCAAACTTTAATTGAGGATGGTAAGAATGCTAGATCTTTAGATACTGTTTTAGATGCACCTAGCATAGTGAACTCTTTACATGATTCGTGTAGCAACATCGAGATTTGCCTTAATTAGCTCAAATTATTTATAGGGAATTTTCATAATTAATCATGAATATGATTAATATCTTGCATGCTGCAGTTAAATTATCGAAATTGAAAATAGATCGATCGAATTTATGAATGATAAATCATAACGAATTATAATTTCTCATTCATACATCAATGGTCTCATTACAGATCGATTATATGAGATAACTTTAAGGGAATTAATTTAGTTATCGAACAATCGGTTTGTCCAGCAAACAGCCGTAAGATTAACTTACCAACTTCTCAACAAAGTTATCCCTTTTTATAAACTCCAAAAAATCTCAATGTTCCGGCCGTGAACATTAATTTTCTTGTGTTTATAAAATTTAGGTTACTGAAATAGTAACAACTTGTAAAGCTTGTAGCTAGACCAATCATTTCATTGACTTGTAATATGAGCTCTTAGACAGAAAGCAATCAAGAATATGGTTTTAATAATTGAAACTACGGATACAGAATTCTACATTTAAACCCGGGATACATATATGTACATTAACAGTAAAACTAACGAAACAAACAAATAACAACGAGAGAGAGAGAGAGAGAGAGTGGTCTGATCAAAAGATCATGTGAGATAGACAGAGAGAGATTGAGAGTAAGGAGATCTGGAGAGATCTCCTTGTGGCAAAATTCATCACAGACACAGAACCTTTGAGACAATAAGAATCAACAGATCTTAAACCTGGAAAGTAAACTGGGTACTTGCACCGGTAAAGCTCTTTTGGGTGGGTGATATGAAGCAGGCGTGTGTCTCTCTCGGTCATGTGGATGCCGAGCGTTCGGGTTCGTCCAGCGCGCGTGAGCGCGGCATGTTTGAATGTCCTTGGAGGTGAAGCTTGCCAGCTGAGGTCGGGCTGGGTTCATTTTCCTCGCGAGAAGAAATGAACAGGAACCGATGCAGGGATAGGAGAGTGAGAGTTGCACAATGGTTCTCTTTGTGTTGCCGAGGAGAACCGCGTCTTGCGTGCTTAAGAGCGGGTGTGTGCTTTGTCAGCTCTTCCAGGCGAACGTGGTCGCTGAAGGTTCAAAGAGTCTATTTAAAGTTGAAGTTGCCGATTACGTTCATTTCACTGAAACTAAACGTACGAAAATAAAGAAAGATTAAAGAAAACGGAGAAAGCTCCCTAAGG
Source organism: Tiaroga cobitis (assembly GCA_030578255.1). Classification (NCBI taxonomy): domain Eukaryota; kingdom Metazoa; phylum Chordata; class Actinopteri; order Cypriniformes; family Leuciscidae; genus Tiaroga; species Tiaroga cobitis. Next base: position 6,152,465 of record CM060605.1, on the reverse strand, counting down.
AGCCATGGAACCGGAAACCTCTCACAGGAAAAAGCTCTCTTGCGCTCCGGAAGAAACTTCTGTGTCTCTTATGGAGAGGAGGGTTCACGCCTCTGTTTGCGCGAACCACACATGACTGTCCGCGGATCTGAAGCGGACACAGTTCTCTTTGTCCTGTGGGAAATGCCCACTTGACTGAGTCATGAGGAGATTGTATTTGAGCCGTTCGGCTCCTGAAATATGAAATGTGTAAAATAATGCACCTTCCTTCATTATGCTATCTGAATTCGGCTCTGTTAGGTTGAGAGAATTACAGACATATCAGACACGTCACATGAAGATTATCGGAATACAGAGTTACATAAGATATGCATTTTATAAGTGGTTATACTTATAGACCATATAAGATTGCAGAGTCTATTCATCTTTCTTTTAGAAATAAACTTAAGATTCGAAGTTACAGAACAGTCTCAGATTGCATCTATAGAATAAGACAAAACTAATTAGATATGCATGCATACAGGAAGGTCGGATACAATTCCGTGTTATATACATTAAGGACATTTCTATCCTAAGTTGCACACAAAGGAGGTTTGTGTGCGGGTATGTGTGGCGTGCATCTGTCCATCCGTGGTGTGTGTGTGTGGGTTGGAATGGGTAATTGTCCGTCAGCATTCAGGCAGCATTGTGAATTTGACTCATCATTACACAGTGCTCTGTTTGTGAGGTGATCAAATCAGGGGAGACCCTAAGGGGCTGTTCTCTTCCGTGATCTTCGGCCGGACTCGTGAGATGTCATCTGAGTCCCATGTCCTTTTGGTCACAAGTCGTAAACAGGGCATTCCTTTGTTTATTCATTAGAGAAAAACGCTGCATGTGCGAATCAGAGTCAATGATTTAATCGGTTCAAAACACCATTCCTTTGTTTCACTGAATGGCAGAATGGATCCAGAATCCAGTTAATCTAATTTAATAAACCAGAGCTGGCCATCTGATTATGGCTACATTCCCCCCTTGATGGTTCGGCAGGACCCGTGGGGGTGGGCCTCGTTGAACCATCACGATCACATTGGTCAGATGGCAGGTAAGTCATGAAGGTCGGATGCTGCAGATGGTTGTCAGGACTGAGGGCTCAGCTCGATGAGGTTCGGCGTGGTCTCTGACGTGGCACCCCCTTTCCGGGGATTCCGTCTGAGACCTTCAGACATGGCTTTCGTGAGCTCGGCTGTGTCGCATCTGGTTGAGTCTTCTGTACAGAATGAAGGCCATACATAGTGTCAGGGGGTGGCTGATTACCTGTAGAGATGCACAGCGCAGTGTCGGCTGCGGTCCAGGCTTGGACAACGGGTGAGGTGGTCAAGACTAGCAGTCGAGACGAAGCTTGGAGGGCTGAATCGATAGGAGCAATGTCAATTCGCTGGGACCCCCCCTTTGGAAACCACAATTCCCGTTCGGGAGTTAGGGTGACAGCGTGGTTCCTGAAGAAGGATGGGATTTCCAGTTCTAATTTGTACTCTTTGCTTGGAAGATGGAACAATGTCAGGTCATCCAGGTGAAGGATGGCACCTTTCTGTACTCGAATCCACATGCTCTGGTTAAGCAAGGTGACACGGGTGGTAGTGTCATGTTGGTTGTAAGTGCGAGTAGCTGTTCGCACGGGAGTGTTGACGAGCCATCTGTCACCTACAGTCTCTGCTTGTATCTCGGTGACTTGTGTGCGAGGCTTGGCTTCTGCAAGGCAGCGTGTGTCGCTGATCATGGGTTGCAACCCGCAGGTTCCGTCAGTGTTGTCTCTAAGGAAGGGTTTGCTAGGGCAGAGATAGTGAATGTCTTTGGTCGTGGGCTGCACGTGTGCACGTGGGCCAGGTGCAGCTGTGTGTCGCTGGTCATGTGGTAGGCCACCCCGTCCGGGGCTGTGACCAGCGGAGTTTGAGCAAAGTCTTCTGGTAAACAGTAAACGGCTGTTTCATGGAGTTCACTGTCTGGTTCAGCAGAGCGCTGTGGGTGTTGAGAATTAACACGGTTCCCATAAACGTCTTTTCGATGGTCTGCAGGGATGCACTCTGTGTTGTGAGTTGCAGTCTTAGCTGTGGGACCTCAGTCCGAATTTCAGTCACATGGTTCACTGCGTTGGCACTGGGCATACCAATGCTAAACAGAGTTCCGACAGCAGCGGCGGCTCCGAGCAAAGCTCCCAGGAACCGTTTGAAACGGTGGTTGTGTCCACCTAAGTCCGCTTGTGTGACAGTCATTTTATCAAGTTGGTTGAGCATTTGCTCGGCATTGGCCTTGGCGTGAGCGAGGGAGTCCTCTGTCCATCGGCACGGGTTCAGCTGTATTGGGCTACTGTGCTGGGGCGAGGTGCTCTGTAGACGTTGAGGGGGTTGCATCGAACACACACTTTCTGGGTGTGGGTCCTGCAGTTGGTGATCAGGAGTTGTTGTCCTCTCCAGACGATGCCTGCTGTCGGACCTGGTGAGGTGTCCGATTGCGGCTGTCCTCTGGTTGGCTGGAGGCACAGGCATCGCGAACCACAGCAGCATCCTGGTAAAAGTGAAAGGGAGAGAGAAAGAGAAAGGGAGGAAAAATTTCAGCGAGTGTCGTCCTCGGTTGGCTAGGACAGTCTTTTCGCTTTGGGGACGCCGGTATGCCACTCGCTTCGGTGTCTTGCAAGTGTCTCTGGTGCTGCGGTGTGCAGCACGTGGTGCGTCCAGGGCGTACATTGGCATGACCCCCCTTTTGCACTGTGGCACCACAAGCTGTGGCGCAGTGATGGCATCAGGTGCAGAACGCTGAATGTTGTCCTGTGCACGCAGCATGTGCAAGTTGACGTAGGTTGTCAGGGGCACCGGTTGTCGCTGGGTGCAGACGGCGTTCGTGGGTGGTTTGAGGGGTATGAGAGGTGGTTTCTCATAGTGTCCATTGTTTTGTCAGTCTTTGGTAAGCTGGAAGGTTAAGGTCAGGTGAAGCAGGGGCTCTGTGACATTTTGGCACACTTGTGGTGAGAGACTAATGCATGACCCTAAAAGTTCAGAACCACTGTGTAATGGGTTCGCTAAATATGTAGCATAAAGTTAGGTGTTACATGTATATCTAGCTAGTGATGATCTTTATCATCTTAGCTGTGGATGTTAGGAGGCTAAGACTTGTGTGGTTCCGAGAGTATTTCCTGGAAAGGGCATAGTCGAGATGAAATAAATTACTTAAGATGGTTCTTATGACTAAATTATTTCTCTGGACTTAACTAGTGGTTCACTACGGCTTGACGAAGTGAGTGATTGGGAGAAAAAGGACAGCTTTCCTATTCAGATTATGCTTATTATCAATCCTTTGGACTATAGTTGTGCCCTAGTAAATTGTTGAAATTACTTGTGTTGCAGGGTCACAAAAATGAGTGCACTTGTTGAAAGTAAACACAATCACAAATAAAGGTGTTTCTGTTTCCTTTCTGGGCCCAATGGGAAATGGAACCTCATTCGAACAAGAGAGGAAATTGAATTAAATCATATAGATGGCCGAATAGACAAGGGAATAGCTGACTGCTATTATTATCAAAGTGACAAAAATTAAATTAAATAAAATTAAAATAAATAAATAAGTAAATAAACATAAAGTAATCAAAACAGCGGTAATGATCTGAATGTGAAAATAATCAGTAGCACTAGTGACTAAACTTTGGATTTGCCTGGACCAACACTCCACAGTGGGTTACAGCGGTTGCGTGTTCAAGACCACTCTGTGTGTGCCTCCAAATGTTTAGTCAACATGCTGATGGAAATTCTCATTACTATACGAATTCTTCTCTAGCTACAGAGTTTACATGTAGTTAAACTTAAGTTTAATTGACAGGGCATATGCAAATTTAGCCTACAGCGCTCAGCCAGGACTATGGCTAACTATTGAAGGTGAAAGTTAGCTGAGAAGAATTGAAAGTACGGAAAGTGAAGAATCAGAAACCCTAACTAGGGTAAAAGAAAGTATTCTAGAATACTTTGAACTGTGTAAACAAAAGCTGCAATTAAGGCTTCAAGTGAATGATGCTAACTGCTAACTGTAGAAGTTATTATTTAGCTTAGCCTAAGCTGGATGAATGCTAGGTAAGGTTAGCCTAGCCACGTAGGCTGGTTTGTTTACAACGTGACATCACAAGTTAGCACTTCCTGTGACCAGTTGTTGTCATGGGAACCAGAGCATGTCGGAACAATTCAACAGTACCTGAAGAATGTCTGCACATTTTACTGAGTTATGCATGTTTAAACGGGTTAAAAGGGGACGCCTATACTTTAAGTCTTTCAAGAACTTGGTGTTACATTCAGTAAAATGCAAATGTGTTTTGGCATTTGTTAATTTTACTCATGGAACTCTTCTCTTTACACAACTTATTCTATTTATTTACAGAGTAAGGAAATAGATTTGCTGTAAGTCAAAGCTTGTCTAAGCCTATATAGTTACGTCCCTCTTATGCATAAATGCAGACTTTTCAGCGAGTGAACAGTTTTGATCTCTAGGTAGCTCTCTGCTTGTAGATGCAGCTAGAATTTAGGTGTTGGTGAGCACACACACAACAAAAGGTTTTGAGTATCTTAGTTGATGCATTTAGCAGTGTCGACTGATGACTGGGCTCTTACATGTCATAACCTATTGCTCAAAAATGCTGTTGGTTCTTTTCAGATGTTATACTTCGAGAGTAGCAAATAGAGTAAAACCAAAAATAAGAGATATGATGAAACCAGAAATGAAGAGGAAGAAAGGAGTGTTTCACCTCTTTAAGTTTAGCTAGTAAACTGGTGTTCCTTATGGGTAAGCTGCTGTTTAGACTAAACTGGCAGGGACACATCAAACATCAAGGTCAACAGAAGAAGAAACAACGGGATGTGTTTGCAGTTCTGTCTGGGGCCTACTGTTCATTTGTGTTAGCCATACTTCATGTACTTAGCTTGGTGCTAAGGAGTGAGGAGGGGTAAAACATAGACAGGAAGTAGAAAATTACTGACCTGCGTAACTCGCTAAGGAAACAACAGTCGCTAGATATTGTAATCCTATAGAGAGAGAGAAGATGAGGATAGTGACTAGTGATCTAAAATAAATTAAAGGTAAAGTTAGAACGTCCTTATAGCTCTAGGAGACTAAAGGGAGAACGTATCAGGCAATGTTATTAAATTTCAAATCTAGTTAAGCTTTATTTAGCTGAATAAGGATTCAGGCGGAAACCTTATAGTAAAGAAATTGAAATCAAATCAAAATAAAAGGGTAAACATCGAGTGTTCTCATAGCTCTAGTAACTAGAATGGAATATCGACTAAGCAAATTGATTTAATTAAATCCCAAATTTAATTTAATTCAACTGAACTGAATGGGAATGTTCAGGCTCAACAGGTGTAAACACACACAAATAAAATAGGGGTTGCCTTAAGTCAAAATAAAATAAAATAAAAAATGAAAACAAAAGTATCTGGGTTTCAATTTGAAAGTGAAAGTGAAACCAAGAGGGAGGGGGTCAAGAGGTGGTTAAGCAAAGTCTTTATTGTGTCAGAAGCCCGCATGTCCGCTATGTTGGTTGTTGTAAACAGCGGAGCCAGCGGAAGTGGCTCTGAGGCAGGCAGTTTAGTTCGTAAAGTTGCCAAGCAGTGTGTATTCACCTCGACCTTGAGGGTGGATGGATGGGTTGAAAGTGGCCCCAGCTTGTTGTTTACTGCGCCAGGTTTGGCAAGGGCATGTGTTTGATCATATAGCTGCAGGTCAGTCATGACCTTTGGGCAGCAGGTGTCAAAGTCTTTAGTGAGCTGTAAGGTGCAGGGTAGCACAGTTGAACCTGGACCTGGTGTTGAGTCTGTGTCTTTTCATGGCTGGCTGTGGGAGTTCCCGTGACCTGTGTGGCCTGCCAGTCTGGCTCTGGTGACCTGTGTGACCAGAGGGGGAGGGGTTCTCGCACTTGAGCCCAAACTTGCAGTTGTTTGAACTCTATTAAAGGCTCAAATCGATCTAGCAGATCTTTGCCAATTAGAAGTGGAAAAGTGTTCATTTGTGAGATGAGCACGGGATGGACTAGACTCAAAGGACCAATTGTCAGGTGGATCTGAGCTACCTGTTCTAGCCGGATGTTGTTCTGGCTGTACGACTGCACGTTCACCTCACATGTTTGGGGTGTACGAGTTTGATCATGGCTCTTAGCTTTAGTACTGAGTCTTTCAAAAAGTTCAGCTGATATCAAAATGAGGCCTGAGCCGGTGTCTAGCAGGGCTTTAATGCTCAAATCATTGTCTATAGTGATGGCTAGGTAGAGTTTTCGGGCCACCCCCCCTTTGGATCAGGTTTCCCAGAAGTCTTGGCGTCGGGGCTGGGGTGTTGATCGATGGGCGGTTAGGGCCGGTCTTGTGTGGGTCGCTGCGGAGGCATGTAGCCAAAACAGCGTGTCTTGGTCTTTCGGGACTTTGTTCCCAGTTGTGTGACACTGTGCTGTCATGCTCAGGCTGGTTCTGTGGCCTATGGCCGACGAGCAGTGTTCAGGGTGCTTGGTCTTACGCTTAGACACAGGATGTCGGGCTCGTACCTCTTGTTTTTCTTGTGAGATCTCCTGTGAAGAAGCTCTTTCAGCAACTTCGGGATCTCTGCCGTCTCTGACGTGGCTGCACTGTTTTTATCCGATGTGTGCTCAGACTCGTGCTTACCCGTGGCATGTTGAGAGGGGTACTGCTCCGGGCTTTCTGGGCTTGAGTCTCTTGGTGATGGGGGTCGGCTGTTTCTGGGTCGCCGGCTGGCTTCCCAGAATCTTTCAGAGCGCTTGCTCTGGTGTCTTGGACGAACACCATCACGACTGTGTTGCCCTCTGCTGGCCTGGAATGGTTCTGACTCTCTGTGAAAAGGGCTGTGGAGTCTTGAACGGCAGGCTGTCGCCCCCCTTTTCAGCACTGGGTTGTTGGCTGAAAGGTGCGGACCGGCTGGTCAGGGGAAACTTTGTGGTGTGCGTTTCCCCTTCCCGGTCACTCTGCAGTCTATACGAGTGTTTCAGCTCTGTGCGAACAATGTCAAGTTCGTATTCAAGATCGTGTCTCTGCTGAACAAGCTCGTGGATTTTAGCTTGGGCCGCTTGCAAGTGTTTTTCGCAGGCTGTGGCTTTAGTGTCTCTTTCTCTTAGTTCAGTCTCTGCTCTTGCACGGAGAGCTTCACCGTTTAGGAGTTTCATGTTGAGCTCCTCTCTGGTTTCTTTCTCTGACTGCTCTTTTCGGTCTGTGTGTAGACGAAGATCAGACAGGGCAGTTTGAAGTCTTTCCACTTCCTTCTGTAGCTTGGGGTCGGTGTCATCCTCTTCCTCGGTTTCGAGGAGTAGTTGATCTAGACGACTGACGATCTGGGCCTCCTCCGCTTGCATCTTTAGCGTTGCTACTTCATGCTCCAGGACGATGCGGCTCCCTTCGTGGAGGCGTGCTTGTGCGATGAGCTTGTGAGCGAGGTTTCCACCGTGTCGGGCCCAGTCTTTGTCGTTGTGGCTTTGGCTCGGTTCGTAAGCCATCAGCTTGTCCAAGTCGGCGTCCAGCTGCTCTTGGCTCGGGGGCTCTGAGTCACTGGCGACCTTGGGCAGGAATGGAGGTGTTGTGGATCTCAGCCATGTCTCCAGGTTGTCCCAGCGGGCTGCGGGACTGGAAGACCGGAACATACTGGCTCACTGCGGGCGAGAGGAGCACAGCACACACACACAAGAAAGCAAAACCAATGCAAGTTCGTTTACGAGTTAATGAATTATGCTAATACGGCCTAGGCCGTCTATGAGAATTTTGGCTAACTGATGCAGACAGTTAGATTGGGACAATTTGCGTAGGTCAGCGCAGGGCCTAAATAAAGATTTTGGCAGGGCGGCAGCCTAGTGGGTCACGTGGTGACGCTAGCTACTCAGTGGTCGATCTGTTATTTAGCTGTCCTTTGTGTCATAGGTTCTGTCTCTAGGTGAACTGAAAGAAACAAATCACAACAGAACGGAAAAATAGTGAGATAGAAAAGGTTGCAGTAAAATGAAACAAAACAAATTAATAGGTCTGTAATAAAATGGGAGATATACTAACACAGAGAGTGTTACAGGGGATAAGGAGGCCTGAGCCTGCTATCCAGCTTGGGTTTACCGGTGGAAAACCTAGGAAAAAGGGGTGTGGCTTAGAGAAGAGAAGATGGGCTCAACACTTAAATGGCTGGGGGAATATCTAATATTCTGTGGCCTAGCCTAAGTGGATGGATTTTACCTTATTTAGTTTGCCTGGGTGAATTGAGGTCACTCTGGTTGGAGCCAGCGTCGTGGTTAATCTTTCCGTCGTCCCCACGCTCAGCCGCCGTGCCCTCGGGCCTCTCTGTTCATCTGTACCAAGGTGCGTTCCTCTTAAACAATCTGCGACTTTGGAGTGCCAGATTTCTGCTGACACAGTTTTATGTGTCGCACCAATGTAAAGTGACAGAAAAGTCCGAGACTCACTCACGGTCCGCGCCGGTAACGCCGGTCAGACAAACCAGCTTGCCGGAAACCAACCAGAGATGACTGTTGAATCACCAAAGCGCCCTAGGGAATTCTACGTACAAATACAGAACAGGATTTAACAAGTGAAACTCAAAGTGAATTAAGGTTTTCTTGTTTAACCCAATGGAGTAATTATGTGTATAGAAATAAAGGCAAAGGCTTTATTAAATAATAGTAAACAAAAGGAAATTATGATAATGTTGGTAATTATCAAACTGACCTAACCCAAAAAGAGAAAATAGAAAATAAAGAAAGCCAGAGGGCACAAAGGAGGAGGCAGGCTGTAGTAGCGTGTTTGTGTCACTTGAATAGACAAACTTAATTCAAATTTAATTCAAAGAGGGTTAAATTAAATTTAAATAAGCATGCACGAAGAATTAAAAGGAAAATCAGAATAATATCAAATAATCACTAATGATAGCAGTGAAGTGTCATCCATAATTATGAGATAATCAAAAGCGAAAGGTAGAACTAAAGAGAGCAGGCTGAACGCAGGAGGAAATGAACCGTAGTAGTGGATTTTTGCCACCAGGGGGCGCATTTCCTTGTGGTTAACCTGGTTGAATCAGCCACCTTAACTTAAATTTAAATTCAAAGTTGTTTGAACCAAATTCAAATAAGCGTGTAAAGAAAGTTAAAGATCAAAATTATGCCGGATAATAATCAGTGATAACAGTAAAGTGTCACTCATAATTATGAAACAATCCAAAGAGAAAAGTAGAAATAAGAGATTCAAAACAGAATTTAAAAAGAGAGGAAACAAACATTGACATGAGAAACTTAATTCAAATTTTAAATTAGGAATTTGATATTCCGAACCAAATTTGAATAAGTGTAAGACAAGTTAAAGATCAGAATAATATCTGATGATAATCACGATTACTGTAAGGTAACAGAATGAAAGGAGGGGAAAAAAATGATAAACCGACTTAGCAGGGGATGCCACGAGGTTGCTTACTTCCCTCTAAATGGGTCAATCAGTGGCTGAGTCTGAGCTGAGACTTACTTAAATTTTAATTCAAATCCTGTTTTTTTTGCTCGCGCAGAATGATGTCATGGAGCGGAAGTAATCTGAGACTGTACAAGAAGGCTGCCCTCCAGTGTTTGTCGGCAGAATTACCTTCAGTGTGATTTTTCGCTTAGACTTTCTTTCTCCTAATGTCCACACGATGGCGCCATTTCGCTCGTACCGAATGAAGTCATGGGGTGGAAGTAACTTGCGCTGCCAAGCACCAAAAGGCTGCTTTTGGTGTTTGTCAGCGCAGCGGAGTAACAACCAGCCTGCTTCCAAATGTGATTCAAATTTGAGCGTGTGCAGACGCTTCGTTACAGCACAAATCACAACATAAAATGTAAAAAATCTCGGCGGATTTTTCTCAGTGCTATATTTCGCAAAAGTGTGTGGCAGGATTTCTTCGCTGCACTACACGTAAATTGTGGACAACAGGAATGTACGTCTGCTATTCGGCTCCCATACACACACAATCAATAGCACTTGTGATTCAAATGTGTTAGGTTTACAATTGGTTAGCTAAGCCAATTTCTACCAGGAGTTATCGTTAATCTAACGATTACATATCAGGCCTTTTTACTACTGAATCAAAGGAATCTCGCTCTGATCAGATTTACGTCTCGCACTAAAAAGAGATTTCTTCGTCTTAATAGGCGGTTTTTAAAAATATTAAAATGTATCACCTGCTTCGTCTTAATAGGCGGTTTTTAAAAATATTAAAATGTATCACCTGCAGAGAGTTTTCTTCATCTCTTAACAGGACATTTGTAATATTAATACTGCAGTGTACTCAGCATTTAACAGTGACAAAAGAAACATGTATATGCATATTTTAGCAGCTGTTAAAATGTAATATTACTGACTGATGTCGGGTTTTTTTGCCTCAGTCAGTTAGGAGTGAGTTCGCGTTGCGACTTATCTCACACTTTCAAAATTCCATAGCGTGCGTGCACAAAATTATTAATAACCATATAAACAGATTGAAAGTGAATTTGCTCATAAAACAACGTTTGAAATGTGCTAAGCGTTCTCCACCATAACTGTAGCAACATCGAGATTTGCCTTAATTAGCTCAAATTATTTATAGGGAATTTTCATAATTAATCATGAATATGATTAATATCTTGCATGTTGCAGTTAAATTATCGAAATTGAAAATAGATCGATCGAATTTATGAATGATAAATCATAACGAATTATAATTCCTCATTCATACATCAATGGTCTCATTACAGATCGATTATATGAGATAACTTTAAGGGAATTAATTTAGTTATCAAACAATCGGTTTGTCCAGCAAACAGCCGTAAGATTAACTTACCAACTTCTCAACAAAGTTATCCCTTTTTATAAACTCCAAGAAATCTCAATGTTCCGGCCGTGAACATTAATTTACTTGTGTTTATAAAATTTAGGTTACTGAAATAGTAACAACTTGTAAAGCTTGTAGCTAGACCAATCATTTCATTGACTTGTAATATGAGCTCTTAGACAGAAAGCAATCAAGAATATGGTTTTAATAATTGAAACTACGGATACAGAATTCTACATTTAAACCCGGGATACACATATGTACATTAACAGTAAAACTAACGAAACAAACAAATAACAACGAGAGAGAGAGAGAGAGAGAGAGAGAGAGAGAGAGAGTGGTCTGATCGAAAGATCATGTGAGATAGACAGAGAGAGATTGAGAGTAAGGAGATCTGGAGAGATCTCCTTGTGGCAAAATTCATCACAGACACAGAACCTTTAAGACAATAAGAATCAACAGATCTTAAACCTGGAAAGTAAACTGGGTACTTGCACCGGTAAAGCTCTTTTGGATGGGTGATGTGAAGCAGGCGTGTGTCTCTCTCGGTCATGTGGATGCCGAGCGTTCGGGTTCGTCCAGCGCACGTGAGCGCGGCATGTTTGAATGTCCTTGGAGGTGAAGCTTGCCAGCTGAGGTCGGGCTGGGTTCATTTTCCTCGCGAGAAGAAATGAACAGGGACCGATGCAGGGATAGGAGAGTGAGAGTTGCACAATGGTTCTCTTTTTGTTGCCGAGGAGAACCGCGTCTTGCGTGTGTGTCCTTAAGAGCGGGTGCGTGCTTTGTCAGCTCTTCCAGGCGAACGTGGTCGCTGAAGGTTCAAAGAGTCTATTTAAAGTTGAAGTTGCCGATTACGTTCATTTCACTGAAACTAAACCTAAGAAAAGGTCCGAAGACGAAAATAAAGAAAGATTAAAGAAAACGGAGAAAGCTCCCTAAGGAGCCATGGAACCGGAAACCTCTCACAGGAAAAAGCTCTCTTGCGCTCCGGAAGAAACTTCTGTGTCTCTTATGGAGAGGAGGGTTCACGCCTCTGTTTGCGCGAACCACACATGACCGTCCGCGGATCTGAAGCGGACACAGTTCTCTTTGTCCTGTGGGAAATGCCTACTTGACTGAGTCATGAGGAGATTGTATTTGAGCCGTTCGGCTCCTGAAATATGAAATGTGTAAAATAATGCACCTTCCTTCATTATGCTATCTGAATTCGGCTCCGTTAGGTTGAGAGAATTACAGACATATCAGACACGTCACATGAAGATTATCGGAATACAGAGTTACATAAGATATGCATTTTATAAGTGGTTATACTTATAGACCATATAAGATTGCAGAGTCTATTCATCTTTCTTTTAGAAATAAACTTAAGATTCGAAGTTACAGTACAGTCTCAGATTGCATCTATAGAATAAGACAAAACTAATTAGATATGCATGCATACAGGAAGGTCGGATACAATTCCGTGTTATATACATTAAGGACATTTCTATCCTAAGTTGCACACAAAGGAGGTTTGTGTGCGGGTATGTGTGGCGTGCATCTGTCCATCCGTGGTGTGTGTGTGTGTGTGGGTTGGAATGGGTAATTGTCCGTCAGCATTCAGGCAACATTGTGAATTGACTCATCATTACACAGTGCTCTGTTTGTGAGGTGATCAAATCAGGGGAGACCCTAAGGGGCTGTTCTCTTCCGTGATCTTCGGCCGGACTCGTGAGATGTCATCTGAGTCCCATGTCCTTTTGGTCACAAGTCGTAAACAGGGCATTCCTTTGTTTATTCATTAGAGAAAAACGCTGCATGTGCTAATCAGAGTCAATGATTTAATCAATTCAAAACACCATTCCTTTGTTTCACTGAATGGCAGAATGGAGGGAAATTGACTAAATTAGAATCCAGTTAATCTAATTTAATAAACCAGAGCTGGCCATCTGATTATGGCTACATTCGGTTCCGGCTGAAGTAGAGCCCGTGCAGCAGGGCAGATGGGTGACTGTCAGAGATCGTTCTACTCCTGGATCAAAGAACCACTCTTCTGTTCCGATTCCCATAACAAACCGATTTGCCACACTCAGTGAAACACCCACTGAGAATTCTGTTGATTGTGCCCTGGTAATTGGTGATTCCATCACATGGAACGTGAAAATAGAGACACCAGCCACCATAGTCACATGTTTGCCGGGAGCCAGAGCGCCTGACACTAAAGCAAATTTAAAAGTGCTGGCTAATGCTAATCGTAAATTCTCTAAGATCATTATTCATGTCGGCACTAATAATGTTCGACTCCGCCAGTCGGAGATCACCAAAATTAATATTAAAGAGGTGTGTGAACTCGCAAGTACGATGTCAGGCACTGTAATTTGCTCTGGCCCCCTTCCTGTACGCAGGAGTGATGAGATAGTTAGCAGATTGGCCTCACTGAATCGCTGGCTGTCTGAGTGGTGTCCGCATAATAATGTAGAATTCATAGGCAATTGGAAAAGTTTTTGGGGCAAGCCTGACCTGTTGAAAAGAGATGGTATCCATCCCTCCTGGGCTGGTGCTGCTCTTCTCTCTAGTAATTTGGCTCATAGTCTTAGAGATAAAACATGACAATCTGGGGCTCAGGTCAGGAAGCAGACAGACTGGCTAAACCGACCGTCTGCTAGCGGCCTCACGTCAGCAAAGTCAGATAAATCCCATCACATAGAGCCTCTTTCACCTAGATATCATCATATAGAGACTGTGTCTGTTCCCCGAATTTAGAAATCCAAAAAACGTTAGGTTAAAAATGTAATTGATATTCAACAAATAAAAAACAGATATAATACAGATGAGCAAATGATAAAGCTTGGTTTGCTGAATATTCGATCCCTTACTTCAAAATCTCTCATAGTTAATGATATGATTTCAGATTATAATCTTGATATGCTGTGTTCGACAGAAACCTGGCTAAAACCAAACGATTACATTATTGTAAATGAGTCAACCCCACAAGATTACAGTTATAAACATGAACCTCGTCTGAAAGGCAAAGAGGGAGGTGTTGCTGTAATTTATAGTAATGCTTTCAAAACCACTAAGAAATCTAGTTTTAAATATACTTCTTTTGAAGTATTGGTGCTTAATGTCAAAATATATAGTGTAAACGATAAATCACATTTGAGAATTATGCTGGCTACTGTATACAGGCCACCTGGGCACCATAAAGATTTTATCAAAGAATTTGCTGACTTTCTATCAGAATTAGTATTGGCTGCAGATAAAGTACTAATTGTTGGTGATTTTAATATACATGTAGATTATGAAAAAGATGCATTGGGATTGGCATTTAAAGACATTGTAAACTCAATTGGAGTTAGACAACACGTGTCAGGACCTACTCATTGTCGTAATCATACTCTAGATCTAATATTATCACATGGAATAGATGTTGATGGCGTTGAAATTCTGCAGCAGAGCGATGACATCTCAGATCATTATCTAGTCTCATGTAAATTACATTTAGCCAAGGCTGCAAAGCCGACTCCATGTTATAAATACATTAGACCTATAACTTCTGCCACTAAAGATTGCTTTATCAATAATCATCCTAATCAGTTTCATCATCTCAGCATCCCGGATAGCTTAGAAGAACTTGATATTGCAACAGAAACTTTTAACTCTCTCTTTTCCAGCACTTTAGACGCAGTTGCTCCGTTGCGCTTAAAGAAGATTAAAGACAATAGTCCAACGCCGTGGTACAGCGAGCACACCCGGGCCCTTAAGAGAGCAGCCAGGAAAATGGAGCGCAACTGGAAGAAAACTAAACTAGAGGTATTTCGGATTTCATGGAAAAGAGAGCTCGATTGCTTACAGAGAGGCTTTAAAAGCTGCTAGATCTGCTGATTTTTCAACCCTATTAGAAGAAAATAAACATAATCCAAGGTATTTATTTGAAACAGTGGCTAAACTAACGAAAAAGAAAGCTTCAAGCTCAGAAGTGTCCAAGCAACACAGCAGTGATGACTTTATGAACTTCTTCACTTATAAGATTGATAATATCAGGGACAAAATTATAACTAGGCAACCGTCTACTACAGTATCGCATCAGGGAGTGCATTGTAGTCTCCCTGAGGAAAAATTTGATTCATTTGTTGCTATAGGAGAGGAAGAATTCTGCAAACTCGTTAAGTCATCTAAATCAACAACTTGTATGTTAGATCCTAAGCTACTGAAAGAGATGTTTCCAGAGGTCATATATCCTCTTCTTAATATCATTAATTCATCTTTGTCTCTAGGATACGTACCAAAAACCTTTAAACTGGCTATGATAAAACCGCTTGTTAAAAAACCACAACTTGATCCTACAGAATTAGCCAATTATAGGCCGATCTCAAATTTGCCTTTTCTGTCAAAGATATTAGAAAAAGCAGTATCTTCACAACTGTGTTCCTTTCTAGAAAGAAATGATATCTGCGAAGATTTTCAGTCCGGATTTAGACCGTACCATAGCACTGAGACCACTCTCATTAGAGTCACAAATGATTTGCTCTTATCATCCGATCGCGGTTGTATCTCTCTATTAGTTACTCGATCTTAGTGCTGCATTTGACACCATTGACCACAACATTCTTTTAAATAGACTAGAAAACTATGTTGGCATTAGTGGAATTGCACTAGCATGGTTTAAATCATACTTAACTGACCGTTATCAGTTTGTAGCATTAAATGAAGAGATGTCTTATCGATCACAAGTTCAGTATGGCATACCACAAGGCTCAGTACTAGGACCGTTGCTGTTCACTCTGTACATGCTAACATTAGGAGATATCATTAGGAAACATGGAGTTAGCTTTCACTGTTATGCCGATGATACTCAGCTGTATATTTCTTCAAAACCCAACAAAACATACCATTTCACAAAATTAACGGAATGCATAGCTGATATAAAAAATTGGATGACTAGTAATTTCCTACTACTAAATTCTGAAATGACAGAGATTCTAATTATTGGACAAAACTTCCACACGCAATAACCTAGAATACTGTCTAACACTTGATGGCTGCTCTGTTAAGTCTTCGTCGTCGGTTAGGAACCTGGGTGTGCTCTTTGATACCAACCTTTCTTTTGAAAGCCACGTGTCTAGTATCTGTAAAACTGCATTTTTCCATCTTAAAAACATATCTAAAATACGCCATATGCTCTCATTGGGAAATGCGGAACAATTAGTTAATGCGTTCATGACCTCGAGGCTAGAAAATTGTAATGCTCTACTGGGTGGTTGCCCTGCACACTTAATAAATAAACTACAGCTAGTTCAAAACGCCGCAGCTTGAGTTCTTACCAGAACCAGGAAATATGACCATATTAGCCCGGTTCTGTCAACACTGCACTGGCTCCCTATTAAACATCGTATACATTTTAAAATATTGTTGATTACTTACAAAGCACTAAATGGTTTAGCTCTGCAGTACTTGAGCGAGCTCTTAACGCATTATAGTCCTTCACGTCTATTGCGATCTCAAAATTCCGGCCAGTTGATAATACCTAGAATATCTAAATCGACTGCTGGCGGTAGATCCTTTTCCTATTTAGCACCAAAACTTTGGAACAGTCTTCCTACCATTGTCCGGGAAGCAGACACACTCTGTCAGTTCAAAGCTAGACTAAAAACAAATCTCTTTGACCTAGCATACACATAATACATTATAGACTTCTATAATTCAATGTTAGGCTGCATAGATTAGGTCAGCCGGAACTGGGAACACTTCCCTTAAATCTTGATGTACTCGTTACATCATAAGAAGAATGGCATCTACGCTAATATTAGTGTCTTTGTTTATCCCGAGGTTTTCCCGCAGCCTGCCGGATCCAGGCCGTATCCAGATCTGGCGAAGGAGATCGGCCTGGACCCGATGACAATGCAGTGCTGAAGTGTCAACTATCCTCTCCCAATGGAGGATCCCTTTCCCACCCTACAGATAAAGCGTTGTAAATTTTGGTTCGCGTACCCCGAAGTGATAAAATAAAACAAAATTCTGTGTCAAAATTTATAGGCAAGACAAGTAGTTTGTTTAGGCATGGGTTGTATGGAATTACAAACCTGCGCACATATTTTCAAAAGCACATAACTATAGAATCAATTCTGAATGTGCATGTGAACGGCGTCAGTGTTAATCACAGGTTCGCGTTTAAAGTCTGATCATTTCGACGGAGGTGAATCAATCAAAATTAACTTTAGCTGGAAATAACATTATTCAAGAACCGCTATAAAGCCAAAACAATCTCTGTTACCTTAAATTATATGTTTATCTATGTAAAGCTGCTTTGAAACAATCCATTGTTAAAAGCGCTATATAAATGAAGATTACTTGACTTGACTTAAAACGCGTCGACCATAACTGATGAGATCATACGAGTCGAGGACCATTATGAACGAGCACGGGTTCTACGTCACGCTACCGTGCAACGCATTGTTGTGGGTTTATCCCCAAAATCGAATATCCAGCTATACAACCAGACTACCAAAAGCTATAAGCTTGAAGGGACCTTGGCAAGTCGGACTAGCCGAAATTGCATATCCTAGAACCTGGCATAGCTTTAACGACAAAGAAGGATATTTCACCATAAACATTGAGCCGGATGGTGATACGATTAAAAAAAACAAAGCGATACAATTACACATAACCGGAGGGTACTACCCAAATATTCGCGCCATAATCCGTGTTATAAATCAACTTATCCTAAATCATGGGGTATTGAATCACGATGAAATAAAAAACAAAGTGTTTCTGATGGCAAAACCCAACGTTTCACTCTACTTCCGAGGGAGACTCAGCATTATTTTAGGAGCAGAGAGGGGGGGCTATCTCGGACAATCGAGCTACAATAAAGAAGTAGATTTGACGAAAACCGTTGTGACGTACGCTCCTCATCAATGCGACATCAACGCCGGGTTCTACACATTCTACGTCTACACAGACATTATCCAATATCAAGTGGTTGGCGATTCTCACGTGCCCCTTTTGAGATGCGTACATATATCGGGTAAAACCAACGACACGGTCATTGCTAGATACGACAAGCCGCATTACGCATCGATCGCCAAGGATCACATCATCGACATCACCATAGAGGTTAAGGATAATCAGAACAAGCCAGTACCCTTCACTTACGGGAAAGTCGTCATAAAACTGCACTTTAAACCAAAAAATGAATTATCATTATAGACCTTGAGAGAGTCCGGACTATGTCACCTACTACCAAAACCAAGCAGGCGGAGCTTTACCCGGTTATGCCGGGGGAGGGGTTTTGTACGGTAACGGTTTAGGGGGTATTTTTAGAGGTCTGTTCAGGATGGTCGTACCTCTGTTAACCTGTTAAGCTGCAACCACACTTTTGAAAAATCCCCAGAAATGGCATACACAAACTGAAACGGATACAGTTCATGAACCCGTTGTACTAAAAGCACAAGTATGATCTCATTTGAAAGCTAACACCTGGCAGTTTATTGTAAATGTATAATTAATTATTGTCATAATGAAAAAAATAGTTATAAATAGCTTCAAAGTTTTGTAAAGTTATTAGAAATTCATTTTTATGAAACATCTTCATGAAAATAAAATTGAAGTTGGCATTGTAGCAATCTAGAAATGCACTGCAGCTAAAGCCACATGTCTGACCATGTTATATTTAAAATCTGAAAAAATGGTAAGTCTAAAACTCTGTATTTAGTTCAATGTTTTTCAAGATCATGTCATATGACTTTATTTTGATTAGACTCTAAAATGCAAACTGATGTTTATTGTCATCTTCTAAGCATCTATTCAGTCTATTGTCTCTATTGTTTTGTGGTGCAAACGAGCCCCATTCAGTGTCAGTCTACCCTGCACACATTCACACCTCTCCAGCCTGGTTTTGGCTCTAAATATGCTTTTCTTTTGTCTGCATTATAATCACTAACGACTGGCTATTCACGCTGTTTTAATCCCTAATTTCTTTTACCAAAGTTCTCTCTTCACATTTTAAACTGTATCAAATGGCCTTTTTGAAAAAAGAAACATTTCAGTAAGCATTCTTATTTAGAAACATTCATAAAAATAACAGCTAATGTGCTAGCAGGTGCACAGAGCAAGCTAGCATGTTAGCTTAGCACACCATCAATACACGACAATTTATGAGATTAAAAACATGTTTGTGCTCCAAACTTACTTTATAGCGCAAGTCGAGTGTTTTAAATAACTTTTTGTGATCTGATTTGGCTTCAGATAAAAAAATCAGACAGAAAATATATTACAGTATTCTGCACAAATGATAGTCTATATATCGATTAGCATTACATTATAAATATAATCTATTATTATGAAAATACCTGACATGGCTCGAAGAACACAGGTAAATCAAATATCATTGCAATCATGTTTATTGTCTTCAAAACATCTTTATCTACAGTTACAGCGATCTCTGTTAGCTTTGTAAAGTCAGGGACTTCCTGGAATGTCACATGGTTATGGCACTTCTTCGTGTGTTCCATATATGGACTATTACTGTGCATAGAGCGCCGGCGCCCTCAGGCTGCCAGTATGGATTGAAAACACAGTACATCAGAGTATCCAGCGCTCATGATTACATCGACGCATTTGGGTATAAATTCAATAAATATTATTCCTGTCTATAGAAATCTGATGTAAACCTATGAGAATATATCAATATTTCTCCAAATCTGCACATGTTTGAGCTAAAAGCCCAGAGGGATGTTGTTTTGTCAAGCTCTGTCATGACGATCGCACAGGAGTTTTTTTCTGAATGGAAGCGGCTGACGCTCATAATTCATATTAAAGGTAACGACTCATTTTTTAATTACACAACTCCTGACACAAATTAAGACATAACTGTCACTATAAGTTTCTCAGAATACATTAGTGATCAAATACTGAAACTTGAGTCTTATATCTTTTTAATGATGTATAGTTTGTCAAGGTAATAACATTAAATCTGATAGTAACTTTGAACTATTTAAAAAAAAAAAACGCTTCAGTGCGCCCGCGCTCTGGTGAAGCTTAACAGGTTAAAAAGAGGCTTCAGCGGATTCGCAAAGCCCACCTAATATCGGCTGCTAAAAATATAGTATCCGACGTCTTCTCAAACGTATTGATGCGTTCGCACGACAATGATGCTAAAGCTCAAGGCGGATCCGGTCTGATGGTCATGGCCCGTAAGAGAACGTCCAAACCTCCCGGTGTGAGAAGGCGTGGTCAATCGGGGGTGAAAAGGAAGAAAACAACACGTGTATCAAACAAGCGCTCACTCGTACGTAGAAAGCGTAAGAAGACTGTTAGGCGAAACGCATCGGTCAAGAGAGGGGTAAAAACCATATTCTAACATGGCGTTACTGCATCGTATGTCGGGAGAGTGCATCAAGTCCGAGTTGGACTTATTTACGGTACCTCTGACACAGACCATTATTGAGAAAAACAGCTATTTAGAAGTAGCTCCGTTATCGGCCCTTTCGGCCTATTATCGCTGGTAACGGGGATGATTATGTGGATCTCAATAACACTATGCTCTATCTATGGGTGAAAATCACACAGCCTGATGGGGATGAGATAGCGCATCTGACCAAGGTTGGACTCATCAACTACCCGGGATCGACTATATTTTCACAAGTCGACATAACCCTGGGTGATCGTCTGATATCTCAAAGCTCGAGCACCTATCCTTATCCCTGTATCATAGAGAGTCTGCTCAACTACGGTAAAGATACGTTGGAATCTCTGTTCTCCACATCGCTGTTTCACAAAGATTCAGCGGGTCAGATGGATGTTCATGACCCCGCCGGTAATAACACTGGGTTGACTAAGAGGTCGACCTACACCAGTCGGAGCAGGGAGGTGGAACTGTTTACCCCCATACATGGTGATATATTCTTCCAGGAGAAGCTTTTACTGAATGGAGTGGATTTAAAGTTACGATTTATTCATGCTAAAGATGAATTCTGTCTGATGAGGTCCGACGATGTGGCTTACAAATGAAATATAATGGCGGCATCCCTATTTGGCAAGAAAGTGTCTGTTTCACCCCCGGTGAGACTGGCTCACGCACAGGCGTTACTGTCAACAACGGCCAAGTACGCCGTTGACAGGGTCTGTCTAAAAACGTTCTCAATCCCTACAGGGTCTCGTGTTTTGAATCAAGAAAATCTGTTTTTAGGAACATTGCCAAAGTCTATCATCATCGGCATGGTAGACAACGTCGCATTCACCGGATCCTACACAAAAAATCCATTCGCGTTCAAACATTACAATCTGGAGTTCTTAGCCGTCTACGTTGACTCTCAGCAATTCCCCTCCAAACCTCTACAACCTAATTTCGAAGCTGGTCTGGCAGCGCGTGAATTTTATCAGTTGTCGATGGCAACCGGGAGACACCTTAAAGGCTGCGCGCTCTGTATCAACAGTAATGATTTCATGAACGGATACACACTTTACGTGTTTAACCTCACCCCTGATGAAGAGTGTGGTCAACAAATTTTGCTCATCAAGTCCGGGAATATCAGAGTCAAAGCTCGTTTCAGACAACCGCTGCCAAATACCGTTACCTTAATAATTTATGCCGTTTTTGATTCTCTCATTGAACTGTCTAACCGGAGACAGGTGTTGATCGATTACTATTGAGAGATGAACACAATACAACTCGTAGCTATCATGGATAAAATTACGTGCAGAACAAATTTTCTCGGGGTTCTACCGTGCGATCAACTACCCAAAAATCCTGTGAGGACCTTACCGGCGATGGGGATCATTAACACTGACCCCGCTCGGCTACCCGGCGAACATTGGCTCGCCGTTTATTTACCCGAAGAGGGCCCCGCTTGTTTTTTCAACAGCTTCGGCAATCCACCCAACAGCCCCCGCTTCCCAACCAGCATCGATCACTTTCTATCGACCAACCAACCCAAAGTATTATATTCCGACAGAAAAGTCCAGGATTATTCATCCAACACCTATCCGCATTGTGTGTTTTTCTATATCATTTAGCTAAAGGTTGTGACTATGGCCGTGTGATGAAACTATACACCGATGATTATATTAAAAATGATAAAATGGTATCCCTCTTTGTGAAGAGATTAAGACCCCATGTATGTAATGATAAAATGTCATCCTGTGTGCAGATGTGTTGTGTCTATAAATACAAATCTTAAAACCATTTATATTTTTATCGTCTTTATTTAATCACAAGATATAATCGTTAAAAATCCAACCATTGCCTCGGATCACCGGTCGATATTTTAAACACAGAGTCTTTTGGAGACGTGTAGCGTGAATATTTTCGCCCCTTTTTATAAGGTCTAACACGGTGATAGGAGTGTCGGGGTTGATCTTTAGAGATTGAATCACACTCCTCACCTGTTGATTCGGCACTGTGGAAAAAGGAATGTTTAAATCGGCAAAGGCGTGTAGAAACTCCGACCATCCTAGAGGTCTCTGGTCATCCCGAACCTTTTGGGGTCCCGCCACATTTTTTAACAAATGGACCATGTGTGAACCCGGTACAACTTTACCCTTGAACACAAACTCCCCCGATTCGAGTCCAGCCGCTTAGTCCTTTAGCTTTACACATCTTGTCTAATATGTATCTACTGTTTTTCACGCTTCTCAAAGGGACATTCTTCAGCACTTCATCGACGACATTCGCCTCTGCAGCGCCGTCTTCAACATTAGCAGCGGGCGTTTGTGCATCTTTATGATCGGCATCCGTATTGGGTAACGAGAGGGTTAAAACCCCGCTCTCACGATCGCCTTGTTTAACGATGGTCAAAAACCTGCTCAGGGTATTGGTGTAAAGTTTGTCTTTTTCGTAGGGATTCAAATCGGTGCGATGTAAAATATTTCTTATGGTCCCGTCCAAATCGTTTTCCACAGTCTGTTGAATGTTCTCGCGAACATTTTCAGTTTTCATCCTATCCAGCTGATGGTGCGGGATGGTGATTTTTAAACAAAATCATATAATTAGTGTTTAAGCTGATGG
The DNA here is from genome assembly GCA_030578255.1 of Tiaroga cobitis. Lineage (NCBI taxonomy): Eukaryota > Metazoa > Chordata > Actinopteri > Cypriniformes > Leuciscidae > Tiaroga > Tiaroga cobitis. The sequence goes on along the minus strand of CM060605.1, from coordinate 6,129,676 downwards.
TTCGGCTGGACTTACCCTGCACAAACAAATTTTGTACAATGTATATTGCACTGAGATTCCTATGGTGACAATATTGTGTAAATACGCGCTGGAGTTCCAGGTTGGTGCTTGCTGCATCAAATCATCCACGATGAGAAGATTTGTCTTATGAACCGGGAGTAAATCATCATCATTCAGACTCTCGGGTATTCCTTGCACAAATTTAATGTTGCACAATTTCAGTACATCATCGTACAAGGGCTGCCAACAATCATACAACCAAACAATGTTTTCAATTTTCTTGGAGATTATAGTCAAACCTTTTTCCAACAAAAGTTTCACAAAATAAGGCTTTCCAGAATTGGATGGTCCGCTTATAACATAACTAAATGGATGTTGAAGTCTGAAATCAAACATCCTGCAACCCTCTGTGCATCATCTGATCAGTAGCCATAAGTAAGGGTGGTGAAATCGGTGAAAAGTCTGCGTTTATTATACACCACCTTGAAACTTTTAAAGACTGATTTGTTGTGCAATGTGAGAGTCTTTTTATTCCTCACAATATTTTCGGTGTGAGCCAGGATATGTTTGGCACTATCGTGCAACGTCACATACCCATCGACCAGACCAATCAGGGATTCTAGACAGATGGCTCTGGAATTTTTAGCATTCAGCGTTATACCCTTAGCCTTCATACACGTCTTACCTTTGTCCGTTTTATACCCGTAAGATTTAGGTACACTTGCACAAAACTCGGCTCCAAACAGAGCCTCTTGCGGTTTCAGTCTCTCGGGGGCCGTATAATTGGCCATAAATTCTATCACGGTGGGATCTGTCTTTTTCATCTCGCTCCATTCGCATTCCCACAGAACCTCGATTTGCAAACAGTACGCGTTCCACAGAATTTCGACCTTATCGCCAAACTGTCTCCTGAGAACCCCATAAGGTAGCCCCGACAAGGGGTGTCCATGATGGACGCATCCATTGTACTCTAACCCGTGCCTCACACCGTCCTGTTCGTAGTAGCCGTCTAAAAAGTACTTACCCATGGATACTTCGCCGTGGTTTAAGTTTCGACTCCTTTCTAATCCTGGAGTATTTTTGCAATATAAATTAGTTTACATGTACAACGAAACGTTTGTGCAGCGATACCTCGACAGTTTTTCATTTTTTCCCATGGCGTTAGCCAAAAAGCCGGCTGCGTTAGATCTAACGACGACTGAAAAAGGGTACTTTCCACATCTTTTCAACACTGTGGAAAATAAGAACTATTTCGGACCTTACCCCGACAAAAAGTTCTACCATTACGACAACATGACGGATAAAGCGCAGCAAAAGTTTGACGCTTGATACAGCAAGGTGTACGTCGACGTTTCGAGTCTTTTTGACATACTCTAGCCCAGGGGTGCCCAATCCTGCTCCTGGCGATCGACTGTCCTGCACAGTTCATCTCCAACCCTAATCAAACACACCTGAAGCAACCAATTAAGGTCTTTAGGATCACTTTATAATTATATGCAGACCTTAATTGGTTGCTTCAGGTGTGTTTGATTAGGGTTGGAGATGAACTGTGCAGGACAGTCGATCGCCAGGAGCAGGATTGGGCACCCCTGCTCTAGCCATTCTATTGACCTGCTTGAATAGCATTTGCTCTGTCGGATGTACGCTTTGTTATGCGTGAGAGCCAGCATATTTTTCTTGAGGAAATGGGTTTTGAAGACCCCCATCGTCGTAAAACTGAAAGGATCTAATTTTGCACATTCGATGAACGAGCGACGATATTTCATACAACCTTCTCGTAATAAAACCACATCGTTAACCCCGTAATCGCGCAGTTCTTTCCTGAAGTCAAATAACTTACCCTGAACAGTGCTGTATCAAGCGTCAAACTTTTGCTGCGCTTTATCCGTCATGTTGTCGTAGTGGTAGAACTTTTTGTCGGGGTAAGGTCCGAAATAGTTCTTATTTTCCACAGTGTTGAAAAGATGTGGAAAGTACCCTTTTTCAGTCGTCGTTAGATCTAACGCAGCCGGCTTTTTGGCTAACGCCATGGGAAAAACTGAAAAACTGTCGAGGTATCGCTGCACAAACGTTTCGTTGTACATGTAAACTAATTTATATTGCAAAAATACTCCAGGATTAGAAAGGAGTCGAAGCTGGAGGCCTAATGGGTGATGAAGCAGTAGCCTTCATATCGTGGTTGTCTGAAGCGATTGATTAGTGCGGCAATGCACCGGAGTCCCCTTAGCAATGAATTTCTCGCCTTGGAACGTGATCGCGCAAACAAAATTTGCTACGTGTCGGCGATTTTCATAGCGTGTTTCAAAATCGTAGAAGATGTATTTCTCGCAAAACTCCTTAGGCGCTAGGGGTTGTATGAAGCATCGGTGCGACCCTCCATCAGGAAGAATTTCGTGATAGTGCTCGCATTTGTCCGGAGCGCATAGGTGTTTGGGTTTCTTAACCCCGTCTTTAACCACGTAACGTCTGTTACATAGTTTACAGTATTTTATAACATCGCAGGATGGCCTTTCTTGACCGGGAGGGGTGTTTTTTTATGCATTTCAAAGCAATAGCTCAATTTACAGTAACACATTCAATCTAGACAGTGTATGGTTGTTTTAGGGAAGGTGTAACATGCCGGGTCGAAACATATGTTGCAGACGTTCATGCATATATGGTCTCTGTGGTTCGTGTAACTTTTGTAACAAAATTCACATACGTATGGCGCACCGATGAACGCCGTTAAGTTCAAGATCATGTAGTAATGGTCGTTATCAAGATAGAGGAACACCGTTTTGGGTTGGGGCTTGTCGTTATTTTTGTAGGTTTCTAGGATCGCGTCATTAGATCGGTGAAATACAACGATTTTAATGTCTAGCACGCGCTCAAACAAGGCTATGTCGCTGAAAGCGATTCGATCTTGGATTGAGAACCCCGCGCTGTTTTGGATGGTGGTAGCCGGTTTTTCTAACTCGCTCTCGGGGTGTTGAGGGTTGAGAAAACGGGCGAGACAGATGGAGAAACACAAATTATTTGAAATATTTGTGGGACAAAATAAACTAGTCTTTTTTCTTTTGACCACCTGATCAACGGCTAGATCCGTGAGTTTACGACGGCCTCCGCCGTGTCTGTTCTGGACTACAGATGCTTCTATTTCTACGGTGGTGTCCGATAATAACCGATCGCCGCTCTGTAAAACTTTCTCAATTTGATCGAAAAGTAAATTTGGGTCATAATTATTTCCATTGGTTAAAACAGCGCTGATGGGAGTTTGTAGACTGGGAGCTGACACGGTCAAATTGATCACGGATGCATCCCTGCCAAAATCTCTAGCAAAGGTAACAATCTCGCTCAGCATGTCGTGTAAGTAACGGTGATAAGCGGCCAAATCCGTAGAGTTGATCGCTCTCAGATTCATGGTCCTTCTCAACGGCACACCATTGAACCGCGGTCGTGGTAGAATGTGATATCCGTTAACGAACCCACCCCGACGCATCAATGTCGACGGTACTTAATCACCCCTCTCTACGAGGATCACCTTCGTGCAAAGTATCGGCAGTACCTATAGGGGAAACATCATTTGTCAACATCGTTAGGATGATCGACACTATCGTCGTTGTTTAAAACAACGCCGTGTTGTACTGGTGGGTCATAGAGATTGAGATTTGAATTTACAGCCAATTCGAAAAGATCCGACTCTGTAGTTGCCACTTTAAGTTCCAGAGCTTCCTTCGCCGCTGGTCCCGTCCAGCCCAGAGCTTCCTTCGCCGCTGGTCCCGTCCGGCCCTGAGCTTCCTTCGCCACTGGTCCCGTCCAGCCCTGAGCTTCCTTCGCCGCTGGTCCCGTCCGGCCCTGGGCTTCCTTCGCCGCTGGTCCCGTCCGGCCCTGGGCTTTCTTCGCCGCTGGTCCCGTGCAGCCTTGAGCTTCCTTCGCCGCTGGTCCCGTCCATTTTTTTGGGAGGGGCCATAGGCCACCTGAAGGGTCTTCAACGCCGTGGTCGCCCGAGGGGGTCTCTCCGCCATGGCCACCCGAGGGGGTCTCTCCGCCATGGCCACCTGAAGGGGTCTCTCCGCCATGGCCACCCGAGGGGATCTCTCCGCCATGGCCACCCGAGGGGGTCTCTCCGGCATGGCCACCCGAAGGGTCTTCTCCGCCATGGCCACCCGAAGGGGTCTCTCCGCCATGGCCACCCGAAGGGTCCTCACCACCATGGCCACCCGAAGGGTCCTCACCACCATGGCCACGCCCACGTCCTGCTCCGCCCTGGCCGCCTGCACGTCCTGCTCCGCCCTGGCCGCCTGCACGTCCTGATCCGCCCTGGAGGCTTCCCGTCCCAGTTTGGTCACGCCCTGACCAGCCTTCAGGGCGCCCGCCCCCCCACCCCTTTGTTCTACGGCGCGAGGTCGCGCCTTGTTGAAGGGGGGCGTTCTGTCACAGTCTTCATCTGCACCTGTCTGTCTTAGTCTGCACTACACTACCCAGAATCCTTTTTGTCTCCACACCTGAACTCACTCCCTCATTATCCACCTGTTCCTCGTCATCATCTGTGTCACCTGTCTTCACCTCGTTAGTGTTCATTTGGACTTGTATTTAGTTTGCTTGTGTTCAGTCTGTCTTGGTCGGTTCTTGTAAATGTTACCTGGTGTTTGTGTTCTCTGCCCGCCTGTACCAGTTTGATTTTGGAGTTAATTAGTAAATGTTGGAATTGGATCTTTTTGACTCAGCCTCCTTCTTCCTCTGCATACACCAACCGTGACAAATAGATATGATATGATTTTATTTTTTGTCATCCATTCATAACTGTATGTTTTTCTGCTAATCTATAAAACATGCGGGATGATTTTTATCTAAAATAATTGGATCAGTACATTTAGTTATTTATTTTACAATGAATGAGAAAAGCATTTTATTTATTTGTTTATCTAAAATAATTGGATCAGTACATTTAGTTATTTATTTTACAATGAATGAGAAAAGCATTTTATTTATTTGTTTATCTAAAATAATTGGATCAGTACATTTAGTTATTTATTTTACAATGAATGATAAAAGCATTTTATTTGTTTGTTTATCTAAAATAATTGGTTCGGTGTGAATTATTTGTAAATTTAAAGAACTAAATGTTGTTCAACTTTGGTTAGTGCAAGATATTTTCTCACTTTCACAGTCCCTATTTTATAACCCCCTGCTTCAGGAATTCGGAGGGGTATCATGTAACACACACACACACGCACACACACACACACACATAGACGCTTAGCTTGGAGGCTGCTGCCAAAAACCCCGGAGAGAGTCACTTGAGGGGCCTTTTCAACATCTTTGGGAACGCCTGATAAAGTAAGATGGTTTTATTTTACACCCCTTCATAACCTGTATGTTTTATTCTAATCTATATGCGATATGGGACATTAGAAAATTATTTGGTCACTCTCCCAGCAATGCGACAGCTGGCAGGGATGAGGAATTTCCCCGGGCAAGAAGTTATCCCCCCCCCCCCCCACCCCCCCACCACGGGGGTCAATAGGGCAAAACTAACTGTCAATTTGATCTATAACACACAAACATCAATGGGCAAAACTAACTGTCAAAATAAATGATTACACCCCGAATCAACAGGTCAAAACTAAACGTCAATTTGATCTATAACACAAACATCAATGGCAAAACTAACTGTCAATTTAATTGATCGCTAGGGCAAAGGTTAATCCCTAGATCAAAGGGACCTCTGGAAGGGCCTCCGGAAGGTCAAAGGTTAGCCCCGCCCACCTGTCAATCATAGGGTCATAAATCATCTTGACACAAGGTATAGGGTTATAACTACTGACCCAGTTAGCAGCATTGACAACAGCGAAGATGATTATGTGCCTGACTCTGAGAGCTGTTCAGAAGAGAGCCTTCCACAGCCTTTGTCCAGTCCCTCATCTCCCAGTATAACATTAGATGGGAATGCTTCATCTTCCATGAATGAAGACAAGGACTGTCCCCCACATAAGGATGTGGAGACAATGACTCATTCAGACAATGACAGCAGTGAAGAGGTTTCAGTTATGAAACTGAAAAAGACTGCAAAAGGCCAAAGAATGTTCAACAAAAAGCAGTATTGCTTTTACTGCTCCAAAATTCTTCAAAATGGCAAGACACTGGGCACATACATAACGTACATACATGTACATAGAAGTAGTAAAGGCTCTTTCTTTTCCAAAGTGTTCTAAAGAAAGGAGGATTAATCTGGATTTTTTGAGAAATAAAGGCAACCGTGTACACAAAACAAATGTTCTAAAAGCTGGCAAAGGAGTGTTGGTGCCACGTCAGCAATCCACCGCTAAACCTGTGAATGTTAAGGACTACATGCACTGTTTGACTGCCATGGGCTTTTTAGACGAAAAGCACTTTGGAGGCATATGCAAAGGTGCAACCTGGCCAAGAAGTGCCAGGTCACAAAACAAGGTAGATCCAGAGTTCAAGCACTCTGTGCTTACGCGCAGCCTGTTCCTGAAGGAGTAACAAAAAAATGATGGAAACTGATCAGTGACATGAAGCAAGATGAAGTAACACAGGCGATTAAAAGTGATACATGTATCATAAAATTTGGAGAACACTTGTGCAACAAAATGGGGAGCGACAAAACCAAGCACGAATACATCAGAACTAAAATGTGTGAGGCTGGAAGGCTGTTGGTGTGTGCTAGGAAAGTGGGAAATTATTTTTATCTAGAGTATTTTTAAAGACTTTTTCATACCCTCAAACTTCTATCATGTTATCAAGGCTGTTAAAGATACCTTGGGATTCCGAGATGAAGATGAAGTCTTCACAATTCCATCTTTGGCATTAAAACTGGGCCACAACCTTAAAAAAATGTCCGATATTGCAGAATGTGAAGCAATGATCGCAGGAGAGGGAAATGATGTCCAAAATGTAAAAATGTTCAAGCAAATGTATGAAACAAAATGGAATGAATGTGTGTCATCCTCAGCCTTGAAGACTCTTAATGAAGTGAAATGGAACTCTCCAGAACTTCTCCCTTTTACTGAGGATGTTAAAAAAATGCACATTCATCTCAGCAATCAAACTAAACTGTACAAAGAAAAGCTCAAACTTGAGAAAAGTCAGAAGAACTGGTCAAAACTTGCCGAAATAACTGTGTGAAGTTATTCTGTTTAAAGTCGGCATGAAACGGAAGTTGAGATTGTCATTTTTTCCTTGTTGTGACGTATATCCGAGTGAAACGGCTTCTGAAATTAGAAAAAAATGTAGGGCGGGGCTTGATTTCGTCTTTCGGGAATTGATTGGATTGTTGGAGGTTGGGCCTTGCAAACAAAATGGAGGCAGATTTGAATGCCAATTTACATTCAGTTGTGGAGGATTTCTCTCCACCGGACTCCCCACCGTTACCCTCCCATGAAGGATTTTTTATTGAGGAGCCCGGCGACGAGAACGAGGACGGGCAGCTAAATTTTCAGGCAGGAATCAGCCCATATTTATACGAGCCTCCCGCGAACCAAGATGAGTCAAGTCAAGTCATCAGTCAAGTTCACCCTCGAGAGCATCTCGATGTGTCTGAGAGGCGGTGGACCGATAGCCGGTGGACCGATAGCCTCGGCTCTGGCCGCACCCTTTCGCCATGGCACGTGAACGAAAGAAAAGAGAGGTCGTTTCGAGGGGGGAGGGCAGGGTAATGTATTTGATTAAAGATTATATGGGTACATGAATTTAAAAAAAATAATGAAGTGCACAGATATATCATTTATAATAAACACTACAATATTACAAATAAAAAGATTTGTCAAATTTGATTTCATGCCGACTTTAATCGCAGGAGAGCAGGAGAAGTTTAAAAAAATAGGTTAAATTAATATCTTCTCCGAAACACCTCTGTTTTACACTCAGATGTCGCTGATGCTTTATTTGAAGTTGAGCAGGAGCTCTGTCAGCATTTCCAACGCGTCGAAATTAGAGGCAAGCGAGACAGAAAGGTGCCAATACTCCTGACCCCAAGTATGCTGGACTCCATGGAGCTACTTGTAAAGAATCGTCAAACATGTGGTGTACTGGATGATTTTTTTTTTTTTTTTTGCAAAGCCCATGACTGAGACCTCATTCTACCATGGCATGTGTAGTCAGATACAAATAAGCCTATAATATGAACGCAACTGCGAAATTTAAATTTTTTTTAACAGGCTCGGGAAGAAAATGCCATGAAACTTTGCACGTTGCGTTATATGCTATTGTCTGTAGGCTATATATTTTTAGGTGTAGGTGGGGGGATCTTACATTCGCCTGTTTACATATCGATGACCCGCCAAACGGGGGAGGCAATTACATGCTCTTCTTACATGCGCTTTTTGAGGCACACACGCACACTAGCACACACACACGCAAGTTCTCTCGCTCTCTCCCTCGCTGTCATGCGCGCGCTACACAGTTTGAACATACATATTCACGTAGCCTTTCAAAAACCGGGACATTCAGTGTCCCGGGAGAGTGCATAAATTTTCCGGGACAGGTTATTAAAAAGAAGGACAATCCCGGTAAAACCGGGACAGGTGGCAACCCTAGACAAAGCTCTCTTGTGTGATACGTCTGGTTTGGTGGTCCCACAAGTAACTTTGTATTTGTCCTGTTCGGGACCTCCCTTGTCCCGTTTATTGAGTGCTATGCTGATCTGACTGATACAACAGCAACACGACACTTGAGAATGACCACGACACCGGTCATCATCCAATCACAGGCATCAGACCATTCCAATAAACTATGAATTGAGAATTAATTATTCTTTTGGGACAAATAATTTGATTTGCGAACAGAATCCTCTGCTGTCTGGTCGCTCCCGGTTCGATCCGGTCTCGCACTAACGGCAAATCCCTTTCATTGTCCGGCCGGGTTCTGATTTTGGCAAATCAATTTTGGTGAATTTCAACAACATGATTATTGTTCATGAGTCCAACATCCAGCCACGCAAGAAAACATGAAATCTTCCTGAGGGAATAATATGCTGATGTGATTTGTTGCCCAAGAAACATGTCTGATTATTATTAATGTTAAAAAAAAAAAGAAGTCAGGATTATTCGATGAATAGAAGGTTCAAAGGAGATTTATCCGAAATAAAAAAGCTTTAGTAACATTATAAATGTCTTTGTCACTTGATTTATTTAATGCGTCCTTGCTGAATAAAAGTAGGCTATTACTTTCTTTAACCCTCTGGGGACCAGAGTGTTTTTGGGGCCCTTGGGATGTTTTGACATGCACTGACATTTGTGCTTTTTTCAGTTATTTATAAACATGTTAATGGCAAAGGTGTAAATTCACTCTATATAGCACAAACTTGGCTACCATGAGATCTGAGCAACATGTATGTACATGTTTGTATTTTTAATAGAATAATGTTTATGCGTGGTTATTGAAAAAAATAAAAATGAAAGTTGCTGAAATAAGACCACAAAACACATATTATTTATTCACAAGACTTTTGAAAATTGTATCACATAGCCTAGAATATTTGCTCCAAAACAATGTGAGAATCATCCTGACTACTCATTCAGATAAGTCAATAAAGTCTTTTACATTTTTAATGACGTGTTTTGTTTGAGAAAGCTTTATGCAGGAGGCGTGATCTCTCATTAATATGTGTGGCATTCCACACCTGAGAAAGACAAAGACCCTCCCCATAATGGCCCTATTAGGTGCTATCAGGCCATATCATTACAGGAGCCTTGCACAAAGAATGAGGAGATTTAAAAAAGAATGGCTTTTAGATTGTTTGGATTTATATAAGGAAAATACAGGGTGCATACGTCTGGACACTTCTATCACACACCCTTCACCATATAGACATGGTTTTATTTCAGTTCAAAGTTCAAAGTTAGAGTTGGAAACATCTTGAAAAGAAAATTGTCTTTCTCCATAAATGTCTTAGTTTGATCATACATATTTAAAAGTTGAGGATTCATTATTTTGATATAGCTTGAACAAACACTATAACATCTTAGTTGATTAGTTTATTGACAAAACATACTATATATTTAACATATGAGCAGAAACTCCTAAAAAAGCTTATTTGATGTCTATTTTAGAGTAAAAACTTTATCCAAAACGAGTCAACGAAATGTTGTCTGTTATTTAGTCTGTAACAGTGCGTCTCTGTGCGTTCATTCATTCATTCATTCACACACACACACACACACACACAAACATGATTCACATTTAACAGTATGCTATTTTTCCGTTTACAGACACTACGTTATTCTATATCACGATTAGAACAAAGCACTTGCAAAAAACACTTACTTCTCAGCTGAATCTGTTCATCCTCGAAGTGAAAATAAACCCAGTGGTAAATGTCCCAGGATTGTTCCTCATATAGCCGCGCAAGACGACAGTAGATTAATCTGACTAAAAAATATAGTGTGTTTTCAGAGTTTATGGGCGTTAACGCGTCTCAATGTGTTGCTTCACATATTTGCGTTTGAATAGCGCGTGCTCTCCGTGGGCGTGTCACATTACCAGAGATAATCAGCTGAGAGAACAATAATGAGACGGGCTGACACGTCTCTCTTTTTATATAGATGACATAAACGGAGAATAATAATTTTAGTTTTGAATCGGATCATTTAAAAGTACAAACTCAAATGATTTAAAAGATGTATTGCTTATGGCTGGGTGAATAGTATTAGCTGAGTTGTGTTGAAGATAAGAGACGTGCTCCAGAAAAAAAGTTCACGGTGACCGAGAGGCAGAACGCACACCCTGTTTATATTCTTTATTTTACAAAAGCACAATATTTTATTTCGATTGTATGTGGGCACATAAAAAAAGTAGACATTTAACAGATTATTTTCTCATATTTCTTAACTCTATATGAACAGAAATGATGGTAGTACTTTAAGTCTATTTTTCTGCTATGTGAAAAAAAACGAGCAAAACGCGCCGGCGCGTTTCTGGTCCCCAGAGGGTTAATTTCTTTAAAATGTAGTGTATAATGTTACAAAAGCTTTCTATTTCAGATAAATGCTATTATATTGAACTGTTTTTGTGTCTTTTTTTGTGTGACCTTAAAATTCGTTTTAGAATTAAATTGTACATAAACAGGTTAAGCAAAACAAACTTGTTTATGTCTGAGAACCTTTTAAACACATACAAACCTGAAATGACATATACTGTTTGATACAGTACAAATATTTTGAGTGTCCCTTATTTTCCTGTAAAGAACCATGATTGTCCCGCATTTTTCTTTTCGGAAGTTGGCAACCCTAACTTAAATAGACCTACAGTGTTAACATTATTTTACTCCAAATGTGTTACAGTTTGTCCAGGGGTCTGGCATAAATCCTGCCTTAAGCAAATTAAAAGAGATGACTTTAATGTGTTGTCATGAACAAAAAACTCAATATTATTCTACAGGGATCTTTTGGATCCTTAACCAGGCATGCAATTAATTAAGGTTTTTCTTTTGTATTATTCAAATAAATATCGAACCACGGTGCTTCGTGGTAATGCTGCTAAATTAAATAACATTTATAGAATAATTATGAACTTAAATGAAACAGTATCGCAACATTTCGACAAATAAATTATTTGATCTGTTTTTACATTTTAATTCAGGGCGATTTAGCCTACAAAATTAGAGCGAGATTTTCACCCTTGTCTTGTCATTTTCTCATTGGGAAGCGCATACATTACATGTTTGAGTAGATCCTCTGTACCTCTCGTTTTCATATGGATTACATAATCAGATAACATTTATTAGCCTAAATATTTAGACATTTAAAGACTTTAGACATAGCCGATTTCTTATCATGACTGAGCTGAATCGGCTTTTGGTTAATTTTTGTGACGCGCAGTTCCCGGAGACAGAGACGACAGATAAACTGTTGTCGTTACCCTAATAATATGAATACAAGTTTACAGTTTTGAACGATGTAAGCTACTCTACTCTTATCTGTATGACCAAAAAATTACGGAGTCGCCTATTAAGTTATTTTAGCTGTAATGAGAAAAATAAATTGATCTAAATGAACGCGCCGCCGCGTTTGTCGAACACTAACTCACCATGCCAGAATAAAACCCGACTTTAGAAAAATGCATAGGGCCACTTGGCGTGGTGTGCCAAACCACTTATAAACTTCAATATTTCATTCAATATAATCTCAAAACGCTTTGTGAAATTTGAAAAGCCGTGCATGCATTAGGCCACTGGAACTAATGAACAACTGAAACGCTGGTTTTGGTTTTATTGTTTGTCGTTTAAACGTGCCTGTTGCATATCTCTATTTTATATATTTGATATGGTCTATTGGTGAAGTAGCCTAGCATTGATTAGCTACTGTGGAGGGAGGGGTGTGGGGATTAAAATAATTCAGCAGAAGCAGGGATGTTTAGACCAGAAGGAAATCCCCGTCCCCCCTGGAAAATCACACTTTACTTAAAACCATGTTTTAAAAACTCTAGGTTGTAGGGAATCAAAAAAAAAAAAAAAAAATTTATATATATATATATATATATATATATATATATATATATATATATATATATATAGGCTATATATATATATATATATATATATATATATATATATATATATATATATATTGCCTATATATAAAAAACATTTTTTAACAGAACTGCTTTTGAAATTACGATTGGTAGCCTATTATTATACAGATGCAAAGTCGTTCTGTTGGATTTGTTCCTTAGTGTAAAATGGAAATGCATGGTAATTTTATTTGATAAATATAGGCAAAAAACTGTATGGTGTAACAGAGTTTTAGAGCTAGACAAATCTCTCTGCATTAATGAATATAAAACTTACAGTAGACCATGTTTCATCGGGATTTGAACCCGTGTCATCTTGATGATCGAACCGTAAGTTCTACCGCTCGGCTATGAATTTACTCACTAATGATTTCCCAAACGTTTGTTTCTCACATGAGCGAGAAAACGTTTTGTCGTTAGCCTGTGAGTGTAGGCCTATAGCCTACTGCATGAATAAAAGTAGACCTTTTACAGTTTTAAAAGATGATATCTTATCTGTATGACCAACAATTACGGAGTAGGCTAGGCTATTAAATTACTATATCCTATTAAGTTCTTAGCTGTTATGAGAAAAATAAATTCAAATGAACGCGCCGCCGCGTTTGTCAAACTCTACATGCCAGAATAAAGCCAGATTTTAGAATAATGCATAGCGCCACTCGGCGTGGTGTGCCAAAATATCCTAATTATAAACTTCAATATTTCATTAAAACCATCTCAAAACGCTTTGTGACATTTTAAAAAGCCGTGAATGTATTAAGGCCACTGGAACCAGGATTGTAACTGAAACGCGCTGCATGTCTCAATACAGGAGCAGAAGCGCTGGTTCAGATTGTATTGTTTGTTGTTTAAACGTGCATGTTGCATATTTAAAAATATTTGTTAAAAATAAATGTTTGTTGTAGGCTTATTTGGAAATTACCATAACTTGTAGTATTTCATCCTTACTGTTAATTGCCCCACTTACGTTTTGCTAAATGTCCCTTTGCGCCACCTGGCGGTCATTTCGCGAACTACTTTGAAATGCGACTGGTTTATTTTTACGGCGGTGGATTTGCCGCGGCGGTGATAGGCATTCTTGTTGACTACCTACTGTACATTAGTAAACGTTATTTTTACATGAACACATCCAAACTATTGTAGCCTACTGAGATTTCTTCTAATCGCGATATACTAGTGTCTGTAATGACAACATTTCGTTGACTAATTTTGGATAGATTATAAAGTTTTTACTATAAAATAGACATCAAATAAGCTTTAGTTAGACAGTTTCTGCTCATATGTAAAATATATAGTATGTTTTGTCACAAATAAACTAATCAACTGTTATAGTGTTTGTTCCAAGGCAAGCTATATCAAAATAATGAATCCTTGACTTTGAAATATGTATGATAAAATCTATTGCCTACTTTAAAAAATAATACTTTTTAAGACATTTATGGAAAAGACAATTTTTATTTTCAAGATGTTTCCAACTCAAACTTTGAACCAATTCTGCAGAATTGCCCATACAACCTATTTGACCAGGATTTGTTTCTAGGTATGACTAAAAATGTGCTTTTCATTTATATTTTGATTGTTTGTATATAATATATATATATAATTTTTTTTTATATATATATATATATATTGTCCTTGCATTCTTTCTTGTGTGACACCCCTGAATGAAAGGCTCATTATTATGCAGGGTCATTGTCTGCTCAGGTGAGAACCACTTAATTATTCATGATAGGGGTTGGGCCGTTCACGCCCATCCGCATATTGCCTTTGCAAACAAAAATTTTTTTTCACAATTTAAAACAATCTTTTGTTTTATGTGAATGATTAGACAGGATGATTTTCAGATCATTTTGAAGCCTAAACTCTAGGCGACAACATCCATTAGTCAAAAGTCTTGTGGACACATATTTAGTGTGTGTTTTGTGGCCTTATTTCAGAAACTTTATTTTTTAGTTTTTTCAATAACCATGCATAAACAATATTCTCTCAAAAATACAAACATGTACAAACATGTTGCTAACATATTATGGTAGCCCTGTTTGTGCTAAGTAGAGTGTAATTACACCAGTGCCATTAATATGTTTCTAAGCAACTGAAAAAAGCACAAATGTCAGGGCATACCAGAACATCTCAAGGACCCCAAAAACACCTCAGACCTCAGAGGGTTAAATTGTATCTACTATCTCTTTCCTTAAACCATTTTTGAATATTACTAGGAAGTACTTTGTTTTTAGCTTTGTACATAATTTGTGTGGTCTTAAGATCCACTATGTCCTTAAATTTGAATGTTTGCAATGTTAAAAATAAATAATTTGTATGTACATAATAACCAACATTGCAGATTATTCTAATTGCCTTTTTCTGCATTGTGCATATCATCTTAAGGGTGGTTTTATAGGTATTGCCCCACACTTCTGTACAGTAGTGCAAATAAGGAAGAAAAAGCGCGCAGTATAAAATATACATTGTATCTCGGTTCAATATGTGTCTCACTTTACAAAATATACCATTAATCTTTGCCAATTTAGAACTAATATAGTTGACTTGTGGTTTCCAGCTTAATTTATGATCAATTATTACTCCTAAAAAGGAGTTTTCATAGACTCTTTCTACTCTGGAATTATCACACAGTACTTCAATAGTTATATCTTCGGGAATTCTACGTTTCCCAAATATCATAAATTTAGTTTTCTTTATATTGAGAGATAATTTATTTAAATCAAACCACGATTTGAGCTTAGCCAACTCTTTAGAGACAGTCTTCAACAAATGTTGGAGATTCTCTCCTTCACAAAATATATTTGTATCATCTGCAAAAATGACAAATTTCAACAAATCGGAAGTTTTAACAATATCATTTATGTATAATAAGTCACAAAATATATTTGTATCATCTGCAAAAATGACAAATTTCAACAAATCGGAAGTTTTAACAATATCATTTATGTATAATAAGAATAATTTTGGTCCTAGAATTGAACCTTGTGGTACACCATATGTTATATTTTGGAGCTTCGACCTTTCCTCCCCCATCTGCACATATTGTTGTCTATGTTCAAAATAGCTTTTTATCCAGTTTAGCCATATTCCCCTAATTCCATAAATTTCCCATTTTTGAAGCAAAATATGATGATCTATTGTATCAAAGGCCTTTTTAAGGTCTATAAATACACCTATAGCAAACTTCTTATCATCAATACTGGTTGTTAATTCTTCCACCAGGTCTATTAAAGCCAAAGATGTAGAACGGTTTGTTCTAAAACCATATTGACTTTTAGTTAAGATCCCATATTTATCAATGAAACTATCCAATCTGATGGAGAATATCT
The DNA here is from genome assembly GCA_030578255.1 of Tiaroga cobitis. Lineage (NCBI taxonomy): Eukaryota > Metazoa > Chordata > Actinopteri > Cypriniformes > Leuciscidae > Tiaroga > Tiaroga cobitis. The sequence continues at coordinate 6,113,837 of CM060605.1, read as the reverse complement.
TCACCAGAATTTTAGAGAATTGGGGAAGCAGTGAGATTGGCCTATAGTTAGTATAAAGATTCTGTTCACCAGCTTTAAAGATAGGGACCACTTTAGCTATTTTCATATTTGTGGGAAAAGAACCCAATTTCAGAGAGAGATTGGAAATATATACTATGGGATCTACTAGTACTGCAATTAGTTGTTTAATTAAAAGCATATCAATATCATTAGTCTCTTGATGTTTTATTCTTAAAGTTATTAACAATATCAAGTACTTCAGTTTTATCAGTATCTCTCAAAAAAATAGTTGCTGAATTTCTTTCTTCGAAATATTGAGGGACATCGCCCTCTTGTGGAGGTATTATCTCATCGGCCAAATTAGGTCCTGCGTTCACAAAGAATCTATTGAAGCCAGCCACGACTTCATCCATGTTTTTAATTATTTTACCATTGTCAATAAATTCGTTTGGAAAACCAGTACTTGTTTTTTTCCTTCTAATAATTGAATTTAAAATGTTCCATGTACCCTTTATATTGTTTTTATTAGTTTCCAGCAATCTACTATAATAGTCTTTTTTACATTTTCTTAAGATAGCTGTTAATTTATTTTTATATGTCTTATATTTAAATTATTTCTCTTCAGTTCTAAGCTTAACAAAGTCTTTATATAGAGTATTCTTTTTTTTGCAAGCGTTCATCAGACCCCTTGTAACCCAGGGTTTATTTGGACGTTTGGATGTTATCTCTGACTGCTGGATTGGACAATTTTTATAATACAAAGTCAAAAAGGTATTTAGAAATGAATTATATGCTAGGTCAACAGCCCCTTCTTCATACACACTCTTCCAATCTTGAACTAACAAGTCATTTTTTAATTTATTCATGGGTGATCTGTTCTTAATCTCCTCTGTATATTTATTTTGCTGGTATCCAAAATATAGTGTTTACATTCATGGAGTACAAATATTGGCAGATGGTCAGTAATATCATTTATTAACAAACCACTTTCTAAATTACTACTCATATTATTTGTGAGAATATTATCTATTATTGTTGCTGAGTGGGTGGTAATTCTGCTCGGTTTGTTTATACATGGATATAGGCCTGTACTGTACATTACATCAATAAACTCCTCTATTGCAGGTGATTTACTCGGATTTAAAAAATCTATATTATAATCCCCACAGAAATAAGCAACCTTCTGCTTGGCATTCAAAACCAAGGCCTCAAACACTTTTTTAAAGCTTTCAATACCAGAGTTGGGTGCTCTATAAACACAACTAACGACTACATTCTTCATTTTACCCATATCGATTTCCACCGTTAAACACTCACAAATATCATCAATAACAGTCGTCATACTTTTAACAATCATATGATTTAACCTATTATCCACAAACATTGCAACTCCCCCACCTCTTTTATTTACTCTATTCACATAATGTAATTAATAAGTCAAGTCAAGTCAAGTCACCTTTATTTATATAGCGCTTTTTACAATACAGATTGTATCAGAGCGCTTCACAGTGATAACATGAAAACAATATAACAAAGTTTGTTTCTAAAAGATATTGCGTCAACGTCCACCTTAAGTAAGGCAGATCAATAATATTATTGAATTTTAAATGTCCCCAACTAAGCAAGCCAAAAGCCAAGGCAACAGTGGCAAGGAACCAAAACTCCATCAGGGACAGAATGGAGAAAAAAACCTTGGGAGAAACCAGACTCAGTCGGGGGGCCAGTTCTCCTCTGGCCAACGAAGGAACAGTGCATGATTCGGGCAGCATTACAAGTCAGATTGGATCGGAACATTTAGAGTATTTTTTGGAAGTCCAAGTATGCACGCCGGTCTTAAGACGAGTTGTTGAGGATCAGTGCCGTCCACCATAGAGAGTCCATATCGCCCGTGTTGAGTCGTCACTTCATAGGCTTTGTGATTGGAGCATCTGAAGTCTCCGTGAGAGGCTGGATACAAACTGGAGCTGACGAACGCCATTTTCTCGGGACTCGCGTCCCGAGATAACAGCAGAAAAGCAAAGGGAAAATAATTAGCGTAGCTGCTGTTCATAATGATGATTTCCATAACACAGGCGTAAATGACAAAACATGAAGACAGTGACTCTTGCGTCCCAAAATCACCCCCCTCCGTCCCCCACTCAACTCAGCCCAGCTTACTGACCTATACGTCCCTCCTGCTGCTGAGACCTAACCACAATCTCACAATCTCTCCGCAACCCAACCATACGCGCCAACCCGTTGACTAAGGCTGTCGAGCCCCACTGGTGCGTTAAAGCAGTTTCAGTGGACAACGGTTCCGTATGGCATACTACCTACCGCAACACAATATCTGCCCAACCACCCGTCATTCACGCAATATACACAGGAACGTAATGACTGCAAATATTATGCAACCTATACAGATAACCTACAGTCTCTTCAAGTTTTATAGTATTAAATGCATTTGATCTGATTCAGCAGTATTATAAAAGGTAAGCATTATGTAAATGCTTGGCTGAAGAGATGCGTCTTTAATCTAGTTTTGAACTGGGACAGCGAGTCAGAGCCTCGAACAATATCAGGAAGGCTATTCCAGAGTTTAGGAGCTAAATGTGAGAACGCCCTCCCTCCTTTAGTGGACTTAGATATCCTAGGAATGACTAGAAGCCTCGAATTTAGTGATCTTAAAGAACGCGATGGATTATAGGGCGATAGAAGGTCCATTAAATACACAGGAGCTAAACCATTTAGGGCTTTATAGGTCAGTAGTAGTACTTTGTAATTGATACGGAACTTGATAGGTAACCAGTGTAGAGATGATAAAATTGGTGTTATATGATCATATTTTCTTGACCTAGTAAGAACTCTAGCGGCTGCATTTTGCACTAACTGTAGCTTGTTTATTGAAGATGCAGGACAACCAGCTAATAAAGCATTACAGTAATCTAGTCTCGAGGTCATGAATGCATGAACTAACTTTTCTGCATCAGAAACAGATAGCATGTTACGTAATTTAGCAATGTTTCTAAGATGGAAAAAGGCTGTTCTTGTAACATATGAAATATGATTTTCGAAAGACAAGTTGTGGTCTAGTATAACTCCCAGGTCTTTTACTGTAGAGGATAAAGTAACAGTACATCCTTCTATATTAAAGTTGTATTGTAAGTGGTTTTGTGGATAGTTTTTTGGACCAACAAGTAATACCTCCGTTTTTTCTGGATTTAGTAGCAGGAAATTATGCGTCATCCAGCATTTTATATCTTTAAGACACTCTGTCAATTTTGATGAGTTAGTATTTTCATCTGGTCGTGATGAAATATATAATTGAGTGTCATCAGCATAACAGTGGAAATTAATTCCATGTTTTCTTATAATATTGCCAAGTGGCAGCATATATATTGAGAATAGCAGAGGGCCTAACACCGATCCTTGCGGCACTCCATAGTCTACTGACGTTATCTTCGATTTTTCCCCATTTAAACAAACAAAATGGTAACGGTCTGATAAATACGATCTAAACCAGCTTAATGCCTGTCCCTGAACACCAGTGTAGTTTTGTAGTCGATCCAAGAGTATTTTATGATCTATAGTGTCAAACGCAGCACTAAGATCGAGTAGAACTAATATTGAGATACAGCCTTGGTCAGAAGCTAAAAGTAAATCATTTGTAATTTTAACTAGCGCAGTTTCTGTGCTATGATGCGGTCTGAATCCTGACTGAAATTTTTCATATATCTCATTTTCTTGCATGAAAGAGCACAATTGAGCGGACACAGTCTTTTCTAGTATTTTAGACATAAATGGAAGATTTGAAATCGGTCTGTAATTTGCTAAGTTATTTGGATCTAATTGCGGTTTCTTAATGAGAGGTTTTATAACTGCCAGCTTGAATATTTTTGGAACATGACCTAAAGATAAAGACGAGTTAATAATATTAAGAAGAGGCTCTTCCACTATAGGTAACACTTCTTTCAGAAATTTAGTTGGTATTGGATCTAATAAACAAGTTGTTGGTTTAGATGCAATGATAAGTTTTTTTAGCTCTTCCTGTCCTATAGTTGTAAAGCGGTGTAGTTGTTCTTGAGGGGCGATAAATGAGGCTGAATCATAAGACACCATAGAGGATTGTACATTTACAATTGTGTTTCGGATGCTTTCTATTTTCTCATTGAAGTAGTTCATAAAATCATTACAGCTATACTGTAACGGAATAATTTGCTCGGGTGATGTCTGTTTATTTGTTAGTCTAGCCACGGTGTTAAATAAAAACCTTGGATTATTTTGGTTATTTTCTATTAGTTTGCTGAGATGCTCAGCCCTGGCTGCTTTTAGAGCTTTTTTATAACGTGACATACTGTCTTTCCACGCGATTCTAATTCAATTTCTAGTAACTTGTTCAAAAAAATTACTTTCCGGGTCAATATCTCGTTCCTGCATAGTAATTGTTCAATTTGATCGCAAACTTTCTTCCCAATCTCACACATCCTAATCAATGCACATACACACCAGTGAAAGTGATAATAAAGCAATTTGCACAAGAAAAATCTAACAACATAAAATAAGAAAAAAAAATTTTTTTTTTAGAAGATATAATATTAAGTTCCAACAGGTAAGCATATTGTAATAGGAGAGTGGGTTCAATATATGTCTCTGGAACACGAAAAAAAGCAATTGGAAAAACAAGTCATCCATCAGTCTCAACCAAAAAGGGAAAAAAATACCTTCATAGTTTGTAGCAGGGTTGTTCCAAATAAATGTAAATCTGCTCACCACCACCAAGTTGGACTCTTTATGTCTGAAACAAACCTCTATCAGATAGATCTGGGCCTCAAGAGAATGTTCTTGTTGGCTAAACAATGCCATATTTCTCCAGGTCTTTGAGGTCCCGGATTAACAGGACCTTCATCTCCTCACCAGATAAAGCATTTGTACGTATCCAAATTTTACAGTCCCTTGTCCAAGTTGAATGGATTTTCCTTTGTTTCTTCAGTGCCCTTGCATGTTAAGCTATTTCAGCATTCCTTTTCGTGAGATGTTCATTCACATACACATGCGTGTCCTTTAGCTTTTTTCCTTGTTTCAAGAGTTCTATTTTCTGTTTTCTGTTTACAAATCTCAAAATGATGGTTCTTTCCATTTGTCCGTTCCTTTTGGGGAGGGTATAGCAAGCAGCGATACTCTCCTTGTGAATAGAGATATCCCTTCTATTGAAGAACTTGATCACCTGCTCCTCCAGCGTCTGTTTTTCTTCCTCTGTTATATCAACTTTGCTGCTCTCCCCTCGGGTGACATTGGAGTAAGTGCGGTGTGTTGTTTTTAGGCCATTAATGACCACATCTTCTTTTCTTGTATATTGCTCCAAGTCATCAACTCTTTTCTCCAACTCTGCAATTTTCTCATCCTTCTGTGCAAGTTATTTAGTTTCTTCACATCCTCTACCAAACCGCTTATCTTGCCCACATTTTCAGCCATTCCATCAATTTTCTTTGCCAATTCTCTCAGAGCTTTCTTGACATCCTCCATTTTGAATTTGACTGGTTTTCACAGTCTTGACAAGTATTGTCAGAAGTGCCCCAAAACATCAAAATAATGGGAAATACTCATAAAGGTTAAATCCCAATATCCATATAAAGCCATAGACTTCACTTATCTACTTGGATGTCAAGTCATTTTCATGATTTTTGACGGATTCAGTTGCAGTCTCTCAATGCCCTTCACTCAGCAGTCATCTTCCCCTTCATTTGAATAAATTATTCATGTTAAAAATAAGTTGTTAATCTAATTCATTATCAATTATTGAATTTAATTGATCAGACATGTTTTATTGACATTTTAATAAACAAAACAAACAAATGGTTTCAAGTTTGTTATAATTAAAAGCATTTGTTCAACAAAAAAAAAAATCCAGTTTTCATTAATTTAACTGTCATTTTAACTGATGATAATAATAACAACCATAATTTAATAATACAGTTTATTTATTTAATAATTGATTAATACTGTAAACCGTGATATTTTCTGAGACAATCTCATACCATTACAACCCTACACGGAGAGTCCCCCACCCCCGCTGTTAAAAAAGTAACTCAGCAACTTTTATTCTGAGTACATTTTAAATGAGCTACTTTTTACTTTTACTTGAGTAGATTTTTAGAACGGTAATTTTACTTGTACTTAAGTAAAATTTCATTGAAGTAGTAGTACTTTTACTTGAGTAGAATATTTTATTACTCTTTCCACCTCTGTTGTTAATAGTTAACGTAAATCGACTGCACCTACGTAAACATAATTTTGAATTACTGTCCAGCCATACTGTAGAATTAAGCTTATATTTCTGAATAGTAGTCCTCGACTCTTATTTGGACATGAAAGGTGATGGAAAAGGATACTGACTACGCCAAGTCTAGATGTTTATGAATTAACATTCAAAGGAAAAAAACAAACACTCAGATAATATCTACAAGGGCTAATTTCTGTACAAACCTTCAATTTCAATATCATCCAGTGACTTCCCCTGCATGGTGGAAAGGTTTCCTTTCTCCATTGACAAAAGAAGTTTGGAAATCTTAGCCAGTTGTGTTGTGGGAACTGGTAATCTGTAGAAGTCACGGTGAACACGGATGTCGTGACCCAGGAAATCTGCAACCTGATCAAGTTCATTGTTTTTTAAATTAAGGACTAGTGAAAGTGTGGCAACGTGTTTCCTGAGTTGTGTTGACCTGAGGTACACCGGGTGCTTTGCTCCACACTGGCTTGCATGAACACGCAAACAGTCCTGTCCTCTGTAGTGGCTCATTGATGTTGGTCTTGCAAACAGGAAGACATTTGTGGCACAAATGCCACATTCAGTTCTTCTACTGGCAAGTAGTGACAAAGCACCCACCACACTTGGTGTGAGCAGAACGGCAACCTTTCTGCCCCTTTTCCCCATGATTTTAATTCAGCTGAAATAGTTACAGAGTTTCTGTTCAGTCTTCGACAACCCCAGTGCAACATCTTCATGAAGCTTTGCGTTGTCCCTTTCATTAAAACTTTTGAGGCGCATTTTCGAAACTTCCCCAGCATGTCTTAGATTGAACACAATGATTTGTGCAAGTGTGAGTTTTGTGCAACTCTTCCTTCAAGCTGCAGAAGGCACTTTCTGCTGATTTCTCAAGGTACTGATGAAGGATCTGAACATCTTCAGTGGAGGGCAATGTTGTATTTGGCATCACTCAGTGTGTTCAGGGCACTGTGTGTCACCAACTAAGACCACCTGGAGGTGTAAAACTTCTTGAATATGTCAGGGTACCTGATCAGTTCTTCATCTTCTGCCATGAGTGCCCTACAATGAATAATGCATTTTATGCAGTTTATGGCCCAGTTTAAGCGCAAGGCTTGGTTTCTGGTACGAGGGTTTTTCTTCATCAAAACCTGAAACTTTCTTTACTGCTTGCACAACTCTCTGGAAGTTAACAGGTTTAACAGCGTCCTCTAGGTTATGTACTGAGAATTCTGTACGCAGCCATAACAACAAACGCCAAACTTCACAGAGCTTCTGTCGAATGTATTTATATTTTGTAGGGTCTTGTCCATGTTTGTTATAGAGTGACTGGGCAAACTGAATAATAAGCCGTTTTCTGGCTTAAAGGGGAATCTGCGGACATGTCTCCAAAACTCCTTACGTATGTAGTACATCCCTTGACAATACATACAGTGAATAAACTTTCCTGCCAGTGCTTTAGCTTTTGGCTTTCTCTTTCTTCCATCTTGGAAAACTGTAATGTTATGTTTAAAAGTTCCCTTATTCCTCATTTTTTTCTAAAAATATCTTGCGCTCTTGAGTCCTCAAGAAGGGAAAATGCTTGGACAATTTCAGTATGTGTCTTGTGTATTTTCAAGTCGCAGGAAATTTTGCTTTGTGGCTTACCACAAACATAACAGTGATTTGTTTTACTCATAATCAGATGTGGTAATTCTTGTTCATGAGTCATGGCTTCATCCTTTAGCTTTTCCTTTGATGCGTCTTTGATAGAATTCGCTGAATTAGATGTGTCAGCAGCATTGGAAATCATCTTATTTTTAAGGGGTGGCCAACATTTTGATATACTGGGCACGACTGGGGTGCCTGTGTCTGGCCCATAAGATGTTCCAACATCAGGCGTTACTGGTTTTACTTGAATATGTGCAGCTCTTTCTTGACTTGACTTTAAGGGTATGCTGCCATCTGAATCATATTCATCATCATATTTTGACTCCAAGTCAGGTATGTATTCCTTGTCAGACATGTCCTCAGCATCATCAGATGATATTTGGTCCAATTCTGGATGTGGAATTTTGTCCTGATCTGACAGCAGTTCATCCTCAGAAGCCTTAGGAGACTGCTGCGCCTGATTTGGTGAGAAAGCAAAATTATTTTACATGGTGATTGAATCATATAGACAGTTCTAGTTCAACACTCACTCAGTAGATACTCACATGTGCTGTGTTGTTAACCTTCTGGGGTCGGCAATCACGCCGGCGTGATCTGCTCACTTTTTTTCTTATCAGTGCAAAACAAACTCAAAATACTTTGTTGATTTTGATCTTACATATAAGTGTTACACATCATTCAATACTGTTAAATGTCTTCTTTTTTTTGTGTACACTCTTATTAACATCAAAACCTTGTGTTTTTGTAAAATAAATAAAATAAACAGGGTGCGCTTTCAGCTCACTCTGTCTCCGCAAAAATCTTTCTGAAACGCGTCCGAAAAATGAACTGTAACTCAGTAAATACTTGTCACAGAGACACGAAAGATTTCTCTTTATGAAGCTGAAATTCTCTTCTTTTAAATGAATTTATATAAATTTATATGAATTTATATAAAAAAGCAACTATTCTCAGTTGATGTAATCTATATGAAAAGAGTGAGATGTCGGTCTTTTTCCTTTCACCTAATTATAGCGTATGACGTGTTAATGTGACCACGCCCACTGAGAGCGCGCGCTATTCAAACGTTAATGTTGAGGCAAGCCATGAAAACGCCCACATCAGAACGCGCTAACCTCTCGTCTTGCTGCGCAGTGAGGAATAATTCCTGGAAAAGTTAACTCAGTTACCTGTTTCATTCGAGGAGCACGGATTCAGCTGATGTAGTAAGTCATTTATTCTTAAGTGCTTTGTTCTAATCGCGTTATTGAATAGTGTCTGTAAACTACACAAAGACTGTTTAAATATTATATGCGTGTCTGTGTGCGAATGAATGGACGAATTCACAGACCATGTGCGTTCATTCACTCTCGCTCCTACATTAGTAAGTCTACTGAGATTTGTTCTAATCGTAATATAGAATAGTATCTGTAAAACCAAAAAGATTGTTTCAATATGAATCTGGTGTCTGGGTGTGTGAACAAACGAACGCACAGATGCATAGCCTACTGTTACAGACGAAATAGATTAGAAAGTTTTTACTATAAAATAGACATCAAAAAAGCTTAAGTTAGACAGTTTCTGCTCATATATTAAATATATAGTATGTTTTGTAAAAAATAAATTAATCAACTGTTATCCAATGCAAGCTTATAATACTTTATATGGGAAAAAAATTCTTTTCAAGATGTTTCCAACTCTAACTTTGAACCAATTCTATACAATGACCCATATAACCTATTTGACCAGGATTTGTTTACAGGTATGACTAAAAATGGGTTTTTGACTTTCATTTATATTTTGATTTTATATATATATATATATATATATATATATATATATATATATATATATATGTAGCAGCCCTTGGGTCCAAAGAAACAGAGAGAGTCTCGACTGATGCATAAGGTGTCCTTTATTTAGTTCGTCAAACCAGCATGACGCTCAACTTTCACTCCATCACCTTAGCACCGTGAAAACTGTATTGAAAACATACAACAAACATTTCACACACACTTATTTTCATGACTACAAACGGCATTACGCAAGTAAAACATTCAACATGACAAACATTAATTATCAGCAAATAAACCATACATGTGTATTATGAAATATCCATAAATGAGAGCATATCATACCTCGCTGTGCTCACCAAGGAATGCAAACAATATCATTTCTTCCGTCATGAAACGTGCGTCGAGTTCTTTAAATTCATGCATAAAACACGGGATCTCCAGATAAAACACATATAGACTCACTCAAAGACAGCTGCCTCCCATTCACACCGCCAACCACCTTTAAATATTCATCTTACCTTGTGCAAACTACGGTGCCACCAAAGGGACAAATTTCATCGTTACAGGTGCACCACATTTCAGGTCAATCACATACGAATAACATTAAAATACATACAAAGATAAATATACTTGAATAAGGTACAAACAATTACACAAATATTTTAATCACTAATCCAACCCATACTTCATTTAATTAACAACATACATTAAACTCCAAAGTGGTCCTTTACAATATATATGTATATGTTTGTATATGTATGTTGTCCTTTAAATTTTTCCTTGTGTGACACCTGAATGAAAGGCTCATTATTATGCGGGTCAGGTGAGAATCACCTAATTATTCATGATGGGGCTTGGACTGTTCAAGCCCATTCGCATATTGCCTTGGCAAACAAAAAAAAAAAAAACCCAATTCACAGTTTTATGTGAATGATTAGGCAGGATGTTTTTCAGATCATTTTTTGAAGAAAAAACACTAGGCAACAACATCCATTAGTCAAAAGTCTTGTGGACACATATTTATTATGTGTTTTGTAGCTTTATTTCAGAAACTTTCATTTTTAGTTTTTTCAATAACCACGCATAAACAATATTCTCTCAAATATACAAACATGTAGATACATATTATATCACATATTATGGTAGCCCTGTTTGTGCTAAATATAGTGTAATTTCACCTGTGCCATTAATATGTTTATAAGCAACTGAAAAAAACACAAATGTCACAGCATGTCAGAACATCTCAAGAACCCCAAAAACACCTTAGACCCCAGAGGGTTAACCCTCTGGGGACCAAAAACGCGCCCGCGCATTTTGCTGGGGTTTTTTCACATAGCAGCAACATACACTTAAAATACTCCGTCATTTATGGTCATATAAATAAAATCAATACATGATTATAAACTATAGAGGGTCTTCTTTTTTTGTGTACACTCACATTAACATCAAAACCGTGTGTTTTTTTTAAAATAAATAAAATAAACAGGGTGCGCTTTCAGCACACTCTGTCTCTGCAAAAATCTTTCTGAAACATGTCTGGAAAATTAACGAAAACTCAGCCAATACTTCACAATCACACAAACATGAAACATACGTCTAAAGAATGCTTTAAATTTCTACTTTTAAATAAAACAATTCACATTTAAAACAAATATTCTGCTGCAATGTAAACTGTATGAAACTAAAGAGAAGTACAGTTTCTCCTGTCTCAGCTCATTATCGTTAATTTGTTCACACCCACTCGCAGAGCGTGCTATTCATAAGATAACGTGTTGAGGCCATATGCAAAATAGATAAACACCCCCAGGCAAATTGTCACGGCCAGTTGAAGTGAACAAGAGAGTAGGATCCATTTGCAGTATTTATTAAACATACACACTCTAACTACAGAAACGTGAACAAGAAACAAGGTCAGGACAGAACAACCAGCTCACAAACATTAAGCACTCACAAAGACACACAGGCTTAAATGAGCTAACATGATAACGAGAGGGTGTGGTCAATGGGAAACACCTGGGAAGGGTATTAACACGCAGGGAACAATTAACCAAGAACATTACAAAACCACAAGACTAAACACATGACCACTAAACATGAACCCAAATACAGAACTAAACACGTGACAGAATCCCCCCTCTATGGAGCGGATACCAGACGCTCCACAAACATAAGTCCCGGGTGGTGGTGACACAGAGGGAGTCCAAGAGGGAGGTGGTGGGGACAAGACAATGAAATAAACTGTGCCTGCAACCAGGGTGGGGCAGGCAGTTCAGGAACAAACTCAGTGGCGCCCTCTACCACCTGTTCCGGGTCAAGTCTGAGAGTGACCTCCATGACGTGTTCCAAGACTGACTCTCGAGCGACCTCTACGGCGTGCTCGGGAACAAACCCTCGAGCGACCTCCACGGCGTGCTCGAGAACAGACTCGGCCTCGCTCTCCGCAACGAATCCAGGGACGGCCTCCTCCTCCGCGCTCCCAGGTACAGCTTCCTCCGCCGTGATCTCAAGAACAGCTTTCTCTGCCGCGATCACAGGGACAACCTCCTCTGCGGCGATCTCGGAGACAGGTTCCTCCGCCGCGATCTCAGGGACAGCCTCCTCCACCGCGATCTCAGGGACAGCCTCCTCCACCGCGATCTCAGGGACAGCCTCCTCCACCGCGATCTCAGGGACAGCCTCCTCCACCGCGATCTCAGGGACAGCCTCCTCCACCGCGATCTCAGGGACAGCCTCCTCCACCGCGATCTCAGGGACAGCCTCCTCCACCGCGATCTCAGGGACAGCCTCCTCCACCGCGATCTCAGGGACAGCCTCCTCCACCACGATCTCAGGGACAGCCTCCTCCACTGCGATCTCAGGGACAGTCTCCTCCACCGCGATCTCAGGGACAGCCTCCTCCACCGCGATCTCAGGGACAGCCTCCTCCACCGCGATCTCAGGGACAGCCTCCTCCACCGCGATCTCAGGGACAGCCTCCTCCACCGCGATCTCAGGGACAGCCTCCTCCACCACCACGATCACCGGGACAGCCTCCTCCGCCGCGATCTCAGGGACAGCTTCCTCTGCCGCGATCACCGCTTTCCGGAATAAAGTGAGCTTGTGGGGCTCCCCTTGAACCGAACCCACATTGAATGGTGAGTTGGTTATGAAAAGGGCAAAGCCAACATACTGTGCCAGTGTGTATTGCGGGGTATCAAACGGCATAAGTGAATAAAGGAACTTGTCGATTCCCCGACCAAACATGTCCTTCAAAGCAGCGTCCTCAATATCCACCTCCTGGCAAAATTCACAAAACTCCCGCACATACTCATCCATCGGACGATTCTCCTGGCGGGAGCAAAAAACTGATGGATCCTTTGTCTGGTGAGTGCTTCTGTCACGGCCAGTTGAAGTGAACAAGAGAGTAGGATCCATTTGCAGTATTTATTAAACATACACACTCTAACTACAGAAACGTGAACAAGAAACAAGGTCAGGACAGAACAACCAGCTCACAAACATTAAGCACTCACAAAGACACACAGGCTTAAATGAGCTAACATGATAACGAGAGGGTGTGGTCAATGGGAAACACCTGGGAAGGGTATTAACACGCAGGGAACAATTAACCAAGAACATTACAAAACCACAAGACTAAACACATGACCACTAAACATGAACCCAAATACAGAACTAAACACGTGACACAAATGCCTTAAAAGCAGCAAGTTTCATAACAAGATTCACTCACTTTCCTGCACGTTTGGAAGATGGCACGCTACACCGGCGCGGAAGCTCTTCAGCTCGTCCTGGACAGTAACGAAGAGTTCACATTTTCCTCAGAAGAAGAGCGGGACTCTGACGATGAACGTTTGTATTTTGAAGAGCGACTTGATCCAGCCATGGATACAATTTCGGATGAGTAAGTCTTTTAGTTTAACTTACATTCGTTGACAAGCTATTTTATATAAACATGTACATATTTTACTGGTTGGACTATTTCCAGACTTGCCATCCAGTAGCCTATTCAGAGTATTGAAATTTAAAATATGTCTTAATAGGCAGGTTTTACTTACATTTAAATTGTCTAGCCTATATGCTAAATGCTGTATGATATTTAAAATGATATTTAAAAAATATTATCTATGTTTAGATTAAATTGTGACTAGGCTATAGTGTTTATGCTACTGTGAGATACCTGCCTTTAGTTTTGTTTATTTTACTTACATTTGATTTGCTTAGAGCCCGCATCAACGGGGCATAAGCATTTACTGTGAGATACCTGCCTTTAGTTTTGTTTAATTATCGCTCACAATTGCTTTGTTTATAGCCGACTGATTATTTTTTAATCACATTTGATTTGCTTAGAGCAAATTTAGAACATTTAGTTTCTCCACATAGAGGAATTATAATAAAACAGATTGAAAACCTTTGAATCTCCTCTCATTCTTTGTTCAGGCTGCTTCACTTGATGGGCCATTAGCCATTGGGAGAGTGTCTGTCACCCCTGGTCTGAATCTCATTAATATTGATAGGCCATTACCACTCCCACGCATAAACCTCTTCTGACCAAAAAACTGTCATACAAAGTATAAATTAATGTCATTGTTTTATGTGAACGATCAGGCAGGATGATTTTCACATCATTTTGAAGCCAGAACTCGAAGCGACAACATCCATTAGTCAAAAGTCTTGTGGACACATATTTAGTATGTGTTTTGTGGTTTTATTTCAGCAACTTTCATTTTTATTTGTTTCAATAACCACGCATAAACATTATTCTCTTAAAAATACAAACATGGACATACATATTATAACACAGATTATGGTAGCCCCGTTTGTGCTATATAGAGTGAATTTACACCTTTGCCATTAACATGTTTATAAATAACTGAAAAAAGCACAAATGTCAGTGCATGTCAAAACATCCCAAGGGCCAAAAAAACACATTGGTCCCCAGAGGATTAACATGCGTTTTTTCAGATTATATTTAGTTTTGCTTAGAAAAGGCTGGCCCAAACCAGTTTTATTTCATCAATTATTGAAATAATGAAATATTTAGTAATACACTTTTATGACAGAAATATCACTAGTCTACATGTAAACTTAAATCATTTAATTCCTTCATTATCAACACTGTCTAGAATAGCGATTTAAGTGTGAATTGCGACTTCTCTTTGTGTTAAGTCAGCCTCAGACTCCGATAGCCTGTGGGGGGTTGGAGGGACAGTTGCTGGACAAAGGTGTTAATGTTCCTCTTTCATATGGAGAGTGTCGGATAGCCAGCCTGATGAGCAGGCAAAATTATTGTACGGATAAATCTGTGTCCAAATGTAGGCCCCATATCTTATTAAATTATAAATATTGTAGTTTATTTATTGTAGCCTATTTAAAGTTTTTTTTCACACAAAATTTCAATTGAAGTTATTGTAAGGTGAATTCAACAAGGCATGCTGTGTTTAAATAATAAGCACAACACTTTGTTTTTATTGTAAGTATACAGAAAAATAATAGACACTTAACATGATCGAATGATGTTTAACACTTATATTTAAGATCAAAATCAACAGAGTCTTTTGAGAGAAAAAAAGCGAGACAATCGCGCCGGCGCGATAGCCGACCTCAGAGGGTTAATAACAGAAGAATATGTACAAGTATGTTATTTGGGGTAAAAGGCACAACAATTTACATGATAATAAACAGCCGCAGACTTTAACATTCTTTTTGGAATGACATGGTTAAATTCAAATAGTAAATATAATGGTAACACTTTAGAATACTGTATCTTACTTCCTGCATAACTAATAAGGAATTATTGAAGAACTAGTAGGTAATTCTGCATTAACTACTTCTTCACTGCTGTTAACTACTAAGGTAGATGTGTTAACTAATCAGTATGTAATATAATTTTATGATTGTGTTAAGTAACAGTTAATTAATCAATAACTAATGAATTCTGTCATACCTCCTGAAGAACTACCATTAATTATCTATTTATTAAGGTTCAAGAAAAATAACTATGAAGTAACTACTAATGAAGAGTCATACACAGTAGTCACTACAATGATCCAGTTTTGTTTTTTTTAGCATTGTAGTGGTGGACGTACACAAATCAAGTGCTTGAGTAAAAGTACAGATACCCCAATATAATATTACTCCAGTAAAATTATAATTAGGCCATTTTCAAAAGTACAAAGGTAATTAATTTTTAAAGTACTTAAAAAGTAAAAAGCATATTATTATACTTAGTTCTTATAGATTTTAAACTTATTTGGCACCATTCAAGTTCCGGCAATATTGCGGTGGTCTACATTTTACAGTGATTTGGTGATGCAAGACTTTTGCATCCTCTTCTGGAGAGTTCTCATCGCCGCCGATATGGTGCATTTCTTCTGCGAAATACAGGTTTGTGTACTTTTTATTTAATCTATGAAATCATTACTGTGCTGTAAATCATTTTATTTTATGCAAGGCAACAATACAAGGACGCGATGTCAGTTAGCCTATAGCTGAGTCTGTCTTTTTTGCGTGATGGAAACGCCTGATCCCTTGCATAAAACAAATTATTTTATTCATAAAGATAGTAAATCTATTTACATCAGATGTTAAAATATGTTCTTAGAGCTGTGCACTGTTTGTTTATGGGGAGGTTATGGAGTCAGTCACAGCATATTTCAGCTACGAGTGAAACGCAGGGCGGCGGTCTGAAGTTGGGCAGTTTCCCCGCTGAACACGAGCCCAGTTCCCGCAAGAGATCCAGCAATCACTACCGTGGAAACGAGACCAGTTGATTAATTGAATTAATTTTAAAGGTTTAACTTTTGATTTTAAAATGTTTGTTAAACGAGTTTAAATGTAGGCAGTATACATGTTAAAACAAAATATCATCTGAAATAAAGGAAGATATCATGTAGCTTAAACGAGTCATTGAAGTGTATTTTACAAAGGTTATAGATAATTGCGTTAATAGTGTTTTTTTTTCAGTAAGTTTTATTTGAGTCAGAAGTATGTGGTAATTCTTTAATGGGTTTCCTATATTTTCACTTTAGAATACTGTTTCAGGTTATAAGTAATTCCTGAAGAATTATCTAATAATTCTTTATTAATTACTAATAAGTTCCCTATATTTTCACTTTAGAATACTGTTTCAGGTTATAAGTAGCCTAATTCCTGGATAGTTATTTGATAATTCTTTATTTATTACTAATGGGTTCCCTATTTTTTCACTTTAGAATACTGTTCCAGGCTCTAAGTAATTCCTGAAGAATTATCTAGTAATTCTTTATAAATTACTAATAAGTTCCCTATATTTTCACTTTAGAATACTGTTTCAGGTTATAAGTAGCCTAATTCCTGGATAGTTATTTGATAAATATGTATTAATTACTAATGGGTTCCCTGTATTTTCACTTTAGAATACTGTTCCAGGTTATAAATCATTCCTGAAGAATTATCTAATAATTCTTTATTAATTACCAATAAGTTCCCTATATTTTCAGTTCCCCTCAGTTGTTGCCTAAAATACATGAATTTACTCAATGGCATTCTATGCTGAGGAAAACAGACACACAGTACTGTATATAAAATATAAAAACTAATCTGAGGTTAGTTTTGTATGACTGTTCATTAGTTAGGCTACTTCTTAGTTATTTTTCTTGAACCTTAAGTCCTTAATTAGTAGATAATTAGTAGTAGTTCTTCAGGAGGTATGACAGAATTCATTAGTTATTGATTAACTAACTGTAACTTAACACAATCATAAAATTCTATTACATACTGATTAGTTAACACATCTTCCTTAGTAGTTAACAGCAGTGAAGTAGTTAATGAAGAATTACCTACTAGTTCTTCAATAATTCCTTATTAGTTATGCAGTAAGTAAGATACAGTATTATAAAGTGTTACCAATTTCGGTAACACTTTAGAATACTGTATCTTACTTAATGCATAATTAATACGGAATTATTGCAGAACTAATAGGTAATTATTTATGAACACTTCAGTCACTACTATTAACTACTAAGGAAGATGTGTTAACTAATCGGTAAGTAATATCATGCTTTTTATTGGGTTAAGTAACAATTAACTAATCAATAACTACTGAATTCAGTCATGCCTCCTGAAGAACTACTATTAAGTATCTACTAATTAAGGTTCATCAAAAATAACTATGAAGTAACTACTAATGAACAGTCACACAATTAGCCATTACAATAATCAGGTTGGTCTTTTTCTTTACTACCAATGCTAGTATTATTATTATGTATGTATGTATCATTATTTTTACTACTATAGAAATGCAATATGGATTTAGTGGAATTACTGCACTCCCAAAAATAGTCATTTAAGCAACATTTTTTTCCTGTATGGTCTATTGCTTTGTGAGTGAGGTCTTTAAGAAGAAATAAACTTAGGAATGGAACCCCATCCCAACTCTAAGTGCCTTGCCATAACTAGCCAACTTACCGCAGGTAGGATTATGAATTTATATACAATACAGTATGTGTGTCTGTATTGGGTAAACTATTTCAAATTAGGCAATGACTGAGGGGAAGTGAAAATACAGGAAACCCATGAATATTTAAAAAAGAATTACTACATAATTCTTAAGGAATTACTTAAAAATTACTGAAGGAAAGTGAAAATATAGGGAAACCATTAGTAATTACTGCATAACTCTGAGGGAATTATCTAGAACCTGGAACAGTATTCTAAAGTGAAAATATAGGGGATAATGAATGATTATCGGGTGCTGAACTGTAATTCCACATTACAAGATGACAAATTATTAGAACATTGAAATTTATTGCAAAAAAGTGTTGAAAACATGATTTCAAAAAAAAAAAAAAAATCCACAACAAAACAGCAGGTAATCACTGTCATAAAGAATTGTTTAAATTCCAAAACTTTTACACCAAATTACAAAAAAAAAACTGACAAAATAAAATGTCAACAAATAAAATTAATGTGTATGCACTCCCAAGGCCTGAACTTCAACCTTGCCAATGTTTCTCTAACACACTTTTGAACAAAAGTTACTTTTGTTTTTGGCAAAGGTCAATGAGCAAGCCATTTTTCTTTTTTTGCTCAATGACACTTTGAAGTGGCTCCTTCATGCACATTTCTTTGCATTGTTCTGCAAACTGTGACAGTTTCTGGCCTCTGTGGAATGTTTCTCGCAAGGTCTTGTAGGCTTCACCGTCACAAGCATCTAGCTCAGCTATCGCTGCAGTATCCACTATTGTTTTGCGGTCAACCCCACACTTGTGGTATGCCAGCGTTTTGGTGATTCCCTGTTGCAAGTACTGCAGGACCTTTTTATATCTTTGGATTGCATGCTCTGGTAGAAACACTGGGAGAGAACAAAGGTGCATGATTGGTAAATAACTCAAATAAGACTATATTTCTCACACACACACACACACACACACACACACACACATACATATATATATATAATTTTTTTTTTTTTACTTTTTCCTAACAATAAATATGTTTCATGATATGATATGATGAAACGCTCTCGATAGGATTCAAAACAATGCAATAGAGTTATCAAAACAGTGTCCCAAATAGTGTGCTTGAAATTATTCACAAATCAAATTTGAAATTCAAGAAATGTTTTTTAAATATGTAATTACACAATACTGAATGCTATTTGAGAGCAGAAAGAACTCTTAATAATGTGGAAAATCCAAGGCATATTACATGTCACACAAAGGTTTTTCATTTTTTTCAATATCAATTTAAATATCATTATTGAGTCTGTTTTTACATGAACAAATATTGTTACACCAAATATTCATTTAGCTTTCTATGATGTTAATTGAGAAGTTAAAACTATTTATGACATTGTTTTTGATAATGCACTTACTAGACAACATTTTACACTAGTATTTAAAACGTTTTCCCAGTACTTTAGGACCCCATTATAAGTATAACCTTGATGATGGCATAGTTATTATGACATTATGACAATAAGAACATACCTCTTCTGCTTTTTTGCATTTTTTGTCCAGCTTTCTTTGATTTTTTCTTATGTTTCCTTGATTTGTGGGGTGAAGACGAAACAGATGAATCAGAGGTGGAATAAGACACTGATTCATTGGAAGAGGATGAAGAGTCAACTTTGTTTGACTTTTTTTTCTTTTCCTTTCTTGCCCTTCTTTTGCCCTTTTTTTCATTCAGGTTCTCTACTTCATCAGAAGAGTCAGGGTTAACAATCATATTTCGCATTTTGGAGGAAGCTCCTTGCATCTCATCCTTTGTTGACAATGCTGACAAGAAATACAGAAAAAAAACACGTCTCAGTTATGCATGTACCCTTAGTTCCCTGAAGAACCGCTGCATCCTCGCTATTGGTTCCATATGTGCTTCACGAAGCAATCACGCAGAGGTGTTCCCACAGCGATGTAGCTCAACCGAAGTTTCTCAACCCGTTTCCCAAGCGATGTAGCTCAACCCAAAATTACTGAAGTTTATCAGTAATGAGAATACATTTTGTGCACAAAAAAAACAACAAAAATAATGACTGTATTTAACTATTCATTTTCTTCATTATTATTTTTTTATTTTTGCGCACAAAAAGTATTTTCTTCACTTGATAAACTTATGGTTGAGCTACTTTAGTCACTTAGACTATTACAAACATTGTCTTTTCTAATTGCCTGGGCCGTCAAGTTTCAATTACAATAGAAGCCTATGGAGGAGTGAGACAGCTCTCAGATTGAATCAAAAATATCGTAATTTGTGTTCCGAAGATGAACGAAGGTCTTACGGGGTTGGATCAACATGAGGGACAGTAATTGCTAATTTTAATTTTTGGGTGAACTATCCCTTTAATGGCCAATTTGCATGGGATAAGAAATCTCAGTAAAACTATTCGCACGGGATTAGTATTACCTGAGGTGATTTTCCCGGACCTTTTTAAAGAAGGTAAAAGTCGCCGTAATCTTTACTGACATTGTCCGTAATTATAACTGAGATTTCACATTTGAACGGGACTAAAATCACTGAGAACCTCTGGTAATAATTACTTTACCCTCCTTTCCATGATTAAATAGTCTCGTCCAAATAGGGCTTAAATCTGTCATTGTATATTGAATGCATTTGCAGCCTTTTCACCTAACTAGACTTGCGATGTTGTTAACTGTGGAGATAAAAAAGGGTCCAGTCTCAGTTAGCCATGATGATTCATTTAACTCGTTAACGAAAGGGTCCAAAACCACGAGTGTACCCTCTCCATAATGTGACATGTGATTGAAATGTCAATTGAGTCCTCAGAATTTTAAGCAAATTTGTATGCTCTTCAATCGTTATAAAGATTGACTTATACTTTATTTTTATGTTTTAATGAGTGCATATTAAAAATTGTACAGTACTTTTTATTAGACAGAGAGCATTTTACCATTTGTCAGACTGCTGCGCATGAAATCCCTCTCGCTCTCTAGATCTCTGCATTTGTCCTCAAGGACTTTGATTTTTGATAGCAAAAATATGTTTTCTTCCTTAATTTTCATTAAGGACACCTGCAGGGTTGGTGCAGGTGGTGTTGGTGGTGTTGATGCTTCTGTTGAAACAAAACACAAACATTTTATTTATGTTAAGAGAACAGCCAAAGTTGATTGGATTTATTATTAGATTAAATATAACATGTCATATGAAATCAAAATGTCATAAAAAAATAAAATTTCCCTTGATGTTGTGATATAATAATTTATAATTAAAAAGTTACAGAGCTCTAAGTGTTGCACTGCCCTAAAAAGAGCATTTATTGTTTTCACCCTGCGAAAACAAGTTTTACAATGTAGAAATTGATAATCTAATGCATGTAATCTAAGTAATAGTTCCCACAGTTTTCATTGTACTCATTAAACTGATAATCAAACAGAAGTTGCCCAGTGCTGTAGTGGTTACCAGGGTAACCGGTCCATAGCGCCATCTGCTGTCAGGGAGTAAATTAGAATTTCATTCGGCCCATGGTGGTCATGGGCAATCATTATCAGAATTATTTAGTGTTTTAGAACGCACTTAACTTATTTAACGGTATGCCATTTGGTGCCAGCTGGCATACGTAAAATAAGTTAAGTGCGTTCTAAAACACTAAATAATTCTGATAATGATGTAGGCCTACTATACTAATTTGCGGTATTTAGAAGTGGCCACAAATCACGTTAACAAAACCGCTTGTTCATTACAGCGATATCGTATTACCGATTACCGGTGTTATACCGAATTCTCATAGTGATGGTAAGTTTAGGATTAGCTCAATACAGTTCAATTACTGCGGTCACTTTGGTGGGCCACAGAATTCGGCACAACACAGGCATGATATGTCTGATTAAGACGCAACGTTACATACTAATATACTGTACAACTTTAAGAAAACATATAATGAAATATACAATTACCGGCTTCTTCGTTATTCTCGTCGATCAGACGTTGAGGTCGAGCCCTTTTCCGCGGATTTTTCTTCTCCATCGCCACGCTTTCTTCCGAGCTGGAACTGTATGTCATACGGTTCTCCAATCCTATTTGCGTACAACGCCCATCTCGGCTAATGAATTCAATCATTTGGTGTGACTCGTCGAGTTCATTACTCCAAAGTGTAATGATATTAATGACTGGATTTATCCCAGTTCTTTTAACATCTTCCAACATTTTAATAACGTTTTTGTTTTTTATTCTGTCTTGCTTAAGCTGTGTGTATGCCATGTTTGGTCCGCTAAATGGCTCTTAAATGAAACGCTTCTTTCCGGATCTTTTCAACCGGTTCGCAAATACTGATCCGGAATGGGCAAATGCATCCAAATCCCTTTTAGGTATATGCTTTAAGATTTAGATAATTTTGTAATTGTCCTGGGATCACATGCACTTTCCCTGAAATTTCAAAAGTAGAAAAGTAAAGCTTCTAAATGTTAAGTTATTATAATACTATCACGAAAAACTCAATTGTCCAATGAGGGCATTGCTTTTTCAGATATTAAGTGGCTTTAGGGTATTACGTAACTTTTCCAAATAAGGACAAAAAGGCGCCTACTGAACCGGATATTGTAGGTCTCCCTCCCCCCTTTATTTCATATCCCCTTGCTGTATAGTTTTGCTTGGTTGCAGGTTTTTGAACAGCAAAATAATGGCACTTGGAACGAAAGTTGTTTCACTTTGTGAGCAAACCAGCAGAAGAGGGACCAGACGATTAATTGAATGGCTACAAAAACATAGACTCATGAAGTCAAGGATGAAATGCAGACTGTGTAAAAAAAAAATGAAATTCCAGAAGACACAAACAGGAGATGGATACCAATGGTAACAATATTAATACATCTTTTTTTTTAAATTATAACTACAATTTATCATGTTTATTGTATATTTTACGATATTGAATTTCTAATCTAAATTATGTTTATGGTGATTTCAGGGAATGTAAAAAGCGAACACATAGTAAGAAAGTGAAAAAGACATGCAGGGCGGGATCAGTTTTTGAGAAAAGCAAGGTCACCTTACAAAACTGGATGAAGTTCATGTACCGGTAGGTAATAACACTGATCTATATCATGACATTATATTATTATATTATTATTATATAGAGTTACGATTTTTTTCCAAGCTCGATTTTACAAATACAAACACATCAAGGACAAATAATCTACCGATTGGTGAGTCAAAAACTATTTTGGGCTTAGGCTAATATTGAATTGATGTGGTTGAATTAATGCAAGCCAATTGAGCAGTGTGTGATTTTACTTTTGCTGCCTGACAAACATAATTGGCCGTTGCACAACAATTAAGGATTAAGAATGGTTGCATTCTGATGCTGGAGTGGACATGAACTACCGGTGTGTGTCTGTGCCGCGCTTGTGTGTGTGTGCGTGCGTGTATGTATGTGTATGTGCGTGCGCGCGCGAGAAAGAGAGAGTAGGCTACACCACGATATTCATACGTTTTTTGTATGAATATCGAAAATATCGATGTATGTATACAATTATACTGTTAATGTTATTTGATATGCCGTGCTTGTGCGTAACGTTTACTGTTATTACGTATTATTATCCTAAACAATAAATCAGATAATCTGGCTTTCATAACTCAGTGCCTACCCTCTTTAAGACATCACCGCACGTCACTGGTAATAATAGGCTGTAAAAATAATTCACAGATTTAATATCTTGATCTTCGATCATGTCTCTACTCTACACCAGACATCCAGTCGCATCCAGTGTAGCAGCATCACTGATTATATGGGTTAAATTTGCTTTTGTCACGGATCTCTGATGTAGACGGTGTTAGTTTAAGCTGTGAATATGTAGGTGCTAGTTAAAGTACCGTAAAAAAAACAGTAATGAAATTAACTTCTTTTTTTTTTTTCAGATACTGTCAAGGACTAAGATTAAGGCAGGTCGACTAGGGTTGCCACCTGTCCCGGTTTTACCGGGATTGTCCTTCTTTTTAATCACCTGTCCCGGGAAATTTATGCATTCTCCCGGGACACTGAATGTCCCGGTTTTCGAAAGGCTACGTGAATATGTATGTTCAAACTGTAGCGCGCGCACGACAGGGAGGGAGAGAGCGAGAGGCCTTGCGTGTGTGTGCTATGTGTGTCTCAAAAAGCGCATGTAAGAAGCGCATGTAATCGCCTTCCCCCGTTGGGCGGGTCATCGATATGTAAAGAGGCGAATGTAAGATCCCACCGTTGGGCGGGTCATCGATATGTAAAGAGGCGAATGTAAGAACCCCCCCCCCCCCCCCCCCCCCCCCCCCCCCCCCCCCCCCGTTGGGCGGGTCAACGATATGTCCCGGTTTTTTATCAGACATAGGTGGCAACCCTAAGGTCGACATGATGCAGGATGGCATAGCAACCCTGAGTAAAATGAGTCAAAAGGTCAGATTGGTCTGTAAAGATGCTTTAAAGAGATATAAAAAGAAGACTGGACAGAGTATGGGTGGAAGAACAGAGTTCATTGTTATAGATGAAAGCAACTTCCGCCATAAAAGGAAGGTGGGATATATTGTATTATTATTAATAATTTTATGTTTTTGAGTTCAAGGGAAATTTCACAGATGATGGCAACATTGAAAAAAAAGTAAAATATACCTTTTAAACAAACTTCAATTTAAATGTGCGTAATAATTAAACAATTTAAAAATACATGTAGGCCTACTGTAAAATATTTCCATGTTAAATTACAGTAACCTACTGGCAGGTACATTTACCAGCATATAATTCTACAGTGTACTGTAATCGCAGTTTATTACTGTTAAAAACATTAGACTACTGTGCTGTATAGAATACAGTACAAGATTTACATACAATTATACTGTTAATGTTATTTTACTGTTCCTATGGTAATCTCCATTAAGTGTTAAATACTGTAAAATTCCTTGAAGTACTGTAGAATATGATCTTTACAATAACAGACACTAATATTTTATTATTTTTTACATTATAATATTAAACCCTCTGAAAATTGATTGCATTGAAATAGCTCAGTCAAGAATGACATTACATTTTTTATTAATTTTATTAAATTCAATACAGTATCTCACGCATTCAGTAATTCACTAATTAAAACTTAAATACATTATACACCCTATAATTTAAAAAAATCCAGATCTGAATGACTTTCTATCTTCTGTTAAACTGTTAAATCTTCAAAAGAATATCTCAGCTCTGTATGTCATACATTGCAAGTGAATGGGTGCCAACACTCCAAAGCTAAAAATTCATCATGATCGAGATTAAGGCTAAAAACATTTACACTGATTTACATTGAGAAAGGAGATATATTTTGTTTTGTTTTCACCCAAATACTTTTGAATTACTTCAGAAGATACTTATTAAAGACTATTTGTATGTTTTTGAAGTGTTTGCAGCCATTCATTTGCATTGTGTGGAAGTATAGAGCTAATATATTCTAAAAAGCTTCATTTGTGTTGAGCAAAAAAAAAAAGTAATACACATCTGGAATGCTGGAATGAGTGTGACTAAATAATAGTATTGTAATTTTAGGCTGAACTATTCCTTTAATGTACTCTGATTTCAGTATCAGTCTTTAATGTGCAATAGTAAGCAAATTGAGGAACAAACCTGGAACTTAAAATTGTATTTAGTAAAATAGCACCCTTGCATTTGATTTATTTATTTGTTTGTTACAGTATTTTAATATTTAAAAATAAAAAAAATGATATATTCTTGTTACTACAATGAATTTGACATGTTTCTTTGCAAAACATAAAATGTTATTATTTTACTGTGGTTTGGATGAAAGTTCTGTAGAATTTTTTATTTTATTATTATTTTAAAGGACAATGCTTATGCAGCCAATCAGAAAAAGCAGTTATTAACAGTATTTTTGTATTTCTAGTATGGACGTGGGAGAGTAGGTGGAACATGGAAAAGGAAAAAGTGGGTGTTTGGCATGCTAGCCAGTAAAGCTCAAAGACGACGACCGATTTTGCGACTCGTAGAACGCCGTTCAAGAAATCATCTCATTCCCATTATCAGAAGACATGTTCGCCCAGGATCCACAATTTTAAGTGATGAGTGGAGACCCTACAGGGCTTTGACAGGGCTGGGCTACTCTCACTACTCTGTGAATCACAGCAAGTTCTTTGTGAACCCAAATCATTGAGGACACACACAACATATTGAAAGGGCATGGTCTACATACAAAAGTCAGATCTGGAGATTGAGAGGCAATAAGACCGAGAAGCTCTTGAAGGAACACCTGGCTTGTATTGAATGGACTTATTGGATGGGGATGGAGCACAGATATGGTCCTCTGGGGCGTTTGTTGAAGGATATTAGAAAACATTACTGCATTTAAGACATTACAACAGATGTTGTAATTCAAACATTGTTCAGTAAAGTTGTTTGAGGATATGAAGCTAATAAAAAATAATTAAACTGACACTTGAGCCATAACTTTATTGAAATACTAAAACAATCACTCATTACTAATGCATAGGTTCCCTTTTTCACTTTAGAATACTGTTCCAGGTTCTAGATAATTCCCTCAGAGTTATGCAGTAATTACTAATGGGTTCCCTATATTTTCACTTTAGAATACTGTTCCAGGTTCTAGATAATTCCCTCAGAGTTATGCAGTAATTACTAATGGGTTCCCTATATTTTCACTTTAGAATACTGTTCCAGGTTCTAGATAATTCCCTCAGAGTTATGCAGTAATTACTAATGGGTTCCCTATATTTTCACTTTAGAATACTGTTCCAGGTTCTAGATAATTCCCTCAGAGTTATGCAGTAATTACTAATGGGTTCCCTATATTTTCACTTTAGAATACTGTTCCAGGTTCTAGATAATTCCCTCAGAGTTATGCAGTAATTACTAATGGGTTCCCTATATTTTCACTTTAGAATACTGTTCCAGGTTCTAGATAATTCCCTCAGAGTTATGCAGTAATTACTAATGGGTTCCCTATATTTTCACTTTAGAATACTGTTCCAGGTTCTAGATAATTCCCTCAGAGTTATGCAGTAATTACTAATGGGTTCCCTATATTTTCACTTTAGAATACTGTTCCAGGTTCTAGATAATTCCCTCAGAGTTATGCAGTAATTACTAATGGTTTCCCTATATTTTCACTTTCCTTCAGTAATTTTTAAGTAATTCCTTAAGAATTATGTAGTAATTCTTTTTTAAATATTCATGGGTTTCCTGTATTTTCACTTCCCCTCAGTCATTGCCTAATTTGAAATAGTTTACCCAATACAGACACACATACTGTATTGTATATAAATTCATAATCCTACCTGCGGTAAGTTGGCTAGTTATGGCAAGGCACTTAGAGTTGGGATGGGGTTCCATTCCTAAGTTTATTTCTTCTTAAAGACCTCACTCACAAAGCAATAGACCATACAGGAAAAAAATGTTGCTTAAATGACTATTTTTGGGAGTGCAGTAATTCCACTAAATCCATATTGCATTTCTATAGTAGTAAAAATAATGATACATACATACATAATAATAATACTAGCATTGGTAGTAAAGAAAAAGACCAACCTGATTATTGTAATGGCTAATTGTGTGACTGTTCATTAGTAGTTACTTCATAGTTATTTTTGATGAACCTTAATTAGTAGATACTTAATAGTAGTTCTTCAGGAGGCATGACTGAATTCAGTAGTTATTGATTAGTTAATTGTTACTTAACCCAATAAAAAACATGATATTACTTACCGATTAGTTAACACATCTTCCTTAGTAGTTAATAGTAGTGACTGAAGTGTTCATAAATAATTACCTATTAGTTCTGCAATAATTCCGTATTAATTATGCATTAAGTAAGATACAGTATTCTAAAGTGTTACCAAAATTTCTCTCTTAACACACCAGCTCTAAATTCAGTATTTACTCAAAATCCGCCTAATGGTTCACGGGTTATTAAACAATCATGATTTATGTATTTATTTAAGATGTATGTTTGCATTAAAAGTAACGAGAACGATGCTGAGCCAAATGAAGATAAATATGCGTTCTGAAGACTGACGTGTTTATTAGTAAATCGAGTGTCAGCGAGAAGCTCATCTGATTGGCTGCATAATGAAGGTGGACCCGCCCTCCTCTTCGCGCTTGCAAAACTCATTCAGTGAGAGAATCGTGCCAAAATTGGAAGTGCAGGTAAAAGAAAGACGCAACTGTAGCCTACAAATCGGGTTATTTCAGGAACTTTTTTGCCGCATGTACACAATAAGTCATTTAGACATTTGCAACAGTTGATTTATTTACACAAAGTTTGATTTTACGCGATCAATCTGTTTTGCAGTCTCTGACTCTGTTGTTTTCGGTTGCAAATATTTTTTTCTTACACTTGATATGCGATTTACACGCTTACAAATCTTCTCTTGCACACGCAAATTTAATTTACGCTTGCAATCTTATGTACACTTTCACAAATCTTACCCTGCGCACGCGATTCTTTTAGGCATCATTTTACTTTCATACATTTCCCTACACATCTCTGTCCATTACGTTTTATTCTGTATAAAATGGATATGTTTAGGTTCGGGAGTAGGGTTAAGGGATCTTGTTACATTTATCTTTAAAATGGTAAAAGTGTAAGTATACAGATATCTTTGATACGAAATATAAGTAAATATTAACCTTTTGTAGCTTTAAAATCGTAATAATGTTGCGTTTAAATGATGCAGATACGTCCATATTATACGTTTCAGCATATATTCAAACGTACAAATACTTACGTTTTCTATATTTGAAAATAACGTATAATACCTACGTATTAACAATGACACCAGGCTGGAATACCCATCCAGTCGGGCATTTTTTCGCGGGAGAGGCATGCACGCTTGTGCGCGCGCTGCTGAGGACTACCTGTTAGCAAGTGATCAATTCAGATCTCTTGCGGGGTTTATTGTAATTTTAATAACTTATCAAGGAGGTTTTGCCTTTTATTTTCGTATTCATACACGCTTCTTCATAGCTCAAACGAATCAGTTAGGCCTATGGTGCAACAATGGGTGCAACACATTGACACCGTTTTAAGATTTCGGAAATGTTACTGTAAGGTATCTGGGGTCGTTTTGGGGAATATGTATTCAATAATTAATAATTCATAATTAATAATTATTCATACGGGTTTGAACCAGATACTTATACATGTTAAATCGCCCAACGAGGGGGGTGATCTGTTACCTGCATCTGCATTCATATCTATACATCAGATTTTAACCACAAGGGATTATGATCAACCACCGAGGTACAGATATTTTACAGACAGGTTAAAATTAGCTCAATTGTCAGAGTAATATTTGTGGTTGATCCACAATATCATCCTACTTTATAGGATTTCAGGAAACGCAATTCTGTGGCCACAAGAATTGGGTTTCCTGCCCTATAAGCAAATACTCTGTTAATATTGTTTTTGTTATCATCCATGGGCGTCGCCAGCCGATTTTGCCGGGGCTTCAGCCCCGAATGTTTTGAGTCAAGCCCCGAATGTAATGATGACTGTCACTGAGCAAATATGAAACTGGACAAACAATAGCCTATGTAAACGCCCGAAATCATAAGTTGCTTTATTTCATTGCGCTTTGGCTTTGCATGCATACAGCCTGTAAAAAATAGATCTTAAAAATAATCTAGCCTATAGAATACATTTCTTTGCTGTCGGTAGCCTATGGGCTACCCCGTTTCTTCCTCTCTGTTAAATATGCAGCAGCAGCAGGGAGGGGAGGAGCTAGCACAGTCAACCGCAAGAGCGCGAGTTAACAACTGAGGCAGTCAGCGAGCAGGAAAGAAAAAATTAAAGAAAAATTAAGCAAACGAGACTTTGGGGATTTTTCGGAAAGAAGTCAGTGGGTAAGAATTCATTTTTTTTATCCTTAAAGTCTGAAGATAGATCATCATCTGGCTGGCTTTCACTGTAGGCCTATTTGTTTAACTAGCTAGTTATTACCATAGGCTAACATTATAACGTTAGCACTTAACGGGCCTACTGGCATTTTCCTGTACAGAATCTCTTCCGGATAAAAACACAGGAGAAGAAGCTGAAACAAGTGATAGAAGATTGCTCACTCACTCAAATATAAAATAACGTGATCATCATCAAACATTAAACGTAAATCAAAAATCCGCTTAAAGGTGGACCACCTGTCCTGAATTTTGTGAAGCTGTGAAGAATGTGAAGCTTTGTTGTCCCGCGTCACACAAGTCATAAGCAGTGTGCCTCATTTTAATTTTGTCTGCATCATTTTATTTAATCCTTTAAATTCCAATTCTAATGATGCCTTTCTTTATGAAACTTACCAACATTCAAGTGTTGATAAAAAAAGAATGCATGAAGCTAATGAAATGTCTTTAAAATTAAAGAACAGTTAAAGGTATTTTTTAATAAAAAAAATATCTACATTTGAACATAATAGTATACTGCAAGTGCAAAAATAATTCATAAATACTGAACTATAACAAGTATAAGTTTGTTAACTTAAAGAAAACTTGCAAGTATAATTGCAGTATAAACTAGTAGTTCACTGACAGTACACTTCAGTGTGTACTTTCATAAACTAAAAAAATACTAATTGTATTAAAATAGTACTACTAGTATACTTATAAGTTCACTTGTAGTACAGATGCAAAATGAGAAACCTAGTTGTGTACTTAAAGTTTACTACTCTTACACTTTCTTCATAAAATGAACTTGAAGTATACTTCTTTTTCGTAAGGGTAGCCAGAAACATTAGTTTTATCCCACTGCACTGAATACTTTCCTTGTTTATCAGGTGTTGTTTTCTCTAAGGATAACCAATAAGCATTAACATAAAATGTATGTGTGACTTGTTTTGTGTTTGTAGTAAATATACACTTTGATTTGATTAAATGGTTTTGTAGAGGGTAGCAAAGATGAGCTGCAGACTGGGGAGGAGCCAGCAGCAGCAGTAGCAGCTGTGCCAGGATCAGACATGGAAACTGGTAACAATTAATCAGTCATTTTACTTTGGAGAAAGATAAAAGTGAAACATTGTTTATCCCAATGCTCCTAATGAAAAGTTTTTGACAGATGTACATTGAGAATTATATACAGTTCGATGCCATGGTGTGTCAATGAACGTAGACTAAAGTCATCCATGTATAGAGGGAATGCATTAACGTCACTTCCCCGCCGGAACACGCCCCCCTCAGCCGGACTGAGTGGCAAAAGAGCTGCTGCGTGACTGGAGTTAATAGGGGAAACTGCGAAAACGCGAGTAAAACAAACTATTATCAGTTTAAACTAAAAGTTGGACTCGATATAGTGTTCCTTACAACTTATCAAAGATCCAGTGATCCATGGATATTGACATGCAGCCAGGAATCGTGTTTCCTGACATTTATGTGTGCCTGATTTCGACGCCGGGGAAATAAATTAAGAAAATTTGCCTGTAAACGTTTGATATAATTACAATATAGATAGGTCTAAATCCGAGTGATCACTTACATTAATGTTATACTGTATATCATCATATCGTCCAGCCCTGCTAAAACTTGTATAGTTTTTTGTCAGTGTTTATTTAAAAACATCCAATTATGCAGAATATAGTCTGTTCTGTAGCTTTTTGCAGTCTGTAAAAATATACAGTACCTCAGATTTCTGGTCAAATCTAGTTGTACAGTCAATCGCAAAGCTCTTTCCCGTTTTAGATGTGTTTTGTGTGTGTGTTTTTTTTTTTTAATTGTTACTGTAATAAAATAAAAAAACCTCTTCGAGTGATCCCTGTATTTACACAAAATGGTCTGGGCTAAGCCCCGGATGTCCTTCAATGCTGGAAACGCCCCTGTTATCATCTAATAATTTTGTGTAGTTTTCTTTCTTACAAGTTCTCATAATATTGGTTAACTTATTCTTATATTTCTTATTTCTATTTTCGGTCTCTATAGTTCTGTGTTTTATACATTCTCTATAAAGTGTATTTTTCTTTTTACAGGCATTGTGTAATCCCTTGGAAATCCACGGTCTATAATTTTGTTTTTGTTTCCTGCTGTATATTTTAATTGGGCCAATTTTTATCATATAATAATTTAAATATTCTTAGGAATTCTTCATATGCTTTGTCAACATCTTTTTCATTATCAATAAACTCCCAGTCTTGTGCTAGCAGATCAGCTTTAAATGCCTCCATTGTTTCTTCTGTTCTGACCCTTTTGGACATTGGTTTATTTCTATGTCTGTTCAGAGTGTAGTTACTATCATACACTGTAAAAATTGGTAGGTGGTCACAGATATCGTTTATTAGTAATCCACTCACTGTATTGTTTTGTATGATATTTGTAAATATATTGTCTATTAGTGTTGCACAATGAGAAGTAATTCGGCTGAGTCTGGTGATTTGGGGATAGAGGCCTAGACTAAACACGGTGTTGATAAAATCCTCAGTCATTTTATGGTTATTTGGGTTTGACAAATCAATATTGAAGTCCCTACAGATGAACATGACTTTTTGGATCGTTTATGTCTCTTCTATCCAATCCTTAAATGTGTCAATATTAGAACCTGGTGGCCTGTATATGCAACTTACAATAATATCTTTCTTTTTTTCCATTCATATATTTTATTGTGACACATTCCAGTAAATTATCCACCACCATTCACATTTTTTCCACCACCTTATAATTTAAATCCTTGTCCACATACTGTGTCTCACCGTGGATAATTAAAGTTAAAGTGGATAATGGATAATTGCTGTTCGGTCTTGATTGAACTGTTAAACTGTTCATCAGTGTAATAGTGGCAGTTATATAATATTCATTACATAGCTAATATATAATATAGCTTTCTAATAGCTAACTTGTCCTATTATTTTAGTAACAGTGTGTGTTTTGATCGTAGGTGAAATAATGCTGTTACCTGATGATTCGATCAAATAGTTGTAGATATCAGGGTATTTCACGTTGGGCCATTCAGTCGGATAATTTTTCCAAAAAAAGAAAGGTAAAGAAAAGAGGCCAATAAAATTTTACTTCTCAATATACCCAGATAACAAAAATCATGCGGCCCAGATCTGGCCCAGAGCCTTCATAAGTTCTGGGCCAGATCTGTAAAACGGACCTGGGCCGGTGTCCTTTAGCACAACGGGCCAATGCCGGTGCGGATCCGGTTTTCACATCTGGGCCGGCACTGGCCCAGCTCCAGAACGGATGAGAATTCGTTTATAGTCATTTGGCCCAAAGGTGGGCCAGATCTGGACCAGTTCCATACTGGATCCGGCCCAGAGTCTCCCAGATACTCTGGGCCACATCTGGACTGCAGGGATTAAAGTGAAAAAAATTCTTCTGACTGAAATTTTTTTCAGGCCAAGTCATATTCCTGTAACTTTATTTAAATAGTCGAGACCAATAGCGTTTTAAGGGAAGATGTTTAAAACCGATCTAATATTGAGTAATTTAAAAGCTATTTTAATCTATGAAAAACAATTACTTATCTTGACAAATAATCAACCATCTACATAACTTTTCAGTGCATGTTTTTATTTATCTTATGAGACCAAACAATGCTAAACTATATTAATATATAGTTTGTGCCATGGCAAATTGTTTTGGCTGAGGGCAAAGTGAAGTTTTATAACTTTATTATGTAGGCTATATTTAACTTTAACTTTGTAGCCTATTACAGCGCTGACTTATGTTTAATTGAATTGTTTGCTTTATTTCTCATTGTATAGCTTATTATAGCCTACCTATTAGGCTACTACTTTTGAACGGGATATTAGCTCTAAAACTGACATTTAACAAAAAAGAGACATGGTTGTGTAATTTTATATATTCTAAAATATATAAAATATTATATTACTATGCATTCTCTTCACTGTATGTGTACGCATAATACAATAAAACGATACAACCCTGTCTGTTTGTTAAATGTCAGTTTTAATGATAAATAATGTTTCATATTTTTAAAATGAAAACAAAAAGAAGCAGGTTTGTGTTTTAGCTATATTTCGTGTTGTTATAACTATATGATAAATCAATGTGCGTTGCCTGAACCACATTTGTGTGGCCATTTATATGTTTATGATAATAATTATGTTCATTTATAAAAGAAAAGGGGCACAGTGGTGTTGATGAAAAAAGGCAGAGTTGATAACCGGAGTAGCCGCGTGCTGAGTGACGCGATCAAGAACGCGCTGTTAGCAGCGTCCTCTCGTCCTCGGGAGTTTGTTCTCCTGAGTCGAACTTGGCAAGTCCGAACTACCAAGGACGCAAGTCCGAAGTTTGCGTACTTGGTATTGAGAAACGACCAATATTGACCCGCGTTCTGTTTTCTATCATGGGACCGCAGCAAACGAGCTGTAGCCTCGCCTGACAAGATTGAGTGAACAGGGTCCAGGGAGCAGTTTTTCCGTGAGCGGGAATTGAAAAACCAGAGTGGACCATGAGCAAAGTGATTACAGAATGCTTAGAGTGGAGAGAGGAACGTGCTTTTGCTCCACTCCAGGCTTTATCACATCCCCCCTCAGCAGGGTGAATACGCATCATCTTTCCTTAATTTAAGACCTATTCCAACTAAAATTAAGACATTTATCACACTGTTTGCGAAATGAAAGCCTATTTACGGCCTTAAAATTATGAAAAGTTAATTTAAGACATAAGGACAGACGGGAACCCTGCAATTGACGGATATCCGTCATAGACTCGCTGCAATTAACGGAAATCCGTCTTAGCGACGGAGAACTTTAATCCCTGGGACTGGCACTGTGCCAGCTCTATTTATTAGTTCTGGCCCGGATTCACACCACCTCTGGCCTCTGTCATAATACCTTGATCTATACCCACAAAACAAACCATATACAAAAATATGGATTTTTTTCAGTTAAAGGGATAGTTTAATTTTTTTAGATGTTGTGCATGCTTCAGCTTGTGCTATGGGTCCTAGTAACAGATATCAGTGAAGGTATACCATTTCTGTCTGAGAAGCCAAAGGGTTACTGGGATAGTTTCAACCACAGAACTTATGGCAGGAGCTAATGCCCATGCACTGTTACAATTATAGGATGGAAGTCTGCTACTAACAGTTACTTTCATTCTCAATCTGTTGATTTGTGTTTCTATTAACTGACTGGTCTATATAATGTATAACAAATAGTGACTTGTATATTACCAAGGTACACTAAGGGTGTACTCACACTAGCCAGTTTGAACCGTGCCCGAGTCCGTTTGACCACCAAAGCGCGGTTCGTTTGACTAGTGTGAGTGCTCCGAAACGTGCCTGGGCGCGGCTCGATTAGCCGGCCCTGGCCCGCTTGGAAGAGGTGGGCCAGAGCACGGTTCAGTTGGACTCGGGCGCGGTTCGCATGCAGTGTGAGCGCTAACCGTGCTGGAGCACGGAACAGGACGCGTGACGTCATGGTTCTGCACTTCAGCTGGTACCTTGCAAACCTCCTCATACGAGCAGCACGATTACGTGAAAATTTTCGCGCCACTAAGGCGACACATCTGTTTAACAACAGGCTGTGAGAGGGCTGTGGACCACCGTGGACGTTTAGTAGCTTGCCTATGTCATTTGTAATGGAAGCCCGTTTCCGCCACTGAATGCAAAAAAGAAAAGAAAAGGTAATTGTGACTTTAAACGACACAAAATTATCCACAAAGAAAACAGAGCGATGGACTCCATTGTGTTCAGACAGCTCCGCTCTTCTTGTTTATCCCCAAACCGTCGCACCATAATGACGTAAGCGTGCTCCGGCACGAATGCTGAAACCCTATGTGAGTGCAGGCCAGCGGGGGAGTGGGGAGGGGGGACAATCGTACTCGGGCCCGGTTCATGGCAACCGTGCCTAGTGTGAGTACACCCTTAAGCTGATGATACACGGAGCAACTTTTAGAGCAATCGTACTGGGCAACGTTGCCGTCAATGGTAATGAGTCAATATTACTAACGTAATCCCACCATCTTAAGATTTCTTGTTTTACTTGCGTTTTCTTTTTCCTTACATTTTAAACTCAATTACTTTTCTTTCATTTGAATTTAAAAAGCATGGACAGTCAAAGCTGTTACACCGACTGTTTCTATTTGTCCTACACAGAATTTCAGCAAAGAAAGTGATAGAACAGATGAGTGACACATTTAAAATTTTATTTAAAATGTCTGAGATAAGACAGGACAGAAACTTAAAACAAAGTAGATAATTGCCAAACTAACAATCAATCTAATAAACACATTTTACAGCTCATTTCTGTCTTTAACAACTGTAGGAACAAGAAACTTCTTTACTACCACACACCTATGACACAGGTGTTATTTTTTAAATTAAAGCAGAAAAAAAGCTAAAGCCAGCAGACACATGAGAGTCTACGGCCTAACATCAGTGGTGGAAGAGTGGGGGATGGCCGATGCGTTCATTTCTGCAAAGTATTGTAGTGGCAATTTTAATGATATTCATTGATCTTTAGTTAAATATAGATGATTCAAAGAATGTCACATGTGTGTCTCTCACTTGTAGTGGGAAAGGATTCTGTTTATGTACCTGGGGAGGCAGAAGAGGGAGACACTCCAGAGAACAGACGAACAAGGACCTCTGACCTAGATGTCAGAAGGCCATTTGGTGCAGGGGAGCTTAGTGGGCCAACTAGTGACGTCTATGGAAAACTACTGGGAGGAAGGCTCTGGGGGGAAGAAGGCCTTGAAACTAAGATAAAAGCTAGTTCAGTCTGTCTGGGGGTGTGTCACTCTTCTGCACAGGGTAACAACTGTGTATTAGACTGCTCCTATTCTTGCAAGAATAAATACTTCTATTTTATATAATTTGACTCTGAGTGTCTCTTACGCAGTGATGTTTGTTTGAGAATTTTTGCCACAACAGTTTTGGTGTCAGAAGTGATATTCCTTGGACATGCCTCCTGGACCTGAGATCGGACGGTGTTTGGCCACCTGGACTAAGTAAGTTCCAGCTCTACCTCGTAAACTTGAGAGAGAGGGGCCGACCGATATCAGGGCCGGGAGAATCGACCACTGGAATCTAAAGAACCCGCAAGTGGCACGAAACAACGTCTCTGGTAAGGGTCATTTAAATTCGGTTTAATTGGGGGAAGAGTGAAATTGAACCATATTGGCTGAGGGCTGTTTCTGTGGTGCGTAATCTGAGATTAATTGAGATCTATATATAGATCAAGAAGTTTCAAACAGATACGAGAGAAAATTATCTGAGATTAACTGAGATTTGTAGCGGATCAAGAGGTTTCAAACAGATACGAAAGTATCTGAGATTAACTGAGATTTGTAGCGGATCAAGAAGTTTCAAACAGATAGGTAACCTGAAAATCAGTTGTTCCACCACGGAGCAAATTGTTTTTAGGTGCTGAGGCTAATTAGGGGGAGCCAGAAAAGAATTTTTTTTTGGTAAACCTTAATTAGGAGGGCACTAACAAGTGCAACCCGACCGATTTGGGTTAAAAGAAAAATCGGGTCTGTGTGGGGACGCCTGACAGATCAAGAGAACGCGCGGTGAGAAATCCACAGAGAACAGAAAAGCAGCCAGTATGGGGAAGTCTCAGAGCAAAATTATGAAATTTGGTACACCGGTGTTTTGTCAAATGAGGTATTGAGCGCCACAACATTAAAGATGGTGCGGGAATCAGTTGAACAGAGCAGTGAGAAACAAAAGTTGTGTCTGTGTTCAACATGTGTGTAAAAAAAATGTGAACAGATAATGGATTGTTGGCTTGAAGATAAAATGTCAAACTGCCAGGAGAAATAATGTTTTTTTTTACTTCTTCATCCAGTAAATGGATGCATGACATTAGATGTCTATAGAACTTAAATTCATATGACAAGGATTGTAGCAAGAAGCAATAAGGCTGTCTGTGTGAAATAGGGGGAACTGTAAGTGAGACTTGGTGGAAGAGGGAAGTGAAAAAACAAAAAGGTTGGTGTGTGAGATATGTGTGTGTGGGGATTGTTCAAACAATCATGTACTGGTTAGATAATGAAGGAACTGGCATGTTTGAGAAAAGAAAGGAGAGGATAATGAGGGAACTGGCATGTAGGGAAAAGAAAGGAGAAATATAGTAGAAAACTATATGTGATGAAAATAGACATGGTCTGACAGAATTTATGGAAGTCAAATTAACTGTTTAAATGTTGAAATGAAAAGTCAGTTTTAGAATAAAATAAGGCATTGTATGATTGACAGGGATTAACATGATATGAAGAATGTTTTAAGCAGAATGGGGAACAATTCTAGATTTTGATAAAGAATGATTGAAATGATGATATATCTGCTTTATTTTATTAAATGTTAAGAAAATAAGGGTATTGAAGCAAGTAGCTATAATGGTTGTCTGTGTAATTTACGGACTGAGTAATATAATCTGTTTTGGAGAAACAGTAGAGATAAGACTGAGACAATAATGTGATGGAAGGGAAAAGGCTTCAAACCAGTTGTAATGAAAATAATGATGTACAAATTGTTACACTTTATGAAGAGTAACGGAACAGTCCGGGAAAATAAATAAATAAATAAATAAATAAATAGTGAGACAGAAGAGAGCAAATGCTGTAAACAGCTCTGCTCAGAAGATCTCACTTTGAAGAGATTTGCAGATGATGTTTTGTAAAAGATAAGCTGGGAGAAATGTGTAAAGACAGAAAACAAATTCGAATATTTTGAGCATTTTCTGTGCTGCTCATGAAATTATGTTCCGCCAATAAAATGATGAAGATTATGATTTGGCTATTGTGATTAAATCCGCGAATGGTGGACTGTAAAGGAATAGAGAGAACTGCTTATCAGTGGCTCTGTTTACATTCCTGAAATGGGACACACACTGCTTCAAGAGTGTGCAGTAAGCTGGAGCCGTTTGCAAGCTCACAGTGATCAAACTATAGTCAAGGACAGGTGTCTGATGCTGAAGTTGAGGCTGAAACAAATTCACTAGATGACAGAGAGTGTTTTAATGGTGGTCATCAGGACAATTTAATAGGCAACTAAATGCCCACCGAGAAGGTGTTTGAAAATGTGATAGTGACACATTTCTGATAATAATGTGGGTGTGAAAATAGATCAGTGTTTAAACGACGACAGTAACATTTTTCGTCTGAGAAATAAGAGATAAAAACAAGGTCAAAAGATTGAAGTCTTAAAGTGAATCCTTTTGAAGAAAAGATCTATAATAGTGAATTGATGAATACAGGTTGATGTAAAATTAATGACTCCAACAAATGTGAGTTGCAAAATATATCAAAGTAACTAACAGGATGATTGTGTTTTAATTAAACATTTTAGAAAGGGTTTAGATTAAGGAGAGAGACTAATCTCACGAATGATTTATAATAATTGCAAAAGATGTATCAAGCAGAGAGTGCTAGCCTTGTCAAAGTTAACGTAATTGAGAACTTGACACTAAAATCAAGATTGAGAAATGTGAAACATTATTTAGAACTAAAATAATTATTTTTATTTAAGATCAAGTAAGCAGAAGCAATACTGGATTAACAGTTGCTGAATGCTGATTAAACAAACAGCTTGAAAAGTTGACCATGAAAGAACTAGAAGCTGATGTTTTGCTTTCAAAAGATAAGTTTATTATTGGCTGTGTACTGTGGCTGAAACTGCCAGTGCAACAGAGACTCAATCTGAGTGGAAATTTGTAATGTCTAAATAAAGACAACTATAAAAATTATGTTTATTTGGAAACACATGTAATTTCTGGCAAATATGCCTTAAGCTGGGATAGAGTTATAGGATGGTAGATAAAAGTTTGATGTTAGAAGTTTATGAGAGTGCAGTGTGCCAGTCCTAAATGTCTCAGAGTCTCTCTCATTCAATGTCAGCTCAAAGCTGTTATCTGGACCTGTCATTAGTGATAATAAGCTATTTGAATTAAAACACAGTGTTTCAGTTGAAGAATCATAGACACAGAGATGTTTAAAGAAACAATTGCCACAAAGGGCAATTTGTATTTGTAAATGTTTTAAATGTAAAACTGAATGACTTTAAAGAAGTCTTTAAAATAATAATGCAGAACTTGAAGACATTTTATTTTATTTTAGGACCAGTAACTTCTTTGTCTCATTTAGTCTCCACCATTCAGGACCGATGGCTCGGTCTACAGGTAAAGTTCACTGAACGTACGGATGATCCAAATTCGCTGAGTATAGGCTAAGCAGCTAGGGTTTCTGCTTTTAAGATAAAATAATGGATTTAAGTGATTAAATACTGTTGTTATTGACCTGTCTCCCTGTGTGAACACTATTAGGCAATCGGAATGGCCCTGGTGACTCTTGATTGTGTCTTCCCTAAGCTCCAGAGAACAACAGATTTTGTTGAGGTCAAAGATTCTGTGATGGGAAAAAAGCGGTCACCAGTGGGCACGAGTGACCATCTCTATGACGGGTAAGACCTTCTTTGGCCAGACAGGGGGCAACCTAAGGCAGAGTGGATTCACGCAAAGTCACTGGGCATCTCCTGAATGGAGGTGTTTTATGTGAGACAGGTTTGAGAGTTGAGCAGGAGCTGTGAGGCCAGCAGCGTCCTTATACCGTTAGGGGGAGATGAAGCTATGACGAGTCACGCCAGTCTTCCCCATGATGCAAAGCTCCTCTATACCACTCACCAGAAGAAACCGCATTAGTTGTATGGCTTGTTTTTCATTGTGACAAGTGTCTGCAACTATACCAGGGGGACAACACCCTGAGAAGAAAATTATAGACAAAGAGCTAATGGCAATGGGCTTTCAAGAGCCAGCTGAGACCGTAAGGGGGATTGCCATTATTAATTGTTGTGGAGACAGTAATAAAACTTTTTGATGTCGGTTGCCTTATGGGCAAGGAAAATGTATAGAAGTTTATAACATAGTTCTAACTCCTGAAGGTCGTTAGACATGGTGGTGACTAAAGATGAAGACAGCTTTGTAGATTTAAGTCTGGATAACAAAAGGTGGATGGTCAAAGGTTATTGTAATAAATTTAATATTACATTTTGGTATAAGAAATTGATTTATAGTGAGAGAGACTGCTTGAGCTGAAGAAGGAAGGGTAACTGTGTCTGTCTTTCTGTTATCGGCCTGCTAGAGCAAGCTGAAGAAAAATAATGATAATGAATCCAAAACAACCCAGCTGACTTGTCTAAAAATCTAATGAATAATGAACAAGACATGCTTTGAAAGTGGTTAAGAGACCATGTAAAATTAGGGAAAAGCTACAGAAAATATGTGAAGTTTAAAATCTTATTTAAAATTTAAATCCTTTTAACGATGATATAAGGAAAGGGCAAACATTGAGAATGAGCAGTTAACATATGTGTGTCTAGTATGAGTGTGTGTGTGATGGTGACAGCACTTTATGTTGTATGTATTAGTTTGGGGTACTAATATTAGAACAGTATTGAAATTAGAACAGAACAGTTTTATCATTACAGATGGGTTAAGGCAAATGACAAATTTTAAAGAAGCCGATAATTCTGAGGGGATCGGTTGAAAAGACAATACAGAACATGGGACGAGCTTTAAGTTGATTGGACATCAAGCTCTGTCTGGTAGTAATACTTTTGTCATGCAGGATGTCGATTTGAATTATGTTCTGGATCAGTTTAAGTATTTGTGTAAATTGGAATTGTGTAGTTGTAGAGATAAATGAAAATGTTGTAGATTTGATGGCAACAACAAAATGACATATTGGCATTTTCGAGTCAATTTCGAAGTATCAAGAGAGCCCTTAACATTTATGATAATTGTGAACAAAGGGGGAGAAATGATTGACTGACATTGACCAAGTCTGTACAGCACGACCTGGCCTGAAAATTGATGACTTTAGAAATGTTTGTAGATGACTGACTTGAGAGACCAAACAACAGGCCTGAAAAGCAAGATTCGCTGTGAGACTCAGGGACGTTGCCCTTCAAATACTTCGATAAGAAGATGAGATTGGGCTTTAAGTGAAGAATGTAATATTTTTGTTTCAGAGGCAGAGAAGGATGTCTGGGCAAAATTTGGCTGAAGGACGCCGTTTGGGTTGGTGTTGATGGCAAATCAAATTAGTTTAAATTGATGCTCGAGTGTCGTGCATCAAGAGGGAGATGGTATAACAATTGCCAAATATGGTTTACTTGGGTCCCAAACAAAAATTTGCTGTCTGTACATGTATTTGCAGGACTGGTTCAACAGGAACGCCAGGGCAGATGCAGCAGCGAAGGCCGTGGCAGCACAGCAGACAAAAGAAACTACGTATTTTACTATCTGAAAATAACCTCGACATTTGTTTTTCTTTACAGAGCATGCAGACTTTTGGATACAGGGGAGAATGTCCCCTATAAAATGATGGCTATGGATGAATTTGACTAACTATCCTGGCCTGGATTGTTTTTGTAGCAGAAAGGTGCCACACCTGCGCAGCGCATAACTTAAATTTTCCTTTTACAGAATGTCAGGATGGGTTACAGAAAACAGAACTGATTCTGTTCCAAATGTATAAATATTGTTTTTCAGGGGAAAAGGATCCTGAGTGCTATTAAGTGAGCGAGAAATTATCCGGTGATAATGTTTCAGGTTGATTCCACAGGTCACACCAAAAGGGGACGAGCGGCTAGACAAGCGGTCACTAACAAAATACTTAAGGTCTCCATTCACAGGTGACAGTTCACTCCAGTGGGGGTGCGGTCGTGATTTAAGGGAAAACCTTATAAGGATCAGAAAATGGTTGGAGAATGTGACACCTGGGTCCAACCCTCTCACCTTAGACAACACCAACAGGCCACAACCATCCCATAGTCCATGGGGCGAACGAGATTATCAACACGCCTGGAGGAGGAACCAACTGCCAACTGATGGTTTAAGTTTAACAGAAGAATGTGGTTTTGTGATTATTTTGAGGATTTGATTTGATTAAATCAAAATAGGGCTTAGTATTGATATACAGTCGATCAAAAGATTTGATTGGTTACTTATTCATTAGGAAATATTTAAGGAAAATGTTTTTGGGAAGAGATCTATTAATTAATGTAAATTATAGGGATAATTGTTGAGGCTTATTAAGTAGAACCACAGCATGTTTGAATTAAAAGTATTGATTTGATTGTAAATAAAAATATATTGATTGTGTCCGTAATGGAAATATTAGAGTTAATATTGAACAACTGCATTGGTTAGAAGAATGGATAAAATTATAAGACTTCTCTGGTTAGATTTTGTTAAATATGGCATTAAATAGAGCTTACTAAATTGAATTAGAAGTAAATGAAATATGGAGATGGGCGTAGATTAATGGAAAAGGCTTAATGATAGGAGTTAGGATTGTTATTCTAATAATTTTGTTATTCATGGGTGAATATGATTACAGACAGGTGAAACATGCTGTCTGTTCAATTGGTGAAAATGACAGTCTATCCCAAGGATGAACAAAATTATGTGACGACACAGGTAGTGGGAGCTACAGTGAGATATGTGTTAAATGTATGTTCTGTTTGTTTTTCTTCTATTTGTTTATTTTCTGAGAAAGATTAAGGGCAAAAGATTTAAAGAGGGTTAAAAGCAGCAGTCATCCGTGTTACGAGATGGCGTACAAAGATAGGGTTTGAAACTGAGGGATTTTTTTATTTTACTTTTATCTGGTTGTTTCCTTGCTATGTTATAACTACCTTTTCCTTACTGTCGTGACTGAGGGTCTGTTTACAGGAGCGCAGGAACAGAGATTTCTCGCTTAGCCCGACGCAGTGAAATGTTTACTTGCTTGCTAAAATATTACGGGGCCTTTCCCACACAAAAACAGCCTTATGCTTCTTCATTCTAAACTTTTCTTCACAGGTTCAAGGAGAGTGATCATTTATGCAAAAATCAGAGATGAAAAGTATAAGTGTGATGATATGACTTAAAATTTGTCTTATTGTTTATTATTGTGATTATGGGTAATCAGAATGATAAAAAGTGAGGAGTTGTAGTGGCAATTTTAATGATATTCATTGATCTTTAGTTAAATATAGATGATTCAAAGAATGTCACATGTGTGTCTCTCACTTGTAGTGGGAAAGGATTCTGTTTATGTACCTGGGGAGGCAGAAGAGGGAGACACTCCAGAGAACAGA
Source organism: Tiaroga cobitis (assembly GCA_030578255.1). NCBI lineage: Eukaryota > Metazoa > Chordata > Actinopteri > Cypriniformes > Leuciscidae > Tiaroga > Tiaroga cobitis. Next base: position 6,069,672 of record CM060605.1, on the reverse strand, counting down.
CGAACAAGGACCTCTGACCTAGATGTCAGAAGGCCATTTGGTGCAGGGGAGCTTAGTGGGCCAACTAGTGACGTCTATGGAAAACTACTGGGAGGAAGGCTCTGGGGGGAAGAAGGCCTTGAAACTAAGATAAAAGCTAGTTCAGTCTGTCTGGGGGTGTGTCACTCTTCTGCACAGGGTAACAACTGTGTATTAGACTGCTCCTATTCTTGCAAGAATAAATACTTCTATTTTATATAATTTGACTCTGAGTGTCTCTTACGCAGTGATGTTTGTTTGAGAATTTTTGCCACAACAGTATAAAAGAATGTTCAGTTAAAACAGATCAGTGATGCTGTTTTTAAATGCTACATTGCTTGTCAGCACCCAGTCACATATGTGCTCTGATTAATTTGGCATTCACTTAACAAAGGCTCGCACAATTCATTGATTGAATTGAATACTAAATTGCATCCATGCAAAGCTTCGTTTAATCCATATAACTATATAGAACACGGTTTTGTAAACATGGGCAACATCCAAAGCATTTCTCAAGACCACAGCCCCGCCAGCAAGCAAGTCTCTTACCACGGTAATGCCTCTCTGGCCATGGCACGTTCTTTGCGGCCACCTCCACGGTCAGAGGCCAGGTTGAACCAGCGGATGGCGTGCTGGTTAATCTCGTTGTCCGATGCGCTGCTAGCAGCTTGGTTCTTCCGTACAGCCTCTGTTAAGAGAGAAATTCAATTGGTTGATGAGCCGTCATTAACAGAAATTCTGAAAATTACCTCTAAGTCAATCCAATAACCCACTGTTTTGAGAAATGCTTTGGATGTTGCCCATGTTTACTATTGTTGGTGTGGCAGTAGACCTAATTTTCTGTAGGCTTTCATTTAGTAACTCAAAACAAAAAAAACAAAAAAAATTTGATGAGACAAACTTTAAGTTGGCTTGTAAAAGCCAGACCAGAGAGTTTCAAGAAATTTAAAATAGTTTGAAGTTTAAAGTAGTTTGAAGTTTGATAGATGGAATAGTTAGAAAGAAAAGAAAGATTAGTTAGATAGAAAGATTGTTTCAATAAAAGAAAGATTAGTTAGAAACAAAGATTAGTTAGAAAGAAAGATAGATTAGTAAGAAGGAAAGAAAGAAAGATTAGTTAGAAAAGAAAGATGGATCAGTAAGAAAGAAAGAAAGAGATTAGTTGGAAAGAAAGAAAGAAAAATGAAAGATTAGGTAGAAAGAAAGAAAGATTAGTCAGAAAGAAAGAAAGAAAATTAGTTAGAAAGAAAGAAAGATTAGTTAGAAATTATATATATATATATATATATATATATATATTAGATTAGGTAACAGATAGATAGATAGATAGATAGATAGATAGATAGATAGATAGATAGATAGATAAAGTTCATTAGTACATATAGAATGGTAGTTTAATTGAGTCTAGGGCTTCAGGGAGTTTAGATTTGAGTTTTTGTGTTGTACACTACTGGGCCACCGTAGCCTTGGCTCAATTTTAACTTTTGCAATGAAAGTCAATGGGATTTTTATGGTTTTTAATATTAATTTTTAAGAAATCTGAAAGTCAAATCAGTCTGAAAAGATATAGCACACTAAGTCAGAACAGTCTGAAGGTCTGACCCGAGTTTGGAGTTTGTAGAGTTAAAGCTCTAGGAGGAGTTAGAGTCAGAAAATTTTATATCGCGCTAATTAATGAATGAGCATATCAATTTAAGACGTGGCTAAATGTAATTTATGACCTTGTATGGAAAATCTGGACGTTTTTATGGCCTAAAATTCTTATTATTAAATTTAAGACGTTTTATGACTTTTTATGACGGAAACCCTGGTTACTGGAGCTGAGCAGAAGTAAGTTGACAGTACTGAACATATGCATGTTGATTCTTGGGTGGCGATGGTGCAATGGATAAGACTATACCTTTGGTGTGAGAGACCCGGGTTCAACCCCCCCACCATTGTGTCCCTGAGCAAGACACTCAAGCCTAGTTGCTCCAGACGCGTGCGACCTCTGACATATATATCAATTGTAAGTCGCTTTGGATAAAAGCGTCAGCTAAATTAATAAATGTAAATGATACTTCATTACCAGGGGTTTAATGATACTACTGCAGTACAAGAACATACCAGTGAAATGAAGAAGTTCAGCATGATTCGGATCTGGCAGAGGTCTAGCTGAGAAGTTAGGAGTCGGTGGAGGAATAGGTGGTGCTGGAGTGAGGGTGAGATAAGTGGGTCTTGTATTGTTCCTCTCCTCTGGCTCACTTTCAGAGTCCGTATCACCAAAGATGAGCCTAACAAACAAAGCAACCCCCCCAAGGCCTAGTTAACAATGTGGCATTTGCAAAAAATACTAAAACTAGCTAAAGGTGCGATCAGTAAAAATGTTGAGTATCTATTAACAGAAATGCAAAATGACATCCATAACTATGTTTTCAGTGGTGTATAAAGAACTTACTTAATAAACCGTAATGTTTTTATTACCTTAGAATGAGGCATTATATCTACATAGGCGCGGGAATCCCCTTCTATGAAGGTCGACATATATTGTGACGTCATATTTCTACCGTAGCCGAACGCGCACAAACAGCGCTACAGAGCGCTACAAAACGTTCATACCTTGAAAGAGAAGCCGCAGAAAGCTAGAAGCTAGCCATAAACACCGTGAGTAGTGACTTGTCACTTTTTGCACCAAATTATAAAGAGTAGTATTGATTACTATCAGTATTGACAAGCAGTATCAGTATCAATAAAATCCTAACAATACCCATCACTATGACAGGCTCTAACTTCAGTTTACAGTTACACACATAACAAACCCAGTTAGCAAGTATTTGACAATTTAATACTTACCGGTAATAGGTTGAAAAGTTGTGGAATAGGTACATTTTAGTGCATCCTTACCAGTTCTTGAGAGGACTCGAACGTCATACATTTTCCAGTCTGATCCTGGCACCTCATGTTTTCGAACAGCTCTGTTGATGCGTTCATCGCTTTTATAGTTTGGCCACAAAGTCGCACCATCTTCAAACCACGAGTCTGATATAATATTTACAGTCTTGGACTCTGTAAATTCTGCAACTATATACATCTGAAAAGGAAAATGATGCAGATGTATGTTATTATCCTTAAGTTTTTTATTATTATTTTAGTAATAAGTTGTCAGTCTGGCAGTAAATGAACAGAGTAGGTCACAGTGTGTCTGTTATTAAAAGTCTGTCTGTTGTTTCCACAACTACTGCAAAGTGAAGGCGGTTAGCTAGCTAACATCTCCCTGACCTTCAGACTCCGGTCTGAAGGCTGAGCAGGACTGGAGTCACGTCACTACACATGCAGTTTTTTAAAGGGAAAGTACATAAACACACACAATATTACCAGGGTTAAATAACCAAAATAACAGACATCCGGAAATTACGTCGGTTAGAGGCTCTGAATTTTTGGATATTTGTTAGGGATACTCACATCATTTCAAAAGTCAGTCTTAAGTCTTTTTGTCTCCCACTACTCAGCTCCTCAAACTCACTTCTAAGCCACCACCACACCTATGCCATATCACTATGACTATGCAAAAAGGGCATGACAACAAACCTATCTTTATAAGGTAGGAGCACACACTTATGAGATATCTCTGATGCTTTGGCCACCTTAAATGGCCCTGTTGGTTGAGAGACAATAAATAGTTTGAGAAAATCAGAACTCAGGGGATAGCTGAAGAAATGTCCCATGTTTGTGAAAACTTTAAATACTACATGAATTTCTTCTGCTGTTTGAATGATGTTATATATACCACATATATCTTTGCCTATAGCAAAAACATTGTCACCTGTGGAAACTTTCATTTGCCATTTTTCTGTGTGTAGCTCTCTGTACTGTGCTTCTGCCTGAAGGCCATCAGGAACAGGTCCAACATTATGTTGCTTTTTTAAACCCTTACAAACCCTTTACAACCCTTTTCGGTGTTCATAATGCGTCAAAAATTTTACCGAACAATTACGTTAACATGTCGGCAATGTGGACGCATTTAAAAGTGTTGCAGAAAGACGCACAAAAGTTGTTTATTAATGCTAGCTAGGTTAACTTAGCTATCAGTTCATTCAGTTAATTTAGCTAACTTAACCCAGCTAAAAAGCGTACGTTAGCCTTCCTCCTCAATTAGCCATAGTAAGAAGTTAAAACCCAGTCAAAATCCGAAATTATGTTAACAAGCATTACAAACAAGCACACTAAACTGTTTGATTGTTTGACATCGTTCAACTTAACTTACCGTTATAAACTCTTTCCACAAAGCTGCAGTCCGAATTGATCCAAAGAAAGACCAACAGTCAATTAGCCACCATAAGTTAAACCTGGTCAAAACATCCCGAAATGATGTTAACAAGCATTACAAACAAGCACACTAAACTGTTTAATTTTGTTTGACATCGTTCAACTTAACTTACCGTTATAAACTCTTTCCACAAAGCTTGCAGTCCGAATTGATCCAAAGAAAGACCAACAGTTCGCGCGCTCGTTCTGACGACCCCGGGCCAGAACAACTACGATTCCGCCGACTGACTTCTGGTCTGGTATGAACCGGTAAAAAAAAAAAGAAAAAAGAAACAATTCGCGCGCTCGTTCCGACGAGTCCGGGCCAGAACCATTATGATTCCGCCGACTGATGGATGCTCGCGCCTACTCCTGATGTACACAGACTACATGCGGGTAGTGATGGCAAGATGAGGCTTCCTGAACCACTGAGACCTCGCAGGCCATTGCTTCAACCAAAGGTTCATTACTCGAAGCTTCATTCAGCGTGGCTCACTAGTGACACCTAGCTATTGTGCAAAGAAATTGCAGGCAAATTAATTCATTCTGAACCAATGACCCGCCCCCCTCCCGCAATGTTTTATTTATTTATCTTCTTCTAAATATGAGTTAATGTCTCTGTAACCTTTCATTTGCAATAATAAAGAGATCTGTGCAGACATTTGTCCATTGCCTGGGTATGAAATAAAACGTGTATATTTCTCTGTCTGCATTGTACAGAGACTGTCACACACACAGTTAATTAATTATTCCAAAAAATATTGGATAGGGACAGTATGAACAACAAAAGTGACTGTGTTGAGTGCAGTGCTTATGGTGGAGGGACTCGAGGAAGTGTAATAAAGTAAACTGCAGTAAACACTGCAGTAAACACTGCAGTTTGGGGTGGATGGAGGAAGGATTGCAATAGATTTTTACTGAGAAAATGAATTTTTTGAAGTGTTGGGGTCTAGACAATTCCTCTTCTTGGACAAAACCTCACCAGCCTTGGAAAAATATCCTTTCACAAGGAACAGAGGATGCAGGGGAACATAAAATGTCAGTGCCAGCGGGTATAAATGAAGATACTGATGCTTCTGTTGAGCCCAGACAGGGGAGGATTTCCTCTTTCTTGCTGGCTCCATTACCATGAAAAAGGAAGATGTCATAAAAAGCAAACAAATCCAAAAGGGCAATCCAAATTAAAAAGCAGTCCAGTCCAGATACAAGAATCTAAGCTACCAAAAATCCAAAGCAATCCAAATAATCGTATCTAATTAATATAACAAGACTATAATATAGCTACAATAATTAATAATAACAATTATTCATTATTATTAATAATTATTCTAACCTGATAAAGTGTAATAATATACAGCCCTAACACATATATGACACAATAACGACAATGAGATTTCTCTAACTCTGACTCAGACACACTACACCTGCTTCTACTACTCCTGCAACAGCCACGAGGTGGCGCGAGTTTCGAAGCCCCTTTATCCAGAAGCGCCACTCAGACCGAACCGATGACGTATCCACACAAACCGAGGCCTCGTTTGTCATTAGTCACGTGATTTTCACGTTAACAACACAAGCCTCGAATCGCGGCTTCATCTGGCACGCCCATTTTTTCTCGACACAAGCTCCGATGCCTCGGTTCAAATGTCACATCACTACATGCGGGCCGTATCTGGAACGGGGCAGTAAAACGAGCGTGACTGTTACACGGATCTGCCGGTTTGGAGGCGGATCCGGCACAGAGTCAGCTGCTATCTGGGTATCTCCTCCTCTCAGGTTCACATAGGGTGGTGAAATAAGCAATCGACATGGTTAAAATTATGATTTTTTTTTTTTTTTTTACAATATCATGTCGCGTTCCAGTGGGCGTAGTTCTCAGAGTAGTTCACTTTTATGTCCTGAAACAACCTTTTTTTGGGGTCGACAGCTTATAAAAATGTATTTCTGGGTTATTTACCTTGTTTGCTGTACACCTTGTCACATAGCAGCTTTTAGACATGGTTTTGTTTTTGTTATAAGTCATTTAGGAGGTAGCCTCTCGCAATGCAAAGTCAATGGAGATGGTTGGATTGTCCCCCCCTCCCGGTGTGGGTGTGGCCTAAATACGCTCTGTCTCTATGGTGGGGTAGAATTAAATGAACGGCCAAGCATTTTGTTCGCGTACCTTCTCTGTCACCTCACGTAGGCTACTCGCAGTGGTGCGCGTACGTTTCCCCAGTTTGAGAACCACTTTTACAAGTGAATTGCCGAGACACAAGTCAGGGTATCTAATCTAGTTAACTTTCAGGTAACTAACTATGTAGCAAATTCACTTCAAGTTAGCTAAGTTAGCTACGTTCATTTGTTCCATCAGCTGTAAAGTTTTTAAATTCTAGGTAAATTTGTTTATTGGGTATCTTTTTCCCATATTTTCGTGTATGTGTGTGTGACATTGTTTTATGTGTATGCTTGTTTGCTGC